>OX639997.1:103403511-104653511 GCA_951828415.1 Anomoia purmunda
AAAATCCAGCAAAGGTAGTACATACATATAAACTACTCTAATGCTGGTATTCAGCAATTCAGGCACTAAATTCGAGACTATAAATTAATTACTATTTTTGTGACTTGAGATGATTTGGGCACTCAGCAAGAGAAAGTCACCAAAAAGGTGTGGTGAAAACACATAAAGACAGTCGGCTTACTGAATACCACTTACTCTCAAAATCAGCTTTCAGCATAATTATCAAAGAACGTAGATTAGAAAGAAGTTGCATGGCGTTTTGTTACCTGTGGCAAGAACTGTCCTCCAATTCACCACACACAGAAACCAATTGGATCCAATCAGATTCTAATATCAATCAGCAAAAGTTAAATTAGTTCTGGTCTGGTCGGTGCGATGGGATACAACTTCTTTGTAATCTACGTTATTTGTGAAAAATCTCTGGTGAAAAATGACTAGAAGCTGCTTACTGAATACTGGCATAAATCAAATTTGATAGTTATCTAACATTTTTTAACACTTTTTCATTTTATTCGAAGGTACCGGACAATGTGCAACTACATTTAAATAAATTGGCACCGCAGTTAAATATGAATGAAAAGGAGCTCACCGAACTCTGTAAATCCTTAGCCGAAGTTATAAACGACAAGCTATTCGTACAACAACTATTAGCTATCAACGAGGAGATCGGCATTATGTCAGCTGAAAATTGACAATTAAAGGATAAAAAGGTCGATGCTGATCTGAAGGATGTGGATGGCAGAAAAGCACCACCTGAATCGAATGGCCCAACAAAGGCAACAACAATAATGCCAGCGATGACAGATGAAGCCGATTCGGATTCTGCATAAACTTAAAACACCTTTTCTGCAACTTAAATATTTTCAATTCAAATTTATCAAAAAAAATTAAAGTATAACATAAAAGTACATAAAAAATATATAAGCAACAATTTTACGATTCTTCATAATGCACTTAAGAGAAACCACAAAATTAAAGCATGAAAAATTAAGGATATAAACATATATGGGGTTAATAGTTTACTGGTAGTTTGAAAATATGTATTTATTCCTAACTTTAAACAAAATTATTCCACATACATACATAGATATGTATACACAGCTAACTCTAATTAAAAAAAAATATTATGTATTGCATACACAGACATACATACATTTGTAGGTGTTTGCTCAAAGTAATTTGAAAAAGGCAATCTTTAGAGATTATTTAAAATTATTTAGAAATACATTAAATAAAACTATAAAATTGTAATTTCACAACTTAAATATGTTTTTCAATGATTAATCAATATCTTTTTCATTTAACTTCCGCTTATAACCTAACTTTAAAGCTTACCACGGATATCATGTCTCATAGCGCAAGTTTTATTCACTTAAAATACAAAAACCAAGTTTGTAGTATTACATAGTGTCAAGTATTATGCGCACACTTTAAAAAATAATAAATGAAATATTGTAATACTCGTACACACAATTTTAAAATCATGCTTTTAAGCAATGTAAGAGTAAAACAAAAAAAATGCTTGGGCATAGTTTATATCTACTCTTAAATGCAAAAAGCTTATAGCCACATAGCAATCATAAATATATACATACACACACAGACACGTAAACATATAGACATGATATCCCCAAATAGTAAACTTGAACTTGCGACTTACCCTTTAACTTTCCCTATTAATACTACCCGCATATAATATTGTATTATTATTATAGTGATCATACTTTAATTTAGTGTTTCCAGTTAAGAAAAAGCAGCACACAAACTTTGAAGAAGAGGAAGACGTAGAAAATTATTCTTTCAAGTTATACAAGCACGTTTAAAAATCTTATGTAATGTACTACATAGCTTATATAATATGCACGAAATAAACTTTACTTTGACCAAAAACAGAAAACAAACACACAAAAAATATATATTGTTGCTATTTAGAAGGATCATTGGGCACGTAAGTAAAGCGGATAAAGAATGCATCTCCCTACAAGAATGATAGAATTCTAAGACTGACAGATTATGTACAATTAAACTGAGCATTGAATGTACAATTAACTTTAGTATCGAGCAGCTCGTGAGTCTTACGAGATAGTCGATACACGAGAAATTCCTTGATTGCCTTGGCTACTTCACTTAGTGTATATATTGTGGGTTTGGATGTGTAATGCAAAATTAGTGCAAGCAATCCAGTTATTGAATACAATATTGAGAGGATCGCAAGTTTTATGAGCTTTTCGATACACGACAAGCTCGCAAAAAGCAACCCAAGGGAGAAATTGCTTCTAGAGAAATCGAAGGCTTTAATTTTTACACAAAAATGTGTTATTATTACCAACCACCTATTCACATGCCCTTTCAAACCTACTCATCTAACCCCACTCTCCCTCTGGTCCGACCCTGTCGAAACAGCACGTTTCCAGAACCTCCGCCTAGCTGAGTTTGACGACAACGACCATGGGTGAATCCGTTATTCACAGGGCTTGACTAGCAGCTACAACGACATCGACATTATTCGCCAAATCATTTTAGTTTTGACACGAAAGTGGATTTAAAACCTATTTTTGCGTATATTTTATAGGTAACATTAATATTCATTATTTAAACTTTTATTTTCATTCCGACGTTTTCTTAACTTCATAATTTTTAATAAAAATTTTTTCTAACAATTGCTCGACGCATCATAGAATTTCACCCTTATTAAGAACCTTCTCGTCGAGAAGCCATTTTTCAACTGATATTTCCTCTTTATATCAGCAATAACTTTTGAGCTCAAGGCCATTTTTTTATTTGGAATGTATTGAAAAGGCAAGAACAGTCGAAACGGTAGAACTTATAGCTGCTATTGCAGAGAACACTCTACCTTCTCTTCATATTTCTTTCTAGACTCTATGACAAATATATATGTATACATATACATATGTATATACATATACATATATATTTATATACATACCATAAGTACATAGATATATGCATACATACTCTGTGGAAAATTAAATTAATTTAAAAGTTATTAAAAATTACTTTTTCCCAATGATGACTATTTATCATTCCCTACAACGATGATGCAATAATAAAGTGCTGTACGTTAGCAACTTTTCATTCCCACAGGAAACCACATACTCAGAAGCTCGGCCAAACATCGAGCTATATACATATATGTATATACATATAGATACATATAAGAAAATCAGCCATAGCAGGAAAAAAAATGTGAATGAATTGGTGCTTAAAAAATATTTTCTACTATTAGAGAAAACAGATTTAAAGAAAAATTATGACATCAAAACTTCATCCTGTCCAAGGCGAATTTATAGAAGGGGATGGCATAAGAGCAGCTGATTTGATTTTTTTTATTCACCTACATGTATCTTGTTTTTGCTTTTGCGTATGAGCTTTCAAAAGCCGAAAAAGCAAAAACAAAATGTATTTAAATTTTGACAACTCTTACGCAGAAACAAAAACAAAATACATAGGAATTTTGTAGTTATATTTATAACACCACCTTGTATGGATTCGCCTTGATCCTGTCTACGTTTCTATCATTGAAATTGTAGAAAATTTAATTCTTTTGCCAAAGCGGGCTTCGCGTGCATTGAGCGCGGCAAATGCAGCTGTCACAACTTACATCACCTTTTATTATTGCACCATGCCTCCAACGAACTGAATTGTTTAACTTGGCGATGGAAGCAGTCAATTACCCTATCTTAAATATTTTTTCAATTACTTTACTTGTATTTTCAATTTAACAACTTAGAAACTTAAAGTTAAAGGTTAAGTTCATTTCCTACTATGAATAAGGTTTCCGGGAGTCAGACAATCCGCGCTTACCCATTGACCAAATATGATTGCGGCAAGTGTGATTATTAGACGCAACTTCTATAACTAATTACACACCAAAATAACTAAACAATATTTTAACGAGATTAATACGCAATTTAACATTCTTTGCACAATTTAAAGTTTAATTTGTTTCACACAAGTACAATTTCCGGCAATAAGTGGCGCTTGCAAACGAAGTTTTGACGCTTTTGAACTACAGCGGCATCTTTCTTTTCAACCAGCAACAAAATACGCTGACGTCCCGTTTTGACAGCACACCAAATAGCAACCAACTTTTGTCGTCTACGTGGAAACGAGTGAATTGCCGATTGGAAAAAGACAACGAAAGTGAACTGTCACACTCAGGGCGAGATCTTAATTTTCTTGAAAGTAGTCAATTCGTTCGTTGTAATTCCTTTTGATCAGTCATAAAATACGTGTTTTTTTTTGTAGCAAATTGTGCAAGATTAGTTCAGTACTTTCTACAGAAAAATGGTAAATTAATAAAATACCAAGTGCTTCTAAGTGAATGTAATTGACAATTTTGTTTCTACTTATTGTAGCCTGCACCAGCCAGTTCAACCTCTGTGGGCAGTGGCTCACGTTCGCCAACGAAAATATCTGCACCACGCAGCGCTGGCGCGGGTGGCAGCAATCTGAAGCAGCGCAAGACCACAAGTAGCACCACAGCGGCTAGAAGTCGCACCACAGGAGGCGCTGGTACTGGCGGTATGTGGCGTTTCTACACCGACGACTCGCCCGGCATTAAAGTGTAAGTGTGCCAACAAGGCATTTTTGTGTGAGCACAATTGGGGTCAAAACGGTAGCATAGACCACCGATGTGTAGAGCTGTACTTTCTCTTTTTTAATCATCAGTCTTTGATTTGTTATTAGTAATGTTACTTTCATTTAATTTTGTTTCCGAAAATATAAAGAACTTATTTTAATGTTCAAGAGAAATCCTGATGTAACTCCGTAATTTAATTGATTTGGAAAAGAGAAGTTAAACTTCAGTTAATAACTTGAAGCTTGGCGATTGAAAGCTAGAGTAAAAAAAAACCTGGAAATATACTGCTTTTATAAATATTTTACTTCATCTTTTATAAATATTTTACTATATTTTTATTCAAGTGGTCCCGTTCCCGTCCTGGTGATGTCTCTGCTTTTCATCGCTTCTGTATTCATGCTGCACATTTGGGGCAAGTACAACCGTTCTTAAGGATGAAAAAAAGTGAAAATGTGATGGGTGCAACAACAACAGATCTAATACAAACACCATGCGTTCACCTGTTGTTATCAGCATTTTCGGGTTAGCCGTATTGTAATGTCGACGTCAGCAGTGTACAAAAAAAAAATAGACGAATTGTGGCCGAAAATAATGCTCACATTAAGCATACAAAACGGCAGATTACTGCTTGTTGCACTCCATTATTGTTTGGAATTAATTTCCAATAGAAACTTTCATTTTTAAGTTTAGTGAATTAAGTTAATTTTCTACAGATAAATTAAATTTCTATACTATAAATAAATAATAACCTTTTTTGTCATTACAATTTGTTGCCACTTAAAATTATGCAAAAAAGAACAAGTTCATTCCACAATTGTATATATGTCACTTTTAATTTGGAAACATTAAGCGTTTTTCGATTCAAATTGTAACTATTAGTTTTTTGTGTGAGTCGAGAGATTTGAAGGTCTAACGAAAAAGATGAGTCCATGGCTCTAGCCGCTACAACAACAACAACAGCTCATGGCTGCTTCTATTGGAGTTTTAGGAAACACCCAGTATTATTTCATATACAAAAATTGGGATATCATGTTGGCAGTATTGTAATTGTACTGCACGCAATGCGTTCGTCATAAAAACATACGACAGTACTGCTTTTCGTCTAACGTTTTTAATGCAATCAGTCGCCAGACGCCGAAGCCAAAATTGAAGAGTGAGTAAACTGATTACGAAATCTATACAATTATGAATGGTATACGTTTTATGTTTTTGATTGTTATCCAATAAAATGATCTCACTCATGGGCTGCTTGGTTATAATCGGAATAATAGAAGATTAAATTTTCTCTGGCGCTCTTAAATTTTGAAAAATTTAACACAGCACTATCCCAATGAAAAAGCAGTCGAATAAGCTGATCAACCCCATACGGCAAGAATGCAACTAAATTGCGCACAAATATAAATCCGGGTCAACGCCGATTAGACACTTTTATAATTTCTATTTAATTTTTTATTATAAAAATAATGTTTAATACTTAAAATATATGTACATACATAGGTAAGCACCCTGATTCCAGAATATGAGTTATTGTATAAAATATTAATTTCTAGCGTTATTTTACACTGCCAGCACCATATCGAATTTCTCGCTCAAATTGTTCGGCTTTCAGCGTACCATCTATGCTTTCGCAATTTTTATTAAAAACACTATAGGCACTTATTTCATTCTTTTTTTTCGGTGCAGTTCTTGTGTTGAAATAAATACCAAATAACACCGAAAACATTAGAAATACTATACCAAATTGTAGTTTAATCGCGATTACATAGACCGTTATCCAAAACAATGTCCCTATCACAAATAGCGTATATTTAAATAACTTATTGTCCACATTTTTGTCATCAATGATATTTCCATCGTCTTCTTCCTCTGAGCTGAACGCCAATGCATCGTCATCATCTACAATTAACTTGTCAGTAGGTGTCGTCTCTTTATTGTTCTTGGGCTCATCATCCTTTGAAATTTCGTTTAATATGATACAAAACTATCAGTTCGCTGAATACCCATCCTACCTTGGAGGATTTACTCACCGATATTTTAATTATGGTATTCTCTTTTCCATCAGCATTAGAAACACCCGTACCAAACATCCAAAAACGATAGAATGCTTTTTTAAACTGTTCAAATTTCTCCTCCCTCTGTTTCTTGGTACGATATTTTTGTAATCTATTCCTTATTTCTGCTTCCATCAAAATGCAGTAAATTGTTGGGATTTTCCACAAGTCGTATACAAAAGTTTCATCGAATGGTAAACAAAACAGTTTGTGTTTGCGTGTCAAACAGGTGATTAGTTACTTAAAAATGGAAAGGATCAATCGATTATTTGTGCCAATAATCGAATATCGAATTGAGCACGGTGGATTGACAGCTGACGTTGTCAGTGGTACCGCTATTTATACAGACGAACGGGAGGTCACTTTTTTAATATTTTGTAAATTTATATATTCTACCTAGACTTAAATGAAAAGTGAAATATAATTATATATTAACGGCAAACAACTTCCCGGAACAAAGTGCGGTCACTTGCCATTTATAAAAAAGTATATGGAAAAGAAGAATGATTGGCTTCCAATATTTCAATAAGAAACGTGTTTTAATTTTGTTGAAGTATAGAAAGATGATTTAAAGACGGAGTTTAAATAAATAAATTTGCAAAATACTAAAAAAAAAAAACCTTTGTCTAGTTGCATCTGAAAGGTACCTCCGACTTTTCATTTAATCATTTACGCATTTGGTCGAAAGAGTAGGCGCTACCCTGTTGATTAACGAATAAAGCAAAATTATACTGCTATGTATGTACATACATATGTTTTTTGCCCGAGTCAAACTGGTATTACAGAAAAATAAGTTTATACAAGAATTCGGTGATAATAAAAAAAAATATTACAAATCCAATTTATTTCTTGCTATTACGCTACGAATAACTCAGGGGACGAATTTCGGAGAGCAATTTTTTTACATTTATCAGTAGTTTCGGATCTCTACAGCGATTATCCAGGGCAGTGAGATATGTTGACATGATAAGTTGGTGAAAATCGGAATATTGCTGTAAAAGAAAAGTATGGCTTAAAAGTATGCGAAAATTACAGGTAATTAAAAACAAACTTTCAGATTAAATTAGGACATTGTAAATATGTCGTAACTCGTCGTAGTAAGAATAGAAGGAGATGCCAAGAGTCAAAGTTCAAATATTCAGTCCTAAAAAATCATAAGTTCTCAAATATTAATTGGCCTTTTCAAAAAGCCTAAGGCCTTTTTCCTAAATCCCTAAAATATTATCAGAAAGTAGAATAGGTAATTAAGCTTTATCAGGTACAAAATGTCAAGATTCCACTAAACAAGAAGTGTAAAGAAAATGAAAAAGAAATGAGAATGGCATAACTGTAGTTCAGTTAATAGGCGTTATTTTTTTAACGCCACAGAAATCCTTATTTAGGTATGGAAATAATAACTAAATTTAATTTCTTACTAAAACTCCTCTTAAACCAGCCTTTTTGGTGTTATGCTATCGCAAGATTTACAAATTAATTTCAAAACTGGAGTTATCATTTTTATACGTGACACAATTGATATGAAATTAAAGCATTTTAGAAAACTACTTTTCGTAAGGCGTTGAAAAGAGACCCTTTCCACTTCCGTACTCTGTAAATCGATTTTTTCGGGGAACAATGCATCATAAAGTAAACATGTTGACATTTCGCCGTAAAAAATTGAAACTAATAAAAAGGAGGAATTAGTGCCGATATAGGCCATCACTTCACCCACTAGGCTACGCTGGAGTGGAAATAGTTAGGAAACCCGTTTCTATTTACAAAGTACACAAAAAAGATTTCAAATGTAAGTATATCAATTAGTTCTGGAGAACATGCGATTTGTACAAATAAATTATTTGAGTTTTGATCTTTAATCGAGATATTATGCATGTTTTTTTTTTAACAAAGCTGCAGCTAGCAGTTTCAGGGCATAACATACAAACATACATACATACTATAATCCATTTCATTTTTTTATTCTCAAACTTTCTCTCGATATATGTATGTATATATGTATGTATGTGCATACATAAGTATGTACGTAGTACTCACATCGATGTTGCGCCAAGTTAATCCATAGTCCAACAAAAATACATCCAAATTATCCGAGCACAGCTCTTTTATATCCACAAAGGTAGCATTTTCTGGCGTAATGCGCACCTGTATCATATTTTCCGGTGGTTCGCGATGGTGTGCAAAATTCAACACAATATCCCGACGCTTTGCCAAGCGATTCCAATCGGAACGTGCAAATTTCAACATCAAACAATGCAACGCAATGCTGGAATAGATGTGTAACTCACAGGCCAAATGTTTTTCAGAAAAGTAGCCTGGAAGTAAAGATAAAAAAAATGAAAATATGAAGATTTAAGGCTGAATAACACTAGTGTACCATTTTCTATATAGAAACGAGCATCATGATTAGAAAAGATATTCAAGAAATGCTCACGAAAACGCTGCAATATGAAAAAAAAAGAATTTCAGTGTTCAACATTGCTTCTTATTAAGCCTTGCCTTTTTTAAATCTTTAAAATCTGTGATGGGCTCTTTAATATCCAAATAAATTTTTCGGTGGCGTACAAAACCTTTTGTCGGCTCCGCCACATAGCCCCGATAGCCATTGGCTGAAATATTGATGACACATATCACAAATTGAGTCTCCAGTGTGAAAATCACTTCGCCTTCCCTAATGAATAAAGAAAAACAAAACATTCATTGTCAAATTTAATTTAATATTTGCAGTAAATCTACTTTTCCAGACTTGGTTCAACTTTCCAATCTTTAAAAGGGAAATGTTCATAAAGTTTGTAGGCCAATCCAATGGTACCTAAAGAAAAGAAATTTGTATTTAAAATGTGTAAAGTTTAAAATCTATGTATGTTTACTTTGTTTTTTGTTTTAACGAATTGCAGCAAGATTTAACACAATATTTTGGTACCACAAACTATTTTGTAAATAATGTTAAAATAGAAGAAAAGAAAACCGAAACCGTTATTTTCTGATTTTTACTTTTTTAAATCATATTTCGTGGGTTAGTGTGTGATCCTAGAAAAGCAAAAAAAAATAGTTGTAAAATAACGATTGAAAATTATCGTAAAAACGATAAAACTTGGAGATCTGGAATCCGGAAATACTCTAGTTCGGGAACCATATTTAAAACACTTTAACCTGGCCCAGAAAGGAAAAAATGCATCCACTTACCCAATCGATCTGTCCAAATTATGATCTTTTTATTTTCTTTCTCGTATTCCATTCTCTTAATGTATTTTGTCGTCCAATGTGAATAGCGAAATGTTTTGCGCTTATCTTCCACTTCCGGTTCTATTTCCGGTGCACTCTCTCTAAATTCTTCGCCAGCCTCTTCCTCTTCCTCCGCTTCCTCCCTTGCTAGCTTCTCCGCATCCGCTTTCTGCTGCGCTTCCGCCATTTGTTTACGCAAAGCCTGCATTTCCCGTTCCATTCTCAAACGTTCCTTATCGCGTTCTTTTTGCTCCTTCATCTTTGCCAAATCAATTTCGCTCATACGAGGAGTCTTTCGCTTTATTGTAGACTTGAATTTTACAATTGGCATATTTGTTGACGAATGCGCCGTAACCTGCCCAGTAGTCATTGTTGAGTCAACCGACCTTGTTTTAGTAATCAGTTTCTTACGCAACTTTAAAAGAATGGTCGGTATTTTCTTATCAGGCACACTAACCGTTCGTTTAAAACTTGTGTGATAAGCACTCTTGATATTATCCAATGTTTGCACTAAGTCGGAGAAAGTTTTTGGATATTTGGTTCCTGCAGCTATTGCCGCAGACTCTGCTTCTTGATCCCGTGCATAATATTCGAAATGAAGCTTTTCGGGTTTAACAAAATAAGGAAAAATACGTTCAGGATTATTTTGACCATCGTATTGAAATTCTTTAGCTGTTTCAATAGACTGATCTTCATCCGAGAGACGTTTACGCAACAGAATACCACCTTTTCCTTTGGGCTTGCCACGTTCGGTCTCTTCATCTTCCAATTCGACAGGGAATTTGAAAGAGGAAATAATGCGTGGCATGCAATAACGTTGGATGTTTCGTATTTGAGCAACAGTCAAGGGCAAATCTAGTAAGAAATTTTCCACCTCTTTACTATATGGTACTAAGTAAGATTGAGATTGTTGTTGTGCGCTAGTAGCAATTGAAGCTAATGAGGGCCGAAAAACATTCAATATTGAACGCCTCACTCGTACGGAAATATTGGATGCAGATTGTCTGGGCGTATAAAAAAAGTCCACAGAAGAGTGTGTAGTTGATTCTGGATCTTTTATAAAAGGCTTTTCGGGTACAATAGTTGGTCCAGTGAGTGTTGGCGGTTGATAAGATTCCGAAGTGGGCACCTTTTCCTCTATGTAACCAATTAAGTCATCTTCAAAATGGCATGCCAAAGGTTCACCCCATATGCATAAATACTCAGGTAAATCAATAGATATAACGAAATAGGGGGTGTCCCAATAGTTCCCTTGATCCATAATGGGCTGACTTAAGCGTTTGGCCGTAGATCTACGTCCAGATATTTCAGAGGTTATAGACATACTCGAAAATGTTGCTGGCAAAACTGCCTCAGCAATTACGTCTTTAATAATTTGTAGTTGACCATTATTTTTATGCCAAGTCATATTGAAATCATTAAAATGGTAATGTGTTGATTTTTTAACGAAATAAAACTGATAGATGCCGCCGAGTATTGTGTATTGCTTTAAATTGATCTGGAATAGAAAATACATACATACATATGTACTCGTAAATAATGCACTAGAGCGTCAGAATTGACTGCGCAAAATTTTTATTTTAATCTTGAAGAACCGCTTTCAAAAAACGTTTGTGTAAATATATATTTAAAATATCCTTACTTCACTTACGTTATTAGTAAATTTTTATTCAATGTTGAAACAATTGGCAATCTCTAATTTTTTCGAGACTAAGTTTTCCTAATCCTCCAACTGTTTAATCCCATATTATAATGCTACGTTTATTTCATCAATTTAGTCGAATTAAAATTTTTTAAACATGTGACAACCTTCTTCAAATATGTTTCGTTTGACTCCAGTTAAGTATGTTGAATTTCAGTTACCTTACCAATTAAATTTAATCAACGTTCTTTGAAAGATGGCAACCGTCTTTGAAAAAGTTTTCGTAAATACGCTTTCGTTTCACTTCAATTATGTTATATTTCAGTAGGATTAGAAATTTAATTAAATTAATATTTTTAAACAGTTGGCAACACTCTTTAAACACGTTTTCATGATTAACCGCCCTAAGCTGATACACTGAGAAAATTCGTCAACCATATAATCTCACTGCTGATAATGATAATGATACCTATGTTTAGAGCTACATATTTAAATTAAAAACACTTGTACCACTCACAAAATAAAATGAAAAAATAATACCATTGAACCTCTGAAATTACCTCATCTGCCTCCAATCGCAGAGAGCTCGGGTGGTAGGCATTATCAATGAATTTGTTAAAATTTTCGTGTTCCAATTGTAGAAAGTCATCCCATACATCCGGATACATTTCAGCCGTTATTATTGGGGGTTCCTTGGGCACTTTGATAAGTTTCTGTTGTTTTTTCTTGTTTGCATCGTCTCTGCCAGTTGATTTTTTTAAGCTTTCCAACTGTTCTGCTAAAGCGCTGACGTATAAATTATTGAAGAAATTATTAAAATTTACAGAAGTGATTTAAAAAAAAACTATATACATATATTATATTTAATTCATACACCTTTAATGGGCCCCAGGACAAAAGGGTGTAGAAGGAAATGAAAGGGCAGACAACCTTGCTAAACAGGGTGTCTATCTAGAAGACTCAATCAGTGAGGAAGTGCCGATTTCGCTGCAAGCTATCAAACGATCGCAAGAACTGTATCCATACATATCAGCAAGTAGACAGGGCATGGAATCAAAACACGTCCGCAAACGGATGGCGGAATGAATACGGCTTATGTGAACTAATCAAAATCTATATATCTACATACATATATACAACTTAGGCACCTAAATTAATGCGCAACAACTTACGCCGCTTTATTTTCATATTCCACACGCTTTTCCATCAATTTGTTGCGCACTTGATTTTGTAAATCCACTTGTAAAAAATTTTCACGAACCAAGCAATCGTGTAAATCTGCAAATGATCAATAAATTTCAGGAAATGTGTTAAATGTTGTCCTTGAATTTGCTCACCCGGTATACCGGCCGTAAAATCTTCACCAACATCTTGAATTTCTTGCTTAAAACTTTTTGCATTCTCACTAAACGGATCAAAGAAGAAATGTATACCTCTTATGGTAAGATTCTCCTCAAGAACAGTTAATGGCATTTGAATTTTAACTTTAAGTTTGTGTAGAGATGCTTCAATACAGGGTATTCTATAAAATTGGAAAAAGAAAAATACTTGAAGACTTAACCTCATTTATGCACAGCGCAATACACATGCAGATTTTGAATGCACTCTCAGATAATGTAAATATGATTAGCGGAACTACTCACTCAAGAAATCCAAAAAGTATTGGTACATTTTTGAACGTCCATATGTGTATGCAAAAATTTTCACATTCGTAAGCATATTCAGCTGTAGTCGCATTCACTGAACTTTTAAAACACGTATTCATTAAAAAACGTTAAAAAGCATATGTAAATTTACTTAAAAAAATCTTACTCCATATAAGAATCTTCAGAGCATAATATACGGTAAGCATAATGATCGAAAAAATTTTCTATTTCACGATAAGCAGCCGTCTTTTGCTAAAAAGAAGAAAAATTACCACTTTTCCAAAATTATAAATATTTTGATTTTGATACCTTTGAAATATCTTCTAAAACAGTATTTCGCGCATTGACGGTTTTTGTATCGTCGTCGAGATAATATTCGATACTCTTTATAACCTATATATATTTAAAAAAGAATTTGTCAAAATTATAAAGCTACAAAAGCTTTATAGCACGCATCCGCCCTTTACCCTTAACAATAAATCTATATTTTCTTTGTACTCATCGCCAAAATCGGGACGTATTTCATTAACTAGTGTCCTGCGCGTCATATCTTTGCTGAATATGTCCTGAGTCAAAACACTCCGCTCATCTACTGATAGCAGCCAATCGATGGTTTTTTCAATCTTCAAACCCTCAAAATGTTTCAATTTTTCAAAAAACAAACGCACATCTGGCGGTATATACGGTTTTGGCAGACCATCGCAACGTAAATAGATTTGCCACTAGAAAGTAGTATAGAAATTATTAAACAATTCAGAAATCTTCAAAATTTTGCTTACCAACCTTCTCAAACTCATCTTCTTCCTCCTTTAATTCTTCCACTTTGATAAACGCATCTGTTCAGCATAGTTGCCAAGAAGAAGTTGAAAGTGAAAGTTTTGAAACTTAGCAAACAGCCCAACTTCAGAATCTTCCTCACTCACCATCAATAAAGGTCAAGCACGCTCGTAGATCCGCTAAATGTATGGCATATTTAGCATCACGTGCTTGTTGTTCTTCTAATGTCAGCATTTTGTATTCTTTTTCAACTTTTTGCGACCTTTGCAGACTTCCGCCTCTTTTACCCTTTCTTCCTTTTCCTTTTGCCATTTGTTGCGGGTAGGTTTTTTACTTTCCGTTTCAGTTACCTAAAAGAATGTGCACTTAAATTTACAAAGCTTTAGCTCGATATTTCTTCGTATATTATAAAAATAATAATTTTTATCCTAAACAGATTTTTGATTATTTGAAGCAATGCAACAATTTAAAATTTTGGCAATTTTACAAATCCGAAAAACGTCAGTCAGGTCAACCCAGTAAACGTTTACTATGGCACTCTTGTCCAGCCCAGTAAGCGTTAATTATTGGTACTCCCGGTCGTTTATAATTTAATTTTGTACTTTTGGTTTAATCACATAATTACTTTTCTAGTTGGGTACGGTTTAGTTATTTGCAAAAGGTTTCGGGTTGCATTGCCCAAAAGCGTGTTCCAATTTAGTTTCATTTTATTTTTTTTCATTTCTTATTCGATTTTATTGTATTTTATTTTACATTATTCTATATAAATTTTTTTTTTTTTATTTTACCTTATTTCATTTCATTTTAATTATTTATTAGTTATTTTATTTTACTTTTCTTAATAGTAATATTTTTTTAATAGTATTTAACTCGATTTAATCCAATTAAATTTAATTTCAATCAACTTGTTTGTTTCTTCCAAATTCTCTGATATTATTATTTTAATTTTTTATTATGTTTTACTTTTTATATTAATGTTATTAAATTTTTTAAATTTCATTTCGGAAATATTTTCTTACTTAATTATAGAGCTTTTACAATTATCATATTCATTTGTACTTTTCTGGGATTGCGACTGTAGGTACAAAAAATATTTTATTTTAGACCTTTATTGAATTAAAAAAAAAATGATGTAATTTATTTGTATTTGATTGTCGTATTTTGCGTGTGAAATGTTAAAATCTGAATTCGTCAGTATTACTCATATATTTTGTTTATGTGAACAAAACAGTCCAGCGAAAAGAAAAGCTTTCAGCTCATGGGATACTATCACCTTATACATATATGTATGTATGTACATAAATTCGGCTTGGTCTCTTATTTGATGCTGTGGTTGCTTATGCTATCCTTTTAAAATTGTTTTATTACGATTACTTTGCACGTGAATTAACAGCTGAGCTGATAAGACCTTGTGAATTGGCCAACTATAATTGAACGAAATTCGGTTTAATTTAATTTATGTTATTTAGTTTTATAGAAGCTACGCCAGTTTAACGTAAACATGGTTAATTTAATTTTTTGTGAGGTGATTTAACTTTATTTTATTATTTTAATTAAATTAGATGATTTTTAAATTTTTGGATTATTACTTGGTCAAAGAACATAGAACTATAAGAATGTTCTTTATGTTCTATGTTCTTTGACTTTGTAGAGTTTTCCAATTCTAATTTGTCTGATATGGCAACTGCACAAATACCCGACACACTCTCGCTTGTTCCGCCAGCCATTTTCAAAGTCTTTCATTTCGCCATCGGATTTCAAAGAATAAAGTTCATTGATTCGAGAAAAATTGGAAATTTCCATTAATGATGAAACTATTAAATGAAATATTACTAAAATTTCAAACGCTGAAACATTTAATATATTGTGCTGATGTATAAAGATGGAAAGCTGCATGGATGGCCGCAAACAAAGCTGATACCTTTGGTAAATATATTTGAATTGTATTTTCTTGGCCGAATAGAAAATTTGATGATTGTTCACTTCCTGAAAAAGTGTTGTGCATTTAATTTTTTAAATTAATTTGCATGCGCTTTAATTTGTTGCGGATAGATAAGAACGGCCAGCTGAAAGAAAATGTCTATTATTAAATACTTTGTTAGATTGAAGAGCTTGGTCTAATCAATTGCAATTTTTTTTTTTGCAGCAGCTGTGAAAATATGGTTATGTTGCTAAAGCATGTGGGCCAGCGTAAAAAGGCGGGATGAAAGGTATGTAAATTGTGGAAAATTGTTTGGTAATTAATTAATGTCTCACCTGAAATGTATAGACATTTCTACTCGAATGATGATAAGTTTAATCAGAAGTAAAATAATTGCTGATTTTCAACTTAAAATTAAACCAAAAGGATTCTGATATTTAAATTTCTTAAATCTTGTGATTTAAAAGTGTCATTTATAGGATTAAAAAAAAAATATTTTTGTCATTGCAGATTCACCTAAATATCTGCTGTGTCGAGCTCGGAGAGAATCGAAGAGATGGCTGAAAGCAATTTAGCGTACTAATTAAGTTAGCCAAAGGTTTGTACTTTCATATTCATGCATATGTATTTTCTAGTTGAATTATTTTTCATTCTGATGATAACAAAAATCTGACTTAAAACCATGCGGATTACACTAAATATAAACCAAAAGGATACTGATAAATTGCTATTAAAATTGTTTTCTATATATGCGTTTTTCTGTTTTTTAACAATGTATTTATTTCTTTGCAGATAGGGCGCAATCGTCAAGTCACTAAATCTGCAATTAGCTGCTTAAAGGTTAATATAATTCTCAATTTTTGGTTTAGTTTAAATTAATTATGATGACAAATTATGTGCAGATATCAAAATATGTTGAAAATATTAGCTTTCACCAAAAATAAACTGATTAAATTATATCGGATATCGCTTATTACAACCATTTTTTTTTAGTTAGAATAATGTATTTTCATTTTTCATATTTGCAGCAAGGCAATGGAGATGCGACCCTGCTCCTACATATATCTTGCCAAGGATCGTTGCAAGGCATTTTAAAGGAAGACTTGTGGATGACAATAATAAGCTAAATATGTCGCTAACAATATTTATTTGCATCTAAAAGGTGAGTTTTCATATCTTCAAAAGTTATATTCTGCTTAAATGATGACTCATTATAGTATAGTTCATTTGAAAAATACGTGTAACAAATTTTTTAAACTGAAATTAATATTTTAGTTTAACTTATTGTTACTAGTTCTCTGCACATTTTAATTGAAAATTCTTTTTATTTACAGTTTTGACTACTGACTGTAAAAATGGTGTATGCCAAGTCAGGTATGTACCTTACTAAATTTGTGTAATATTGCATTTATGTATATTGATGATTTATCCTAACTCAGGATCCCTCTACTGAGTCGAACCCAAAATAAACAATCATGCTGTTTTTTATTGACTGATATAATTATGCAAAAATCAGTTTTTGTTTAGATATATTTTTATTAAATAATTTTATTTCTCTTTGCAGGCAGAAGTCACTGAAAAACAAGTATTACGGCCGATTCCTTTCCGATAAAAGGTGAGCGATAGTATCTTAATTACAAATAATTATTTTTAGTGATGATTTATCCTAACTCAGGATCCCTCTACTGAGTCGAACCCAATTAAAAAATCATGCTGTTCACCTTTTAACTGATTCATTATATCTTAATGTTTTTTTCTCTAAACTTTTAAACATACTAATTTTACTATTTTCTTTGCAGGCAGATGATTGTAACTTCTCATTGGTCCCCAACGTTTTGGTTAATCTCAATACTTTGTTACAACTAAAATCAAATTAAATAAAAATGCAAGCTTTAAAAACAAACATTTGTTTTTATTTCAATTCTCCACAAGCGTAAATTACAATCTTTTGCGTTGTCGTACCGGTTTTACTGCCGCAACGTTCCATTTTTCGTACCACATCTGCGCCGCTAATTACATGACCAAATACCACGTGTTTATTGTCTAGCCAATCCGTTCTGTAATAATGAATATACGAATTAAATAAATACATTTCTATAATCTTTTTCTTACTTAGTTGTGCAAATGAAAAATTGTGAGCCATTTGTGTTTGCGCCCGAATTAGCCATCGATAAAGTACCAAACCCGTTATGTTTTAACGTAAAATTCTCATCGGCAAATTTCTTGCCATATATGGACTTACCGCCAGTGCCATTATTGTTTGTAAAGTCACCACCTTGGCACATCTACAAAAAAAAACAGGTTGCTTATTTTAATAGTGCTGTGTAAAATGTATTCAAATATTTGTTTTGCATACAAATTCCGGTATGACACGATGAAAGGTGCTACCCTTGTAGCCGAAGCCCTGCTCATGCGTGCATAGCGCGCGAAAGTTCTCCGCCGTTTTGGGCACTACATCTGCGCGCAGCAACATGATAATGCGTCCGACATCATGACCACTTATGCGAATATCAAAGAATACTTGTGGGTTACGTTGTTCCGCTTTCTCGATTACAACTGGACCACTCGGTTTGCTGATGGTCACCTCTCTACTTTCGGCATTGGCGTTACCCTCAGATGCTGCTGCATCATCTTCTTTCAATGTTGCGCCAGCGTGCTTCTGAAGCCAATCATCGTCCGCCCAAACGGGTTTAAAACTGCCCTCCTTGATGCGCACCGGTTTAGCGAGATTTACGCGTATCGTGCGGCCACAAAGTTCTGAATCGTTCTGTGTAATTATTTTTTATTAATCACTCTCTTCATCAACATTAATCGAGTCAATTTACCATATTATCTATCGCTGCAGCGGCGTCCTCGGACATTTCGTATTCGACGAACGCAAATCCACGGTGTTTTTGTGTTTCATAGTCGACCGGCATTTGTATGTCGGCAATATCACCGAAAGGTATAAATGCATCGTTCAATAGCTTCTCGGTTACTTCATCTGCTAGTGCTCCAACGTATATGGTGCGTTTATCGTTGGACATTGTTTAAAATCTAAATAACTTCACTTGAAAATTTTTGTGAACATAGCAAGCAAAAACGTAAACAAAACTAAAGGAAATTACAAATGTCAAACGTTCGTCAGCAGGGTTCGAGCCTCGAAATATCGACAATAGTGCTGCCAACTCACCCAAAAACAGATGGTCGTGTACTTTTTCAGCTGGAGTAGAGTAAAGGGTGCTGTACACCAACAAAAAATTGATCAAACTATCCGTATTGTAGTTTATCGAATTTGAAGGCAATTTAAAATTATTAAATGTTAGCACATTGCTATTTCGTGTACTATTTTGTTGTTCAAAATTTTATCTAATGAAATGTCTTAAAAGTTTTGCTGCTTTCAAATCTCTCAGATGTTGTTCAGCCCTGCACTGCTCTACACTTTTAGTGCACTCATTGAACAGACCTAATTATACGTAATACATAATTGAGGCACATTTTCACATCAGTGGATTCGTCAATAAGCAGAATTGCCGCATTTGGGCGAATGATAATCCAAGAGTGATTGTCGAAAAACCAATGCACCCACAAAGAGTGACTGTTTGGTGCGGTTTATGGGCTGGCGGCATCATCGGGCCAAAATGAGGCCGGTCAGGCAGTTACTGTGAATGGTGTTCGCTATCGTGAGATGATAACGAACTTTTTATGGCCCGAATTGGAACATATGGATGTGGACGATATGTGGTTCCAACAGGATGGTGCCACTTGCCACGCAGCCAACGAAACAATGGCTCTTTTGCGCGACAAATTCAATGGCCGTGTTATCTCACGTAGTGGCGATATGAATTGGCCACCAATATCATGTTATTTGACACCGTTGGACTACTTTCTTTGGGGTTATTTGAAAGAAAAGGTGTACGTTGATAAGCCAGCAACAATTCAAGAGCTAAAGGATGAGATAAATCGGCACATTAACGGCATAGAACCTCAATTATGCCTCAGCGTCATCGAAAATTTGGACCAGCGGATGAAGGTGTGCCGCCGAGGTCGCGGCGGACATTTGGCCGATATTTTGTTCCATACATAATTGAACCACACCATATTATCATAATAAAAAGAAATTACAATAATTTCCAAAATAATTTGTGTTTTATTCAAAATCAACATCGGCCCTTAAAATTTAACCACCCTTTATAAGTCTTAGCGTAATCTAATTCCTAGGTAAATATTGCGGTATCCACTTGTTGTTGAGCCCTGCAGCCAGTCACCGGATAAGACAAATGAGAGCAATGTTCTTGTCAAGGTTGGCACGCAGTAGCTAACGGTAACCAAAATTATTGTAGCGCCAAATAACAACAGAATATCTATAAAAAATAAATCATTGGTCATTATAAATTCTTGGTCGCGTATCCTTAACTTAACTTATTTTTCAAAGTTAGTCCCGTATCCTTAGCTTAATTTATTTTTCAAAGTTAGGCAGTTTCAGTTTATAGAAATTTACGCCTGCGCAATGCGGGAGAGTTAAAACCACACAAAAAAAACGGTTATAAAATTAGTTGGCCGAATGTGAGGTATGGAAAACGTAATTTTTCTATTCTTTATACATTTCGATACTTTGTATTTTGAGTATTTACGAATATTAGCCGGAATATAAACTTTGAGAATTGAAAGCCTTCTGTGGGAACAAAATTAGTTTTTCATCTATTCACGCTAAAAATAAAAGGTCCCGAACTCTGCATGCGGAAGAGAAAATTGGATAAAAATTGGTTACTTAAAAATTAATAAGACTAATTTTCGATTGAAAAAATTGTTTGAGTTTAAAATTTAATTCACTGTGCGACACAAAATGAAAAAGAAAACTTACGCGAAAACACTCGCTCCCACGGCTCACAAATCGAAATTTGTGTATTCAATTCGTAGAGCATAAACAGCCATTTGATGTAATTTACAACTCTTTCAAAAATATTTCGTCTCTTCAAAAACATTTTGAAACTTTAACATTCTTGTTTAGTTTCAAACTGATCATCAAAATTTCGCCAATTTACACAAAATTTGTAGTACAATTTATTTCCGCTGTAGATTCAAATTTTTATTTATGGTTTTCGCTTTTGTTTAAATCAACGAATCGCACTTTTTTTTGACATTTTCAATTGACCAATGAACCGTACCGCGAATTTGACATAAATGAGTTACATAGTTAGTTCGTTAATACCCATTCGACAGATAGTTGCAAAATATTTAATAGCCAAGAAAACAATTTATATACTTTGTCTTATTTATGTCAACCTTATAAAAACTCACCATTTATTGCAATATGTACATAAGTATGTAGATACTGACCCTTCTAAATATGTGTACATCATTGCCGGCTTTTTGGTGCGCATTGTTTGATTAAAAAGCACAAACAAAAAAGACCCCAAAAATAAATGAGAAGGGTTGGGTACAATATGATTTTGGTTCAAAATTCTGTATTTAAAATTCTGTATTCAATATTCTGTATTCAAAAATCTGTAATTCAAAATTCTGTACTGTTAAAATTCTGTATTGCGGAACACTGTAATTTTAAATTCTGTAAATCAAAATTATGTATTGGCAGTATTTTGTTTTGCAAAACTCTGTATTGAAAAACCGGAAGAGCATATGGAGTTTTGCAAAACAAAATACTGCCAATACATGACTTGTCTTGACCCATATGGTTTCCTATATTATCAAAACAGATTTACATAAAGCAAATGTACATATGTTTATATGTATTTATAGCTTCAGAAATTTCAAAATGGTCACAAAATTAGTCAAACGAAGAAGGCTGTAAAAGCAAACAACAGAATTAAAAGAATAACAAAAAAAAAGGCTTATATTAAGGCATGTTTCTTTTCTAAAGCGAATTGCTAAAAATTTAATAATATAATAATTGTTTCGCCATTATAATGTAATAACTTTTGTTTTGAATGAATTTTTGAATTTTTTGATTGACATTGATTCTATAAAATCGGAATTCCATTATTCATAAAATAAATGTGCTATTCAGGTAAGCGTGCTTATCAGGTTATCTGCTTATTTGGTTATATTTTTACAGCATTTTGATCGAAAATAATTTTGATTCCAGAATTTTAATATACAGAATTTCAGTTCTCCATCATTTTGATCCTACAGAATTTTAAATACAGAATATTGAACCAAAAGAATTTAGGCTGGACAGAATTTTTTTTTTGATTTTTACAGAATTTTCATCCAAAAGAATTTTGAAAAGCAGAATTTAGTACCTCTCCCAAATGAGAACCAATCCTTTCACGCTATCAATAGATTAAGGCGACTTCTTTATATAGATGTATGTATATGAATAAATAGGTATTTAGACTAAGGAGTAGATATGACTGTGTTTTCGATTAAGCCAACGCGAGGAGTTCTCTAAGGCATTTTAATAGAAACAAACCCTAACTGCTGCATTTGGTGAGTTTATTGTTTCTGCTGAAATTATTGCTCTTTTATGATTCTAAAAATTTTGATTATTCAACAATCAATGCGTCAAATAAAATAAATAGTAATAAAATATGTCTGTCTATATTCTTTCTACACAATTCTAACTCTGGTGGGTTTAGTTAAAAGGATATATGTACATACATATATTAGCTGCAGCGAATTAAAAAGTGTGACAATAAAAATATATTTTTACGAGTGATAGCTTAATTTTTGAGTTTAATAAAGTTATTTACATTAATGTAAATAAAGCGGCTTATTCAGAGTATATACTTTCATAGAAAAGTCGAACTTCTGAAAAATTGAAACTGAAAAATTGACAGTTAGAAATTTTGAAATTTACCGGTTTTTGTGTTTGTTTCGAGTGTCTATAAATATTGTGCCGATATTATTATCATTAAAATGCCGCGTCCAAGACGATCAAATCTTCCCCGAAAAAGCCGTAATGCAACTAGGATGCAAAACGTTGCGAATGAAAGGACTGAATAAGTACAAGAAATTGCACGTGAAGAGCGCCGCTTTAGTATGGCTCGACTTCGTGCTTCTCAATCACAAGAGCAAAGCGAGGCAGTCCGTGCAAAGGCTCGGTTGGCTATGAGAAATCATCGAGCAAACCTAAGAGATCAACATCTTGATAATTTTCGACGCACAAGGAGAAATTTATCAAGTACTGATTTGAATCGAGCAGCGTTTCGATATGATTGCAGCACTGATTACTGCTTGCATACTAGCGTTCGCATTGGGCCAATGGATGTGGTTTGCGAGTATTGAAGTTTTCCGGAGAAACGCCAAGATTGTGCTGCCTTAATGGGAAAGTGAAATTGCCATTATTGACTCCCCCACCTGAGCCATTGCACTCATTGCTACTACAGAATGAGGTCATTAGTACACTACATTCGTTCAAATCTATTGACTGTGCAACAAATGCAGATGATGCCACCAACTATCCAATTGAATTTTTAAACTCCTTGGATGTGCCTGGCCTACCACCGCATAATTTACGACTAAAGGTTGGCTCCGTAATAATCATGCTTCGAAACATAAACCCACCAAAACTGTGCAACGGAACGCGTTTGGTGATAAGTAAATTGATGAACAATGTGATTTACGCGACGATACTCAAAGGAAAATTTGAAGTTCTCATTCCGAGGATCCCGATGATCCCACCCGACATGGCGTTTGAGTTTAAACGACTTCAATTTCCGACCCGTCTTGCATTCGCCATGACCATTAACAAATCACAAGGCCAATCCTTGAAAGTTTGTGGTCGAAATCTAGAAAATCCATGTTTTTCCCATGGTCAATTATATGCGGCATGTTCAAGGGTCGGAAGACCAGCTGCGTTATTTGTTCTTGCACATAGTAATAAAACTAAAAATATCGTCTATCACAAGGTGCTTCACTGAAGAGTGCAGCCTATGCACTAAAATACATGGCCAATAAAGAATCATTACAATAATTGATTTTTGGTACTTACTTATATTTATTATCCTAATAAAAAATTTAAACTCATAAAATCAAGAATCTGCCCATTTATTGCTTCTAAGGCGGAGCAATGTTCGCCGGGGCAGCTAGTATTGTAATGTATAGCTTGAAAAAGGAGTTAAATTCTCGTCATTTGAATCTGTTTTATTTAATTTATAACAAATAAAGTACAAAATAATAACAATGATAAAAGTAGCCCCTATTCACGATGTAGAGAACAAAGGTAGTGCATTCACTGTACAGCTACTTTGGTTTTGCCGATTTTGACCATTCTGGAGTAAAAGTATACAAACCTTTTTTTTACAAATGACCGGCAAAGAGTCGTTGTTTTTTTTTGTATTTTGTAGATTTATTTATTAAATATCTTTCTATAATTCGTATTATTACATTTTAGCAAAATTAAAACACGCTTATCACTGAAAAGTTGAGAGTAGAAATTCAAATTAAAATCTTTGACATTTTGTACACTACCTGTGTGCCCAATTTTCGAATAACATATTTACATATATGGTTAATAAGATTTTTGAATTTTAATCAAATCGTACTGGGAATACGATTTTTAGAAATTCCTTGACTCCAGTGAAGTAAGTATGTTATTATTTTCCATTTTGCAACATTATGTTATAAAATTATTAGTTACTTACTTTACTACAGCCTTCTCCAATTCGTTGTCAAGACTTTTCTCTTTAAAATCTTCTAATTAAATCGATTTGGTATTAAAGATATAAGAAATATCCAAACCGAGAGCACATCATTTGGATAAATGTGTATATGTGTTGCCAAACAAAATTCAACACGTTTATCTGTATTCAGATGTATACCGGTCGATTTAATTCGCTCCGAAATTGACGTTAGATTTGTGTAGGAAAAATTGAGAGCATAGCCATATATCTGAAATAAATACATTCACATACATATATTAAAAGTAACGAGGAAAGCATTACCTATTTTATTTTAAATTGAGTAAATTTTGAGTGAAAAGAGTTTAATAACTTCGACAATAAGTTTGTTTTAAGACAGGTCTGACAGTTAACACTTTTGAACTGTAGAACTCTTTGTTAATTCTTTTAAAGCAAACGTCTACATCGATGAAAGCATCGATAAATACAACTACCCGATTTCGATAAATAGAATAACGATAACGAAAAAATCGATAACGATTACAAGATTCGATTCAGATATCGGTTAAAGAAATTAGTTCTCTCACTACAGAGATTTTGCTTGTAATAATTTGTGATGTTAAAAGTCAATATCGATAACATCCTCATAAAGGTAACGACCCGGATTCCGATAACAACAACAATAACAATAAAGACAGGCGCGACCGCTATTAGAAAAAAACTGGATTTGAATCCGGGAAGGGCGCGGCTTTTTAAAAATATCAACAGTAACTACTGGCGGAGAAAAATGCCTACTTAAGAGTTATGTACAGCTGGACCTTCGAGGCCTGTGAGACGTAGCTCCTCTATTTGACGAGTTTGGAAACCTTTTTTTTTTTTAACGAGGTATCCCCGTTCAAATATTAAAAAATCTACTCATAATTACCTTATAATTTGGAAACTCTGCTGCTATTTGATCTGTATATTTGACTTCGGTATGCGAACCATTATCGATCGTGCTTAGTTCCTCCAAGTTCTGAAGAATGCCCTGAAGGCGTGACTGGAAAGCTCTGATTCATGTTTCGGAAACAAGTTAAAATAAAATTAAAAACGTAATTTTTTTAGGTTGATAGTTTCCAGAAAATATAGCAAGCTAGCGGTAGTTTCATTCAAAACTCCTTTCTAGCAAACTTACCGATTCCAAATGGTTTTACGCATTGTGCGCCACGAATTGATTTTCTTCATAATTTTACGCTCAATATTCCGCTTCAACTCAAAAGTATTAGAGCTGAGCTGATAGTTGTAATTCAACTTATGTACGCCACCCAAAGGGGCAGGATTGCGTTTGCTGAAGGCCGGCAGCCAACAGGAGGAGTCGTTTAAATTGAAATTTGTCATGGTAATGCGCGATTCAGCTTGAATGTTGCAATATAACTGCAGATAGAAACAGTTATAGTAGTTAAGACACAATCATTCTTCTAAAGCATACTCACATTGTCCTGCGCGACTACAAGACATATCTTATACAGCGGACAGAAGATATCACGCGTGCCATAACGCTTGGCGGTATACGGATCGATTAACATCAGCTCACCCTCTTCATTTCTGTACAGCACGAAAGCAGCCTGGCCATAAGTGGAGCCGTAACCCAATACCAACCAGCAGCTCAAGCCAATGCTAAGCAGAAAATTGCATAGCAATACACCCAGATCCTTCACGCTGCACCAGTTGGTATCCAATACACATTGATTACTCAGCCAAATGCCTTCAAAAGCCGTGCAAGCATCAAAGCCCCTCAACACATTCAGTTGGCAGACGAAACGGCAAGCCAACTCCAACCGATGTTCGCTCGCCTCAAGTGGCAGTGGAATTGGCTCCAAAAGACGCGTCAAACAGACACGTTTTCCCTCCGCGGTGCAAACCAATGGTTCAATGTAGCGTTGCGGACGCAGCTCCTGGACTTGCAGGCACCATTGTTGTAGCTGGCAACGCACTTCCTTGAGCTCTGCGCATTCCAAACAGGCGGTATTGATGCCCGGCAGCGTCACATGCGGTTCAATGCTCATGTAAAACCAAAGCCTCACAGTTTCCTTTATTTCGGGAAATTGCTCGATAGTTATGTTGACGTCGGCTTGCGAAGCGATATGCTCTAACGTGGGTTGCTTGTAGCCGAGCAATACTTTGGGCGTGTTGAGTTCAATAACGCCCTCAAGCTGGGGGGACAAGCCCAAAAGATATTGATGTAGTGACGTACTAGTTGCATTTGAAACAGGCTGCTTACCTTTTGTTGCGCAAGCAGAGCGTGAAAAGGAAAACGATATTCACCCAACCAATTTGTTTGTATACGCTGATAAATATCCATATTACGTACGCTCAGATCATCGTTTACATGATTCTCGATCACCTCGTCGAAGAGTGAAATTTTCAGATCGTCGCGCAGATCAGCTAAGCTACCGCTGATGGTTGGGAGAAAAGACAACGTGATATGTGAAAAATTATTAAATAAGCTTTACAATACCTGAATTGCAAAATTAGCTGCTCATTCCAAGTTGGGTTCGAACCCTCGACGGTTAGCGAGCGACAAAGCTTATCCCTATAACTTAAAGCAATAAAAGGACGAACGTTCGAGTACTTGTAAACTGAAAGAAAAACGTGTTTACCGAAATCTTAGAATACCCACAACTTTTGGAGTTAACATTCGGTGTTAGCAACTTACGCTGAGATACGAACATATTACGACTATCGCTGCTGTGCGCTTTACTCTCGTTATCCGCTGAGTTCGGTATGCGCACAGGTATCCCAGTAGCGCGCACAACATTCAAAACGATTTTATAGTTTTGACAAACATCCATATCCAAAACGATCGCATGCGTGGTGACGGGTTCATGACTGAGTGGAGCGCTTAGGGTGCGCTTTGGATTGAAAATTAAACTCAAAGCTTGAAAAAATGTGCTGTGGAAGATGCAAAGCTATTATTTGCCCAATCATGATAGAATTTGTTTTCTACAATGCACCTCCAACTAGCCGGCACATCTCCGACCAGCAATTGCTCCACGCTTGCCGCTGCTGTGCTCAAACGTGCGCACTGACTTCGTATCGCTTCATAAAGTTGTTTTAGATACTTCTTACCCTCATGTTTGTGCAAATCTATCGGATCCATCCAATCACCCGCCTCAATGACCGCTTCCTCTTTGTCGGACAAATCAAACTCGAGCTCGTTATCAAGCGCCGCTATGAAGCGCAGATCACGAGTGCGTGCATCGTTTTTCAAATAACGCGAACGTAACAATTTAAAACGTCTATTATGCTCCAATTCTTCGATTGCACAGAATTGCAGCAGTTGCTCTTCGAAGGTACAAGTGCGCGCGGATTTGTGTGGAGTGCATTTTGTAGCTTCAGCTGCGCCAGTGGCCGTCTCCTCCTCAGTGTGTTCGGCATTCTCGTCCAACTGCGCAAGCAACTGCTCGGCATGCCATTCTCTTGCCTGTGTTTGTTGAGTGGGAGAGCTTTGAGGTGACGCGCTGACGCTTGGGATGCTTGGTACATGCCAGCGGGCACCGTAATCCACTTGCTCCTCACATTGAAAGCGTATCGTGAGACGACCGCTGACCTTAGGTGGTTTTTGTGTTTCGAATGTGATGCGTTGTTCCTCATTGTCAGCAGTCTGAAGTGCGTGCGGTATTGGCACCTGAATGTCGGCGACTTTGCGCGACGAGTGCATGCGAAACTTTTCGAAAAGCTGCAAAAGGTGTATATGAAGAAGTTAAAATAAAAATTTTTGTATAAATCCACTTTTATTTTACCGCCACTCGTATATCCTTCGGCAGGCGTCGGTCCAGAAATACACCAAAGACCTCATTCATTGCTAACCGCAAATCGGGCTCAATGCGATAACTGCGGGTTGCGCTAACAAACTCGCCATCGAAGTAAACTTTCATGAAGAAACTTTTTAGGCGCCGCAAACCGGGAAGATTATAGAACTCTTCATTGCAGACACGATGCAGTTGTACGTCAATATTCGGCTCACCTGGCGAACCCAAGCACTCGGCCAGCTTGGCGCGCAACTCCGTAGATAACTGCGTAATATCCGGTTTCTGTGGCTTTGTTGTTAGCTCTGCTTTCTCCCCCTTACGGTCACGCCCCTTCCAAAGCCTTTTGGCGCGATAATAAATCTCTAATTCCTCGCGATATATCTCATTCAAGTCCGTTTCGAAGCGCTCCGCCCAACGATGACTCTCCACTGCCGCATTAACGGCATCCTCCACTTTGATGCGTAACTTGAAACGCGTACACTGAAATTCCTGCGTTTTGCGTAATTGCTTTAGCCGCTTCCAAGCGTCAAGTATTTCCTTGAGCAATTGCTTCGAACGCGCCTCTTCCTCATAAAGCGTGTTACGTAATGCGCGTACACCGAGCAGCTGCAGTTCGAGTTTGCGAGCGCGCCGCTCCTTTGTTGTCGCTGACTCCAGTTCAGTGCTGCTATTCGACTCGCGCTGCAACAACTCATTGACCACACGACGCTCTATCTGCAGCTGTGCGCGCAACTTTTCACAAACACGTTGCGTCTGGCGCTGAGCATACTGCTCATAGAGCTCTTCCAAAGCATTTGATAGCTGATGCTCCTGCAGTAGATGTGGATGCGCGGTGAATAGTAACTCTTTTAAGTAGATGCGCACAAACTTGCGTGTGGGTATCTCGTCCGGTTGTCGCAATGGTTCGCAGAAGATAGGATTAAATTTACGTGCGCAAAAGCTACGATAGAGCGTGCGATCCTTCATATATGGCGAATCACTTGAATGAGCGCGCTGCAGTTGTGCCACTACCGCTTTTGAAATTGGTTCATCTCTAGCGCGCTGCTCAGCTTGATAACGGTTCAGCATGCGGCAGGTGTTCGCGCGCAAGACCTGTGGCTTTCCATCATTGTCCGCGTCGCTGGTACTACGCATAGCAAAGGCGATATCTGATGTCAGGGTGCTATCAGGTTTGAAAAGCAAGGCAGAGTCTTTTATGAACTTATCGCCCGCTTTCAGTCGAACCAACACCTCTTCATCGATTTGTATATATGTGGAAGCCGTGTGCTCGCGCTGTTGTGTAGATGAGGGCGAAGTGGTTTGTTCGCTGCCGCTCGTCACAACATCACCATTATCATCCTGATCATCGGCGCTGATGAACTCATCCTGCTGTTCGTCATCATCCTCCTCCTCTTCAGTCGCTTCGTCGTTTTCTTCGACACTTTCTCGCTCTATGTTTTCTCTCTTCAATTTCAGTTTTCGGTGCACGCTACTCGCCGTTGGTATCAACTCCTCTTCACTGGTGCGGCAAAAGAAATCCAAACTACGCGTTAACTCATCTGTTTGGTGAGACTGTGGACTGCTATCGATGGAAAGACTTGTGTTCTCCAATAGCGCTTGCACCTCGCGCTCATTGTCTTCGTACTCGCGTGTGGGACGCGATTTTCGCCGCTTGGATTTTGTGCGACTAAATTGTGTTTGATTTTTGAGACGATTACCTTTCTGTTTCTTTTTAGTGCTTTGCCGACCGTGCATTATTATTTTTTTTTTATTTATAGGATTTAAGTTTAATTTGAATTTATTAAACGCGGAAGCTTTTACAATTTAATATTTACGTTTGTTGTGTAAAATGAACTGTTGACCATTTTAGTTGGTTACCATAGCAATTGTGTTTTTCAACACAACAAACAATTAACCGTGTTTAACACAAGTCGTATGTAGAAGAGGGGTTGTTTAAATTCTTTACAGCCAGACTTATGAAAGTAATTTAACGGTTTTTTATTTTATTTTATAGACTTCGTAGATTAAACTGCAGAATGGCTTAAGTAAAGAATGAGCTGAGTCCTATGGTATACATTTTTTTTATGCAAATCAATTGAATTTTCAATATTTTTCAAAATCTTAAATTGATATCAAAAATGTGGATATGGTTGGTATAGGATAGATACTGTGTAATTACATACCTGTTTGAGTTTTGGAAACTAAATTCATTGTTCATTGTTTAAAAAAAATATATAAGTATGCACATATATATGTATGTAAAAGTAAGTTCTACAGTTGGTGCAAGATATTTCGTGTAATATTTATATTAATATAAAAGACTGTAATTCTGCTTATTTTTTTTATAAAAATGTATGTTTTTCTTTATTAAAAAAAAACGTAATTAACAATAAGCAAACAAATTGTTATCAAAAAGTGCGTAGAAATACCTTTAATTTGATACATAATTTTATATATGTATGTATGCATGTAGTTGCTGACGAACAGAGAGAGTTCGCTATGATCTCGAACGGCCGAAAGTCTCTAAGTTGGTTCGGCCAGGGTTATTTTGTTGCCAAAGTTAATGATGTTTGTTTTTTAATTAAACGTTTTCGAACGTTTTTTTTTTTGTTTGAGGCAAATGCACATCGAGATGGAATAGAAGGAGATGGCAAGATAACCAAGGCGAATCCGTTGTGTATTTTGATTGCGTAATTTTGCGAGTGAAATGTCTAAATCTGAATTCTCCCAGTATAGCTCAAGTATTTTGTTTGTTTAAACAAAACAACCCAGCTAATTGGGAAAGAAGAACAAGCATTTATCCGATGGGATGCTATCACCTTAAATGGATTCGCCTTGATGCACATAACGGTGCAGGCGATTTCATACAAGGTGGTGTTATTTTAATAACTCATTTAATTGTTTTTGTTCGAATCAGTATCAAGCTTGTCAAATTGAAACATTTTGTTTACACTCTGGTTGTTTTCGTGGTTATGGGAACTGATTTTTCATATTTTCTGTAGTCAATTGAGTTGGACAATCCGGCCGAGAAACCCAAACATAAAAATGTGTAAATAATGTTCTAGTAACTTATATGTACATATGTATGTATGTACATATATTCGTCTTGTTATGGTGCATCACTCCCCATACAAAAAAAAAAAAAAAAAAAATTGGTGCTGTTTTTTGATCGGAGTTTATAGATACATTTTAAGACATCAACCAAAATATTTCACAGTAATCTTAAGATTTAGGTGAGCGGAACCAATTTCAAATCACCCCCATTTTCGATTTGAAAATTTCTCCAAAAATATAGTTTTTCATAAATAAAAAAAATCGTTTTTTTAAATTATTTTTAAAAAATAATCCCGTCAAATCATAAAATAGTTTAAAACTTAAAAGTTCTGCTTACAAATATTTAAAAATTTGCTCAACACAATCATAAGAATGAAATCTTGGATGCTGTATTCGACCTATTTTAGAAGTTTGGTTTAGAAAAACTTGAATAACTCAGCCATAACTCGCCAAATTAAAACTTATAATATGTATATCATTGGAAAGTTATTTGCTCGCCATTTATTATTAGTACGAATCCGATGAAATTTGTTTTGAAAATATTTTTAAACAACCCTTTTAAGTTTGCACAGCTCACGTAAATCTTAATAGCTTTCAAAATATTTGACAGAAGTTTTAAAGCACAATAAATTTTACAACTCCGTTTGAAAACTCGCAATTTTTTTGGCGATGCACCTTAATACACTGTTTTATTCACTACCGCAGTTTTTTTTTTAATACGTTGTACATTTTGAGGCGTAACAAAGCACGCCGGGTGTTTGCTAAATTGGAATAAAATTTGCAATAGCTTCATCAAACTTATATTCAAGAAAACAACTAACATTTTTACATACATATATATGTACATATGGGGTTGGGTACAATATGATTTTGGTTCAAAATTCTGTATTTAAAATTCTGTATTCAATATTCTGTATTCAAAAATCTGTAATTCAAAATTCTGTACTGTTAAAATTCTGTATTGCGGAACACTGTAAATTTAAATTCTGTAAATCAAAATTATGTATTGGCAGTATTTTGTTTTGCAAAACTCTGTATTGAAAAACCGGAAGAGCGAGCATATGGATAAATAAAAAAAGTGCGCACTTTTTTTATTTATCCATATGCTCTTCCGGTTTTTCAATACAGAGTTTTGCAAAACAAAATACTGCCAATACATGACTTGTCTTGACCCATATGGTTTCCTATATTATCAAAACAGATTTACATAAAGCAAATGTACATATGTTTGTATGTATTTATAGCTTCAGAAATTTCAAAATGGTCACAAAATTAGTCAAACGAAGAAGGCTGTAAAAGCAAACAACAGAATTAAAAGAATAACAAAAAAAAGGCTTATATTAAGGCATGTTTCTTTTCTAAAGCGAATTGCTAAAAATTTAATAATGTAATAATTGTTTCGCCATTATAATGTAATAACTTTTGTTTTGAATGAATTTTTGAATTTTTCTTTAATTGACGTATGTATATATACCATTGATTCTATAAAATCGGAATTCCATTATTCATAAAATAAATGTGCTATTCAGGTAAGCGTGCTTATCAGGTTATCTGCTTATTTGGTTATATTTTTACAGCATTTTGATCGAAAATAATTTTGATTCCAGAATTTTAATATACAGAATTTCAGTTCTCCATCATTTTGATCATACAGAATTTTAAATACAGAATATTGAACCAAAAGAATTTAGGCTGGACAGAATTTTTTTTTTTGATTTTTACAGAATTTTCATCCAAAAGAATTTTGAAAAGCAGAATTTAGTACCTCTCCCGTACATATGTACATCATAGCTACATGAAACTTTCACTTTGTTATATTAAATTTAGTGGGGTATAAAACTCCCTACTCGAAGTCTATAAAAATTCTGATTAAAAAGTTCTTTTTAAATGTTCGTGTATTTTGTATAAAGATTGAAATTTTCATTTACACGGTTTATATTATAGAATGAACAATATTTTTATGAAAATCGACATATTTTTTGGCGAGTAACTGACAATCAACTTTTCATCCTGTCGGAAAAGCAATAATGGGGGCATAATTATTTCATATGTATACTAGAAAAAAATTTACTTTTGTGACTAAATAGTTTTTAATTATTTATCTACATATAAAATTTTGGAGAACTGAAAAAATGAATTCCATTTGTAGTTAAAAATTTATTTTCAACCAAAAACGCAAAAGTTTTTGAGAATTTAAAATAAGGGTTCCGGTATTGAAATCATTCCGGACCCACACAGTAGCGCTGAAATTGGTGGAACCATTAACCTATATTTTTGAAAATTTCGGATTTATCCTCCAAATCTTATTTATTTACATGTGTTTATAAAAATAGCTAAATGTAGCCATATTTTCGAGTGTGTAGATTTGTTGTCCATTCAATTCTACTAAAAATTTATGCACATATTTTTTGTTTTTGCTGGGCAGCATAATTTTCGAAAAATTTGGATAAAAATGTTAAAAGTTTTGGTGGCAAGTTTTTTTATTTGTTGAATTTTTATGAATTTTATAGAAAGTTGGAACATTTTTACTAAATGGTTTCTGTTACAGAATTAAGTATAAATTTTTTAAAAACTTATTAAAATCCCCTAAGGAAAGAAAAAATTGTCAAAACTTATAATAACATTTTCTACTATATTTGTGAACACAACTGTATGTATGTATGTGCATATATGCAGTGAAAACGGCCCACTGTTATTTTTTGCAATATTGACAACATTACCCATGTTAACTGGTTTTTATTAATCTTATATAGAAGGTTCCGACCTGCCAAAAAAGTCGACAATTATACAAAAGTTTTGCGAAAAAGTAAAATATGGGTTCGCTTTCCTGAAGAAAACATTTAAAGTCAGCTTTTTTTTTAAAGAAGTTTGCTACCGTTTTCAAACGTCGAACCTAATTAAATTATATGAAATAGTAAAATATGGCTGTCAAACCGTTTGGTTCACTAAGAAAAAATTTATGGGTATATTTTGAAGAGGGCTGTTACCTTTCTTAAAAATTGCTAAAACTGTTTGTTAGAAGCTAATTTTTGTCGATAAAGTTTCATAATACAAAAATATACAGTCCTATTCTGAATAGAAACTCCCAGGGGATTTCTCTCACTTTCCCATCTTAAAGCAATGGGAGAAGGAAACAAATGCCCCGGGAGTTTCTACTTAGAATAGGGCTGGTAATCTACCGAAGTTATTCTACTGCCAGTCGACATTTCCAATAGAGTCTTGAACCGTTTACACTGTGAGTCACGGTATATATGAGGTCATAAGAACCCAAAAAAAAAAAAACGGCTACTTATTATAGCAAGAGAAATCTAAAAGAATGTCTATCTAGTAAAACTATTCTGCTTCTCAGTGCCTCACATGCATGTACATATGTATGTACTATATATATTTTTCGCTGATACTTTAAAAATAAATATACATCGTCATGCAAAGCGCTCACACTTTCTATTGTTTTTTTTTTTATCAAATACCCACACTGCACCCCTTCTTCACGCCATTTGCATACTAAATGAAAGATTAAACACTTTTTTTTTTGCTGTTTCTTTTTCGTTTTTCTTTTGCTTATGGCATACAAATATAGTGCAAATTTATATTTAATTTTGTTAAAAATCAGCATAATGTATACAACATAACTACCAGTAGAAACATTCATTCGATTTGCTAACATTTTGTAAGAAATTGCGTTTCTATATGTAAGTGTAAATGTATTGATTGTTGTTGTACGCCTTTTTCGTACTCAAATAAAATTAATTACAAAGAAAATAATTTAACAAAATTTATAGGTATGTAGTTAAAATGAAATATTTGTAAAAAAAAAGAAAAAAAAATTAAAAATCTTCTGAACGCTTTGCTGTTTTTTTTACAATTACGTTTGATTAGAGAAAATGAATTTCAAATTTTGTATACGTCTTGTATTGAATATATGTAGATTTAAATTAACGTTAGAGGACGCTACTGTCGATATGTAAATGCGTCAATTACGCGTGCAGCGTTTGGTGTGTGTGTGTATGCCAAATGCGTATGAAAGAACTATTGTAAAAGTTGAAATAATAATAATAAAAAAAAAACGAGCGCGCACTGCGTCTCTGCTTTTTTTGAGCTTGCCTTGTTACTTCTGCCTTTACTTTTGTATGAATAAATATTGTATTTGATTTTTTTTAGCTTAAATACAATGTTTATATTTATGTATACGTTATTTATGCTTTTGCCTTTATTTTTGTTACTTGTTCTTTTTCTAAATAGCTACACCTTTGTAAATCAATTGCAAAGGTGTAGACTTTAGCGGTAAACTGCAAAATTGTCGTTCGACTACTCGAGCACGGTTACTTCTTCCTTGACTAAAAATTCAACAATCTCCTCATCAACTTCTTCGGTATCCAAATTATCAGTATCAACATCTGCAAGACAAAAGAAAAAACACATGGAATTCAGTTGACAGTCCATCACCCGCAGGCAATTTAATACTTACGATTTCTAAGCTGAAGGCGTCGGCTCTTTTGCTCCTTCCATTCCACAATACGTTTGTTGCGGTACTCCATGAACTGTTCGCGCAGTTGTGCACGCTTTTCAAGTAATTCCTTCGATGCGCGCGTAAGACGCAAGCGATCTTTTTGTTCAAATGATGGGTAGTATTTTTTCAAATTCTTTTTGATATCCTTTTGTTGTGCATCAGTTAAAAGTGTAGGCGGACGTGGACGCCATAGAAATTGTACAAAATTTTTCAAAACGGTACGTCGTATGATACGTCCTTGGAAGGTGTACATATTGAAGCCCGTATCTTCCTTTACCTTCCACGCTGACACGCCAGTCACAACATAACGACCGGTTGGATCCCATTCGACTTCGGATGCGCGGAAATGATCGGGCGATGAAGATATAATGAAATCATTATTGGTATCTACAAACTCAAAAGTGCCCATAGAGAGATTTGCCATTACTATGAATTGACCTCGCGGTGACCAGAACAAATGAGTACATGACTTCTTCTCCAATTTCTTAACAAGTGTTGGCTTCACGCCCTTGTTCACCTCATAGAAGCTAACATTCGCATTGCTCTGTTCGCCGTGTATAATGGAAAACTTGTTACCTATGGGCTCCCAGGCAAATGCGAGGATTAATTCACGTATTTCCACAGAATCGACTGGGATTTCCTTTTCACGCATATGGAAGATTTCGAAATTGTAGAACATGCCGAGGAATTTCACATCCAATTCCTTTTTGTCCTTCTTCAATTTCGAATAACGATCTACTTTAACGCAGAGATAGTCACCCGATTTTTGCCAGTGCAACTTACAATCGGCCACATGGAAGAGGTTCTTGTTGCGTGTTTCACGTTTCTTGGGTATTTCCATAAGTGTAACACGCGCGGGTATCTGATTTTGTTCTTCTACCCAGTAGGCGATCACATTATCCGTAGGGGACCATGAAAATCCGCGTATACCAGGAATCTTGATTGACTTCAAATCGAGCAGGTAAAATGAGGGTGTCTCGTAAATGTGTATTGAGTTATCACCCAGACGTGCGACATACTTATCGTCGTGCGACCAGCGAAACATCGACAAAACCGACATGCCATCAGCAACGAAAGAGCGTTTCTCAACACCAGTGCGTATATCCCAAATAATAACTTTCTGACCAGTGGGAGTGGGTCCATAGGTGACAAGGTAATTCTCACAAGGTGAGAACTCTACGAACTGCGTACTTGGATGCGGAAATTTCTGAATTTTTTGGAAGCTACTGCCTCCCCAAATGGCCACACCGGGTTTGTGGAATGTAACCACATAGGTGCCAAGTGGTGACCATTTCACAAATGTATCAGTAAAACGTTCACGCGACTCTAGTTCAGTGGGTTCAGGCAGTGTATTTTGACAGAAGGAGACCTGCACGGAATTGGGTGCGGTTTCAGCAGCAACGCTGTATTGATCGTAAGCATCGGGATCAGTGATGAAAGTATACAAATCGTTTTGTACCTTGAAAGGTTGCGGCGTGGGCGGCTCCCACTTTTCGGGTATGTTTTCATACCTGTAAAAATATAATTGAAATGTTTTATATTTTATATTCGTAGTCAGTAGTAGTGGTAGTTACTTTTGAAAGTCCGTAAACAAATTAACAGCGAACGTATGGTTTTTATCAAGGCGATGATTGTTCAATGCTTTTACAGCCTCTTCAGCCATGTTGCCGTTCTTGTATTCCATGAACGCGTAGCCTTTGGTCTTGCCTTCATCGTCTACAGGGAATACAACATTCACTATTTCACCGCATTGGGAGAATAATTTTTGAATAACTGATTTCAATTTCTCCAAGCGAGATGGCTCTACTTTGGGAATGTTGTCCACAACAACAACACTTTCAACACCATCCGTCTCCAAGGGGCGCTGCGCCAACATATTGGCCAACAGCTCTGTAATTTAAACAAATAACAATATCATATTTGAGTTGCATTTTTTTTTTGCACGTATATTAAAATTATTCAATTTTCTTCGCCTGCAACCCGCTTTGAGGTTATGTTGCGTATACCGTGATTGGCATGCAAATTTCTTCTTCAGCAGCGCCGCATCGGTGCTGCGCTGGCACTTACCGTCATCGGGTATATCGTCTACATAGCCCTCGGGATCTTCGAAATTTGGCTCCTCTTCATAATCACCATCATTGCCATCGGCTCCGTACTCTTCACTTTTCTTTTTAGCCATATTGAAAACACAGAATTCACACTTTTTCTAAAATTTTCAACCGCCTTCACTCATCAAACGTACGCGCACCGAACGAAAAGAAATTGTTGCTGTTAAGTTGGCTGCATTACAATATGGATGTGAAAAATTTGACAATCAGAGCTGTCAAACAGGTAAAAAAGCGAATTGCAGACTGAAAGAAAACAATAGTCGACAAGAGAATACACAATCAGCACGATATCGGATTGAAAGTATCGATATGTCACTCATTCTCAAACCTAATTATAAATACACGATAGCGTCCGTGGGTGATCTAGTGTATTTGGTTTATGCCTTATATGTGTGTTTTCCTAGCAAATTCCAAATGATGTTGAGGTTCAAGTGCTTGATTCCAAAATTTATCGTTTTAAAACTATCGAGTACAAAAATATCGGCATCGAATGGAAATCTTATCGTATCGAAATTCATGTACCTGATTGGAGGTGATTTATTGATTTAAATTCTGCTATAACGTTTTATTTCAAGATCATACTATGATATATTGGAACTATACACAGCTATATTTTTTTCAACAAATTCGTATTGACCGACACCAAATTTGCACATTTCGCTTACGAAAACAAAAACAATTTTCATTGAGAAATGGATATGACGGCACATGCGCATTGTTTGAGTTCTGTTCGGTATACGAATCAAGGTTAAAAAGAAATTCATTCAGAAAACTTTCTGGTTTGGGGTAGTCGTAGTTAAAATAATAATGATATAAATGAAAAAATTATTTAGACTTTTTATGATTAAAGCAAATTGATTATTCAATATCAAATGGTATTGCTTTGAATTTTCATAATTGTTTAAGTAAAATGTGAATAATTAGCTGACAAAACTAAAACAATATTTACACATTTGAGAGCTTGTCTTTTTAAAATATACTCACATCTTCTCTGTACGTTTTGCGTTGTAGTGACATTTCAAATAATAAAACCCAACTTTGCATTATTTCAAGTGGTTATTTATTTAAAACTTTTTCTTAAATTTTACAAGCACCTTACCCAGTTTATACCGAAATTTGTTAAAATTTTTTGTTTGGAAACCTATTGTTGCAACCCTGCCTTGGTGTGCGCAAAGCTAGTAGCAATGGAAAACGAAAAAGCAAACGAGTGCAGAAAATAGGAGCGACGACGAGCAGCAGAGCAGCTACAGCGCAGTCACAGTGGACAGACGGAACGGGATACGCGAATCAGGAAAAGTGATGGAGCCGAAAATGTTCACGGAATTTTTTATCAAGGAAAAAATAAATAAATTCTAATAAAATAAAAATGTAGAAAGCGCGTCGTATTACCACAAAAGATGTATAAAGTGAATGTTAGGTATTAAAATCGAAATTGTAACCGAAGTGAGATTATTGAAAAATCTGCAGAAGCAGATGAAAATTTGAAGAAGAAGCAGCAGAAGTGGAAAAGTTGGGAAAATTCATTGGTGGTGTCTACTGTGCGAGTGCCAATATACCACATCCATACATATGTAGCACAAGTGTACATATGCGTATACGTGCGTGAAAATTTTCAGTGCTCCAAAAACGAAAGTTCGCGTTATCCAATATAGAGAAAAAATTCCGATACACGCTGGGGATTGTTGCAGGCGTCGCGCCCAACATTAATGGCGTTCGCCTATGTATCGCATAATTTTTAAGATACTTTCCTTAATTCATGCCCAAAACTTTAGATTTTGTAAAAATGTTAGGCACAGGTAAAATTAAAAAATAAAGTCGCCTATAAGCGGCTTGTTTCGCTGATTGTGTTCTCATATTCATGCACAAACATAAATATTAAAATTAGAAAAATTGTATTCTAAAAACTGCTATGCTATTGGAAGCCGCTAAGGTATTGTTCGAAAATAATGCTCTCAAATATATGGTCGGCAACGATTGGTTATACAAAGCATTGCAAGTTATTGCGTGTTGGATCGAGAAATTTTTGAAAGGACATTGGTGTTAAAATAGCCGAAATTATAAAAAAGCCTATCAAAATAATTTATAAAATAAGTTTTATATTCACGAATTACAGAAGATGTTTCTTATAATAACAACCGAAAAATTCAATCAGTCGCAAATTGAAAAGGATTGCCAAAATTTGTATATGTATGTGCAAAAGTCGGAAAGAAAAGTTTTGGCTAACGAAGGCTGTGGCTGCAGCAACATTTGTTCTCTCGTGCTCTGCGGAAATATGAACAGAAAGAGAGCAACAAACATTTTCCTGTGTGTACATAAATTTCATTCTGAAAAAAATGCCTGCAAAATGGCAAAGAATAAGTAAAAAATTGGAGCGAGTACACAACAACAATGATATAAAAAGCATGCAATATGAAGTAGAAGCAGATCCTCAAATATCCGACTTTCCGACAACACCAGCATCCAGCAACAGCCGCTAAAATACAACAGAATTAACGAAAACTCCAACCACGAATCAGCAGAAAATACAGAAATAAGAGAAATCGCCCAAAAAATCTACCAAGTTCTGCTTGGGTCTACTATTATGTGCCTATTCCTGTTCATCTTTCTTATACTGCGCTTTAAAGCGTACATATGTATAGCTGCTTTATTTTGCTCTTGTTGACGACGTGGTTGTTGTTTTTGCTGTTGTGGTGGTTTTCTCGTTGCTGGAGCAACATTTAATTGCTGTATCTACCATTTGCTGGTGGCTGCTGGCTGCTGGCATTGCCGTTGCTTCAGAATTATGTGTTGGAGTCGTCGTCGGCTCAGAACGAGTTGCCTGGCTCGTCGCGTTCTGCTTATTACATGTATTTGGTGTTGTAGAATGTAGCACAGAATTTTTGCTTTTTTTTTTTGACTGTCACTTTTGGTCATAACCACTTCTGCATCGCCCACAAGTTTCAAGGTGCTGCCAACAACAATTACCGATTACAAAGCAGATTTTTTCAATTAAGTGTTGGGCTGAGTTGTCAAGTGGCACCAACAGATTTTTAAATTTTTTAATATATGTACATACATATGTACAATTAATTGTCTTTAGGCTGAAATGAGAACAATAAATGAAATCTTGCCTCCACACAATGATTTTAGCAAGAAAATTTGGAGCTGCTTTAAGTGTCCACATGTGAAAAATCAAATAAATTATTGTAATTGCTTGCGATCGGTAAAAGCGGCGACCAAACCACCACCCCCAACCGACGACGTTCAGTGTCTTCAAATTGTGCGTGCCAAAAATAAAAATTTTAAATAATTTCTAGTGAGAACTTCGGCAAAATAATAATTATTAAATAGGCTCTAAAAAGCTAAATTCTGCAAATTAATCCTTTCAAGTCGTCATCACAATCAATTCATATCAAATAGCTACTGAACAACATCTATACAACTCTTCGGAAGCCGCCGCCGGTCGGTCGGTCACTGGATCCATCGATCGGGCGATCGTTGGTCAGTCACTGGTTCGCGTTCGTTAAGTCCTGCGTTTGATCCATCACCAAAAAATCTCCGCTGGAACTTGGTTGGAGTTAGTTATATGGTATTGTGTCTGCAGTGAAGGCGTTCGGTCGGTCCAGTCGATTGGGTCCAGTCGGTCGGAAGTTTATGCAGTTCTGAATGTCTTTATGCTTTAATCATGGTGAAATTGACCACCGACACAATACGCTACCACATTAGAATCTTTCTGATTACAAATCATGACAGAAGGACATGAAAGGTATGTAAAAGGCTTTATATTGTACATATGTACATACATATGCATGTAGATATAAAAATTAGGTTATTGTCGAGGAAGTAGCATATGGAAGTTAATATACATACATATGTACAGCGAAATTTTTCTAATATTCTAATATTTTTTAAATTTAGTATCGTTTTTTTTTTGCGAAAATCTATCTATACTTCTATTATACTATTATATCAAATTGATTTTATCTAGAATGAATTGTTTCTCAAAATACAAACCAGTTTTAATAGGTCAGTATTTTATTAAATGAAAAATTTGCGATAAACAATATTGGTTAAAGAATATGTACGTTAGGGTTTATCACTCGCCAATATTATAATTCCGTTAAAAAAATTTTGAAATCAAATATCATTAATATTAATATATATTGAAATATTTTGACGAAAGTCTTATAACTCAATCCATGTTATATTCCATTGACAAAATTGCAACTTTTTTAAATTAAATTATTTGAGTACTTGTTAATAAAAAAAGCATATGTATCCAGAATTTTCATAGTGGGTATGCAGTTTTGAAGTCCATTAAATTTCAGTATAACAAATTGCGACATTTAAAAGAAAATTTTGAAATGTGCAACAGTTCTTCCGTAAAAATCATGCTAGAAATTTCTTAAAGTAAATGTACAACAGCGTTCGCAAAAAAAAATTTCAAAAATCAACGAAAATTTTTAACTACTTAAATCAAAACTGCCCTAGCAACAGGAGTGACTGATGTCCAAAACACAATAAAATTGTGGAGAGAGTATTTAACCACATTGCTAATTGATGACAGCTAAAGCGTCGCCGAGAAGATAAAGGTAGCGAACCCCTGATTGCTGTGACTGTATTGACGCTCCGTCACTCGACCTCGGCAAATATGGCTACGGAAGAACTGGCAAAGAGCAGGCAAGATGAAGACTGAAGCCAATGGTCAACAAAATTATGGGAGAGGTACTAAATTCTGCTTTTCAAAATTCTTTTGGATGAAAATTCTGTAAAAATCAAAAAAAAAATTCTGTCCAGCCTAAATTCTTTTGGTTCAATATTCTGTATTTAAAATTCTGTATGATCAAAATGATGGAGAACTGAAATTCTGTATATTAAAATTCTGGAATCAAAATTATTTTCGATCAAAATGCTGTAAAAATATAACCAAATAAGCAGATAACCTGATAAGCACGCTTACCTGAATAGCACATTTATTTTATGAATAATGGAATTCCGATTTTATAGAATCAATGGTATATATACATACGTCAATTAAAGAAAAATTCAAAAATTCATTCAAAACAAAAGTTATTACATTATAATGGCGAAACAATTATTATATTATTAAATTTTTAGCAATTCGCTTTAGAAAAGAAACATGCCTTAATATAAGCCTTTTTTTTGTTATTCTTTTAATTCTGTTGTTTGCTTTTACATCCTTCTTCGTTTGACTAATTTTGTGACCATTTTGAAATTTCTGAAGCTATAAATACATACAAACATATGTACATTTGCTTTATGTAAATCTGTTTTGATAATATAGGAAACCATATGGGTCAAGACAAGTCATGTATTGGCAGTATTTTGTTTTCCAAAACTCTGTATTGGAAAACCGGAACAGCATATGGATAAATAAAAAAAGTGCGCACTTTTTTATTTATCCATATGCTCTTCCGGTTTTTCAATACAGAGTTTTGCAAAACAAAATACTGCCAATACATAATTTTGATTTACAGAATTTAAAATTACAGTGTTCCGCAATACAGAATTTTAACAGTACAGAATTTTGAATTACAGATTTTTGAATACAGAATATTGAAAACAGAATTTTAAATACAGAATTTTGAACCAAAATCATATTGTACCCAACCCCAAAATTATTCAACCTTATCTGTGTGGCTTTCTATCTGGCAAGTCTACCATTTATCAGATATTTACGATACAATCTTGGAAAATAGTGCAAAACTAATGCGACTATGGGTTGACACCCTAACGTGTGACTTCTTCAAAATCATGTTGCGCACTATAACGCAAGTGGCAGAATTAAGCCGGTCAGCACCAATTTTTATAAGAGTATTCATCTGCTGGCGTATGCCGATGAAAGCAACATTATCAGCCTCAACAACCGGCAGAAGACATACTCTGCATTGGAAAGATCACTTGAAACACTTTTGACTTCACTTGCTGTTTCTAATGCGAGCGAGAAGAATCGCTTTGATGGTCTCATTCAAAACCACTTAGGTGGCAACTGCGCCAATCAAGATGAATAAGAAAGACGCCATACATACACTGCTTAAGTTTTTACAATTTTAACTTTAAATAATGGATCTCAATTTTGAAAACAAATACGCACACACTAAATTTTATTTACTATCAAATATCGCTTAAAGGGCATGAAACCATTAAAAATGCCTATTAAAATGTTTGTAGCTAGAAGCATATGCAATTCTGCGGCAATTTAGTTGGTTTTTACGATTGTTAGTACACTTTCGATATGTGCAGTGGCGCTTGCCAGTTGTGTCGTCCATCCAAATGAGTCATAGCGTCTACAAAGACACTGTGCGCGGCGGGCGGATCGTAAATGGAAGTGCTGAAGTGTGCCATTGAAATTCAATAGAATGAAATCAAAAGCCACTTCCGTTCTGTATGTATATGCCGATATCGCTTTCATTTTACTTTATTTTTCAACAAATAACAAATTAAAATTCAACAAACACTTGAAAAAGTTCGAATGCTCATTTATTTATGGATGTTTTGATCGTTAATGAAATTGCGCACAAAGTTTACGAAGCCATAAACAAAACAAAGCAGCACTTCGCGCGCGATTCCCGCTGACGTCTATCTACACGTAGAATAGTCTCGATAACATCCAAATCGAAATCGAATGAAAATTTGAATAGGAATATGATGAGGTAGATAAAATTGATGTACTATGGTGATCGCGTCCCGCCAATATCTAAGTAAGCACTTAAGTTATTCATTATAATTCCAACTGCGTTTTGGGGAACAAAAGTGGAGATGAACTTGGTTGTGTTGATTGGCATAAGACATTTCGGCAAAAAATACATACATATACTAGCTCATATCTAGAGTGATGCTTATGAAGTGGTTGAAAACTATAAAATCAACTGGTTGAATTTTTGTAATCCGAATTTTCCTAAAATCCGCGAAAATGCGCTCCGATTTGGTATGAACGATTACATTCAAAGTACGATAGCCCCAGAATAAGTTTTATTTTCATTTGAGGCAGCCCTTTGTGTGTCTGACAAGTACAAAAAATTATGAATGAACAGCAGCACAAATTGAAATGACAGCAGCAGCGGCTATAAAATAATCCCATAGCAGCGAAACCAAAACTATCAATGAAAATCCTCTTAACAATGTTTGTAGCAAAAAAGTAGGAAATAAATATTTTAAAATTAAAAAAATTACTTCATAATTTATATTGTATGTAACTATGCGCGTTCTTTCTTTCTTTCATATAGTCAAAATAATAGAAACACGTTTTGAGCATGATTCAATAATGAAAGGTTTGATACATAAACAGCTTTGCTCCTCACTCTTCACATGACGTCTCCCTTAGCTAAAACAGTGTTATTTCTTTGAAAATTTATGTATAAATCTTATAAAATATTTTTAACTAGTAAAATTAAAACAAAAAAAAAACAAAGTTTTAATTCGCTGATATTTTTCCTGAAAACTGTGACAATTTGAGTAAGTATTTTATAAAAATGTAAATATTTTATATAATGCAAATATGTGGTTTTATTTGAAATTCATTAGGTAATTTGTGCATCTAAATCGTAATTATTATACTGAGTAATCGTTTCCCTGCATCTTAGCCCGTTAAGCTCCATGTCCTAGCTCATTTTTATCTCCACCCGTGTGCGAGCGTGAGTTAGCAAGACCTTTGCTGTTCCCTATCTTTTTTATAGGATTTTTTTCCAAAGCCCATTGCTCTTTGTTATCGTATCCCTACTCTTTTTCACCTCCACCCCTGTGCCATGGCTTCCTTGCCAAAGTGAGTGGGCATTCCGAATTTCGCCAATTTAAATTAATAATTAATAAAAAATCAAATATTCTAAATGAAAGTTATTATATATCTTTAATTAGGACCTTAAAGTGGATATGCCATTAGAATAGATGATAAGCATTTCTGCCCAAGTGAAATATTAGTTTAAATATTAGTTGTTTCTTAGTAGGTTGCTAATAACGTGAGTTCCCGAACTTCAATGTCGCCGTTTTGGAATGGTTTTCTGTCCAATTCTATCTATTCTATGTAAATTGTTGAAACGTAATCCTGTGATTAGTTAGTTATTTATGGTTATGTACTTTTTGTATCATACATTTTCTGTACGTAATATAATAAAAAAAAGTACTTATGTACTTTGTTTGAAAACATCAATAACCTTGTTTTTGTAATCATTTGGAAGCCTAAAAGCTCGATTTACTCCGTTTTGACTTACGTCGCGATTTTTCGGAGCCGACCAAAACCTAAATCAAACGTATAAGAGAAGTCTCAACAATTGGGACGTGGGGAGTTTGTCTGAGTTTTGGTGAATGAATTAATATGGCACACCTCACAATATGTAATATTGGAGTTCAAAGGAATTTATGTTGCTTGGTTTTTATAAGAACAAAGAACTATACCACATGTTTTTTTAATTGTGATGTACAAAAATTTGATTGTACCAACCATTTCATGTATTTACCATTAAATGTTGAAAACTCAATTGTATTTTCTTATAATAGTGATATTTGTTAATTAAAATCAATGTTTTCATAACGAAAGGGTGTCGAATCGGAAGAATGCATCAAATATTTCGTAGACAACGAAACATATTCGGATTTTATGCAACTTAAATTCTACAATTAGTTACATATTTTGCGTACTTGATAAAAAAATTTTTACAAAAAGGGATTACATTCTTCCCCTTTTCTACTTCATTCGCAAATTCAACCTTTTGTACGGGAGAGCTAGAAATTAGCTGTCATTATGTATCAAAGCTTTAATAATTGAATCAAGCGTTTTGATAGTATATTTTTTCTTTACATTGTTTTAGATTTTGTTTTCGTATCTATAACACAAACTTTTTACATCCAACTTGCAAACTCTGTCAAAGTCCAAAAAAATTGAAAACAATTTAAGGAAAAGTTAAAAATTTCAGAATTAAAAAAAAATGTTGATGCTTCCCTTGGTTTTACTTATTTTTAATAGTTTTTTGTTGTTATTTTGCAAATACTGCTCATTCTATAGCAGTAACTTTTTCAATCCAACTTCGAACTTTGTACAAGATTACAAAAAAATTAAAAATATTTAAGTAAAATTTTAAAAATGTTAGTCAGAATGAACCCTTTTAATTTCAGTATAGTGCGCAAGCAAATTTATAGAAAAATATTAAATCTTCAATTTGGTTTCAAATGGTTTTTGTTATAGAACTTACTGTTTATACTATTATATAAAATTGATTATATGGAAAATGTTTGTAACGATTTAGCTCCCAAAGTATTGATCCGATTATAATAATTATATTTTTTCAATAACACATTTACCAAAAACTATAGAGTGCATTATTTTCAATCGGATTTATAAACGGCTACTACCAAAATGATTTCAATTATATTAAGGTTTAGGTGAGCTTGACTGATTTGAAATTTGGAGTTTTTTTTTATAAAAAAAATTTGAAAATATTTTTTGAAAGAAATCGCTTCAGATCATAAAACAGTTTAAGCATAGAAAATTCTGCGTGCTAATATAAAAAAAAAATATTTAACGGAATTTATTTTTATTTATGTATAAAAAGCTCAATTTTTGTAGACATTTGAAATCGATTCAGCTCACGTAAATCTTAATATTTTACGTAAGCCTTAAAACATAATACATTTTATAATTCCTTTGGAAAAACTGCAACCAGTTTTTATTAGGAGAGTATGTCTGTGGGGACTACTACATTAACCTAGGAAAGTATTTTGAAATTTTCCTAATGAAAACCGATGGCCTTTTCAAAAATGTTTGTTAATATAAATTATGCCAAAAAATTGTATATATCAATTATGTATAATGCCAAACCTGCATATTCGTCGGGATTCTTTTATGGTGATCAAAGCTGTATATTTACATGTGAAGGAACTACAATAAGCAATCTTGTTCTTATTTGATCTATTGGAAGAATTATTATATAATAAATATACATACATACATGTGTATATATATGTACATATGTGCATGCGGTGTTTCCATTATGGCACACACCCACTACTATTCTGAGGTTTTCTCAATCAGCCGCGAAGCCAACCAACTCTGCAAACAATCAGACACTCGAATCAACTTGCCAGCCATTCATTCTTTTCTCTTTGTGTAGCTATGTTTTCCTCTTTTCAGTGACATCATTTCGTTGGTTTGCTTGCCTTGCCCATCCATTCATTAAAAACGTTTCTTTCAGAAATTCAATTTAATCGAATCCCATTCGTCATTCGTATATATCGAATATTTTATGGCCTGCCTAAAGGCTAGTTTTTGACTTCTGTCTCAATCGAAGCTTTCTCATTCATTGCTTTTACCGAATACTCGTATCAAAACTCTTTGCAGCATATTTATTTGAAGTTTAAATATATTGACTCAATAATCGCAATAAGTTCTCATTGGCCTCCAACATTTTTGCGGGTAGTGGCTTTAATTAGAAATCCAAAAAAATCTGAAATTTTTATTGGTAAAATACCCATGTATACAATTTTTTGTTTCGAAGTACAACCTCAAAGCATTAGATGGAAGCATTTATTAATTGCATGTATTGATTTCAACCAAATATTCTCAATGTGTTAGGAATTCCAAACCATTGTTTTTGTTGAAACTCCCAAAATATGCGTTTTTTCTGCAATGCACTCTTCAATCGATCCGAATTTTACTACCTATGCATTTCTTTAGAAATATTCAGAAAAATTTGTAGAATATGGGGGTTAAGGGGCAAATTCTTGCCCTAAATCATGCAATTTTGCAATTGCGACCAATACCGTCAGAATGGAATAGCCGGATTTGAACGCCTCGACCGGTATACCATTGGCTCCAAGGTCCAGTTTGTTTTTAAGTCGCATGATTGCTGTTATAACCTTGCCTTGGTCAAGTGGGTAGACGCAAATAAATACTTATATAATCCCTAAACATTGGTCGGCGTTCTTCTTCGCCAAACGTGCCACCAGTGTTACATTCCAAAAACGTTGAGAAATGTTGCCTCAACATCTTGAATGTATCTTCCGTTATTAATTTGGATCTTCGTTCTCTGATCAAGTGGCACCTAAAAGTGTTTTGTGGATGTTTCGATGATGGTATCTGACACTGCTTATTACCTGTTCCGAGCCGCGGCGAAGTCGATAAGACTCTCTCCGTTATCGGAGATATTGTCATTTAGGCTGAATTTTCCGACTGTACCAAATATGGCTACTTTGAGGCGTCCCAGCACAATTTTAACATCACGGTCAGGCCAACTCTCATAGGCTTCTTCCAGGCACTTGTAGGTCTCATCGCCCTCCTCCATTTTTTAGTCAGCTACTTGCTTCAAGATGCGCTTACTGGTGAACAGGTCATGCGGAGTTTAGTGGACCCTTAAACTGAGTAAGTCGAAGTGAGGCCACTCCCTAAAGCTCCGTCTTTCAGCCGTGACTCAAGGCTCTACAGGAGTTGGTTACTGCATTACATAAGTGACTATAACGCCTCTGGGCTCCCTCTTCATCCCTTCTTACTTACTTACTTAATTGTCGCTATAACCTCTTAAGAGATTTTGGCCGATTTTAATAAATTGCGCCAGTCACTCCTTCTTCCTGCTAACTGGATGGGGCTGCGTGTAGAACTCCACGCAAGTGGGGAAAGTCTTTGATCGCCATTCACCTGGGAGTGGCCAGAACGATTCTTCTGCATACGGTTCAAGCAGCTCACAACTTCCGGGTGATTTCACCCAACTGCCCTCTGGGTAGCTCCCGACCACCCGTTTAGGGATGAGCTACAGTGAGAAGGCGAACCTGGTGGAGCCACTCCGACGTTTTCGGTTTAAGGGCCCACCAGGGTTTTGCAGCGTCTGTTCATCAGTAGGTGCGGCTGCGAGCGGGCGTCTGACTTGGAGCAAGCGGCTAGCTATATACATAAATGTACCCTAAATTAAGAAATCCCCAGAATCTGGTTGTGCGCTGGGCTTGGTACCCGCCACGTAAAACACCTTCCAATGAAAAATTTTAGCAAAAAGCCTCGGACGATACCCCCTCTCCTGAGTTTTTTTGGCATCTAGCTGATATACGTAGATACCAGACCACAGTGATATCGCGGACAGTGCTCTCCTAAAGAACTGGATTGAAATAGTCAGCTCTATCACTGAATCCAACGCAGCACAATTTTCGAAGATTCTATGAAAATGGCATTGCTGAATTCGAAAAGTTACGAACGAATACACTCAAAGTAAATGCTACGTTTGGGGCTAAGTTGGATTCGGTGATAGTTTTTCATACTACGACGGAATCAGAGTTAGTCCCAAATATTATTGATGAAGAGAGTTGGGGTCTCTATAAGTCGTTTAAACAATTGGAATAGTTTTTTACAGCTATTAGTTTTTGGCTTGTGTCAAAAGAAAATTCTCTGCAGCATAATAATATTTATATAATACTTACAGAACAAAACGCCATGAATAAATTTTCATTTTATATGTTGGTGGTCCACTCGGCTCTTACTAATATTGCATATGTGTGTGTGCTTATGTTCCGTCGAGTTGTGTAAGTATGTAGTTGATGTTGACTTTCGAAAAAAAAATCATTACTTTTTTCTACTTTCCTTGAATATTCATACTAGGTGGCAAAGACAATTTATAAACAAATGTGCCTGCCCGTCGCGCTGACAGTTAATCGCACCAACTATTGAAGCACTTGCGTCTCGTGTCGTCGCTTTACTCTTTTCACTAATCCCCCCACGCATTTTATACATTTTCACTATCACTCAACCAGCGTTTGTTTGATGGCATTTCTATTGTTTGTTGTTTTTATACAAAAGTACGCGCTGCGACGCATTGTTTTTGTTAGCTAACCCCACGCACTCAACGCTAAGGTGTTCATTCATGATTATTGTAAAAGTTTATACGAATAAGCTTACAGATATATGTACATATGGATACAGATAGATATACATATGTATGTACATATTTAAATACATAAATAACATGTGTATGTAAGATGAGTGGGTCGGTAAATTCGTGCAGCGATCGGCAAATCGTCTGGGAAATGTTTTGAGCGTTCGCCTTCGGTGCTCTTAATATCTAGTGAATTTTGTATGTCACTGCATTTGTGTAAATAAGTTTTGGTACAAAAAAATATATGTATGGGTATGTGTTGCGCATAGATCTGAAAATCGCGGAGTTTCCAGCATGAAAATAGTGCCTGCCAAATTTAAAACGTATACAGTATGTATGTATGTACATAAAATTACAACATGCCTTTATTGTGCCGCTCGTTTGCTTCTCGTTTTGTGTCACAACACTTCGGCTGTTTTACCGCTCTCACTGCGTTAGCTATTGGCCTAGGTAAGCTAGTGTTACCCACGCACTACACATCACCCACCCACCACCCAATATCCGAATACTCCGCCGCGTCAGTCACAGGCGAGTTTAATTCTCAAAATTGGAATAAAAGACTTTTCTTTCGTTGTGTATAGGGAGCCCTGAGCGCGTGATAACAAAAAAAAAATGTGTTATGTGGAGAAAGCCACCGTGATGAAGAGAGAGTATTAGTGTTTGGATTTTGATTTCTGTTAGGGTAGGTTTCCCTGTCTGTGATACAAATAAATGGGTTTAATAGAGAACTCTTTACTTCAAGAGCTGGGAATGCAGAAATTATGAAAAAATAAATAATTAGCAAATATTTTTGCACAAATCAGTCGGAAGAAAGCGAACACACGTATCCTCGACTTCTCATACCTACATGCATACTTGTGAGCATAGATATTTATGTACATATGTACGATGTAGTATGTACATATGTACATACATACATATGTATGTATTGTGTGTAAACAAGGTTACTCTGCAAAGTTTCTCCTGCAGTTTATAAATTTATTTAAGCGAACTTTGGTTTCTGAGTTTTTTTTTTGTTTATAAATAGTTGAAAATATCGAGAATCATACCTTTTTTTTTTAATTTTAATACAAACGAATTAAGGCGATTCCTTCTTCCATTATATTTGGATTTCTCCATTTATTTCCTATCGCCAACTCATTCCGGTCGAAAAAGATGATAGTCAAATTAAACAATTTTGCAGATAAATCACTATTTTTTGAGTGGATTTCCACACAAATTAAGTTTTAATTTCTTAGCAAAAAATATAACTCAAAAAGTAACGATTATTTCTTACATAAGTAAAAAATAAAACTCATTAAACTTGATTTTTTTTTTAAACTCAAAAAATAAAAATCAATGTCGCTGAAGGTAATCCTTGTTACAAGGAGTATGTTCCTTTAATCCTTATACACGTAACATTTTTTTTAATGATTTGGTTTAATTGAAATTTGGACAATAATCGCGGCCCCTGAAATAAAGCATTACAATAAATGGTATGTTGTGCTGAGTTCTGTTTTCTGTGCGTGGGTGGTATTGATTTACATAGTTGATGCTAAGAACAAGTTTGTCTTTGAATGCAATATCAAATCATTAACAAAATATTTAATTGAATTAGGCTATTTGCCATTTTAAGACTAAATCATTCACAAGGTGCCCCGGAACTGCGCAACTTATTTTTTGAAGGAAGAAAGGGATGCCACCACCTTGTCGGTTAATCACAACACTGTGCAAAGTCATTCTGAATTGAATGGGTTTCAAATAAAAATTGAAACTTTTACAATTTCAATTAGACTTGAAAGCAATTCATCAGTCCTGTTAAATTTCAAGTATAATTAGTACTCAATACAAATACTTTTTAAAGTACTTATAATGAATACGTAATTGTTTTCTAGCTGAATTGAAATTAGGACTCGAGTACAATTACTTGTAACTGAGAAATATTTGGAAATACCATCAAGTACTGAAAGTACTCGAAAGTGCTCGAAAATACTCGCTAAAAGAATTGCAATCCTTTTCCAAGTACTTCAAAGTAATTGAAAGTAATTGAAAGTACTTGGAAAAGGATTGCAATTCTTTTGGCGAGTACTGAAAGTACTCGAAAATACTGAAGTACTCGAAAATACTCGCTAAAAGAATTGCAATCCTTTTCCAAGTACTTCAAAGTAATTGAAAGTACTTGGAAAAGGATTGCAATTCTTTTGGCGAGTATTTTCGAATACTTTCGAGTACTTTCAGTACTTGATGGTATTTCCAAATATTTCTCAGTTACAAGTAATTGTACTCGAGTAGTAATTGATACAAATGTATTGAGTACAAAAGTATTGAGTACTTCTCTGGAAAGCCAAAGTCCTTAAATTTCTACTTAGTACGAGTAGCACTCATGGCTTAACAGGTATACAATTCATTCAATAAATTTACTAATCGGCAAACAATAACTGGGCAGGAGTGTGAACTTCAAAATTCTATCTCTTTCTACCCCCTCTGTGTGTATTCATACATATGTACATACATATATGTATGTATATACTACATAGTACATACATACATATATACTGCGTATGTATAATGGCTTTAAAATTACCAAATTCGTAATTGGATTAAATACATTTTATATACATATACAATTTTTTTTGGTTGCAAAGTGAAATTTAGGTAGGCACAACGAATGTAATTGGATTAGATATATTTTCGGTGCATAGCGTCATTTGTGTACCTATGTACATACATATGTACAATATATACGATATACATATGTTAGTAAAAAAAAGGCCGTTCGTTTTCTTGAATTACTTAAATTTGGAAAAGAAACAGAGATTTTTTTAATACAGAGCTTAATACAGAGTCATATGTATTTTTCTATCGATTTCATTATAATTATCACCGTGACGATAATCCAAGAATGAAAGAAAAACACTATTGTTGTTAGATTCCGCAGTCTTACCGTTCGCGTCCGTATTCGTATATATAGTGTAATTTTTGCATTTCTCAAATAAATTTTTAAATTTTTGTTTCCATAAATATGTTTTCCCATTTCTACTGCTTGAAATTCCAAGCTCTATTAATAGCTTATGAACTACATAAATACAGGTTGTTTTTAAAAATCGCGTTAATTTAATTAGTGGTATATTAATATTTTATGTTTGTACGATGACTATAAACGTAGTATGTAATTCAATATCCGCATATACATACATTTAGTGATTGTTTTTTGTTTTTTGAAATGGTGAAATTATTTCGTCATGTTTCCGCTTTATGTTTTTTCCCTACTAAACACTCGTCCTCAGTTATACGCTGTTGTAGAACATTAGTATATTGTCTTTGAAAGTAAAAGGTGCTTTTTCGTTGTTGAAAAAAAATTGTGAGAAATGAACAATGCGAAAAAGTAAGTTATGCAACTCTTGTACTTGTCAAAAGTTTTGCAAAATTATTTTGTGCAAATCATAAAAAGAAATAGAGCATTGAAATCATTACTGAAAAATGTATGCCGGGACAGAGAGCCAGAAATAAATACATCTGCTGATGTGATGGTGCATTCTAACATTTTCGTTACAATATTTTTACTCAACTCGGCATTTTCGTATCAATGAAACGTAGTGAATTTCGTGTCCGAGTTAAACGTAATTTTTGCTTCCCCAACATAAGCTTGATAAGCAAATACTAATTATTTTTCAAATTTCAACAAAAATAATAATAATAAGGGAAATGGTGCATGTATAGGGGGTACAACAACATAAACTTTGTTACCCGGACTAATCGTAGTTATAATAATTTTTATTTGTATGAGATGAGTTACATAGTATCTATGTACATATGTATGTATATTAAAAGAACTACAATAATTTATTTATTAATCAGAAAATGATAGTTAGTAATAGCTATATTTTAGTTTTAGTTTTTGCTTAATTATTAACGTTCTTTTTATTTTACTTAACAAACAAGAGTTTATATCCGGTTTCAGAAAACAAATACAATCTTAAATTGGTTATTATTAATTTTAGAGCAGAAAATTGTGCAAAACTTGTGCATATTTTTATAAATAGGATACATATATTTTCTCTTCTTCAAAAATTTCAATATATTAAGGAAAATAATAAAACTTTCAAAATAAATTATTTACGAAGCAAAAAAGAAAACTAAACAAATCTTTTCTTTTCTAAGCAAATAAAAAAAGCTGAAAAAATAACTTTTTTTCTGAGAAAAAATATTTATTTTCTAAGAAAAAACATAAAAAACTTCTGTTATAAGCAAAACGTGAAACTTGGAAAATAAATATTATTTTCCGGGGGAAAAATAAAACTTAATAAAGAAGTTACTTTCTAATCAAAAAACAAAACTAAAAAATCTTTCTTTTCTAGCTAAAAAATCTTTTCTTTCCACAGCAAAAAAAAATACTCAAAAAGTAACTTGTTTTCTAAATAAACTAAAAAAAATAACTATCTATTATTTTCTGAACAAAAAACAAAAACAACTATTAAAACGTAATTTTTGAAAACTTGCGGTTCCTGTTGAAAAGTATAATGGGGGTCACCATCGCATTTAATTATATATTATACCGCTGGCTTACTTAATGACGCTGCAATCATACTTGATACCTTTGAATTTTATTCTAAAGAAAATATTTCTAAAGAATTTTTATTTTGATAAAATATAAAATTTGTTATGGACGAGTTCAACGTCTCGTAATCAGATAAAGTGCTGTTAAAATCCATTTAGTATTTTCAGAGATTAGCGAGTTTAAAGAGCCTAAGAGACTGACACAAATTCTAAAAATGGACCAAGTGTATTGCATTCTCTGCAACATCCTCTGACATATTTTCCTTTTTAATCTTAAAATTTCATTAAATGATCTTACAAATTTTTTATTGGAAGTACTAATTTTTTATAAAAAAAAAATAGTTCGACAAAACTTGAGAAATTGGGAAATTTACTTCTGGTTTATATTTTACCGGGTGATGTAGACAGAGCTGAACTACCTCAAAAACAATATTTGTCTGGTAGTTAAGAATTTTGTGAGCCATTAAAGATGCGTCGGTGTATGTTTCCGTTTATTAATTTATGTACGTGCCTTAGCCTACAATAATAAGTCTTTAAATTTAAAAAGAACAGCTGAGTGATTTACGAGAGTCCTAATTTGCCATAAGCCACATATTCATAAAATTTAAAAAATGCAAAATTTCTTCATTTTACTTATTTATTTTCTAAGCAATCCAATAACATAACTTTGGAAATTTAAAATTTCATGACTTGTATCATTTATGATACCATGTGTATCAACCAAATTGTTTCCGTTTAATCCAAATACTCGGCAACCAAAATTTACTATATGATATTGTACTACAAATCATTTTTAAATAAAAATACAATTACACTACATAAACTAATATTGTGCAATATCGATGTAAACAACTACAGTTTTAGCACAGTATGCTATTTTAATAAAATTTGTAATAATCTATTATCTTTACATAATACCATTTGCCGTCCCTTAATACGTTATGTATGTATTTCCACACACACACACACATTGTTCATAATTTTTTTATTCATAAATTTGCACTCGACGCCTTTGTACATTCGCTGGTACTCGTCCCTATCATTCAATAACTTCTGCCTCCATTCATAATTTTTTTAGTACAAGCAGGTAACCTAGATTCGTTTATTTGTCCTGCCTCGCTCGCTACTCATTTTATCAACGACTAATCTACTTGTAATTTTTTTATTCGCCCATCATTTTGTCCGTCCATTCACACAATTATTATAACAGATTTTGAATTATGTTTTTTCGTTTTTCGTCATGTAGGTGTGTTCTGTGTGGAAAAGGCTGGGTTGCTGATAATGGCACTTCATACAAATTACACACATTTGTACCTACATATGTATGTACATATGTTTATATTACATACTTAGCTGGTTGGTTGGTTCATTTTTATGGCTGCTGGCTAACTAATTTGTCGCCGCCTGCCTTTTCCGCTGCCTGCTGACGTTATTACAGTTGCAATCAAGCAACCGGATGTGGATACATAGTAAATTCATTCAGCCAATTCTCGTGCTTGTTTGTATATGTGCCTATAAATATAAATACATATGTATGTATGTACATATGTATGATATAAAATATATAATACATTAATACATATTTAAACTGTGTCAACTGCCAAGCTGGTTTACCGCTCTGATTTTCTTTGAGGACGGGGGTAACTGTCCGGTAAAGTTTCATCTGCTAAAATAGCATCATTAAAATAAATCATGTTATTGATTATTAATTACTAAGAATTTTAAATAAATCTTTATTATAAATAAAACAGTGAAAGTGCTATAAGGGAAAGGTGAACCCCTTCTTTAAATTAACAGAACTATTAAGATAAGATAACCTTAATGACACTGAAGTTTTCACATCGCCGAACCCGGTTTGTCTCCAAACCAAACTAGACAAGGGAGAACGGATAATTTGTGCCAACATACATACATCATAATAATAATTAGATGCTTACCCCAATATACTTCGATGTTTGGCCGAACTTCTACAATTTTTGTTGTGCGCCCCTTGTTGCTGTATCAGATAATTGAGTTTAACCCCGATACCGGAGGGCAGAAAAATTTCATGGGAAGGTTTTTCCAGGCAGCAATACATTCGTAGGTTTGTCATTGCCAACCGGGTGGCGACCACTATTAGAAGAAGCACGAACAAGCTAAATACGTCTCGGCTACGGTGGCTGCCTACTGAATTAACTGCTTTCACAAACAAACAAAAAAAAAACTTGAGAAATATCTCTGAAGTGTCTTATAGACATGATACCAGGCTGTGTTTAGTGATTTGAGTACAGACTCGAGTTTAAGTTTTCGCGATGAAAGGCAATAGAGGAAGTTTCTTAGTTTCAAAAAATAAAATTAGGAATAAGTATTTGACCAAAAAAGGTAGGAAGAATAATCTTGCTCAGTATTTTTAGTAAAGTTTCTTTAAACTCAATCACTCAGGCGCTAAGTGAGAGTGTCGTCGGGGCGTATACTTTAAATGTATTCGTTCGAAGCTATTTGGGCTTAGCGATGCCATTTTCGAAAAAATTTCCAAAAATCGAGCTACGACGGATTTAGGGCTGCTTGAATTCGCAACATCAAATGTGGCGTTTCATCTATCTGGCAACAATGTTTTCGAGTTCACTGAGTTTTAATTTCGCCGATAAGAGTTAATGTTTACTTTAAATAACTTTTATCAAGCAACATAAAAATAAACATTACGATGTACATATGTATGTATGTAACTGCTTTCTTCAAAAAATATTTCAGATCTAATAATTGTTAAATTCAGAATGCGAGAAATGTTTACAATTTCTAAATTCGATATAACAGTTATTTTCGGTTCTGGGCGATGCTTAAAAAATAAGGTTCTAAAATCAAAATTAAAAACAAAAAATGCCAGAAATCAATCGACATTTTTAGCCACTTCAGACTTGAACATTATTATATTGTATTGTATTTGTAATTTTAAATTATATGATTTTTCATAAAAATGCATTGTGAAAAACTTTGTGAATATTATAAAAAAATTCACCACGTGGTAATTTTTTGAGCATTTCTAAAAATGGTAAAATTCCAAAAATGGATTTAGTGGCAGCGCTGACTACTTTCTGCGTTAATAAAAAAAACTCTTGCCTTTCAAAATAGTTTTAATTGTTTCTTATATTAAAATAACAAATGTTCGCAAATTTGAATTCTAAAAAACGCTTCTCGTTATGCATATTTGTGTACATTCATTCATTGACACACAATTACATACGCGTCATGATTACCATATTACACGCTCGCTCGCTACCCGCCACCTTCTGCTTTTCTACTTTTCTACTTTTCCACACCAGCCCATTACACAAAATTCATTCATTCATTCATTTGTTCTGTGTATACAGCATATTGTGAATGAATTTTCTTCATCAGAATATTTTCAGCTTGCCATTCACAATAGTATCTTAGAACATTTCATTCAGCCGCAAGCATTTTTGACTACGTTAGTTGTGACCTTCGTTCTCACATGTGTGTGTATCTACATTATGCGGCGTGTGAACGTATGTTTGTGTGGATTTCATTCTCACCATCGGGTAGTTTATAGTTGAGCGTTGAGCTCGAATGCGACATTGGGCAGACAGCTGGCAAGAGGCAGCGTGGCCGAGCGGTCTAAGGCGCTGGTTTTAGGCACCAGTCCGAAAGGGCGTGGGTTCGAATCCCACCGCTGTCAGAAATGATTTTTTTTTGATTTCATATATATTTTTTTATTTTGAATTGGTTTTAGTATAGAAAAGATTACTAAAAAGTTGCTTATATTTCGGAAATGAAAATAGTTACACATCCGAGTTGAAAGTAAATCGAGGCAAAATATTCCAGAATATATGTATGTACCTCGAACAGTTAAAAGAGACCTATCGTGCAATATAACGGTTGATACAGTTAACGAGCTAATACCGATGTTTCGCCGTTTAAAAATCTTTACTCGGTAGTTAGAGAGGTATGTAAAGGATTATCTCAATAAACTATACAAATATTAACAAAAATAAATAGATTTGTTATAAGTTGGAAAATGCAACAAAAGTATACATGCACTAGCTTAGTATAGGCGGTAGCGGATTTGTCTGGCTATCCGAAAGCCGTGGTATCAAGTCTTGAGAAAATCTAGAGTGGTGATCTCTAGTGTGGTGATCTCCGAAATAGCAGCTATAATTTCTACTGCTTTTAGTGTTGTTGGCCTTTCCAATACTTTTCTAATAAAAAACTGGCCTTAAACTCAAAAATTATTGTTGTGCTATTTTATTATTTATTTATTTTAATTGTGTTATAATTTAATTTATTTTATTTTGTTTTATTTATATTCGCTCCATACATTTTAATTTATTTTTTGAGTTGGTTTGTCTATTTTATGTTATGCTTTTTTATAAATATATATACATACATATGTACATATGTAGTATAAATCTAATTTAATTTTTTTATGTGGATTTTTTTCTTCACGCTAATTCATTATATTTTATTTTTCGTTATTTATTTGATTTTAACTTGTTTTCTATATGTCTTATATTTTATGTTGTGTTTATTTTATTTTATGCTAATAAATGGTATTTTTAAATTGTATCGATATAAGATTCCTAATCGTGAGAAAAAAATAAACGGCTTACATTTCGGTTTCAGGACTCGATATTTTTCTTTTGTTTGGGTTACTAATTTTTATTTTTGAATTTATTAATAATTTGTTCGTTTCTATTATTTGCTGTAATTTTGTTTGTAGTTGCTTGCTTTGGATTAATGCTGCATAGTAAGATTTGTAAATAACTAACAGTTCAAAATAATAACGAAGCTGATTTCAGTGCTTCCTTACTTAATTGGCGCTATAAGTGTTTAAGCGATTTTGGCCGAACTTCTCCTATAATTTGGAATGTTTGTTTTTTTGTGAAGAGTTTTTTCATGGCAGAAATGCACTCGGAAGTTTGCCATTGCCTGCCGAGGGCCGACCGCTATTAGAAAAAACTTTTGTATAATTTTTAACTTGCCCCGGCCAAAATTTGAACCGGCCGCCGCAACAATAAACAATTTTGTTTTTTAAGATTTTGTACATATGTACTTATCCCACCAGCACCATTTTATAAAAATTTGGTTTAATATTGCTATAAAGGTTATATCCATTTAACTTTTAATTAAACAAAAATGTAGAGTGCATGTTTTACAACATAGAAAAATCAATTATATTTGTTTTATTTTATTATTTTATTTTAATTTACTTCCTTATTTTATTGTTTTTATTTTTTATTTTTTTATGTGGTTTAATTGTAATATATTTATATATTATTTATTGTATGTTAACTTATTGTTGTTTTGTAACATACAATATTTAAAAATTATTTAATTTTTGGCGTAGAATACGTCTTACCTTACGGTATGGGCACCAATGTCAGGTTTTTATTGTTGTAATCTCTATTTCTTTAATTATAAGGAAACGGCTCGATACATTTTTTTTTTTTTTTTTTTGTAGTCAAATGAAGATGTTAGCTTTCGTTTGACATACATTTCATGTTGGTTGATATCTTCCTAATATTTAAATTTCTCAAATGAAAATTGTATAAACACATGCACACAAATATGTGTGTGGTGTTTGGTTGAGTGTTTGCTGTTGGGCGATTTAAATGTACTCGTGCAGCCCTTTCTTTGTATTGCATAATTTTAGGCGGGCAAGTTAAAGTAGAGTAAAAGAAGAGAAAATGCTGCCAAGCACTGCAAAAAAAATAATAAAATTGATTCGCGTATGTTATTTATCATTTATCTTTACTATTGATAACAACCATTGACTTCGTTTTTGCGAGAAATTTAATTGATAATTTAAAAACATTTTTATCCTATTTTTCCTATCATAAGCTTATGTATATCATCCAAAGTAACTATCAAATAAAGAAATTCATTTGCTTGTATTATTTATCATTTATTGTTACATATCGTCGGCTTAATGTGAAAACGTGCTAAGTCAAGTTTTTCAAATTTTTCAGGAGACACAAAAAACTGAATCATTTTTAAATTAAACTTTTTTTCCTAATTCTGTGAATGAAGATACATGAATTGCCACACTGTCGCATGAAAAAGCATTGAAAAAGATAAATTAAAAACGTATGTGCTACAATATCAGCGATTTTTTGACTTAGCACAATTTCTGGACTGATTTTCTTTTTTTTTTCAGAGTTAGCACATTTTACTTATTATGTTTTCCCATAGTTTATCAAGTAATGAAAACTCAATAATAGTTTTTAACGTACAAAGGAACATTTTTATTAGAATATAGGAACATAAACATTATCACAGACTTACTCCGTTGCTGTAAATTCGTCAATAATATAAAAAATATTTAAAAAATAAACAAAAAAATACGAAAAAATTATTTAACATTAATGATATCGCAGTCTTATGTCATTGCTTCAAATACAAATATAATTAAATTATGAATGAGGCAGGTCATCATAAAATTGATGATGGTCTTTTGGTAATGTCGCTTTTAAGAATTGCAAGTCATTAAATTTTCTTGCCAATATCGGTATTCTCTCTTCATGTAGGTCTTCTAAATCGCACCATTTTACGGAACGTACATTTTTGTTAATTCTTTGAGGTAATATAGTCCATGAATCGCAAAAACGTAATTTGTAAAAAATATCTTTAGTCGGTTTATATTGTAAGCTTCGAATATCTGTAACTTTAGCATCACCCTTCATACGTCCAGGACGAATGCTGTTACAAAATACTACATTGTTAAATTTTAAAAAAAAATCATGGTTGACATAGGTCACATCGTATGGCTCAGGGTTTTTTCTTGCACCTTTGCATATTTCAATGTAGTCAGCTGGTACATAGACATTTCTTTTGCGCATAGCCCGCTCAATGGTTGAATGCACGCTATCCGCTTCCATTTGCGTATGACCTCGCTCTAAAATTTTTTGCTCTATAACAATGTTATACTCCACAGCTACATTCAAAAGTGCGTTGCTCATTAGACAGTTTCTATTTTGGTGTGTGCACCCATCGCTATAAATAAATATTTTAGGGGGACCATCATTGTGGCTTAGGCTTGGAAGAACCTTATTGATAATGAAAAACATCCAAATACTCGCAAATTCTTCTGCATGTACTCCTCCTTCTGCTTCATTCCATATAAAGCAGTATGCTTTTTGGTTTATAATATTGTAAAAAACTAAATTGTGAACCTGAAGCTTTGTTCGGTAATATGAACTGCTTACTTCAGATTTCGGAGCCATGAGTAATGCTTGTAAATCAACTGTGTATACATGTTGCGCTTCTAGTTTATCTTTTTGTTTTTCAGTTCTTGCCTCTTCCTTTTTCTGTTGATGTTTACTATAAATTGCTAGTGGAAGGTTGCCAACAGTGTATTGTGTACATAGGTCGCACTGGTCCTTTTTTGGTAAAAATAAGCCAAAGTTATTAATAGAAAATATGGAATAAAAAACCGCTATTGAAAGTGGGCGTATGTTTTTTGCTGGACACCAATCGTTGCAATAACAATCATAAAGCATTTTCTTTGATCTCCATTCGGGCAGCAGATATTTTTTGGATGACGATGCGCGGCAGTAATGGGACTCCATCACTGGGAGGGACTCAAAAAAAGAATTCAAACACTTTTTCTCTTCTGAGCACTTTGGTTGAACAGTCATTGATCTATTTTCCTGTGCCATCAAAGGATTATTTACCCAATCCAGTACACAGCGTCTGCCTATGCCTAAGGTGTTAATAAAAAATGTTCTGCACACACGTATATATTTATCGGCAAGCTTAAAATGGTATTTTAAAGTACGCGATCTTCTGGACTCATCAGGATTCTTACGGTTTCGAGGCTGGAAAGGATGACTAGTATGAACCAATGTATTTACATAAACATTTTTTTGCTTCTTGTCCATAAGCCAGAACTTTTTAAATAGTTCTTCCCTTTGTGCGTCTGTAACCCATGCGCATTTCATAGTGCTCTTATCATTTTTTGTAGTACATTCGCATCTTTTCTTTATAACTCTTGCTTCCTTTAGACTATTATATTTCCATACACCGTTTGCCTTTTGTCTTCCCAGATATGATTTACCGCATTCTCTTCGCTTTTTATTTCTTGCCACAAACCATTTTTCATTGAGTACTTGCACCCGCTTTTTTCTTTTTTTGGATTTAACAGGTATCACATAAGAGTCATCCGAATCTGTATTAAACCCGTAGGGCACGAGCCCAATGACACCGTCATCCCTTTCTATGCCAAACGGGCAGTTATTGTTGCGTTGAAGTGATTGCGCAGCACCATCATTACTATTGTTCGATTCCATCAGAATTTCCTAAGAAAATGTTGTTTTAATAGTATTTTACTTAAATAAGTTAATAACATCATTTATTACCTTCAGCACTTAATATATGATACTAAAACTACATATATTTCGCAAAACTTTTGCGCACGCAAAGAAATAAATACCGACTCACATTGACGTTTTTGACTTAGCACATGTTTTCCACAGCTGATGATCAGCTTCAGACCTAGCACATTTACACATCATTGCCAACACTAAGTAAAAAAATATTTTATTTTAATTTTTTTTTTTTTAAACGATGTATTATCAATTTGTTTCTTAAACTGCATTAAAATCTTAATTTTCAAAAAAACTTGACTTAGCACGTTTTCACATTAAGCCGGAAAATTTCATGGCAGAAATGCACTCGGAAGTTTGCCATTGCCTGCCGAGGGCCGACCGCTATTAGAAAAAACGTTTGTATAATTTTTAACTTGCCCCGGCCAAAATTTGAACCGGCCGCCGCAACAATAAACAATTTTGTTTTTTAAGATTTTGTACATATGTACTTATCCCACCAGCACCATTTTATAAAAATTTGGTTTGATATTGCTATAAAGGTTATATCCATTTAACTTTTAATTAAACAAAAATGTAGAGTGCATGTTTTACAACATAGAAAAATCAATTATATTTGTTTTATTTTATTATTTTATTTTAATTTACTTCCTTATTTTATTGTTTTTATTTTTTATTTTTTTATGTGGTTTAATTGTAATATATTTATATATTATTTATTGTATGTTAACTTATTGTTGTTTTGTAACATACAATATTTAAAAATTATTTAATTTTTGGCGTAGAATACGTCTTACCTTACGGTATGGGCACCAATGTCAGGTTTTTATTGTTGTAATCTCTATTTCTTTAATTATAAGGAAACGGCTCGATACATTTTTTTTTTTTTTTTTTGTAGTCAAATGAAGATGTTAGCTTTCGTTTGACATACATTTCATGTTGGTTGATATCTTCCTAATATTTAAATTTCTCAAATGAAAATTGTATAAACACATGCACACAAATATGTGTGTGGTGTTTGGTTGAGTGTTTGCTGTTGGGCGATTTAAATGTACTCGTGCAGCCCTTTCTTTGTATTGCATAATTTTAGGCGGGCAAGTTAAAGTAGAGTAAAAGAAGAGAAAATGCTGCCAAGCACTGCAAAAAAAATAATAAAATTGATTCGCGTATGTTATTTATCATTTATCTTTACTATTGATAACAACCATTGACTTCGTTTTTGCGAGAAATTTAATTGATAATTTAAAAACATTTTTATCCTATTTTTCCTATCATAAGCTTATGTATATCATCCAAAGTAACTATCAAATAAAGAAATTCATTTGCTTGTATTATTTATCATTTATTGTTACATATGTTTTCTGTCTTATCGGATGGCGTATTCTACGTTAAACTTAATGGCCGTGTCTCTGACACAGCCTGCTTCTTTTTATATAGTTATATGTTTTGTTTTATGTTATATGATTTAATTAGTTTAATTTAATTTTTTTATATTTTTGTTTGTTTTACGGTTTTTATTTTGTTTTATATTGTTTCGATTTTTCTGTTTTAATGTTGTTGAATTTCACTTTTTTTCCTTTGTATTTTACTTTATTATTTTTTTAAGTTAATTTAATTTAATATTATTAAATTTACATAAATTTTTATGAAGATTTAAAATGTGTACATTTATTAAACATTATCTTGCTATGCAGTTTTCATTTTCATTCATATACTTGCGCATCCATATATTCATTGATGGATTTTCCCCTTTCGCAGTTCGTACATAAACACGGATGTATAAATGTAACTATGTATGTGTAGAGTTTTCATTGGGAATACGACCATGAGGCTATGAGTTCAGCAATAGTGGGCTAGCCCATTCTGAATGTGATATATATGTAACCTACATACATATGCACATATGTACATACAAAGGTATGAGACTATATACTCATACACTTAGTTAATCATTGAGTAATACCTTTAGTAGCTGCTCGCTTGGCATTGGCAATATTATCAGGGACATTGTCTAGGTACACGCCTTTTTTCTAGATACACGAATATCCAATTGCAAATATGTATTAAGTATGTGTGTAAAATGTAATGCAGCGGAATGAATGAAATTTCGTTGGTAAAATGTGTGATGAGAGAATGAAGCCAGTGTGACTGTGGTATTCACATTTTTAGTTACTAATTGGGATAGAATAAAATGAATTTAGCAGGCAATCATATTCCATGATATTTTTTCTTTTTTCCTCGATCCCAATTATAAAAGAACACAAGTAATCAGCAGTTCAAGGTATTCGTTGCTTGGGAACTGACAATATCATCCTAGAAACCTAACGATGAGACGCTCTCTCTCTCGATGAACCAAATCACACCTTAGGATCATACGTTAGATTGATTGATGAATATTGAAACATTTGCACAGGGTCGGTTAGGGTAAATGGGCTGCTCTCGTAAAGAGTTCACTCGGTGGGCACAGGACCCATTTAATGCGCGTATTTCTCCGTAGAGTATTTCTCCGCAGTATATACTTGCACGACCTTAAAGAGTATCTTTATTCCAACCACGCCAGTACGATCGTACCGACATTTTCCCTGTTTTCGAGGAAAGGGTCTGGAGCGCACAATTCTTGGTGCAGGACACTCACACTCTATCTTTTCCTCATATCTACAGATCGTACAGAAATCGTTATGCGGGGCACAAAAATTGCGGCCTAGTGGCCAATGGACCTCGTTTCTTGTTCAGAGTAGAATTTTCTTTGACATCAAAATAAGAAATGCAACATTCGACTCCACTTCTGCAAGGGCTTTTCCGGCGCCACCCACATTTATAGTAAATTTCATCTGCGCTCACGAAAATAATAACTCGATAAATGTGCAGGTTTTGACAATTTAATTTTAAGAATTTTTATACAAAAAAAAAACAATTATTCATTCTATTGCAAAAAAAATGAGAACAGAACAAATGAAAAAATCTCAACGTGTTTTTACAAAAATTTCTACTTTGCTAATATTTTTTAAACATCTAATTAATAAGTTTAACATTTTATTTTTGAAAATTTATTGAATTTTCCATATCAAAAGGTATTTAGAGTCCGCTCCCATATATTTGTTATGGGCAAAACAAGTTTTTGTCGAAATGGTGTATTGTATAATAAAAAAATTATACTCAATTATATATTTTAATCTTTTATAATTTATTATTTTTTTGTAACCTTTATTTCATTTTGAGCATAATTGAGCAGTAATTTTCTAGATCTGCTAAAGAGAAAGATTGCCTACTAAGAATTATTGATTTTCAAGGGTTCTATATACTAAATAAATCTAGGAGGTGAGAGCGTCCAAATACCGATTTTACTTTTTTCCTGAGTCGTGCGGTGGTCTAACCCTAATGTGTATACACACGTATGTACATATGTACATATGATTTGGATGTATGCACGTTTACTGCGCCTAATCATCAATTCCATCAAATACCCTACCATTCACAACCGCCATTTTCGTATTTCACATTTCATTCAGAGAACACAGCAGCGAACGCCTGCATTGAAGTTACATTAAAGCAAAATTACGAAAATCCTTGAAACGGCAATAAGGAAATTGGTTGAAATAGCAGCAGTGCCAAAAAAGGAGAGGAGGTCGTCGCTTATTTGGAAGCATTGAATTGTGAAATACCACTGAGCGACACTACCAATGCCATTGCCAAAGTCACACTATTTTTTTGTTATCCAGTCCTTATGAATATTTTGTACATATAACTCAGGAAAACTCCATTCATAAAGAATTTATTATTGTATTATTTCGTTGCTCTTCGTGCTGTTTTCTCTCTCCAAATATGCTTCATACATACAAATATCGCTGTGAGTTTCCTGAGAGTTTTGAAGTTACTATATACTTATATCTATTCGTAAATACATATAATGAAATCGAGTTTGTGCAGGACGCACAAAAACGACAGGAAGTCGCATAGCCTATCATACATACCATATACAGATACGCATACAGAAACAAATTTAGATAATACACTTTAGCGCAAACTCTAAAACTCCGAAAACGAAACAGCTACTCGCTTCTTCATTGTCCATTTGCCATTCGCCAGAAACTTGTTGGATTGCAGCATACAGCGCTGCCACCTGTTTTCTATCAGTATTCTATATGTACATACATACATATGTGTATACATATGTATATGCATATGTAGGTATTTTCAAACTGTTTCGTGCAGCCAATGAAGGACATAGTAGCAGCAATGGAAAACAAAAAAAAAAAAAGAAGCAATTGTTGCTGCTGTTTGCATTTGTTGAAGGTTGTCTATAATTTCTTGTCATGCAACGATGTTATTTTTAACTGCAGCTGTGGGATTAAAGCGCTTCAAAAGGGCCATGCTTTAATAATTTGTTGCGTTTTCATTAAGGCGGATGCTTGCACGCACATACAGCCATACATACATACATACATAGATACATGCATATACATACATATGTATATGGCTGGCTGGACAGCGATAACCTGTTCATCTGCTGATTCCCCTTAAATATCTCCGAATAAATATTGTATGTATGTATGTACATATGTATGTATAAGTTTGCCGTGACAGGTTTTTACCTCACCTCATAGTACGATACATATTTTGTTTATTTTTTTTTTTGTTTTGTTTACGTGAACATCCTGTTTTCATTAATGCTGTTGTACACAATTTGATCTGAGCTGTTTTGAAGGACATCTGCATGAATTTGTAAGCAACGTAGCAAGCAGAATGGTAGTTTCAAACTGTAAAGCAATTTACACCCTGAACCTCAGTTTTATATACATAGAAATCATTAAAATAAAAATGAGAAATGCGTCGTTTCAAGGCTCCAATTAAGCCATCAATCTTAGTATATAAATTCACTTCAAATCCCTAAGTTTACTGAAAAACACACAAAACAAAACTACTCACTTCTCATCTAGTATGTATGTACATACATACATATCGCACCCTAAATCAAAAACAGTCACAACTCAAAAAACCCCAAATGTTCAGGAGAGGCAGAAAACAGTTTTGGATAATATTATTGTCATTTTATAGTCAAATTGAGTTACACAGTGAAGAAACCCTTCTTAGAAGATGATTTATACATATAAAGTTTTTTTTTAATTTTGTGTTGTAATTTTGGAAATATGAGGTAATTTAGAGTTGTGACTCATTACATTTTTGTCATAACTTACAGCAATCATAGTTATTTCATCAAAAGAGTCACTTTTCAAAATAATACAGGCGATTATAATCACTTTTTTCAATTGAAGAGGCACAACTCTAAATGATACGCCACAAAATTTAACACTTTTTCATTAATAGCGTCAGAACTCTGAACAATACTGTTTAAGTGAATAAATCTTCTCTGTTGCTCATTTGCGCACTGTCACAACTAAAAATAATACTCTTTAGTTGATGCTGTAGGTACAAGCGATGCAAATACCATAAAAACAGGCATAACGGTGTTTTTCCAATTAAAGGAAAAGGAATGATGGAAAAGATTTTTTTGCTGTTGCTAGAGATGTGTTCCTTGAACTGGTTTACGGGAAAAACCCGATTTTGAAAAATTTTGAGTTGTGACTGTTTTTGATTTAGGGTGCGATATGTACCCTACGACAACGTCATATATTCTCCTCAACCCCTTCATGAATTTGTTAGTTGGATGCGACATTGCACTTTTTATTAGCACATTTCTCATGACTGACGGTGTATTGCATGTAACAGTTTACTATAAAAGCTAAAATATCTTTACTTAAATTTGGTGTTTTCTGAGACTCAAGTAAAGAGTTCTTACAAATTTTCTATATTCTCCAATGTAGCGCCAAGTATGTATATGAGCTTCCTCATTATTTAATCTCTCTTTAAATCGTTCTCCTCCTTGCCCTTTTAACACTATTAACGTTTATTCAATTTTTGTAACTTGTAAAATTTTACTAAACTACAAAATGCATGCCTGCTCGTAAAATGATATACATATGTATGTGTGTACATGGTTACACCAGCTGAAAATCTAACTGATCTAATAATTAAGGCTGCAGAATTTGCAACATCTGAATCTTCTTTTAAATATCGTGCACTTTACTGGTCTAACCGGGGCAAAACATCCTTAGCTTAATAAGTAAAAAACGCCAATTAAGCAGATATAGGCAAAGTTTCCGAAAAAGAAAGAAACACGCAGTCAATTGGAAGCTGGGCGAGGAGAGATGAGGTTAGAGCAATTGCTTTCATCCGTCATCTTTCTGAAGCCGTTAGGTCCAAAGAAATCATTAATTCTTCTAATATATCAACATCCACGGGTAGCCTGAACTCAATCCCGCCTCGGGTTAAAATATAACATTTATTAAACACATTCGTTATGGTAACAGCTTAAAAAGGCGCCTGGTTACGAATTGCACGTGGAATGATAAAAACCGCCCACCTACAGCCGCCCAATTTTTTGCAATATATGTATATTTAACAATATGCTTCTCTTGACTTATGGAAACTTCAAAAATAATTATGAAACCTAGGTCAGGAAAAACTCTAATATTTTCAAAGAATATTTAAAAAACTTCTTTTGAAGAAAATTCAACCTTTACTTACACGAAATCAAACCATACCTCAACATCTGTTAGGGCTTTGAGGAAAACATAGTACTATAGAGCAAGTGCAAGAATGATAGAATACAAGATTGCGCCTTCCCGCGGTGAAATGACAGATCTCGCCTTTAGTAAACAAGAATACGGGAGAGAGAAAATTGAACAACTTCCAATATTTCATTGAAAAACGTGTTCTAATTGTTCTAAAGTGTAAAATATGAATTTATAGGCAGACATTTAATAAATAAATTCGCAAAATACTAAAAAAAGTGTCTCTTTTTCTTAATTTGTGAAAAAAGATTTGTCTAGTTGAAGTTGAGAATTGTCAAACCCGGCAAAACCAAAGTAGCGGTACTTCTAAAGGCGTCACCTTCAGTATTCAGTACACCGTGGAGCAAGTGCACATTCATTTAGAAGAAAGGGTCAAGTCATACTTCCCTTGCAATTTGTATGTTTCGTTGTATTTGAGAAGATTATTGTCACAGGTTTACAAATTTAGAAGAAAATATATTTTAAAGAGCAAAAACAAGTTTGTCAAATGCATGAGACAAATTTTAAATACTCCTTAAAGATTTGAGACATTTTTAAGATACAAATATAATTTGAAAAGCGAGCTACATATATTTTCATATAAGATATTTTTATTACATACATATATAAGACTTTCAAAATTTTTTCATTAAAACTAAAACACATTTAAACAAATGTTGTATAAAAATTAATTTTCAATCGAGTTGGCATATTATTTCAATTTAAATAAGTTTTTAAGCGCTCGCATTTTAAAATTGTCTATTCAGAACCAATACCGGACTTTCTATAACTTCATTTTTTTTTCTCCTTTTACTATACTTGCAGCGACTTCTTAGTTACAGTACGCGCACAGGTTATGACCAGAGACGAAAGCACCGAGGGTTGGTTACCACTCGCCGGGGGTGGTTTGGCAAATGTTTCAATACGCAAACGTGCTAGACTATCCCCTGGCGCTGCTGGACATGAATACATCATCTATGGCCAAAGAATCTCTGATCAAAGTGTGAGTATTAAATTAAATTGAAAATGAAATGAAAAAATTTTATAAATATTATTGGTGGGAGGAAAATAAAACTGCAATATGAAAGAGACAAAATAAGGATAACAACGATTTGAAATGAAATTCGTAATCATAAAAAACATTTTTTTAACTAACTTAATTATAACATAAAATAAAATTCACAAAAAATCAGTTTTTAAAAATAATTTCAGATTGAGCATTTTGATTGAAAATCCATTAATAACTTAATAAGAGTCATTTATCGTTAAATGCTCTAATCAATCACTATATTTACACCAACACAGCTAATAACTGTCATTATTATCAATTGTGCATTTATTAAATCCATTTATATACATATTTCTCGCCTTTTAGGTAATTTTAAGCTGTGTCATAAATCGTGATCTGAAGTATTACAAAGTGATGCCCACATTTCATCACTGGCGTGCTGGTAAACAACGCAATGGTCTTACTTTTCAAACGGCTGCCGATGCGCGCGCTTTCGACAAAGGCGTATTGCGCGCCTACAATGAATTAATTGATGGTAATTATCACTCGCTGCCGCAATGCAATTGTAATTGCTCCAGCAAATCATGCAACAACAATAATAACAAATAGTAGGCCTGTAGTTCCTTTGTTGTTTTTTTTATATGTACTTGTGCATTTATTCTTTAATTATTATTATTTTTTGTTCTCTCCTTTTCCTTATTCTGCGCTGTTAACGCTTGACTTCCGTAATTTACCTCAATTAACAATTTTCTTTTGTACATAATTCATATCTACATAATGGTGTTCTGGTGTTCGTTTCTCTTATTCCTTCAGTTAAAAAAAAAACACAAACTTTTTAATTATTTTAGACGTCAACTATTGCCATTTCTATATTTGCTACAAACATTTGATCTTAATTCTATCGGCGTCTTTATGTACAGGGTGGCTCAAAATAAATGACACGACCCAATGTTCCTTGGCTATATCTTTTGAATGAATAAAAAGTAAAAAGAGTAATTTGGTTTTTTTTTTTGTAATATTTTTTTTTTTTAACATTTCTAATGGGAGAGAGTTAATAATATGTGGGATGTGCCTCAAACAGAGATTACCCATTGTAAGCTACTCTACAAACTCCAACCACCTTCTTGTATCCAACCGTCAGACTACGTCATGCAAAATATCGTCTCAGTCAACCAAGGAAGATATTATTAAGGTACACAGGTGAAGGTCTAAAGTAACCAACGCGTAAAGAAGCCACGTCTGCAATCGGCACCCGTACGACGTAAAAGTCTTATCTCGTCCTTTATCTGCCCAGTTTGCGGAAGCGTTAACCAAAATTCGCTCATTTTTTCAAGAGCCACAGCTATCCGAGAATTTGATACCTGACGCGTTCTGAATCCAACCAAGGGAGACTGGGTGCTTTCGGTGACTTAGTAGGGGATAAGGTCAAGTCAAACATTTCCATCCAATCATAATATTATGATCAGACAACAGGTCATTGTTGTCACAAACGAGGTCCGAACGTACACGGTGCAACCATTCTATCTGACTGAACTGTCCCTTCAGCACCATTCCCGATAAGTTTATGGGGAGTGTATTATGCTGTTACAACTACAGAAACCGATAGATAATCACAATTTTAACCGACTCTCGCCCAAATAATGCTGTCTGTGGGATAAAATCTTTACCCATAACAGATGAGGAACTCCAGATGCCTCGACGAGATGCTCGCGTTACTCTGGCTGAACTACGATCTGCATACTGTAGTAGATTTACCTTTTACGAGTCCATTATTAACCTCAAGATCCCAAACACATGTCCGACATGTCAAATTACCTAACACCACTCTCCCTCAGGTTCGATCCCTTGGAAATATTTTGTTTTCTCGGCATCCTATTTCCTATTCCTTTGATTTACATGTATGGGTTCTACTTTAATAAACCTTATCTGTTTCGACTCTAATTTACAGAATACATATATTGCCAACTTTCACAAAGCTATACAAATAATTTATGCATTTCTTTATCATCCCTTTTATTGTAGGCCTTGCCAAATCCAATCCATCAATAATATGTCCGCCACTCACCAAATACGACTCTGTGGGTGAAGACGACGTGTTTATGGTGTGTAAAAAATCCAAAGAAAATGTATTAAATATGTTGTAAAAATTCTTACTAATCACTTGATTTTTATTTCCTAAAACAGACCTTAGATCTACCCGTGGAAGCTGATTGCATACAAAAGTCACATTCAAGTCCCGAAGGCAGCGAAAAAAGTCACAGTATGTACATATATGTACCACACTTTTTTATTTTCAACATTTCCATATTATACAAACGAAATTTTATTCAATTTCCTCTCGCTCCCAACAGAAAGTATTAGCCTCGATCGCGGTGAACGCATTAGTCAGAAAAGCGATTTGGACAGGTCCACCGCGGATGCCAATGTGACTCAACATCCGAAGGCCACCATTCACTACATATCGAACGAAAAGTCATGCACTCTGCAAGCGCCACCACCACCACCATCGCTAACCGCTGTCACTGCATCTTCTGCACCTGTCGGGGGCAATGGCAGCAATAATGGTGGTGGCAATAATAACAACAGCAACCTTACCACCGTCACCACCGTCTCGTCGAGTCAGCTTGAAGCTCAAACGCCGTCGCTGCCAGCCGCCATTGCGACTAGCGAGAATTACTCCTACGTTCAGCTGACAGCGGTAATGAATTCAATTTGTGTATATGCAGTCCAATTAATGTTAATCTTTTCTTGTCATTACCAACTCTACTCTTTTGCTCTTCTCCAATACGTCTACTATTTTGCAAATTTCTCCATCTTCCTTTCGGTTTTATATGCTCTTTTTTTGCTGCTTTCTCGCCAAAATTTCCCTTCACACAACAGGTGCACGACTACAATTATCCGGTTGTCGATCAGCCAGCTGGCGCGCAGGTGCTTAACGCACGTCGTGAATCGATTAGTGCGCTGAAGAAACGCAATGCTCTGGAAGCTGCACAAGCACTGGCTGCTGTTCAGTCGTCACCTATCGCTGCCGGTGTGATACTCAAAGATCCTACCAGCAATGTGGATATCATCAAGAAGAGTCAACGCGCGCGTTGCCGCTACTGTCACGAACTCTACAATGACGAATGGAATCGGAAGGGCGCATGTGAATTTGCACCCGATCGCTTTCGTTCGGCACTCGAGTGCATTTCGGGTATGGGCTGTGCGCGTTGTATGATATATCATTGTATGAGCGATGCCGAGGGTGAAACGCCACAACATCCATGTGAGTGCGTCAACGAAGCGGGATGCACTAAGCGGTGAGTTCGAGAGAGAGAGGGAGAGGGAGAGAGATAGATAAAGATGTAAATAGGGGAATGTATACTCGAGAGCCCTTGTGCACACTGCAACTTTGTTCAGATAACGCTTATTTTTACCAAGGTTGCGAAATCGAGATAGATACAGATATAGTTATACCAAAACGCTCAGGATGATTGGAGAAAAGCCGTGCCTTAGAGAAATTAAATTAATTTGGTACTTACATATATATATATATATGTATATGCAAATCCATTGGTCCAAGATAGATTGTTATTGAAAATAGTTAAAATCGGCCGGAAGCTACAATTTTCAAAACCATGAAAAACCAAATTTAGAAAAAATGGGCGTGATACCGCCCAATTTCGGTCAAGCTGTTAGCTAACCACTTTTTCACATTCTACCAAATTTTGTACACGCGTTGCATTTCATTTCAAAATTACAGAAAACCGAAAATAAACGCGCTCACCTTAAAAGTAACGGTAATTTTCACAAATGAAAAAAAAAATCATAAGTGCTAATAACTACCAAGAAAATTAGATCAAATTTTATACAAGTAATGTATTTAGAAGAAATACATCAAATTCAATATTTTGGAAAGCGCCCATGACACCGCTCACTTTGGAATTACTAAATGTGTTACCAACCAACTTTTTCAGTCGAATTCTACTCATTTATTGCAATTATTCGAAAATTTTAGAAATTCGACTATCACCGCTGTATAACGATAACTTTAAAAAATCTAAAAACTCATGAAATGCCGTGCTAAGACTTACATTATGGAAAGAAATACATAAGTGAAATATAAAATTATGGGAAGTCCATAATCTTTGAATATCCGATCACTTTAGAGAAAATAGGTTGTATCTGCAAACCACTTTATTTATTTAAGTATATTAGTTTTTGTTGTTTTATTATAGAAGAAAATAGAAGGAGGGGGGCATTCCAATATTGATAAAGATTCTTATGCATTTACCAAAATCTTGCGTCGAGTATGTAAAGTTCGATTTTGTTAGCACTTAAAAATACTTGTTTGAATTTATAATAAAAACTGAACTTTTTTAATTTCCTTTTCTCACTATCGTAAACAGTTGGCTCGGCCTGACACTGCTATCATTGCTCGTACCCTGCCTTTGGTGTTATCCGCCGCTGCGCGCCTGCCATTGGCTGGGATTATCATGCGGCGTGTGCGGCGGACGACATAAACCACAAGTCTGACATTTGGAGGGGCGATTGCAACAACAATACGACCATGGCTACGTTTACGGCTACGAGGTGGAAGCTGATATTATGAATTCAGATAGTTATGATTATGATGGCAATGGGATCGGCGATTTGGATGATCATTATGATTGCTATAATTACAGCCACAACTACAGCAACTACAACCAATACAATTACAATAATTATGCCTACAACTACAATACTTGCAATAAGCAAAAACAGCTAAGACAGCTGCAGCAACAGCAGCAACAGGCAACAAGCGCCAGTGGTGGCGGCGGCGGCGGCGGCATGTTAACGCAACAATTCGAGCAATGGCATCTCAGCGACGACGCTATAATAGCGAAGGAGCAGGAGAAGATCAACAAGCAAAGATTGAAGCAGCTAAAAAAGGAAAAGAAAAAGAAACTTAAAGCACAACAACACCTGCAAACACCACTGCATTTTGCGCTGCAGCAGGCGCGGCCGACAGCACAGCAGAACGACTATGGGCGTTTGCTGTTTTAATTTACTTTTGGTTTGTATGAATGGTTTTTATTTTTTTGTTTGTTTTTGGCACAAAGGAAAAATGAATAGATGTATCCAATTTGCATTTCTTTAATGTTTAACATAATTTTTATTTAAGTTACGAACCAAGGCTCAACTTATACATTTTTTAAGCTCAAATATTTAAAATTTTTTTACAATGACTTAAACCATTATCACCTTCGAATCTTTCGTTTGCGTCATTTGCGATAGCAAAAGTCTTGTTGTGGAGTGCTACCTCGCAATTTTCTTGAACCTACATACATAACCTACAATTCATTTCATACGTATGTATTTTAAAACTGATGGCGCTGTCCAAGTCAGCTGCTACAGCTGATAAGTACAAATAACGATTCCACCTCACAGGAACAGCCTCTGCACTGTCTACGCGCATAAATAAATTTCTTAATATTTTTTACTGTGTTTATTCAATAATTACGTTAGGTATCTTAAAATGTAAATTTTTTCAAAATAGTTTAAACTTTTATTTATAAGAAGCAAACGACTTGAAATCTAATTTTAATTTGTAAATAAATATATTGCGGTAAAAACATGGGTCTTAAGCTGTTGTGACAGCATTTATATGGAATATTTATGTGGTTATTAACGGTTTATTAAATTAAGTATATTAGTTTTTATTGTTTTATTATGTAATTATAAAAACGTATTTTTTGTATATTTTACAGGCTATAGACGCTCGTTAAAGTATTGTATATATTTTATTTTTTAACTTTTTACAAATGTGCCACTTATAATTTTTTCTCTAATATGTTAAGCAAATAAATAACTTTATTTTTTGATAAGCAGCGCGCACAGTATTAATAAAAAATCATATTTGAAAACTTACAGTACAAGCAAGAAATGATAAAAATTAGAAAAGAGGAACAAAACTTACTTAAAGTTCGCAAAAAATCTGTTAAAAGTATTAGATTTGTAAAATGAGTATTCAAAACTGCTCGTTAAAAATCTACAAACAAAAAAAAAACGCGTTTTGTAAAGTGAGAATTGAAAACAGTTGGAAAATGCGCCAATACTGGCATTGGAGTTAAAGTAAAAGTAAGAGCAAATAAGTGTGGAACGTCTAAAAAACGAGCAACACTCACCAGAAATTTGTTTTAATGTACAAAATAATTACAATGCCCTTTGTTTAAAGTTGTTTCTTTTTATAACAACAATTTTAGAAATTTTAATAAACTTATTTGCGCCGTTAAGTTTTAACAAAATAGTAGTACGGTTTTTTGTTTGATATTTTTCCTATTTTTTATGTTTTTGATAACAATACTTAATCATTTTATTAACTTCAACTTTCAAACATTGAAATTAAATTTTGATTAAAAATTATGTTAAATGATAAAAACTTAGCATTTGCTATCATGAAACAAAAGAAAAGAAACAAAAAAAAAAAGAAGAAAATGTGACGTCAGCGCAAAGCTACTATTTTACAAAATAAAAATTTGAGAAATTCTGCGTACAAAAATTATTAAAGTAAAATATTTAAAAAAAAATGAAATTCATTAAAACCGAGTTACAAACAATTTACAAAGAAAAGCTTTCCAGAGAAATGCTGTAAAAACAGTGTGAAAAAGTAGGAAAATTTAAAATAAACAACAAATTGGAATTTATTGAAATGCGTTGAATTGAATTTTACAACCGCATAAAATTTCGTAAAGTGTAAAAACATTCAATTTAATTAAGCAACATGCGCGCCTCTGCAATTATCGCCTACCTACACAAAGAAACACAGCGTCAGTTTTATCACTTTAATTGAAATAGATAAAAAATAACATAAAGTATAAAAATAAATAAATATTAAGAGAGAAAACATGACACAATGCGCATTACATACTTTATGTAAAAGAACAATTTTGACTCTTCTTAGGGCTCATGAAGACTCAAAATTATTTCTTTTGTTAATTTTACAACTACATACATTTTTATTTGCCATCAAAACAATAAAGTTAGGTTAAAAGCGCAAAATAATTTTTTTTAAGCAAAATCATTACAAAAATAAGTTGTTCTTAAACTTAAAGCGCTTCAAATAAAAATAAAAATATTTTTAACAACAATACATTATTTATTGCATGCTTCTCTTAGACAAAATTTGCGCTTCACTTACTTTGTGGTTAGCGATTGAATTGCGCAGGCGCGATGTGAAATATTGAAATATAAAAAAAAAACTGTTAAAGCCACCAGTCAAATGCATAGTTTATAAAAAAAAAATAAGAAAATAATGTTTTTTTATAAACCATTTGTCTGCTATGCTTTGCTTAATTAAAATATAATACTTAAATATTAAAAAATACAAACAGAAAATTATATAAAAAGTCATACTACTAAATAATAAGTGAATGTTGGCAAAACATGTATGTCAGTGGAAAAATATGCAGCTACTATATTAAAATAATATTACTTACTATTGTATACTTACTTATTGTAAAAATACTAAAAATCATACAAAATAAAAAAAATATAAAAAAACAACTAACTGTATGTATTAAAATATTACACATAAGAAACCAGTCAGAGTAAATTAAAATGAAGAAAAAGCAAACAAATTGTCTCCAAAACCTAAATAAATCAATAAAATTTAAATAAAAACTATTAATATAAAATGTATATGCAAGCATTACACTACTCTTATTATTTCATACAAATTTCTCATTTTATTTTTGAAGTGAAACACATATACACAAACAAATCAAAGCAAACAATTTATTAAACTATTTACTAATTATTAATTCTGATTATTACTTAAAAAATTACTGTGTTTATTATTATTATTATTGTTGTATTTAAGTAAATATAATAGATATATGCATAAACAGTGTCTAAAAAAAAAAACAAACAAAAACTTAAATGAAATAAAGAAATATTGAAAGAAATTGCATTTGCATGAATTAACATAGATGTGGCAAAACTTTGCAAGCAGCCATTGAAAAAGGTCAAGATTTGGCGACAATTATTTCACATATTCAAATGCAAGGTGTATAAACTAATAAATGCAGCTAAGCAAAATTAAAACACTAATATAAAATGTGGTTGTGCAAAATAGCAACAAATCCAGCATATTAAGTAAGCAGAAATTTAAATTACAAAAATATTGTAAAGCGCTTAAAACGGAGCAGAGCTAGTAAAGAAGGAGAAGGCACAGCCTAATGAGACTACGTTCATTTGTTCGAGTATATCGAGCAGAAAGGGCGTAGAAAAAAGAAAATGCAAATAACATAGAGCGAAAAATGCGAAGATGTGCAAAAAAAAACAATAGTCTAACTTCCGAAAAAAATGTTAAAAGTATGTAAAGTTACTTAATCCATCAAAGTACTGCAACAATGAATCCATTCTCTCTGCTTCAATACCTAGTCTGTGCAATATTGTTAAAAAATTATTAATAAGTTCAAAGTATATTGAATTAGATGACAAACAGACAGACACCAGGCTCATTATTAGAAAGTGAAAAAAAAAAACAAATGAAGAGATAGTACATATGTATGTACATTCATTTAACAAATTGAATTCGCCGAAGGTTCATTCAGAACAAAGAGACATATTTTTGAAAAAATTGGAAATTGAAGAAAATGTTATAAGGGTGAAATTTTTAAACGTACATATTTACCCTGCAATGCCCTGATAAAAAACAACAACAAAGAAACCAGCGCAGTTTAGCGCTCAACTCATGCATATAAAGAAATTTAAATAGCACATTGAATTATTTATTTATTTTTATTTGTGTTAATATTAAAAGTTATAACTAAAAGTGACATTACATTTACTGTTGAGATATTTATTCAAAATTCTAGCATTTGTTAAACAATTTTTAAGTAAACATATTAAGTCTATAACAGAGAATTATTGTAATTATTACAATTAACACTTGTTATTTAATTCCAACTAAAAATACATTTACAATTATTTAGGAATATGTGCAAATTTTAATAGACAAAATTTTAAATCAGCAACCGGAAAGTTTAGTGAAATATCAGAGAAAAAAAGTAGAAATAGCACAAATGAAGTTAGGGCGAAATCCAAATTAAAAACACAAACCTTCGGCACGGAAGAGATGATGTTGCAATTCCTTTAAAGAAAGCTCGAAGAGCTCGCATTCCAATTTCTTGAAAAAACAACTAAAGCATTTTGAATGAAATAAGAGTGCATAACGTACTAATTACAGCAAACAACTCCTTAAATTATAAAAAATATTCACAAACACAAATAAATAAACCAAATGGTGTCAAATCCATTAAACTATAATGAATGGATCAGAGAAATAATAAATAAAATATTTAAATAAATACAAATTTAATAAAACCCAAAGAACAGAAAACAGAAAACGCTAAATTGTGTTTTAGTTGAATTGATAATTGAATACTCATGCTGCTGTTTGTGAGTTTCTTGAAATGGTAATTAAATCGATCAGTAAGTAATGCTTCGAACACTTTAGACACGACTGCCAACCGACCACAGGACTATAGCGTCGGGTTGCTTCTAAGAAGAAGAAGAAGATTATTCTCTATCGCTTGCCAAAATATAGCTATTCGATCAGGCGACGGTAAAACCAAAAGTGTTACTTATCGGCCGATGTCTCTTCTTTCACCAGTGGAATTGTTACCAAATTACATAGCCACAATGCAGTCCTTAAGGCGCGAGCCGGCAGCGCTTGTTTGTGGTTTTGAGAGGGCATATCGTGCCCTAACCGCCAAAAAGACGTAAGCACCATGATTATCGATTTTTGTTTTTTGATAAAAATCGATAGTTTTCGATCACTCGCATCATCTCACAAAATACCATAGCTATAAAATGAACCGTTATGATTTTACAGCTAAAACAATTTAGACGTATGTACATATTTCGTTTGTTTACATATTTTGTTACAACGAAGTGGTGCTTACGTCTTTTTTCGATTCAACATATTAGTTTTGATTAGCGGCAAAATCGCAAAATATTTTACTTTTGATCAGTGATTGTGCAATATGGAATTGTGTCAACAAGTGGTAAGTGCACTGGGTTGTTTTTGTAAATATATTTCGATAAATTTCATTTTATATTTTGGAGTTGTAAAACTTTGTTTCAGATTGCATCCAAAAATGGTCTTGTTCCATACAGCGATACTGATTCTAATCATTCTTCTGAGCAAAAAACTTATTCACAAACAGAATCCGAAAATGATATTGAAGAAGAGACATGTGTGGGCAAAAGAAGTTACAGAAACAAAAAAATATTACCTAAGAGATTACAAAATAAAAAACAACGTGATACTAGTGTTCAGCCGAATCCTTGTATAAATAAAAAGTCTGGAAATCTTTGTGATGATAAGTTCCCCGAGTCAGATCGGTTAGCAATAAATGAACATTTTTGGGGCTTCGGCACCAAATTAGACAAAAAGACTGGCTCCTTTCGTGTATAACACGGTTATCCGTCCGAAGACGAAGAGGTGATAGTAACAGAAGGCAATATACATATAATTATGTCATTAATTATAATGATAATACTATTAAAGTGTGCCAACAGTTTTTGCTGAAAACGCTTCACATATCGGAAAAAATGTTAAGATTGGCTAGAAACAATGCGAGTGGTTTGAAAAGTTTTAGTGAGAATAAAAAAAAATCTACGCCTCATAATAAGTCTGACGAGTCCAAGGTTGCACTTTTAAAATCATTTATTGAACAATTGCCAGCAGTTCCCTCGCATTATTGTCGTAATAAAAGTAACAAGCTGTATCTTCCTCAAGAATTTCGCAATATAAAAGGATTATATGATTGCTATACCAAGCATTTAAATAATATTAATCAGGAGTCGTCACTGTTATCCTTAAGAGTCTTCCGAAATGTTTTTACAAATAGTTTTCATATCGGTTTTCACTTGCCTAAAAAAGACAAATGCGTAACTTGTGAAAATTACAAAAACCTGGACAGCGAAACACAAAACCATTTAAAGCAAACTGAAGAATACCAAACACACATAAGAAACAAAGATAAGTGTAAAGAAATCTTTTTAGAGGATCAAAAACAAAGTAAAGCCAATTCGTCCTTCCTATGTGCTAGCTTTGATCTCCAAAAGGTTTTAAATACACCCCATGGAAAAAGCATAACATTATTTTACTCTCGAAAGTATGCATACTATAATGAAAGCGTGTATGAAAATGGCACCAGAAATGGTTATTGTTTTTTGTGGGGAGAAGCTGACGGAAAAAGAGGATCTAATGAAATTTCCACTGTGGTCTTTGAGTATTTGAAAATTGTCGACGAAAGAAGAACTCACTCTTCAGTAAGTCTTTACTGTGACAGCTGTGCTGGTCAAAATCGGAATAAAGCTATGCTTTCCACATTAGTATTTTTTCTTACAATTTCGAATTTTATACACAACATAAAAATTACGTATTTGTTACCTGGGCATACTATGATGCCAGTTGACTCTATACACAGCACTATTGAGGCATTTACTCGCGATAAAACTATTTGGGCCCCTAGTGAATGGTATACCATGATTTCAAACGCAAGAACTAATCCCGAAAATTATAAATGCGTTATAATGAATAATTCTGATTTCAAAGATTGGAAAACATTTTCTCAAACTATGTTTCCCACATCAATTAAAATCTCTTTTCCAAAATTACGTTCTGCTTCGTTAGAAAAAAATAATCCTATCATGAAACTTAAGTACGGATATTTTGACGATTCCAAAATTGAAGAATACGATCTTAACTCCATTGCAAGATCAAGACGAAATAATTCTTTAATAGAAAATGGACCTCTACGTTTATATGACAATTTATTAAAAATTTCTTCAAAAAAATACAAAGATCTAAAAACACTATGTGATAAAAACACAATACCTACAAGATTTCACAGCGAATTTTTAAATTTAAAATACGATGAAATTATTAAAGATGTTCTACCTGAAACTGATCAAGAAGACAATTAGTATTTTCTAGAAAGCCAATTATTTTTAAAACTATTCAATTAAAGTTTAAAAACTATTATTATTTATATAAGTTTGCAGTTAAAATTAATTCTGTACTCCAAAGTATTTTTCATATTAATTTTATTTTTTATTGACACTAATGAATTTAAGGTTAATTTTTGTACACGAAAAAATTTGAAAAATTAAAAAATTAAAAACAGAACAAAGTTTTTTTTACTAATATCATTGGGCGTAACCGCCAAAACATAAATTAGTAGCTATCCAGCATGACAGCAAAAAAGACGTAAGCGACATTAATACCCGTTATCTTGGAAATATATGAAAAAAAATAAATACAATGTATAGTTAAGAAGAAGCAGTGCATACATACTCAATTCCACTGCACTACTTCTTCCTGAACCAAAGATTTAAAAAAAAAATCTTCCCCTGTATAATTTGGTTTTTGGCGCTTACGTCTTTTTCGCGGTTAGGGCTCGATATGAATAGGTGGTTGGTATTGTGCGGCGAGTCTCCACACGCCAGAGAGGCCGGTCGAGAAAATTCTTCCTCAGTATTTGGTTTTACTCTTTGACTGGGAGTATACATGACTTTTGGTGTAGGTGGGTTAGGCGACAATATCCGCAGTTCTGCGGCTAGTGATTTGAGGACTTTGTTGCGGATCTGTACTTTATTGAGGAAGGTGGTCGTGTGGGTTGAAAATTAAAATATGCTGTCAAAAGTTACACCTAAGATCTTGGGATGGTTAATTGGTGGAATGCGTGTGCTATCCGAATGAGTATTTAGATCCAGCCTAACTTCCTTCGTCCTAGGGGAGATGAAGCAATTTGAGCACGAGTGATCAATTACATTGCCGCATGTCATTACCACCTCGGATGATGACGGGAGCTGCAGCAAGGGAACAGAATCTATTAGCATTTCAACGCTTTAAGGGAGAAATCTCAACGTCAGCTAGTAGAATTTAAGACGTCCAACTCTACTAGGTTAGCTTGCTCAGCGAGCATATCTTTGGGATCGATGAATCGCGATAGCGTTATATTTTCCATTGGGCATCCTACTTTAGTTGATTGGACAAGAACCTAACAGAGGGTCAAATATTACGTACATCCGCTGCCAAGTTATATCGGGTGTTTTTTTTTTAGGGGTATAGAACTTCGAATTGAAATAAAACACAAGAAAATCGTTTTAAGGTCCCTCAATTTGGCTTTATTGGAAGGATAATTTTATGCCATTAATGTTTAAATATGATTTCGGGCATGTGGCCGCCGCGGCTGGCTCGAATAAAGCCAATTCTACAGGTCCAATTTTCAACCACTTTTTCGAGCATATGGGGCCGTATGTCGGCAATAACGCCACGAATGTTGGCTTCCAATTCCCCTAACGTTTCTGGTTTGTTGGCGTAGACGAGCGACTTCACATATCCCCAAAGAAAATAATCCAATGGTGTCAAATCACACGATCTTGGTGGCCAATTTACAGGTCCATTCCGCGAAATTATGCGCTCATCGAATGTTTCCTTCAATAAATCGATTGTGACGTGCGCTGTGTGGCATGTAGCGTCGTCTTGTTGGAACCACAACTCATCCACATTCATGCCATCCAATTCGGGAACAAAATAGTCGGTTATCATGGCTCTATACCGGTCTCCATTAACGGTAACTGCCTCTCCAGCATTATTGCGGAAGAAGTATGGCCCAATGACTCCACCAGCCCATAGAGCACACCAAACAGTCAGTTTTTGTGGATGTAATGGCGTTTCAAGGGTCTCATGTGGATTCTCTTCACTCCAAATGTGGCAATTTTGCTTGTTGACGTAGCCATTCAACCAAAAATGAGCCTCATCACTGAACAAAATTTTGCGATGAAAATCAGCATCGAGATCAATCTCATTTTCGGCCCATACACCAAAATCACGACGCATTGCATGGTCTCGCGGCTTTAATTCTTGCACAAGCTGGATCTTGTAAGGTCGCAAGCCAAGATCTTTGCGCAAAATCTTCCATAAAGTTGATGGACAAAGCTCCAATTGCTGTGCACGGTGGCGAATCGATTCATTCGGGTCCTCTTCAACACTTTGCTCTGCAGCGGCAATTGTTTCTTCGGTGCGCACTGTTCGACGTCTCTGCGGATGCGTATTATCACATAGAGTAAACGTAGTGCGAAAACGATCCATGGTTAACCGAATTAATTGCTCTGATGGACGATTATGTCGACCATAAAATTGACGGAGCTCGCGGTAAACTTCGCGAACTGAACCATTATTTTCGAAATAAATTTGCACGATTTGCAAGCGTTGTTCTTTTGTCAACCTGTTCATGATGAAATGGCAAACCAAACTGAACATAAATGACATTAGAGTTGCCAGATTTGGCCACAAAATGCCAGTTTTATCTCTATGCGAAAAACAAACCTGTAAAAAAAACACCCGATAGGTTACTATACTATATTCTATAGGTCCACTAGCACCCGAATTTCCGCGTTCAAATTCCTCATACGGGAATGACGGGGAAATGAATATTGCTTCTTTTAAAAGAGTTAAGTTTTCGAACCTGACATGATTTAAACATAACGTAGTCAAACGACCTAGGTTACTTTAATTTCTAACCATCCAATTAATTAATTTTTCTAATACGAACGTCCGGCAACCCTTTCAAAAACAGCTGATTGCTAAACCAATAAAAACAAGAAAATTACTTCTGTTGACTTCACGGTTTTCATATTTACCGAAAACGACTTTTGAATATTACTTTCATAAACTATCTGTGAGTTATGGAAAAATTAGAAGCGTTGAAAATATCTTCGATGCGTCCACGCACAAACATCCTCGATCGGCCATTGTCCAAGGGTAAAACAGAGGTATCTCAAAGCATTGTGGCGCTCCTTTTCAGTGAAATTGTGCAGTACTGCCAGAGCCAAGTGAGCACAGTGCAGGAGCTACAAAATAGGTGGGTGTACCAGCAGAATTCCATTTAATTTAATACCTAGCATCCTTTTTTCTACTTTGCCTCTCCTAATAGATTACACGAACTCGGCCAAGATGTGGGCACACGCGTTATTGATTTGTATTTTGTGCGTGAACGAAATTCCAAGCGTGAAACAAAGCTAACACAAATGTTGCTATTTGTGAAGACAACGATTTGGAAGAACTTATTTGGCAAAGAGGCCGAAAAACTAGAACATGCAAATGATGATGAACGCACATACTATATTATTGAAAAGGAACCGCTGGTAAATGCTTATATCAGTGTGCCAAAAGATAAGAGTACATTGAACTGTGCAAATTTCACAGCTGGCATTGTGGAGGCTGTGCTAACGAATTGCGGATTTGTGAGTATACTAATATGTATAGAGTTGTTGATGTATTTATTTTTAAATTGTGTTCCTTTGTAGCCCTGCAAGGTGTCAGCGCATTGGCACAAGGGCACAACCTACATGGTCAAATTCGAAGACTACGTCATTGCACGCGACAAGCAATTGGAGGAGAAATAAATGTGTTCACAATTTTATTTACATTAATCGCAAGTTTACGTTCAATATTCCAAGTAAATTATACTAAGTATACTCATTAATAAAAGCTTATGTGCACATCTTCAAAATGGCGCTTTTTGCTCATTAAATCCCGTTTTTGGTCGCTTCCCAGCAGTTGAATTTAAATGAACTTGAATTGACGATCCTTGTAGGCTACTTGTCCTGTACGGTACTTTTGTTCCCTACCATTACGTTCAGTTTTCAGCGCCCAAGCATATACGACGATAGGTAAAACTACAGCAAAAAAGCCAGCACGAAAGGACACACCTGTCGGCTTAAAATGGTCATAATGGGACACACGCATAGCTTGGAAACGAGCCAAACCGGCATCGAACTGTAAAAAAAATACGATAATTCTATTGAATTAGCTTAGTTCAAAAAATAACAAAAGCATATAGGCTGCTGATGACATAACTGCATGCAGCCACTATGAACATATGTATTTACCAGAGTACCACCTTCGCCTGTGGCATGTCTGTGGGGATTCGATATTTGCTTCAAGTATTCAGCACGCAATTTAGATATTTGCTCATGTTTGCGACGCAGGAAATCCTTCTCCGCTGCAGATAAATCAGGCATTTTTGCAGATTGTTTTCGTTTTTATACCCACGGCGAAGTAACACCAAATTTGCCTAATAGAAACTTTTTATCAAGCGAATGTCAAGTGAAATGACAGTTTGGATTTGCGTCTTGTTTTTGCTGGCAATACTGCGAAACGTGGATTTGTAATAGATCATTTGATAGCCGAACGGATGTTGTAAACATTCGAAAGTTTTGGCGGCTTTTTAAATTTTTTGTTTTGCTTTTAATAAAAATTTTTTTAATCTAAATAAGATACTTTTCGAGATGGAGTTTAAGGCTTAAGAGGTTATGATTTTTTGAAGAGAAACTACTAGACCAAAAATATAAAATTGATCGAATTTAGCGAAAATAATTAATTTGAGGTGTTAGAAAGGCTTTGTTTTCAAATGTTTTAATGTAGTTTTTGGCTTATAATAAGAAATGGAGGTGGAAAAAGACTAACTTTTTTGCAGCTCACTTTGTTGTTGGAAATTGTAAAAAAATAATTTTTATTTTTGAAAACACAAGACTATTACATCATGTAACCAGATCACCTGGTTATTTCTTCTTTCGTTTGCTATTCGGTCACAAAGGCCGGCCTAATGTTGTTATGTTGCTCCGCTGGTGTTCAAATAACTATTTTAACACCTTTTCAATTAATGTGGATGCTTTGGCGTATAATTTCGCAAGGAACGTAATAATAAATTTTGTTCAACTTGTAAGTTTGCAAGTACTTGCATTCATGTACCTTAGCTATCTGCATATTGAGCGCTCCACTGAGCAAATAAATAAATTTATGAACTAAGCAAATGCACATGCACAGTTGATGGTGAAAGGACATCAAAGCGTCATATAACGAAAACACACACACACCCACACAAACAATGCATTTCCTTGTGCTGCAGCAACCCCACCCCTTTGTTTTAGCTTATTTTCCAACATCACACGCGCACCAGCATACGAGTAGAAATCCAAAACAGCATTTTGTGCTAGTTGGAAGGGGCGGTGGTGGTGGATGCAAGTCCAACACAAGGCATGGGCGCATGTTGTCAGTAATAGCAAAATATTTACATATGTATGTATGTAGTATGTATGTGTGTGAAAAAAAAACAAAACAAATGCAGAAAGTCGATGCCAAGTGATGAGAAATTAAACACTGCGCATGTGCAGCAAAATGATATGCGCAGATTTGCGATTACTGACTGACTAGCTGCTCGTATAACGTCGAAAATGCTGATGATGACTTCGGTCGCTAGTGCAGGGGGTTTTTGCTGCTGCTGTTGTTGTTGTTGTTGTAGTGATGTTGCTGTTGCCATTGCCATTACTGCTTGCTGTTATATTTTGGTAAGGCACGCGGAAGTGGTGAGCGCGCTGCTGAGTTATTGTTGTGACACAAACTACCCTTGACTTAATTTCACATATTCTCCGTTTGAGTACTTTGTTTTTGTTGCATTTTTACAGAAAGGTGTTGGATTTGATGCGAAAACTTTGTAGAATGCTGTACATACGTCTATGATTTATGGTTTATTTTTAAGTTTTGCGAGTGGGGGAGCTTTAAAGCGAAATGCATTTGGAATAAACATACACACAATACGTAAATAAATACGATATAAAATATTAATTGACTATTCATAAATCCATTGCACATCGCACATGTAATAATAAAGCGAAGTAATTCAAAATCTACAAAAAGTATGTACATATGTACATACATATATAATATAATCAATGTGGGAAACGTTATTAAAATTTTATCAACTAATATAGTCATTGTACAAACAAACATATGGGAAGTTTTATACTACCGCCATATTTGTGGTATTTAGTTTTTTTTATTAAACTCAAAGTATTCCCCGAACCAAAGCAATTACACAGTTTTGTGATAAAATTTCAGATCATATGCAAATTTTGAATTAATGCTATTTATTTATAAATGACAACGTGCTCCGTTTTTAAATTTTGGCTGAAAAATGTAGCCAAAAGGGTGGAAAATATGAATGAAAATGAAAAAAATATTTTGAAATCAGGTTAAAAAAATAATTTTTCATGACAAAAAGCCTTCCTCACATTCTAATCACTGATCGATTTCTTTGCCGCCATCCTTATCAAACCCTTTTTCAGAAATGTTATTGTTATCGATACCAATATCGACACTACAATTGTTATCGATAACATAATCGTAGCTGTATTGCCATTCAGATTATTTTTGTTCACGATTTCGTTGTTTGTAATATTGTCGATTACAACCGGAGTAGTTTAATCGTTCTCATTATCGATTTCGTAATCAACATCGCTGTTCCCACGATTGCTATTATCCATATATATATATATATTTATGGCTATCGACGCTAATGCAAAACTATTTTGTGGTAATGAACTATGCTCTCTATTACCCGTCGGGTTCCTACACTTATTTCGATTCTTACAAACGGCTTCGGGGATTCGTCTGATGTATTTTACATGACCACTTGTTGTAACGGCTTAATTTCATGATGCTTCGAAAAGAACAATATATTATTATCAACGTCCGAGTCTGCTTGCTCAAAAATCGATACCAACAATAACGTGGAATGGGCATACTACTACCTTGGTATGGCCCGATAGCGATTTAAAATCTCTGAAGTCCTTTGGATCCGGCATTAAACTACACTCATCACGATGCTCTGGGTCCCTGTTACCTGTGGAACTAGAATTAAGCAATCCGGTCTCGGGACCGCTTCCAGTTGAGCTCATATTCCGCATGCGGACTGGCAGTCGTTCGTTCAGAGTAGTGTGGGAGCTCAACCGGCAATCAGAGGCTAACCCGGCAAACGCAGGGAAGAGGAGCCCCAGAGTGTCCAACACTTTGGTTGAATATACCCTGGGGCTCACTGCCCGCAGCAGCGCTTTTGACCAATTCCGTGCCGACAACCGGCCCCACACCACCCTGGACTCTATCGCATTCAAACATTTCTTCATCCCTCCTGAATGCCTTCTATAAGTATTTATTCATCTTTCACCTACGCCACTGAAACCAAACCGGCTTCAGCCCCAACATGGCACCCTATCGGGAACTAACCATCCCAAGCCAGAGCTAGTTTTCTCCCTCATACTCGAATTCTGACACTTTCATCGACAGAGCCTTATTTAGGGAAACTGGGATCACCAAGCCCTTAAGGGCAGAGGTTGAGGTTATATTGAGAAGGAGGGGTTATAAGTCACTTTACTTTTTCATTAGATCCCCACACTCTCGGGGATATAGATTAATCAAATGCGCTACCCAAACTAAAGCCATATGACAATCGCCAAAGATAACTCTGGTATTCGTCGATACAAACAAGGTTACATCACTTAAACAACAGTCTTTGGCCGCGAAGAACTCGGTGCATTCCGGTACGTAGAACGGATTGTCGCATAAAACTGGATATTCTAGCAAGTTAAACTTTTAGCGCCACCGTAGCCGCGTGTGTAGCGTGTGCGCGCTTCATTCGGTGTATTTTGGGTTCGAACCCCGGGCAGCGTAAGTAACATCAAAAAATAAAAGTATTTCCGACTTAAAAAAACTTCTTACAAAAACCACCGGAACCGGAAAGTAGGTAATATTTAAAAAAGAAATATTCATCAGGATTTTATTTACTAAAGCTTTCTAAAGGGAAATATTCCTACTTAGTAAAAAAAAAATAAAAAAATAGTACATGGGAAAGATCAAAGCTTAGGCGGTACCATTAAATATTAACCAATTTCAAAATAAAAAATAAAAAATATGGGAACATTTTCACATTTTCTACAATACTAGAGGGAGGTGTCCTTGGATCGCCTAATCGGCATCTTGCTTCAGATCATTGCCTTGAGGAGGATACATAAAGTTGGGTATGTAATTTTATGTTAACACGAAATTATTTGTTTCTTTAAATAAATACTATATTTTATTATATGTATAGTATAATTAGTTAAAGTGCCTTGTACAACAACATATACTCACATATGTACGTCCTTACAAGTATATATATACGTACATAAGGTACCTACAAAAGCACATGAATAAGTGAAAATTATATCAACGTAAATCGCTTAGCAACAATCAACGCAAAAGTGCGAAAGTTGATTACGGTGCACACACAAATGTATGTATGTAAATAAAAACACACATTTATAAAGATATGCAAAGGACGAATGCTATTCCAGTCATTATAAACTAATAACACCCTTAGAAGTTCTTATTTGATTAAATATCGTATCACATATTCGAGAATTGGCAGAAAATGCTTTAATTGCTTTATATTTTCCACAATTTTCACAAAATGTTATGCGATTAATCAATAAAAATTCAGCCAGGAACATTAGGCGCAACAACAAATCCCACAAGAAAAATGTTTTGCGTTTCCATTGCGCATGTCAGGCTGCGCACTACATATTATACAGAACACCAGACTTAAACACAAAAACAAACCAGCCGCTCGACCAGCGAACGCGTCTTCAACCCACCACCCAATGCTTTTTGATGGCACTGCATCAGCTCAAACGAATCGTACGAAACGAAGCGTTATTCAGTTGCAAGAGAGTCGGCGTCGTGTACGGAACTAAAGACTAGTGAAAATTATAATATAATAGGGGGAAAAAAAGAAAGCTGCGCGGTAGTGGATACATACATATGTATGTATACAAACGTGTCTAGGTCTAGTATATCTTGTGCTTAGTTTAACGGTGTCGCACAGTACAGCACGTTGAGCGTAAAGGATATTCACCACAGTGTACGGTTAAGAGTCAGGCGTATAGTAAACCACCTACGAATCGACGACCTTTGCTTCTTTGCAAACAAACACACATAGCCGAAAGCACGCAGGCAGGCAGGAGGCAGCCCACTCGTACGAGTATTATCCAACCGAAGCGAAACGAATCGAGTGAGTGAGCGCAAGCTGCATAAGTGGACAACTGCTGAGCAACGAGCTCAGTGCACTACCGCTGAGGTGTGTAGGTATATGTACATGTGTGTGTGTGTTAATGTTGGGTATACTTCCATAATTTCGGACCAGCACGCGTGGTTGTCGGTGGAATTGGTTGTTAGCCGTGGTGGTGGTGTGAGGCGCTCGCTTTCTAGACTTTCAAGTGTGACGCTGCTGGTGCGGCCTTATTGTTGCTATCTAGGGTTGTTTCATGCGTGTATGAATTTTGTATCCTGTTTTGCTTATAAATTTAATACAGATTTGTATGCATGTGTGTGTCGCTTATACGCTGTACGCCACGGAGTTGCGCTGTTGTACGAAGCTGTCTTGCTTCGCCACTGACCAGTACAACAATCTTGGTGCGTCACTTTTTCCGATTCGCTTGCGTTTAGTTGTGCAGCGACACGTTTTCCGCCAGGACGCGCCATAGACCGGTGATACACAGGTGTTACACGCACGCACACATACACACACAAGCGCAAGCAAGGATATTAATTTGCAGAGTAAGCGTGTGTAGTGGAAAATAATTGATTTATTACCAATGTCGAGTTTTGCATAGGAATTGAAGAGTTGTGAAAATTATTGATATACATACATATTTTTAGTTTATTGCTACGAGTATGCAATCTTTTTTCACTGTACATAGATTTGTTTTTAATTTCATGCAGCAGCTATTTCGCTTCCGTTAAATTTTTGACTGCACTTAGTTTCAAAGTTTTCTCAGCACTTTCATTGGGTGTCTGGGTGGGTGGGTGCCGGCAAGATCTGTGTTCATATTATGTGTGTGAGCTGTGAGTAATCAACAATTTCGGAACATTTGAAGTGAAAATGATAAAAATGCTATTTAAAAAATGCTTGAATAGCTTTTTCTCATCAAATCGCATGCTGTGAGTGAGTAGCTCAATTTAGGCTGAAATTGGTCATTCATTCATTCGGAGGTTTGCCATTGTCTTCCGAGGTACTACCGCTTTTAGAAAAAAAGCTTTTTTTTTATAATTTTTGATGGCATTTGCTCCGGCCGACATTCCAATCCAGGACACACCGACTGCAGAGATTTGATAAGCGAATTTTTGTGGCCGAAAAATGAACACATGAACTTGGACAAACTCTTATTCTCTACAGAATAGCGTACCATGTCACACAGCCCATACTACATTAGTTCATTTGCGCGCTAAGTTCGGTAATCGTGTATCAGCCGTCTCGGCGGTGTCAATTGCCCACGTTTTTTTTGTGGGGTGTCCTTATATGAACAATAAATTAACGATACCGGCCCTAAAGGAGAGTATCGAGCAAGCTATTCATGAGATATGGCTATAAATCGCTACCAAGGTCTTGGAAAACTGGGTTAACGGATGTGCTACTTCGAAACCAGCCGAGACAGTTACGTGTATGAAATCGAACTTAATAAATAATAGGAATGTTCAAATATATATACGATAACAATTGGTTTTTTGTTAATTTTCTTCTTACAAATGAACCACTTATATGGACCACCCCGTATTCTTGAGACTCGTCCTTGATATTGGCTCCCAAACGACTCGAAAGGATCTACGCAGGCAGAGATCTTAGATTTGGAGAAAACTGCTAGTCACCTGCAAGATAGCAATATTGAGGCTACATTTAAGCCAACACGATCGAAAGCAGCGAAATAGAGATTTGAAGGAAAGTGGAAAGTGAAAGTGAGTGGCGAAGTTAGTTTTTCTGTTGTGATTGCAGCTTTCGGACGTCTAGCTTTGACTTTGACACCGGAAACCTTCAGCAAATGCCACCACAACCATCAAGCTAGGTGTGATCTGGAGAGCTGATGCAAGACTCTAGACAAAAAAACATAAGAAAATATTTAAAAGGTATAAAGCCCTGCATGCATCATTCTTTCGAATGCAGATAGTTCTCAATATGATTTTCTCCCAACAATCGCTCTCAGTTTTAATTCGAGATGTTACCGCAAAAGGAGCACTTAGACTAAAGCGACCAAAGATGACACAGATTCCATTCAGTCGCTTTGAGATTTCCGTAGGAAGATCGCTATTCTGAGATGGAGCTCTCAAGAGGAAACTATAGTCTTACCATCTACTTCGACAACTTAGAATAGACGAAAATAAACCGGAGTTGGTCTCTATTTATCATATTTAAAGTTCAAACGGCTGTGCCGGCTGCAGACAACAGCCATGACGTATGAGATGATCTGAAATAGCTACCGCTAGTGATCTTCTGAGAGAAATTGAGAAATATATTATTGGCGTAAATGTAATCTGTGGACTAAATGATAAGATTTGGAAGTCGGGTAAAAGTCTAAATCCTAAGTAAAAAAAGTTCTTGTCGGTGTCATCAGGGAGTATTTCCTTATCCCTTAAAATAACGATGGATGTCAGGGTGAAATCAATGTCCAGAGCTGCAGTCAAAGAGACTCGAATATTTAGGATGATTTCATTTGGGGCAGAAAATTATCTTCATTAATATAGTAGAGCCTAGTTAGAGAAATATGGTTCCATCGGAAATTATACAAGGAATTCACAATGACCCTTAATACTAATAGTAGTATACTTATATAATATAATATTGTACCGGCGCCTGGATTTTAGCTTGTAGTATATGTTTGGTTTTGAAAGACTTAAAACATCGAAGCATTATTTTCAGAATTGAAGAGTCATTTGTATACCTCAATTATGTAAAATTGTACAATAGGTGTTCTCTTTTTCCAGTCTCCGATTTTCGTCAGAGCGATAAGGGTAATCGTCAACAATGAGTCAGAAAAGCAGCGCCCGCATAAAATCAAAGCGTCGCTCTGGCGAGCCGTGGGTATCGAACAATCGCGTACTTAACAGCACATCAACCACAAAGAAAGGCACGAACATCGGACGCAATCCTAATTTCGATACAGACGAAACAAAGCTGCTCATACAGTTGTGGGGCGATCCGAAAGTGCAGCGCACCCTTATCATAGCACACAAAAAGCATGCTGTGCTCTGCGACTTGGCATCCAAGATGCAGCAATACGGCTACTATCGTTCACCAGAGGAGATTAGTACGCGCATCAAGAATCTTAAATGTTTCTATAATCGCTTGAAGAAAGAAATTGATTTGGGCGTGGCATCGGCAGCGGAGCCAACTTGGAAGCATTATGCAGAAATGGATGCGATTATGAAGCGACCGATCTTTAGTGTGCGGCCAAATGAAGTGCCACCACCTTCGCTTAAGTATCAATTGGAGAAAGCGCGTGAAGAACGAGAGGAGCGCAGGCGAAAGGCCTTAGAGGAGGGTAAGTGGTTGGACAGATTTTGTTTTGTGGTTTTTATAATTATTTACAAATTCTAATAGCTATTTTTTTTTAATTTTTAGGCGGCACAGTATCCGAAAGCGATGATGGACTCGATGAGTTGGTTGCGTTAAGTAATGGCAAATCCTCTAAAAACGAGATCGATGATGGCATCATACCAGATGTGGAGGTGGATATCAATGATGAGGCATTTGCGGCCATTGCAAGTGCAGCTGAAAATACTGTCACAACACTTTCAGCGACCAAGCGGCGCAAAGTCTCGAAGGCCAGCGAAGGCAGTTTAGAGCTGGGTAGTGAATTTGAAGATGAGCGCGGCTCGGAAATTCGCAGTAATGGAGACAATGATTTAGATGATTTACAGATTAAAGAGGAAAACGATAGCATGGATAGTGATGAGTTTCCGCTGATCAAGGAAGTAAATCGCAGGTCGGTGGATGGCGAAAGAACTAAATTGACACTGGCACAAAAACAGAAGTCAGCTGAAACAAAAAAGGTGGCGGCAAATGCTGCCAGCGCTTTAATCAAAGAGGAGCCAATCGATGTGGATGCCGACGATGAGATCGAAGACACCACCGTTGTTACTCAAAAATCACTAATGCCCACACTCATGGACCGCTTGGCCGACAAATCGACGAGCATTATTATACCTGCCTCGAGCCCCATGACTATTGTCTCTACCGCCACCAATGTGTCGAGAGTATCAACCACTACTACATCCAGCGCACAGTCAGTTCCACAGGGAAAAATTTCACTGGTGCCAACAAATTTCCTCATGCAACCCAAGCCCCAACCCACACCAACCGTTACTACACCCACAACGCCAGCGCCGACACCAACACCTACATCAATGATTCCTTTACATCAGTCACAAATTCAGTTGCTGCCCAACGCTCTGAATGCCACTGGCGCTTTGCAGTCAGGGCGTATTTTGCTAAGCAGCAAAGGGGGTGTAGGTGGCGCACAGAGCACACCCACTAGCGCGGGCTTTGTCGCTACGGGTCCAGGCGGTATGAAGTTACTACTGGTCAACGCCGACCAAGCTGCAGCGCAAATAGGCGCATCCAATGCAGCTTTGGGCAAAACATTGCTGCCGCAGCTAAACGCGGCGCTGCTTCAACAGCAGCAGCAACAAAAACAGCAAAAGCAACAACAGCAACTTCAACAACAACAGCAAGAGCAACAAGCCCAACAACAGCAGTTGCAGAAAGAGCAACAGCAACTACAACAACAACAGCAGCAACAACAGCAACTCAAAGAAGCTGAGGAAGCCAAAGCCCAAGCAGCCAGCAAGCGACATCAGAAGCTGCTACATGAAAGACAGCGACGCGAGGAACTATTTTCACGCAAGGAGGCCGCCAACACGCGCGTACTGCTGCGCCACATCTACAATGCGCAAACAGAGAATAACGAAATACAGCAGCAGCGTTTGGCGCTCGAACGCGAGCGTTTCGAATTCGAACGCACAGCAGTAGAGCGTTTCTTCACGGAACTACCAAAGCTTCTCACACAACATCAACAGCAGCAGCAGCAACAGGCGCAAGTACTGCAGCAGCAACAACAACAGGTTGCGGCCGCAATGCAGGCGCATACGCAACAGATGCGCTTGAATCCGCCGAAATTGGTATTCACCACGGCGTCAGTGGGGGGTGGTGCGGCAAGTCTAGCTGGTGTGACAAACGGCGCGACCCTATTGACGCCATCTAAGCTGACGGCGAATGCAATGCCAAAGTTAGCGCCAGCGCCAAACGCAGTCATCACGCAAGCGCATCCGGCGCCTGCCTCAACGCCAACACCAGTGACAGTGGTATTACCAGAAGTGGTTGAATGCGACGCGCAAACGGCTGCCGACGTGCAGCTAGTGACGCCGAAAGTTGAGTGTGAGGAGTGAAAATAGAAGGTGAAAAATGGCGATTTTTATAATTAAGTGGGTAATCTTTTTGATGACGGTAGGTGCAAGTGAAGAAATGTTTTGAATGAAAAGTTCGCAAACACAAATAGAAAAAATTATAAATTTATGAATAGAAAAAAATATGAAAAAATACAAACACATGATATTAACTTTAAAAATATGTACGTACTACAAAAAAACTCAACGGATAAAATTCGTTATAATAAATTTCGGAAAACATGAGACCTTCATAAATTACAACTACATTAATTTTTCAGAATTCCATTCGCCTGAGTTCAGAAGTTAGAAAATAAAACTATATTGTGTATAAAATAGGACCAAAAATAATATTTATATATACATACATATGTACATATGTATGTATATACCCCAAACTAATTCCGACCTGATTTTTATTTAGAAGTTTTTCTGTTTAAAATTTTTGCAAAATTACTATTTAACGTTTTTGAAGATCATATTTGATGATGTGTTCTTGTTGTTGTAACAACATAAAATATTCATATAAACTTTTGGGGAATATTGCTGAAGTGACATTCCTTGGCCAGTTATAAATCCCGGTCGTTCCGGTACATACTTGGACGCGACAGTCATGGGAACGCTTTGATCATATTTGATCATTATTCTAGGCTTTAAATTTTTAGAACATATTTGATCGCTTTTAACGTTGTATATATATTTTTTTCGATATAAAATTTAAATTTTTGTCTTCCGACCAAAAATAATCGTTCTAATTTTTCATTCAACTCATTAAAACAATTAGCAGAAGGATAATAATACTTTTTTAATCGTAACGATTCAAATCCAATCATAACATTTATTTATCACCGTAGAAATTATTAATTAATTTACATAACAATTAGTTTTGAACGAAAAAAATATTAATAAAAATATAACGATAATTATTTTTCATAGAAAAATTTTCCAAAGCAAATAAAATAAAATAAAAATTATTTAGAAAATACCGATAAAAAACATATAAAAATAGTTGATATTCATAAAAGAAAAAACAAAAATCTCACATCATTGATCAAACGATACCAAAAATAGTAATGATCGAAAAATTATATTTTGTTTAAAATAAAAAGGAAAATTCAATTATAACGTTAAAAAAATTAATATTGATTAAAAATGAATGCCGATTGATAAAATAAAAAATTTAAAATAAAATAAATGAGATGGATTTTTTTTTATTTTACCTGCATAATTTCATTTTTAGAGCTGTTAACTAATAGTTAAATACTTTTATATAATTTAATTTTATTAATTAAAGCTAACTATCCAGCTCTCAAGAAAAATCACAATAATTATTTAGCGTTGGTGAAAATGTTCTTAAAGAAATAAATGTATGTATATACGAGAATTTCTTTCTTTAGAGCTGCAAACTGGTAAGAAATTTTAATTGAGTAAAATTTCCTTTTCATTTCTTACCGTGTTTTTATATTCATTTTTTGTTTCCCTTGTGAGCTGGATACTTACATAGCTTAAATATCGAAAAAAAAATTAAAAATTAATAGATACAATTTATAAAGAATGAGATTTAAATCCGCGTATTGAGCTTATTTTTAATCGAAAAAAATTGAAATAATGACCAACTATGTTAAGAAAATTATAATAAATTAAATATGATAAAAAAATTAACTATTTTTAATCGGAAAAATATAAATTTTTTTGGAAAATTGTTATACGAAAAATACATACGACAAAATTTATATAAGATTTTTACTTTTGAATATTAAAGTTATTTAGAAAAAAATAAATATCGTTTAAAATATGTAAAGAAAAAAGTAGAATATAAAAAAGTATACTTTAAGAATATCGAATAAAAAATCACTAAAAAATATCGATATGCCCGAAAATTTAAAATCCAAAAACGACGTCGCCTAATACAATGTATTCAAAAAGAAAAACACCTTGTAATTACTTCAAATAACCATATATAGTATGTATATTTGCACACTAAAAAAATTTGTTTAACAATGGCAATTTCAATACTTTTTTGTGATTGCTTCTTAATTTAAAATTCATGCATAATTGCTCTTTATTTTCGTATCGAAAAAATAACAATGATTACTATGTCGGAAACGTGACTTATTATAAAATGGTATTAATGATTTATAAAACTTGTAAAAAAAATATGCAAGACAAAGATAATTATTACTAATATGACGACTTTTTAGCACTACTCTTATTTTTTTTTGTTTTATTTGAATACTTGCGTAAAATCGTAGTGCGTAAAATTTAATATAATGCATTTTTTATGTCATAAGTTAGCGTCAAACTTTTTGTGGTAAAGATAAATTTGCCAGTATTTTTGCTAGTAATTAAAAAGTTTGTAAGCTTTCACTTATTTATAATAAACAAATTTAAATGTCTTTTGTTGCAAAACTGATTTGAAATTTTGTGCAATTTATCTAATACTCATTACAAAAGTTCTTTATTAATTTAATAACTTTAGGTTTGTAATTTGTTTTTGTAAATTTCTACTACTACTTTTAATACCGTTGACATTATTGCTATGTGGTGTTTCAGTTATGTTTCTAAAATTAATTTAAAAAATTAACTTTATATATTTTTATTAGTTATTAAATTAAAGTGTAAAACGAGAGCGTAATAAAATTTCTATTTACATACACACATTTGTATATACCTCTATATCAAATATTGTATTTAATTCAAACACAATTGTAATTAGACAAGACTTTCAAATCTAAACAATGTATACTGCAATATTTTAACAATTTTAGTTTTGAACTGAACGAAGAGTAATAAATATTTGACTCAATATTAATATTTACATATTTACTTGAGTTTCATTCATTTTCACTAACATTTAATATAACTAAGACTACGTTAGACGTTGAACTATGCATGTACATTTTAATATTGTTAGCTGAAAATTGGTGTGCGTTTTGGATGAGCAATGAGGTTCGCAACAATTTAATTATCGGTGTGTATCAAAATATTTTCTCCATAAATTTTTGTTTGCCTACCAATATTTTTTTGCTTAAATTGCCTATGAATTCCCTAATACTCTGTAGTTTACATTAATTTATCTCGTGTTGTAATAGGTATTGATTTCACGTTCCATATCACGTATTTCCATAATATCAGTTTTGAGTCGTTGTTTTAATATCTCACGAAAAATTGCCTCTCGATCACCACTATGACTGATGCCCATCCGTTGGAGTGAATAATCGTTGATGCGGAGTAGTGCACGGCCGGTGATTTCATGCTAAAAAAATTTAATGTATAAAACAAGATAATTAGTTGTAGATAATAGGGAGTAGTAGCCGCCGTAGCAGAGTGTGTAGCGTGTGCTCGCTTCATTCGTTATGGCTCCCGGGTTCGAATCTTGGCCGGGGAAAATAACATCAAAATTTAGTTTTTTTTCGTCTGCCGCTAGTTCTTCGTGCATTATCTATCCAACTATTTAGGTTAAGGGTTTAACAATTTATAATTTATATTTCACTAAACTAAAGAAAACACTGTCGTTTATTTCACTGCAGTGTGGAAAATTGCATTCTTCCTTTTTGATTTTTTTTTTTCATGGAATTTTTGAAAATTATAAATTTTTGTTTCACTGTCAAACACCACATTTATAAACATCTTAAACTTAAAACCCCGTTTAATTAAAACACAAGCGACAAAGCAAACTTTAGTCGCTTTCGCAACGGCATTAGCATAGCAATTTATTCGTGGTATAATAGTTTATCAAAAAAAAACACACAATAATTGAGAATTTAAGAGCAATGGCGGCGAAGGTAGTGAGCGTCTATCCCCATACTGTGGAATTCAAGTAAGTGTTAACGTCGGCTTAGATCGATCTACTAATACATTTTTGGTTGTGTCTCCGAGATCAACTAACAGTAGAGGGTCCATCGGAGTCGGGTAACCTCTTGTCTAAAGGGGCATGGCTTTATGATCCGTTAGGGGTTTCATTTGATTTTCTGGTTTGACCTTAGCTACGGTAAATGTGTTTTCCAGACCGAGTCTGGCATTTGAACACAATAAAAATATTATACCAAGCCGTATCCCCGTCTGGTGCCGACAAAATAGGCTTAACAGAAGTAGTAAACACCAACCCATTTAATATAATAACACTCACCTTTGAAAAAAGTTCCAGATATTGTGGATATTCTCCGCAGTGTCGCATGTACCATTTCCGCACGTCGGTCACCGACCATAGGCACACAGATTTGGGTCGTGCAGTCTTCATACGCGGCCGGCTGCTTTGTGTTGTCTCCTCAACCATTACGTCAATGTATATATCGAAAACTTTACTGTTATAAATACGGTTTTATTTAATATTTAATTGGTGTTTTGTGCCGTTTATTTTTGTTAGTCCATTATTATTGAGAAATACTGGCTATATTGAAGCGAATTTTGATAAGAAGCAGGAACGCAAATGATTTAACAATTTTGACAGCTGCATAAAATATAAAACAAACGTGTAAAAGGAAGGGGCGAATGCAGCGCAGTGTTGTATTTGAGCCATATATATATATTTAAAATCAGAAATATCGTATATAGTTGAATTATGGAAGAAATGCTATTTTTACTCGACTTTCAAATGTATTCTCAGGGGTCTGTGGAAGTATTAGAGGGAAGTACTATGATTTTACTTCAGTTATTTAGTTGCAATATTTAGTTTTAGCTTTTTTCTAGTTTTAATAAGTTTTACTTTTCAAGTAAAAATTTCCTGCATAATTCCTCAATTTACTGTTGGTGTACTGCAGTTGGCTGCGCTGCTTGCATGACTGGCGGTTCGTGAACTGTCATCGTTCTGCCAATCAGACCAAAGCGAAAGCATAAAAGAAGTAATTTTCATCTGATTCTCAACATAGAAATTTATACAAATCATCGCGAATTTTCCACTTAATTAACTATAGAAAATATAATATATATTTCACAACAAAGCAGACTAAACGCAAATATATCTAGCAGCAATTGAATTGTAGGAAATTTGTGAATATTTGTTTGCAGTGACAGAAAAATGGCCGGAGCAGTGTTATTCGAACGTGCTCAAGCGCTTACCAGCGTCAATCGCGAAGAGGGCATTACGCTGCTGAATAAAATTGTACGTGAACAGGAAGTAGCTGAAAATGATGAGGAGCTAATTCGTTTGAAAGAGCAGGGTATCCTGCAATTGGGAGAGTTATACAAGCAAGAGGGCAAAGCCAAGGAATTAGCCGATTTGATTAAGGTGACACGTCCCTTTCTCAGTTTGATAAGCAAAGCGAAGGCAGCAAAAATGGTGCGCACGCTAGTCGATATGTTTTTGGATATGGATGCTGGCACGGGTATAGAGGTAAGTAATCAGGAATAACTATTTAAATATAAATATAAATATACTAAATTTTAACATTTTGTTAGGTGCAATTATGTAAAGACTGCATTGAGTGGGCTAAACAGGAGAAGCGCACATTTTTACGTCAATCATTGGAGGCACGTCTCATTGCACTATTCTTCGATACAGGCTTATATACAGATGCTTTGGCACTCGGCTCGCAGTTGTTGCGTGAATTGAAGAAGCTAGATGACAAAAATTTATTGGTTGAGGTGCAGCTATTGGAAAGTAAAACCTATCATGCCCTGAGTAATCTACCGAAAGCACGCGCCGCACTCACCTCTGCACGCACAACCGCCAATGCGATATACTGTCCGCCCAAGGTGCAAGGTGCACTCGATTTGCAATCGGGTATTCTGCATGCCGCCGATGAGCGTGACTTTAAAACAGCCTTCTCGTATTTTTACGAAGCATTCGAGAGTTTCGATAGCGTGGATAATGGAAAAGCTCTAACTGGTTTGAAATATATGTTATTGTGCAAAATTATGTTGGGCCAATCTGAGGATGCCAATCAAATTGTGAGCGGAAAATTGGTAGGTTTTTTGGGAAACATTAATATTAACATTAATATTGAATTGAAAAGAAATTTATGGTATATTCTAACAGGCTATCACATACTCTGGACGCGATATTGACGCCATGAAAGCTGTGGCGGAAGCTTCACACAAACGTTCGCTTGCCGATTTCCAAGAAGCTTTGAAGAACTACAAAAACGAATTGTCAGAGGATGTGATTGTACAGGCGCATTTGGGCACACTATACGACACTATGTTGGAACAGAATTTGTGTCGCATTATTGAACCATATTCGAGAGTGCAGGTAAGATGAAGGAAAAAAAAATTCAGCAGCAGCATAGCTTCATAGTATGTACAGATAACCAATGAACAATTGGTAGTAAAGTATTCGATAATCATCTTTGTTGCAAAACCGGTATTGAGATTAGTGAGAAAATGCCAAATTAAAATGCAAACCGTTTACTAATTTCTAAAATACAATGTCATACTTCCTGATCGACTTTAAAAAAATTATGAAATACTTTTCGAACAATATTTTATAGTGATATACTGCAGTAGGGAATTTCCAAGTGATAAAATTAAAAAATTCTTCGATATCCGAAAAATCAATACTAGAAAAAGAACATCCCAATAGAGTTATTGTTGTAACATCTTAAAACATTCCCAATAAACTTAACGGGGGAATTTCGCAGAAGTGTCAGTCCATGTCCAGATTTAAATTCGGGTTATTTCAGTATCGTAGAACGGATCACCCTGGGCCCGATTTATTGGGTAATCTTGGGTGCTTAACGTAACATATACGTGTATTAGATTGCAGTATTTATCTAAAATAAAGGTTAGAATTTAGAACATTATATTCGTAGAAAAAAACCCATTAATTTAAAAATTTCGTTAATTGCTTTTTCTACCAATCTCTTTTTTTTTTTGCAGGTATCGCATGTTGCCGACTGCATTAAATTGCCCATGCCACAAGTGGAGAAAAAGCTTTCACAAATGATTCTCGATAAAAAATTTAGCGGTATTTTGGATCAGGGCGCAGGAGTACTAATAGTTTTTGAAGAAACACCTGTCGACAAGACCTACGAGCGTGTTTTGGAGACCATACACAGCATGGGTAAAGTGGTGGACACACTCTATCAGAAGGCCAAGAAGTTGTCATAGATAAACGAACCGTTTTTCCAATTAACACATTAATACTTATATAAAAGCAAATTTTAAACAAATAGTATCTTTTTTTTTATTATAAATTTAAAACCATTATTCTGTTAAATTTGTATTGAAATATTGGCAGTTCAATATCCTTGTACACAGCACATGCAATCGAGCCTCGGCACAGCAATTGATCGTAGCAAATACAAAAAATTGGCAAACGAATGCAGAACAAATAAAAAAAAAAACAATTTATATACATTTTTGCTAATTATTTTTGTATGCAAAGAGCGCAAAACAACAACAAAATATAATTACTTAACAATAAAAATAAACTGATTTAAAATGTTTGCTGGAGATAATTGGTATACATACACTCATACTAATATTTGTAGTAATATTGAATTAGCTTCTAAAAACAACAATAACAAAACTAATAAATATAATAATTATAGCTTAGAACTAACACGAGAATGAGTGAAATTTCAAAGTACTTTTTCAATACATATAAGAAGCGTAATGTTTTTTTTTTTAACTTTATTGCGCAAACGATAAACATTTGAAAAACAAATACAAACGCGAAACACTAAATTAACAAAAGTGTTGCCTACTCCCTGCCTGCTTGACTAATTTTCTTTTTTTAATCATCTTTATTTCTGTTTAATTTTGAATCAAATTCTAATTATGCTGTTATATAAACGATAAGACGACTTTCTTTGGCTTAATGTTCGCAATCAAATAATGATTTAATAAAATTTTCGTATGTTTTCATTCTTTTATGGAGGAATGGAAAACGCGTTAAAGACAATTAAAGTATTTTATTGAAAATCTTTGGTGAGTAAAATGTAGAAATAACGTGTTTAGTCCTTCTGAAAATCCAATTCCCATCGGCATTTGAATATGAACCTGAAACTACATATGTATGTATGTATGTATATTTGCAATAGCAAAACCTGTGACTTCTTAACTGCGCGGCGCCTAATGCTCTTCCCCGCAAAATCCACAACAATCCTCTTAGTAAATGGGCGAAGGTGTCTGGCTGGAGCTAGGCATGCAGGTCGATGGTATAAAAATTCCGACTAAATCATCTGAAAATTTTAGGGATTATCTTCGCAAAAGTTTACGCTCCTCTGCGTACCTAATTAAAGATTCCAACTTTCTCTGTGAAATTGATGAACGTAAATTGTTTGCTATGCTAAAGCAAGAAATTCGGAGTAAATGAAGTAGATTTAAAAATCAGTGAAAAGTTAGGTTAGATTGAGCCAATAATGAATGTAAATTTTTGCGAATCGTACGTGCCGAAACAACTATCTCCTCGGACTCGATAATTGCTAAGCTGCATTCAAAGGGAAATGGTTATATCGCTCACCTTGCTCGTTTCTTAACATCCAAGTCGACTGAACCCCTATTTCGAAGGCTATTCATGAATTATGTATCGCCCTATTCGATCATACACTCGTTGTGCGAAAGATGATCACCGATCGTCTTCAGAAAAACCATTGGAGAGCTTCCGATATTAACTCAAAATCATTTAAAGTACATACAATGTAGTAAATCGTTCAAAGTATACAGTTTTGATGATATTGCTAAGGCATTCATAATTTCGAAAATAAGAACAAAACCAACAAAACTTGTAAATACCCACAAGATGAGTGATTACTCTTCGTTCACAAAGGCACAACAAGTAGAGCTGCGCTTTCAGCGATGGGATTCCCTTAGCGCCAGCCGCAAGCTAAGATAAGCAAAATACAATAGAGCGCGTCGTGCATATAAAAAGCAACAGAACCACTCAGCCAGATCACATTCAATCACAAGCTCTCTTAGCAATCAATTAGAACGAACAGCATCAGCAATTTCAAAATGAAATTCTTTGCAACAATCGTAGTGGCTTTGGCGCTCTTCGGCAGACTAATCGAATCATATCCCCAATCGCTGGGCGGTTCACTAAGCAGCAATCCGAACGGTGGAACTGACGCAAGGCTGGAATTGGCGAAAGGAATTGGTACCCCCGATCACAATTTGATTGGCAAGGTTTTTGCGGCGGGCAGTACGAATGGTGGACCAGTGGCCACTGGCGGCGCTTTAGCATACAACAAGTAAGTTGATGCTAAATATTATTTTCCGATTTTAAATTAATAATTCAAAACTTTTTCTCCATAGTAACGGTTTAGGCGCCGCCATCTCAAAGACGCACATACCCGGCGTGCGCGACACTCTCACACAGAGCGTCAACGCGAATCTTTTCAGTAATGGAGTGCACAGCGTCGATGCAAATGCCTTCAAATCGCAGAATACGCTAGCCAATGGATTTAAGTTCGATCGTAACGGTGCCGGTTTGGATTACTCGCACATCAATGGGCATGGTGCCAGTTTGACGCACAGCAATATTCCCAATTTCGGTAGCCAGTTGGAGTTGGCCGGTAAAGCGAATTTGTGGTCCTCGCAGGATCGTAATACCCGCTTGGATTTGACTGGTAGCGGCTCGAAGTGGATGAGTGGACCGTTGAGCGGGCAGAAGGATTTCAACGCTGGATTGGGATTGACGCATTTGTTTGGTTGAGAGCAAATAGGGATAACCAGAAGAGGGGAAAAAAACTGGTGTGCACTATTGTGCAAAAATTAAAAATAGTATGCTGGCTTAGAATTACTTAAAATGGGTCGAATGAAATAAAATTATGGGATACAAAAACGTTAAAAGATATTGTTGTCCAATTTTGTTTTTGTTTCTATGATATGAATACAAGGGCCAAAGTTTATAAGAATGAAGCGTTTGACAACTAGAGCCAATCAAAAATTTTCAAGATCAGATTTTGATTCTGCGGAAAAAAGTCAATAAGAAACGGCTGTAATATTTTAGTAAACATAAAATTGTTGAAATTTCGCTGGTATGCTTGGGATTGATTCTTTTCAATCACATTATTATTTACGATTTTAAATCTTTCGATCCCAATTTGTAAAACAAATTTTAACGAAAAATAAACATATGTATATCTGAAAATAACAATTATCTAAATATAATAGAAAGTATTAAAAAATAAAACTAAAATATTTTTGATAAAATAATGCTAAAATAAAAATAAAGTATAATCGAAAACCTTAAAATTTAACGAATGAGCATGATTGACAAAAACACATACATACATATATTTTATCATTTTTGTCCTGACCAGGAACTGATTTGAATCTGGTGATTGTTGCTTTTCCCAGAATTTTGCAAAACAATGACATAAAGTTCAAAAAACTATTATTGATATTATTGACAAAGAAAGTGAGTGTTTGGGATAGGCAATTTTTGAGTTTGATAAATTTTGGAATAAAATCAATATTTTTTTTAAATGATGTAAAATTCAAAATTCCGCCCGGTATTTTCAGGTTCGTTTTTTGAATATGTGTCTCTAAAACTATTATAGTTACAAACATGTTTTGCCGTGTCCCGGATTTTTCTAGTTCGCTTTTTGAATATGTATCTCCAAAAGTATTATAGTTACAAAATTTTGAATTTCGAAAAAATACCATAATCTTTTAAATTAACCACAATCTTTTAAATTAATTTTCTTTAAACAAAATTTCTTAGTATTCAAAACCTCTAACTTATCTAAAAAATCTAGAAATTTTTCCTTTCCTTTCTCCAATATTTAATTTTTTTATCTTTCACAAAATATATTTTTTGAGAACTGTGAATAATAATAACTTTTAAACCAGCAATAGTTTTTGTTACTCTTAGTAACAAAAATTAAATTTAAGATATAAGAAGGTAAGATTAGTAACATAATTGAAATAGCGTTTTCATTTCTTTAGTAACTTTTTAAGTCCAAACTAAATCTGAATTTTACTCGTATTAAGTTAGTTGTTATTTTCACTGGTCTAAATATTCCCTTTTAAATTAACCTGAACTTTGTAACCATAATAGTTGTCGACATATAAAAAAATAAGTTTGAAAAATCAGGGAAATGGAGAAATTTTCAAATTTGTATAACTTATTATTTATTTCCTTTGGCATAATTTCATTCCATGACCAAGATTATGTTTCGAAAGAATTTTGCGATTGCTTTCTCCCGTTGCTGCCAAAATTATTTTTATACTGGGCGGGTATGCCCATTCGCAAAGCCCTTCGCCGACACAGAATAAAATTGCAAAAATTTTCGGCTTCACTAAAGTTGAACAAAAGCCATTGCTCAGAATTTGGTACTTAAGACCCCCACAAACATTTTAGAGTACATTTCCCAGCTAACACTGCAAAATCTGATTGCGACGGATGATGGTATCCATAATCTATATCCTCTCATTCAAAAGTATATCGGTCATTCACTCCGCGCGTCTTTTTACCCGTAGGCAATGAGAGAAACACGATCGCATGACCATGATTTCATGCTCGTTGACGAAATAAACCTTTTCATTCTATTGAATGATGCGATATCAGTACAAATAATAAAAGTAAGAAATATATTTATATATTAATTTTTGTTTAATAAATATGTTTTCAATTATTACAATTTTTTAACAACTTTTCTATATACTAAAGTTCAACAATAAAACGTTATAGACCTATCGTTTTCAACAATCGCTTAACCAAACATATGATTTAAACCCAAACCACCAAAGTAGTCCCTCTGCCCACTTAGCGGACCACTGGTCCATTTCGAAGCGCCGCCAGTCAAATCGATGCGCGTATTACGATCCTGTGAGGACCACAAATTGGCTTTGCCAGCCAACTCCAACTGACTGCCAAACTTCGGTATCGTGCTCTTAGTCAGACTGGCGCCATGACCATTGATGTGGGAGTACTCCAAGCCGGCACCATTACGATCGAATTGGAAACCATTGGCCAGTGTATTCTGCGATTTGAAGGCATTTGCATCCAAGCTATGCACACCATTGTTGTAGAGGTTAGCATACACGCTTTGCATGTCTGTGTCACGTATTCCAGGAGTGTGAGTCTTCGAAATAGCGGCGCCCAAACCGTTACTGTAAAGAGAGTAATAAATAATGAACTTATTTTAAAAACTATGATTTTCACAGTTCATACTAACTTATTGTAAGCCACCGAGCCACCAGTGGTCGCTGGTCCGCGATTTGTGTTTCCTGCTGCAAAGACGCTACCAATTAGATTATGATTAGGGTTGCCAATAGCTTGGGCCAGTTCTAGGCGCGCATCAGCACCACCATTAGGATTACTGGCCAGCGAGCCACCAACACCAACATCACGTGCCACACGCACCAAGATGGGACGTGGTGGGCGTGTTGGTGGTGGGTAGTAGATCAAGTTTTGAGCGCGTACACGTTGTGGATGTGCTTCGACGTTGAAAGCGCTAAGTGCAGCTAGAGCGCCGATTACGAAGATGAAAAGTTTCATTTTTACTGATTTTTATTTTCGAATTTGCAAAGGATAGCTGATCGCTTGTTAGATGCTCTGAGTTAACTGATGCTCTGATGAGCGCCGTTAGAAGCTTTTATACAAAGCAGTTTATTTTCAGTTGATCTATGTTAGCTTTTACGCTGAGTTCGTATTATTAAGAATATCCCCGAAACTGCGGAAATTATTTGCTTATAATATATTCTTGCGCACCAGTTGTCTCTTAAATATTTATTCTGTTATATTGTGTATTTGTTTAGCGTTGGAACTAATTTATGGAACTAGTTGAAACTAGTTTTTAAAATTTGTCTACCACTCTTATCAGTTCAAAACTTAAGTAATTTTTCTAAATTAAACTAAAAAACATAATTTATTTTATTATGGGAATGCCGCTCATGACGTTTACCAAAAGATCCCCGCTTAGTGATGAACTTGCATGGTGCATTTGTATGTATGTATGTATGTAGATAACTGAAACGCCGTTTAAGTTGAGATTAAAACGATACCCCTTGCGGAACTCCTCTAATATGAGACTCCGTAAGCTAAAAACAATTTTCGTACTTAGCTTATAAAATTAAAATTTTAAACTTTTTAATTAGACAACTTTTGGGAATGTAGTTTATAACCCACTTAATTTTAATATACTAATATATGTGAGTATAAAGTTGCTAAAAATTCCCGTTGGTTTTTTAACCATATAGCGGATGGATTTTACATAAATTCTCAACAAAAAAGCATACCCGAATTTTTTTTGTTTTGAAAAATGATCAAAAATCTTAACATTTTTTGTAAATATCTATATATTTTGTAGAAATTTTCCAATTTTGAGTTATTTCCTTTTGTTATAGAAAAAACTATACTTTTATGAAAAATGAATGAAACAAATTAAATATGAAAAACATAGCGAATATTTTGAAAAACCTCACCATGTGGTCAATTGTTTGAGTTACTGTAAACCCACGCTTCAAACTTTGTGTAAATTTTGCCGCAATTCAATAAATTTGCATCAAAATTTCCAATTTTTTAATAAAGTGCAAGTTCGAGGTCGCTCAAAAATTACCGTTGATTATTGACAATTTTTGTTCTAAAAGTATTCTCAAAGTTTTACAATGTTAAATTAACATTATTACAATATCATTAGTATACTTTTTATTTTTCCTTTTCTTTAATTTTTCTTTTCACCATAAAAATATTATAATAAAAATGTTGTTATCTTTCCATATTAGACGACGTTTCTGTACAAAAAGCGTTTGATTAATTTAATAAATGTTTGCTTACAAAATTTTTTTTATATTTTTTCATAATTTATTTTTGTTTTTAGTAATAGTACCTTACAGACAGAAATAATCAACCGGTTATCCCATTTCCATATGAAATTGGTCGATTGGCTTGCAAATTTACATATTTTTTCTATTGTGTAGGTTTCGAGATATCGCCATATAAGAGGATAATAAAAGGCGCATTCAGATCACTTTGAGAATATGTGGAGACGTTCGAAATAGAAGTTATAATTTCTACTGCTTTGACTGCTGTTACTTTTTCCAATACTTTCCAAATAAAAAACTGACCTTACGCTCAAAATATTTTGTTGATATACCACATATGTACATATATAAAGTTCTCATTCCATAACTTACATACTTATTACAAGAAGTTCCTTGACATTATTTTATAGTTAACTACACTATCTACGAAGAAAATCGAATAACATCTGCTACATAGAAATTAAAAAAAATAATTTGTATTTTACACTGCAGGTCAACCGACACAGTTCATATTTGAAGGGGATTTTTCGCTTGCAGAAAATCTACCAATCTTAATCAGCAATGTATTATGTTCAATATACAGAGAAAATATGTCTGATTGTACTTCCCAATATTTTGCAATTGATAAGAATTTTGCACAGCTTCAATCAAGCCAATCAATGGTTCCCTTGAAGACACAAACCAACGCGTTATCACAAAAAATATAAACTAAATATACTCTTAACAAAGAGCACCACGATCAGCTCTCGCAAAAGCTAAGCTTTGAAATAGTATAAAATCCAGTTTGAGCGATACACAAAGTATTAGTCAGCTTGACACAACGCCAACAACCAAACACACGGCTTTCACATCGATTATCGACATTCACAACAAAACAATTGTAAATTAAAGCAACAATGAAACTCTTAATCTTCGCTATTGTCGCTACAGCTGCAGTTAGCTGCCATGTGGAAGCAAATCCACAGCAAGCAACCTTCCAACATTTGGTATACTATCCACCACCAACACCACCACCACGTCCCATCTTGGTGCGGTGATGTTGATGTTGGTGTTGGTGGCTCGCTGGCCAGTAATCCTAATGGTGGTGCTGATGCGCGCCTAGAAGTGGCCCAAGCTATTGGCAACCCTAATCATAATCTAATTGGTAGCGCCTTTGCAGCAGGAAACACAGATCGCGGACCAGTGACCACTGGTGGCAGGGTGGCTTACAATAAGTGAGTATGAACTGTGAAAATCATAGTTTTTAAAATAAGTTCATTATTCATTACTCTCTTTACAGTAACGGTTTGGGCGCCGCTATTTCGAAGATTCACACTCCTGGAGTACGTGACACAGACATGCAAAGCGTGTATGCTAATCTCTACAACAATGGTGTGCATAGCTTGGATGCAAATGCCTTCAAATCGCAGAATACACTGGCCAATGGTTTCCAATTCGATCGTAATGGTGCTGGCTTGGAGTACTCCCACATCAATGGCCATGGCGCCAGTTTGACTAAGAGCACGATACCCAATTTTGGCAGCCAGTTGGAATTGGGTGGCAAAGCCAATTTGTGGTCCTCACAGGATCGTAATACGCGCATCGATTTGACTGGCGGCGCTTCGAAATGGACCAGTGGTCCGCTAAGTGGGCAGAGGGACTACTTTGGGGGTTTGGGTCTAAATCATATGTTTGGTTAAACGATTTTACCGATTATAACGTTTTATTGTTGTATTTGAGTATAAAACATAAATTTAAATAATTAAACATAAATTTAAATAATAAAAAACATATTTATTATATCAATAAATTAAATTTAAATATAACTTTTACTTTTATTATTTTTACCGATATCGCATCTTTCAATTGAATTAATTCCTTCTTATGAGCATCACCATACTTGATGTTTTCCTCGTTTTACGCACAAATGAGCATGAGCGCTATGAACGTCCGAAATACTTCTGATGAGAGGATATAGATTCTTGATACCATCATCTGGTGTAAGTGGGAGAATGCACTCTTAAATATTTATAGGAGAACTCTGCACCTAGAAGGGCACTTGTAAAACATCAGAGACTTAGATCCTTAAAAAAGGCCGAGCAAATAACTATACAAATTATTTGAACCCAGCGTTAATCTCAAGGAAAATGGGAGTTAAGCGACAGTTAAAGCGCTGATAATTTGAAAAAATATGAAGACACATCTATGATACAGAGTTTACCTTTGAAATACCCCAAGGATAAACTGCAAAACTATGGTAAAAATTAAATAATTCTTCATGGAATCTGGATAACGAAAAAATATAAGCAATTTGCAATCGAAGAAGTTTAGTCGGGATGACAAGATGCGAAAGGAGTGGCATGAAGTTTTAAGGTATGATATTAATTTGGTAAGATGAAATTTGATGAAGTGGCATACTGTTGATTTTGTGTAATGGTGGAAGAAACCGTAAGTCATAGATTCATTAACATTGAAGAGGAATATGCTATCCTTCAAAATTATTTGCTGAATATGTATTTTATAGATATTTCGAGGCTGTTCTCGGCGCAATAGCAGCCCCTTATAGTCAGGCAATGACAAACCATGGAAAACAATTCCGCTATGAAAAAGCTTTTCATAATAATTAACTGCCTTTTGGAGTCGACGTAAATCTTCCATTCTTCCATATGAGAATAAATATTTTGACACACTACAAATTTTATTTTATCACTATCTAGTAGAATAAAAATGAAAACTGTAGCCTTATTTGATTAATATTTATCAAATTTAATTCAAGACAGGAGCAGGAAGTAATTTATTTTGGTAATTCGGGTAAAAAGATCATTTGGAAGATGTCACTAATTCCTTTTTCACATACTAAAATAATCTGATTACATATTTACGTTTTAAAGACAACCGCCGTAGTCGAGAGTGTAACTTGTGCGCGTTACGACCAAAAATCCTCTAAGTTAAAATTGGTCTATTTTTTAAATTTTTCTAATTTTTCGATCATATTTGATTTTTATTTTAGAATAATAAAATAAATAAAAAATAATGGTTACTTCAGAAATTTAATATAGAAAATATATATTATTCATATTTATTTTATTGGGGAGGATTGAAAAAATGTATTCCAAGTTTAAAAATTATCTTTGAACGAATTAACGAATAAAGAGAATGAGGTTGTCAAATTTAGTTCAAAACAACCCGTTTTCGGCGTTTTGCCATCTCCAGTGTCATATTTTGAATGAAAACCGATTCATCTCCAAATCATATTCGATAAGGAAGGCCGAAAATGCATTTCCAGATATATCACCTTATTGCGAACCAGAAAAAAATATTTTTTTCACTAATCGACTTAAACCTTACAAACTTTGATTCTTGACGAAGGTAAAAACAATATTGAAAAGAGAACATATTATTTACGTTTTTTTGATTCCACAAATTTAATTTATTGGAGACATATTAACTAATTCTAAGCCAACATAAAATTTTTTAAAAATTTTTTTCGTAATACATAGTTATTAAATTATCAGTTCAGGTAACTTATTCTTCTGATTATTTTCATTTGCCTTTAACCAAACAAATGCGTCAATCCCAATCCAGCGCTGAAATCCTTCTGCCCGCTTAACGGTCCACTCATCCACTTCGAGCCGCTGCCAGTTAAATCCAAGCGGGTATTACGATCCTGCGAGGACCACAAATTCGCTTTACCGGCCAGCTCAAACTGGCTACCGAAATTGGGAATATTGCTGTGCGTCAAACTGGCACCATGCCCATTGATGTGCGAGTAATCCAAACCGGCACCATTACGATCGAACTTGAAACCATTGGCCAGCGTATTCTGCGATTTGAAGGCATTTGCATCGACGCTGTGCACTCCATTACTGAAAAGATTTGCGTTAACGCTCTGTGTGAAAGTGTCGCGTACCCCGGGTATGTGCGTTTTCGAGATGGCAGCGCCCAAACCGTGACTGTGAAGATAAATTTTGAATTATTAATTTATAATCGGAAACTAATATTTAGCATCAACTCACTTATTGTATGCTAAGGCGCCACCAGTGGCCACAGGTCCACCATTCGTATCGCCCGCCGCAAAAACCTTGCCAATCAAATTGTGATCGGGGGTACCAATTCCTTTCGCCAATTCCAGCCTTGCGTCAGTTCCACCGTTCGGATTGCTGCTTAGTGAACCGCCCAGCGATTGGGGATATGCTTCGATTAGTCCGCCGAAGAGCGCCAAAGCCACTACGATTGTTGCAATTAATTTCATTTTGAAATTGCTGATACTGTTCGTTCTAATTGATTGCTAAGAGAGCTTGTGATTGAATGTGATCTGGCTGAGTGGTTCTGTTGCTTTTTATATGCACGACGCGCTCTATTGTATTTTGCTTATCTTAGCTTGCGGCTGGCGCTAAGGGAATCCCATCGCTGAAAGCGCAGCTCTACTTGTTGTGACTTTGTGAACGAAGAGTAATCACTCATCTTTTGGGTATTTACACATTCATTTTTTTTTTAGATTCATTAAGAAATCTTCGTTATCAAATTTTGATTTTGTTCTTATTTTTGCAATTACGGGTATCTTAATAATTTTTTTCGTTGTAATTGCGTAAAGTCCCCGCAATAACTTTTTTAACTAATCAGCTAAGGTTTAGCATTGTGGGGATTCAAAAAACGTGCACCAAAAATGCTTCGTTTGGGATTCTAAACCAAAGCTAGCAATTAAACCAATTTTTTTGTTTGTTCTCTTTCACGGGTGACCTACAAAAGCAAGTGAATTAACGTATCCGAAATCGGGTGCATTTTGATTGACTCTCAGCTTAAGGGAGTTTTACAAAGGCCATCGTTTTAATCTCGCCTTAGACGGCATTTTATGTATTTACATATATTATATGTACCATCCAAATTGTAAAACGACAAAAGTTCATCGTTAGGCGGGGATCTTTTTCTAGACGCCATGAGAGGCTTTCCCAAAATAAATTAATGTACATATGTATTAAAACACAATACCGCAAATTTGAGCTGATAAGAATGTTAGGCAATTTGAAACAACACATACATATATGCATGTTTCATTACTGCATGTATGTATATGTATGTATGCACGTACTTGTTCGAACGCTAAGCAAATGCACAATATAACAGAATCAATATTTAAGCGACAGCACATCTGGTGCGCAAGAATATGCTATAAGTATACAATTTCCGCAACTAAGGGGATATTTTTAGTGACACAAAGGTACCCAGTGCAAAATAAAGCTAACATAGATCAACTGAAAATAAACTGCTTTGTATAAAAGCTTCTAACGGCACTCATCAGAGCATCAGTTAATTCACAGCATCTAACAAGCGATCAGCTATCCTTTGCAAATTCGAAACTAAAAATCAGTAAAAATGAAACTTTTTATCTTCATAGTCGGCGCTCTAGCTGCACTTAGCGCTTTCAACGTCGAAGCACATCCACAACGTGTACGCGCTCAAAACTTGATCTACTACCCACCACCAACACGCCCACCACGTCCCATTTTGGTGCGTGTGGCACGTGATGTTGGTGTTGGTGGCTCGCTGGCCAGTAATCCTAATGGTGGTGCTGATGCGCGCCTAGAACTGGCCCAAGCTATTGGCAACCCTAATCATAATCTAATTGGTAGCGTCTTTGCAGCAGGAAACACAAATCGCGGACCAGCGACCACTGGTGGCTCGGTGGCTTACAATAAGTTAGTATGAACTGTGAAAATCATAGTTTTTAAAATAAATTCATTATTTATTACTCTCTTTACAGTAACGGTTTGGGCGCCGCTATTTCGAAGACTCACACTCCCGGAGTACGTGACACAGACATGCAAAGCGTGTATGCTAATCTCTACAACAATGGTGTGCATAGTTTGGATGCAAATGCCTTCAAATCGCAGAATACACTGGCCAATGGTTTCCAATTCGATCGTAATGGTGCTGGCTTGGAGTACTCCCACATCAATGGTCATGGCGCCAGTCTGACTAAGAGCACGATTCCGAAGTTTGGCAGTCAGCTGGAGTTGGCTGGCAAAGCGAATTTGTGGTCCTCACAGGATCGTAATACGCGCATCGATTTGACTGGCGGCGCTTCGAAATGGACCAGTGGTCCGCTAAGTGGACAGAGGGACTACTTCGGTGGTTTGGGTCTAAATCATATGATTGGTTAGGGGATTCGAAGAAGTATATTGAGTAGTGAAATGTTTCCGATTTAAGAATTCATAGAAGGAATCGTATTGTGAAAAATTCTTGAACTTACTTAAATTATTTATTTATTTATTCTTTGTTTTAAATATAATATACCCAAATGTAAAATATTCAAACTAAATTAAATTATATATCTAAAATCAAATTTTACTCACATTTTTTAAATCCAGATATCATGCTAGTGGTAGTCTAACTACCAATAGATGTTCCGTTTCCAGTAGCTTTTTTGCCGGAACGTTTCCAAAATTATTATGTAGAGGTTTCAAGATATTGTTTACAAAGACTGTGCGGTTTTAATATGAGTACATTTGAATATTTGATTGGTTATGCGCGAAAGTGACTTTTAAAAAGGTTAAGACTTTTTAAGTAGAAACTTCCATTCGAAAGGCATAAAATCCAATGCCTTATCCATTTCTGTTCTCATATTTTCATAAGTTTTATGCACAAACCTCTTTTCAAAAACGGAAAAAAAATTTTAATACCTCAGTTGTTTTTCTTACTTATCTACCAAGGTTCTGATATTTCTTCGAATCATATCACTTTGAATATGAATCTGTGGCGTCTTGATATTTTATATCGAATAGTCTCAGACATTTAAAAACTCTGTGCTGTGGTCCACGACGATATCCTAGGCCATCTATGCTACTACTTCAGCGTTGAAGACTTTGTCAGACACAAAAACAAAAGTATTCGATGAAATCGAAGAACGATTAGATTCCTTGATATAATTTAGCCATTGGCCAAATGTCTCAGTGAAAAATTTTGGCTTGAAATTTCCTGCCGAAATTTAGCTCTCTTATATCCTTCCCAGGATCCCTGACCAAGACTTGTTATGAAGGAAAGAACTTTCAGGTATTCGAAGTTGTGTGAGGGTGCTGCTGCTTCTATCAAAATGTGTAGAGGAGTCCAAGCTTAGGAGATATTCTAACGGCACTGTTGGGCAAGATCTCATAAATCTAGTTGCTGAAAGATATGCTAACCTTTGCAGTAAGGTGTTTTTTCTTAAAGTTTTTTTTTTTGCAACCATACCATTGCATCGAACAATCGTACAGTCAAGTCACGCTATAATCTGTGAATTCAGACACCATGTTCGGCCAAAGGGCGTTTTGAGTTTCATCAATACAGACATTGTAAAATAAGCCGAGCGTGAAACCTAAATATTTGGCTTCGTTAAAGTATTCAAGCACCGGGAGATGGTGAATAACCAAACCAGGGGGTGCTTTGTACTTTCTTGTAAACAGTACGACAACGGATTTTTCCGGGTTCACATTGAGAGCGCCGTGTTGCCGAATTACGCCATCTGCATAGCCTACGGAATCGTAGCCAGACTCAATGACCAAACAATGATAGGAACAAGAGAGAATATGATGCTAAAAGGAACCTTAAGTCTTGATATCATCTATTTAGATAAACATACCTTTAACTCTCTATGTAGTCAATTGTGGATATTGTAGACATTTCAAATTCTTATTAAATTCCTCTTAATAAATTTATTAACTTTGATTTATTCAACTCTCTATACGTCTTTACTATTGGTAAACGATTTTTGGCGAATAAAAGTAACACAACTATTTCATAATAAAAATATTCCTCTCCGTCCTCTGCTGCCTATTGTCCTGCCGCCGCCTGCACCTGCACTTCAAAATCGACATCTTCGCCAGTTTTTAGCTTCACTTGCTGTCGCACCGAATAACACAATCGAGCAATATCTTCCTGCGTTACGTCTCCACTTTCAGAACTGAGTTTGTAGATTAGGGTATCTGGATCGTTGGGGCTGATCGCAAGATTGCTATAATTTTCAGCAATAGGCAACGGAGAAGCCTGTTCACTGACATCACGACGTCCACGGCGTACCGGGATAATGCGTATAATGCGAATACGAATTATACGTCGACGAGGCGCTGCTTCCCCGGAAGATATTAAACTGCATAGAAGCACTGCTGCGATGGCAAGAAATATAAATTTCATGTTTTTTTTTTGTGTAAGGTTTTTAGATAGTTTTATGTAAATTAATTTAAAAGTGTCAGTGTGTTTAAATAGGTCCAGACGTTGTTTGATTGCTGCTGATCGCGGAATTTCTCTGTTTCCTAGCCTTGAGCGCAGCGTCATTTATACTAATTTGAAGCAATTTGCCGAAGTGGCTTATCATCAGTACGATGATTTGAGGGCTATCAGTTTTTTTGTGAGAAACCGATAATGTAGTATCAATCGCGCTCCGTCTCATTGCTGTGTGAAAGTATTAAAAAACAAATACGTAAAAACCTGCTATTTCATCATTCAAAATTATGAATTTCCCAGCGTGTTAAAAACCGTACGTCGTAATATTTGCTTTTGATTTGCCATAAGTGAAAAGTCCCTTTTCCATTTACCATTTTTTCGCAACTTAAAGCAAATAATAAATTTTTTTCCGGTAGTCTGAATTCAGCAAACACCGATTCTCGATTCTATTTCTACGGAATGAAGAGAACGCGAGGGAGGGCAGTGAGTGTCATTCAAGTGCAAATATAATAAAGTAAAAAAATAAAATAAAATAAACTAAACCAAATTTAAATTAAATTAAAAAAGAAAACAAAATTAAACTTAAATAAAATAAACTGAAATAAAATAATATATAATAAAATGTGGTAAAATAAAATAAACTAAAGCTTAAAAATAACATAAACTAAAGCAAAAATAAAATAAATTAGTTAAAATTAAATTAAATAAATTAAAGTAAAAATAAAGTAATAAATAAAAGTAAGATGAGGTAAAATAAAACTAAATTAAAGTAAAAGGGTAAAATTAAATAAAATTGTATTTACTTAAAATAAAGTAAAAACTAAAGTAAACTAGAAAAAAAATAAATTAAGTTAAATTATAATAAACTAAATTTTAATAAAATAAAACTAAATAAAGTAAATTGCTCTAATATAAAATAAGTTAAATTAAGATAAAATAAAATAGATAAATCAAATTTGAATAAAATAAACAAAAATTAAATGACTTAAAATGTAAAAGTAACAACAAATTAAAAAGTAAAATAAAATAAAATAATTTAGTGTTATTAAAAAAACAGAAACAAAAAAAAAAACAAAATAAAATAATATTATATAATAAAATCAAATGAAATAAAGAAACTAAAACAACATAAAGTAATATAGCATAAAATAAATTCCATTAAATTAAAATAATTAACTAAAAAAAATATATAAAAATTAAAACGAGGATCATAATGGAAAATATTATATAATGTAATATTTCGTTTTATATTTAATGTTTTTTTTGCCTGAATTATTGAAGACGTTGAAAATTTGGTTTTGGCTTTTTTTCCGCACTGTGGTGTTGTTTTCCACCGAAAACAAAAATTCAACGCCAACAACAATTCTGACAGAATAAAAAAATAACAAAGCAAAACAAGCCATGTTAAGAAAGTTAACTCAAAAAAAAGGCCGAAGAAAATTTTTCTTCATTTTGGTGCCATTATTTTTTCTTTCAATTGCGATATTTTCTCCCGATTAAACTTGTGTGGTAAAGATTTTGAACGTTGTAGTGGTCGAATTTTATTAGTCGATATAAGTCGTATATTCCAGATAAATATTTTATCATACCCATGCCGCCTACTAACTTATAATTTTGTTTTCAACATAGCAATAAATTCATTATGAAAATTTTTCTTTCAATATGTTCCCTAGCTAATCACTATACTTGTTGCTTCCATCTATTTACAAGTAATGAGGGTATTCGTATGTATGAATGTACGTATGAATATTTCTCTTTTCATCATCATACCGTGCACTATGCTTTTCACGCTCAAAAGGATGCATTGTTCGCGCCAGCCAAGCTAGTCAATGCGTTGAGTAGACAGCAATTTGTTACACATTTCCATTGCTTTTGTTTTGCTGTTTTGATGCTTTGGTTTCTTATTATTTTTCCTGTTTCAATAACGTGCAACTTCCTTGTCCTGCCAGCTTCATATTGTGCTATTGTTGAGCTTTCCGTTTTTTTGTTTCTTGTTTTTCTTATTATCATAATTTTTGTCCTGCTGTAGCTTCATTGTTTTCATATTTTTTTGTGCCTGTAATTTGTATTCAACTCCCTCAAGTGTGGTAATTTTCCCCACTCTAAAGATTATTGTCGCCTATAGCCACTCAATCGTTACTTTGTTGCGAGTCAAGAGGCAATTTGATGCCAAATCATTTAAAGACTGCGATAACATACCGCAGTGGATTCCATTTGCGTGTGTGTGTTTGTAGAAGTTACATCATATTATATATTTAAATATAAAGTATTGGACATAAAATATGTAACAAAATTCACTATAATGCTGTTTAACACTTCTTCTTCTCCTTAATTAGCGCTATAACCGCCTAGGCGATATTGGCCGATTTCCGCATAGCCACCTGGTGTTTTCAATGTAGAGAAGGCCCCACTCTGACACCACCAGCGGCTATTGCATTGAATACTTTCAAAGTTGGAGCACTATCATCTATTTGCACAACATGACCTAGCCCTCGTTTGCCACTGAGCCCTAAACTATCGTTAAACTATCTCTATGGCGTTCTATCTACAATTCCATCGTGTGCGGTATACGTCGCCGAAAAGCCGTAAGAGTACAAAAATCGTTCGGAGAATCTTTCTCTCGCATACTCGAATACTCCAAAGGCCATCTCATCCGATGTTGATTCCGTCCATGCTTCGCACTCTTGGCAAGAGAGATTCTTCGTTGGATTTCGAGGCTGATATTATTGTTGATGCTAATGCTAGTTCCTAGATAAACAAAGTCTTCCACTTTGTCAAAATTGACTGCTTATTTGATGGCGATAGGTACTTCGTTTTGCCTTCGTTCATCTCCAATTCCATTCACTTCGTTTCCTCGTCTAGCTTGGAAAAGGCCGAACTAACGACGCGATCATCATCATACGCCATCAGTTGGATACCCTCATAAAAGACGGTGCGTGAATGGTTTAATTAAACAGCTGGAATTATCATTTTGGCATAAAGTCAAAAGCGTCACACGATAGGAAAATACATTATTTGAAATCTAGTTTGGTACCAAATAGCTCGGAGAAGTCCTTCCCAGTTCTGACGGAGCTGGTGGTGTTGCTACACATTTGGCGTATCAGGAATATTTGGTTGATGCTAGATTTGTCAGTTCAAATCCCTATTAATAAGGTCTAATCAGTTCGCAGTAGGGAGAGCAAACTTAAATTCCAATCGTCTCGCGTTGCACCCGATCGTAATGTGACACTCTTGACGGCATATTTATTTTCAGTAGAGGCGCCGTATTCCTCAAACCCTGTTGGTGAGCAGATGTCAGAGCCGATCCAAGCTTTTACAGACTACCATGTTGATTTGTCTTAGTTCGTTAATGGAGTTTTCGTAGTGTAGACAGGATTTTTTGACAGCGTGACTATAGAGCCCTTCCCTACCTACCCAGGCACTGAGTTTGTCAAAGATGATTTTGACATCGTGACCAGATATCGTGGGCACAAATGAGTCAGATGTTGAAAAATCTCGCTTCGGTGCTAGTGTTGGTGAGATACTCCTCCACTGAGATGAATGACAACATTTGGAGAAGAAATTCAAAGTTCAAACCAAGATCCAAATTCAAGGCAAGGTATTAGCCTATAAATCTCATCTAAAGAGGGAGATTTTGTTTTAATAATAACATAAAGTTTTATATCCCATTTAATAAAGTGCAACTTTTAAGTGGCTGGAAATTAATGTTGATTATTGAATATTTTCTGTTGCGCGGTGTTTCTTATATAAACACTCTCGGAACGAGGAAGTGCATATTCAAATATTTGAAAAAAAATTCTGATTTTATGTTTCCTAAGCTTTTGGTTATGAAATCAACATAGATTATTAAAAATATTTTTTTCAGTTTTGTGAAGGTCCTTAAATTTTATTCAAAAACAAAAGCTTATGCACAATAAAAGCACACAATCAAAGCTTTCCTGTTACTTTGAGTACAGCAATTGTGTTAAGGAAACTGTCATCAACCAGCTAAACTCAACTCAACTGAACGAAATGAATGAAATTGAATTGAATTGAGCGCGCGCGAATGAGCAGCAGAAAAACCAGACACCAGAAGCGTGGCTGTGCTTTTCCGGCGGCTCTCTCGTTTTACTTGTGCGCTCTATGTCTCTAACACATTCATACAAACATTGGCATGACTTTCATTCATTTAACGGAAAATGAGAATTAAATTTAATGCGCTTTAGCGCCCACTCATACGCCATGGAGGCCAATTGGAGGCGTGCTCGTCATGCCAACACAGAGGGTGCCTGAGGAAAAGAAATTCAAGTGTAAGCGGAAAACGAAAAGAGTACTTGTATGGCGTAAGCTGGTCGTTTGAGTTCTGTTGAATTTGCTTTTGCGTTGTGTGGATGCAAATGGAATTCGATTTGACAGCTTGGGTTTGGTGAAATCGAGCGAGAGCAGCGACAAGAAGTTGAGCGGAAAAGCAGTAAAAGTATACTGAGTAGTACAGTAACAGTCGGAGCAGCAGAAACAGCAGCACTAGCAGCAGCAGCAGCAGTGAAAAGGAAATACCACTGACTCGTCCTCGCTCTTTTATAAGCGATTTCATTTTCAACGCTCTGGTGGTGCTGTCAGAAGATATATCGCAGTTGAAAAATCTTTTTATGCAGGCAAGAAGCAATATTTGAAGTAAAAATTAATTGAAATTTGCAAAAAAACTGAAGCTAAATTTTTAAATGAACACTTAAAAATATTTCGAAAAGTATGGCTATGCGAATTCGATAGAAAAAGAGTGTGAAAAGTGACGGAAGTGCGTTGTAAAAAAAAAAGAAGAAAAAATCGAATTTCTCATCGCTCGGTTGGCCTTCGCAGCATTGAAGACGAGTGAGAAAAGGGTGAAGAAAAGTAAAATTTAATATTTTTAAGATATTAAATAAATACGTAACAAAAATATTAAAAAAAAGTGTGCGTACAATTTTCAACTAAACCAAAAGTTTGCTGCGCCTTGCAAACATCAGTAAAATTTGCTTGAGGTCCTCAAGCAGACATTTGGAATAGGCATGTGAGTATACATACAAACAGCTAAAACACACACACACACATACAACATACAGTATGCATGTATGTATATACTACTACCTTGAATGTTAGCATTAAATCGACAGTCGAATGTGAGAAGGTGGCAAAAGAGAATAATGAAAATCACACTGAAAACCAGAAAGGAAAGTAACAAAAATTCACGGTGATATTTTTAAGTGTGCAACTTGATTGGACAAAACTGATGGCAGGCGAATAAAAAGCGATGATGCAAACACAAGCACAACAGCTAGTATGGAGATAGTAAAAAAAAAAAAAAAAATCCAGCATGAAAGATACAACAAAAGTTGGCTTGATTTAAGAGCAAAGCAAACTACGACTTTATCGAAAATTTTTCTAACACAAGCGTAAATTGTACAGCTAAAAAAAAAATATAAAATATAATTGTTTACAATTATTTTTGCGAGTTCATAATTTGGAACAAAATAGTGGCAGTTAAACAAAGAGAGCAGGGAATGGCGAGCGAGTGGACCGAAGGATGAGACTGAGATGGAATACGCAATATTGGTTAGATTATATAAAAAGCACAAATACCGTTATGATTGTGACTATCTATTGCAATACATAGCGAAGCAGGGGCATATATGTAATTGTATATACACTGGTGTGAAAAATAATAGCTGCACATTTGATGCATTTTTTGTGTATATTTAAAATATAGTATATAAAAATATAGTTGATTTCCTTGGAAAAATCATATAAATTAAAGCTCTATACAAAATTTATATAAGTTTAAAAGATTAACTAAATTTTTTTGAGTATGCAGTTTTAAAGCCAGTTAAATTTTCGTATAACAAAGTGGAAGCTTAATTGATTTTTGAATTGAAGTTTTAATAAGAATGAGTTTTTTTGTGTATGCAGCTTTACAGCTCATTCAATTTTAGTACACAAAGTGCAAGTTTTAATTGACTCGAAATTCGTGTTGATTTTTGAATACCTTGCTTCTTGCTGATGGCACATTTTTTAAAAAGTTAAATATTTGTTGGCAAATTTTTTTACATTGTTTCTAAGTTGTTACAAATTTTCGAGAAAGTATGAAATTTTGACATGTGTTGTTTTTTGTTATAACTTTGGAAAGACAAAATTGTCAAAACTTGTCAACACATTTTGCTACTATTTCTGTGAATAAAGGTGTTTTTGTTTTTATAAAAAATAAAACAAAATTAACTAAAAAACAAAGTTATCTGTCTAAACGTGCGGATAATATTTTTTCGACCAGTTTATATAGCAATACACGAGTGTAACATAATTCTGAGTGGAAATATTTTTGGCTTTAATATGCGGTGAAAAGTGTAAGCAATGAAAGGCATTAAGTTAAATCGATAGAAAAATTAATTATTGTATATATCGTACATTTGGTTGCTTTTTAAACCCGCAACTGTCTTGAAAGGAAAAGTTTTGTGATTAGATTTCTTGGCAATCGTACAAATTTTTAGTTGCCAAAAAAAGCTCTCAAGACGGGCAGGCATTTCTACAAAATTGGATCATTTTGATGATGAGGTGCTGAAAATGCAGCTTTTTACTGGATATATTTTACTTCATGTAATGCAGAATTTACACAAGATAGTGACATTAAAAAAAAATTGGTTGCTGTTAAAAAAAAAATTGCACAACTATTCTTCGCCATCAAATTGCATAGAAATTATTTAATGTCCAACATTGTCATTAAAATGTTTGCCATGTCAATGCACGGTGGAAATACGCCATAAAGTATTAGAGAAAAAAAATCAATTTTTTTCACATCCCAGAGTGAATGTAGAATTTCTATGCTAAACAAACAGTAGCAGTGCCATACTAAATATTTATTGTTCTATTTGAGGATTCTCTCATATGTATGTGGTTGTGCAGACCTTTAATAAGCTACCAAACAACTTTTAATTTTCGTAGCACTCAGAAAACCTGTGCATAATATAATTATATGACTGAGACTTATTGATAAGTTTTAGCAATTTTTTTCCTTTCTAATTTTAATTATGTTTTTAATTTCTAGTCCATTCTACAAAAAACAAAAACAATATGAATAAACTTTGTGATTTAAAAGAAAATCAAGAAAGGTTCTAACTTTTTAAACAGAATTTTCGCAATTCTTTTTTAAAGCCAGTTTCATAGCTTATTAGTAGGAAAAGAAAGTTAAAAATTATTTAATACAAATTTCGAAAATGCTTTTGGGAATTCAGTTTTACTGCCTATTCAACTTTAGTAGGAAAGGCAAGTTTGAAGAAGCTCAAAGATTTCATTGATTTTTAATAATTGTTTGTTAAATTCTCTCCATATAACAAACAAAATACAGAAATTTCTAATTTCCTTAATATTTTCCCAGCAAAGTGCTGGTTTGTTACCATAGAACTGGCGAGTTCATAGTATGTGTGGGTATTGATAAGTCCAATGCCATGTTAGAACTGCTACGAATCTAGGGGTATTAGGTCTACCCTTTACCAGAAGAATGGGTGCTCTCTGTAGGTTAAATTTAAGCCTTGTTAATTTTGCAGTACTGACAAATTGAGGCCGATGATAAGAGGTCGCTACTCGCAAGAACTCGGAAAAACCACTGCCTCAACCCATTGCTTTAGAAGCGGCCAGAAATCTATATCCGGGCAAGAGGAAAATAAGTTTACTATACGCCTTCATCCATTCCTTCCACAGTGCCCAGTGCTCGGAGACTTACAGTTGACACAGATGCAGAATGCATTACATGAAAAACTATTGGAGGTGTACTCGTATCATAATATTAGGGCTACTGTAGGGAATGCTCTCAAGCATGACTTGGTTATAATGGTTAAAAAAGGGTGCCCACCAGACCAGTGAACTAAAGCTTTGGCCGAGCAACGGCTGTGTATATTTATTAGCTGTGCCCGCTATTTTTGAAAGCAAATAAATTCATGGCAATATTTTTTGATTATAGCGTAAATGTAAAATTTTACACTCAGAAGTTCTAATATACAATTTACTAATGCTCGTAAAGTTTCTTAATTAACTTAAATAGCATACAATAGCGTCACATAAAAAAACAAAGGTTAATGAAAATTATAGGTATAGCTCCGTTTCGGGTCGTTGTTTCTTTTGTAGCACCTATCTTTTTTAGTTCATATTCACTCAAAGATATTTAACTTAAACTTTCATGCTTCAATTAGCACACATTGCTGATCATTTCATTAGCATTTCTTATAAATCTGACAAAGCTAAGCTTTGTCATAAATGTAAGTAATGTTCGACTATAAGTAATTTAACATACCATAATTTATATTCATAGTTGTATAAAATGTTCTAAAGGGGCACAATCAAAACGTAGAATAACGAAAACAGCACAATAAACAGGGTAATAATCCGGCAAGCAAGCGATAAGTGTTTGGGGTAGGCGTGACGTATGAGTAATGTGGTTAATATCGTGCGGATAGCCATGGCGCACAAGTGAGGGTACCTAAGATTATATATAGTTTCGTATGCACTTATATACAAAAATATATAGTGTCATAGCTGTAGTAATTTTACAAAACCACTTATATCGATACAACACTGTTTTTCTATTAACCACTCTACTGAACGGATCTTGTATAACATATCATACAATTAAATAAATCAAGCTGAATTACAATAAGCCATTTTCATAGAAATTGTATTAAAATATTTAAATTATTTATGAAAATCAAAATTTATGTGAGAAATGTAAAACGTGCTAAAGTTAAAAAAGCTGTTTTGTCAAAAGCCAATAGATATGAATGTATTTACAAATGCGCACATATATTGAGCGTTTTTGCATGGATTTACATACAATTGCGTGCGACCTTATACGTGAAAGTAGGTATTTATATATATGCATGTAATTATATACTCATGTAAATATATAAATATATATATATATATTATACAAAATGCTCATGTGCGGATGTGTATTAACAATGTACGGTGACATAGAAAAATTCGAAATGGCGACACTGACACTCAAATGAAATATGAAACTCAGCTTACAGCGGATGAAGGTTAAAAATAAAAATACAAATGGAAATGGAAATAGAAATGGAAATGGAAATGATATGAAACGTTAGCAAAATGTCAAAAAGTTTGCAAAACAAATCGACAAGTGAAATGATGAAGGTTAATATAATTCAATTGCAAAAGATACATTTTCTGAGTAACCTTTTTTTTTTGGCATAGTTATCAATTTAAAAAAAAAAGTTAATTATGTATGGAAATTGGGAATTATTTCTCCCCAAAATAATGACAGCAATAACAATAGTAATAGCTCTAGAGTAAATTTGGGATATCGATAATGATAACAGCAACAGCAGTATCGATAATAAGAATGAGAATGATAACTAGCTAAAATTACAGCACCCAAACGGTACTATTGGCTCTGTGAAATAAAGCGGCGTATAATAAGACCGCACGATGTTTTATTTCGTGTCCTTAGGTTAGGTTAGGTTACTGTGGTAATTCCCGCAAAGGGAACTCACTTAGGCATAGTAGGAGTCCATTGTGATACCACCTGATCTATAAACGGTAACGTGAATCGGAAAGTCAGGAGAGATTAACCTGAGAAACGTTGCGTGTCCCGAATGAAGTCACTCAAATTACCAATCTCCACCCTAGAAATCTCCTCTGGAGTCCTAAAGAAGTACGAGCCTAGGTACTTGAACCTCAGTCTCGCAAATGCAGAGCAGCTGAGCAGAAAATGACAAGATGAATCCACCTCATCCTCCTCCATACAGCTGCGGCAGAAAGGGTCAGAGACTATTTTCAGCCTAACCGCATGAATACCTAACGGGCAATGCCCAGTCAAAACACCAACGAGGGTCGAGAGTTGCCGCTTAGTAAGCGACCTCAGCTCCTTTGAGCGCCCACGATCCACTCTCGGCCAGAGGGACCTTGCAATTCTGCATGTCGTGGCGATTTCCCAGCGCTCGCTGAGACGACAGAGAGCCCATCTGTCTAGGACAAGCCCGTAGGCACTCAAAGGAGCCCCCACCCCCTCCCTGCAAGGAGAAATGACTTCCAGGGTACCTTGCCGAGCGAGCTAATCAGCCATGCAGTTCCCTGCAATGTCGCTATGGTCCGGTACCCAAATTAGTCTAACGTCGAGATACTCCGAGGCGGCTGCGAGGGAAGTCAGGCATGCCCAGACCAGTTTTGATCTCACCTTTTGTGCCCTTAATTAATTTTGAAATTGGTCGGTTCTAGTCCACATTATATCTGGACTGAAGTCCAATTAGCGTTTGCGATTTTCCAACTGCCATGCGGTCAACTTGAATGTTTTGGTTGCGGGCGTAATTCTTCGTTTGACCATAACGATAATTACTCCGATAATGATGAGTCATGTCGACAAAGTTAACTACTTAATAATTCTAATTATAACGATAACTATCGATTACTGGAGTAGCGAAAGTAAGGATATAATGACAAATACATACCAGTATTATAACACCATGCTATTGTTAACTATAACGATAACATGATAACGTTAACAATATTGATATCGAAAATGACAACTATCGATGACTGCGGTAGCAGTAATAGCGTTATGGCGTTGATATAATGTTGATAATGATAAAGATATCGATATCTATAATGATAAAAATAAGGATAACGATTCGCATAGCGGCAACGATAAATAATATAAATTATATATATAACAATAATTATCGGTAACCACAACAGCAATAGTAATACAAAAATGATCAATACAACAGATATGATATGAAAATATCGTTGTTAATTATAACGATAAACATTACTCTAACGATGTTGTAAATAATTCAAGCAACTTAGTATTTGTTGATTTTTTATAATCCTATGAATTTAAATTTCGAACTTTGTGCGAAGTGTATAATAATTCAACAAATTTAAATGAGATTTTCAAACTTTTGAATCAGAAATTTCATAAAATTTTTGGGCTTAAAGTTTTGTAGCCCATTTAATATGTAAGTCTGGAATGTTTCAAAACTGCGGTTGCTTTTAGACAATTTTTGGAGTTAATAAAACTTCCCGTTAGTTTTTTAAATATTTTTTATACTGACGGTCTTGCGCATCTTTTGCCATATAAACTGCATTTAATTTAAAAAAAAAGTTTCCAAAACTAAAATTAAAAAAAAATGGTCAAAAATTCCGATTGACGTTTAGAAAGTTGTTGACTTTCACTCTGCTGCAACTCTGTTTCCCAAAAAAAGTGAAAACGTCTAGTTCCGGTGATATTCGGTCGCCAAAATATCTAAGAAAGTAATTAAAATTAAGTAGAATAGTTGAAGCAGTATATTATTAGCCTATAGTTTAGACAAGGTTATAATTTAAATACTTTGGAATGGCATTCCCATAAAAACTTAATGCAATTTAATATAAAAATATTAATATAACGTAGTATTTTCTTATGAATTTCACTATTTTTTAGTTTTTAACTTCCTGCAGCCCTTTTTCATTAAAACTGTCTCACATTGTTTGCTCTGCTTGGTTATACATTGAGTGAAGCTCCGAGTGAACTCTGAACTCTTTAAGGCCCGAAGATTTTCATCTCGCCTTACTTAAGTACTTTATCAATGAGAATTAGTTAGGTTTGATAAGTACGAATTTTCTGCGAAATTCATGAAATTTATTTTTCACTTCCTGCAACAGACGCCAACACATACGCGCGCATAAATATATGTAAACTCATATAATTAAGCGAACTACTGCTTCACTCAAATAGCGAACCACAAATTTGAGTGCACATGTTCTTTTTGCCTGAAGCTTTCAATTACCACTTATTATCAGCTGCTTCCTCTTCCACTTTTAATATTAACTATGCTCTGGGTAAATTACGCATCTCCAACAACCATTTGCATTTGTACGAGAAGTGGGCAAACCATAAATTACTGACAGCAAGGAGAACTTTTTCAAAGTGCCAAAGTAATTGGGCGCCAGAAGAAGGACTGTAAAACTATAAGTATTCTGACAGTTATTTGCTGTCTACAATAAAATAATAAATATATACATATTTATGTGAAAGCGAATTGCAAATAAAATGTCAAACAAGATACGAAGCGGAGTAACGTTAAGTAATAAATATTAAACATAAAAATAAGTATGAAAAAGGTTCTAAAGTATTTTGATTAAATACAAAATCAAGCAAAACTCAATAACACGTACAAAACGCAGACATTTTTTTCCGCTAAAAATTTGTGATGAAAAGTGTAGCATACCAATAGGCGCCTATATACAATAAAAGTTTGCTTGTTTGCCAACGTCACACAGTGACTCAATTTCCGTCTCACTCTTTAAAGAGAATTGGTACAAACAAAGCTGATCATATGAGCGAAACATTGCGATAGGTAAAGTAAAAAAATTGTAACTGCTTTCATTGAGAGACAGCTGTTCGACATATTCAATGGGTATTCGCGTTTGCATGTGGTGAAAGTGTTTCAATTGCACGCGATTGTTAGCATTGAAATACGTTGGGTGTAATTTGAAGAAAAAATGGTGCAATAGAAAATTAGAGAATAGCTGCGTGAGCTGAAACAGGTTTTGGCGAAAGCAAAAAAAAAAAAAATAGAATGGTGAAAAATTTTTGGAAAATCTAAGTACAGCACGCAGAATATGAAATTTATGCAGTATTAAAAAAATAATAATAAATTTTAGATACTGAAAATGAAGCATCTATTGTGCAATTCTAATTTAAAATGTGGAAAGTTTCCATATTTTCCAAAAAAAGCTTGAAGAAGTTTACAGTAGAACTTGTTTTTATAAACGTCTACTGGTACTATAATGTCAAATTGAATGCAAAGAAATTTTTAAAACCAATCTATTTTTTGGACAATGTGGAAAGCTCTGGAGTTTTAGCCTTAGCAATTACCATGAAATAGAAGAATTTTCTGATATCTAAATGAGGAGCTGGTGGTCTACTTAAACCATTATAAGACCCGTACGGAGGATGAAAAGGAGAATACCAATCTATTTAGAAATATAGACTACTACTATGGTGAAACAGAAATAAAGGTACATTGGGAATCGAAAAGTATTTTATATATCTGCAACACTAGTACAAAGAATATGCCAAAATGACTCACTATCCTTGTCTTAGTAGATATAACCTAACTGATAGGTAACTGGTAAGAAGTCTGGCTTCTCTGCAGCTCAGCACCCACTGAATGATAAATTCTTTAGAGGATTATCAACTAAGATCGAAAAATGGTTGAGGCTGTTTTCGATCAGCTAGTCGACAATTTCGCTCCCTTCGATTACAATATGACCAGGTATCAGACAGTTCGAGGGTCTCATAATACATCTGCTTTGACGTAAACAGCTGAAAGGGCTATAGCCAATTGGTTGTCTAAAAAGATAGTTATGAATGCGTCTTTCATACATTTAAGATGTTTACTGTGGCGTAGATCGAAATCTTCTCCATCTAGTCTTAAACGCCGGTAGGCCATTTAGCCATCGTGATGGCAAACTTGGTACAAAGTTCATAGTTATATTTCTGAAACTATCCTCTCATCTATCTTTGACTCGCCATTGAAAATCCGTTTGATCAAATTACTGACAGAAACTCACTTTTCAGTATCTACGCCATTTCATAGACGGTTAGTACTTATAAACCACTAAAATCTCCTGGACGGCATCCTTCTAGCCATGCTACAAGTAAGCGGAGATAATAACTAGTTTCATCCGCAATTCTTCAGCCTCATCTGTCTGACATCATTCGCATTAAAATCACTAGAGAAAGTTATAGAACTCCCGTTCGGTTCCCGTTCTGGTGAGATCACTTGGACAATATATTAAAGACTACCAATTGGGAGCGTGCACTTGGAGACCCTGAATGAAGAAGGTGGGGACTGCCCGGTCGATCGTCACCGGAGAAGATGAAGATTAATATCTAGTCACCCGACCTCGGTGAAGCTCGAATAGCAATAATGCAGATTCTAAACAAAAAAACCTCGTGCGCTGATGGATTAGAAGCTAAACTATTCAAGAATGATGGTGAAGGGGTGATAAGCTGCATGGATCAGCTTATTTGCAGAATATATTTCTTCTAAACATTTTATATAGGGTTCTATGGTGCATATGCAAAATGTCCTGTAAGGCAGGTTATGCTATCTTAATTAAACTCCAAGAAAACACCACCAACTGCATATTTCTGATAAAATTCTAGAGTATTTCAATTGATGTTGAAATTTTCCTTCTCTATTATTTTTTCAGATTAACACAGCATAATACGAATAGCTGAAATAATGACTTGGTGTTTGATTATTAAAAAAAGGCGAGCACAAACAATAGTTCAATGTTAGCACTCAGAGAAAACTACTAAGAGCTTAATTAAAATTGCGCGTAGACGGAAGTAAGCGAAAAAGTTACCGAGCCAAAAGCATCATCAGCAGCAGGCGAGATTAAGTGAGGGCAACGAACTTAATATTTGTAAAGACTTAAAAGAGTGGAAGAAAGCCAAAGAAATAGCTAAACGACATCAGACATAGGAACAGTGCTATTGTTACGAACACAAACCACGATAACCGCAGTCAGTGATTATCTACAGCAAGCAGTGAAAACGCAAATAAAGATCGTATAAGTATGGCTCAATATGGTGGTACGCCCAACCCCTTCGCTGGTGGCGGCGGCGGTGGTGGTGGCTATGAACAACAGCAGCCGCAATACGGTGGCGGCGGTTATGGGCAACCGATGGGCGGTTACGATCAAACAGGTGGTGGTGGTGGTTATGATCAAAGCGGCGGTTATGCTGATCCAGGCACAGCTGGTGGTTACGGTGGCGGCATGCCGAATGTTGGTGCTGGTGGTGTGCCCCAGCAACCATACGGTATGGCAGCGCGCCCACGTGTCGACGTGGAAGCAACTGGTGAAGTGGATCCAACACTGTAAGTGCAACTAAGTAAACTAAATTAAAATTTTACTTACAACTTTGCTACACATTGCAGCTACCCCGAAGCGAAAGAGTCAACGCACAAAATACGCGGTCATGCCGATATCATCGAAATGCTTTTTGGGCCCACCGAACACGAACTAATACCGGTGAAGGCTTTCTATTTTTTCTTCTTTGCCGCTTTCGGTTCACTCTTCCCACTGATGGGTGTCTACTTCAAACAGATGGGTATGAATCCGGGCCAGTGCGGTATATTGATTGGCATGCGTCCATTTGTAGAGTTCTTATCGGCGCCCTTCTGGGGCTCCTACGCAGATCGGTAAGTAGTGGATGTGTGGAAGGGTTACTTGGTTTCACTTTAATGTCTCTGCGTTTAGCTGCCGCCAAGGCAAGAAGTTGCTGTTGGGCTCACTCGCTTGCTGGGTTCTATTCACCATTCCATTGAGCTTCATCAAACCGGAAGCTGTTAATTGTATCGAACGCAATGAAACCCACTACGTTATGACTACAACACGCACCAAACGTGATCTCTCCGCCTACAATATGGCCGATATGAATAAAGACAGCGTGGAGAGTTTGGATTCGCTAGAAGCCTTGCGTGGTGTATCTACGATGCCGGCCAATGAAGAATCCCATACTAGGTGAGTTGGGCTCTGATGAAAAGGCAGCATTATTTGCCACTCGCTAACTTATTACTTTTTTCTCTTTCCAGACGCAAGCGTTCGCTTATTCCACGCATTGACGCTGGCATCTCACCCATTCACATCAACTTTGTGAGCAATTATAATGACAAACTACATCGCGACTATGTCAGCCCTATCTTCTCCTCCATGGTCTATCGCACTCCCGTGAGTATTTTGCCTGTCTATTTTTCGCCAACAGTTTTTTCATTTATTTGCTTGCCTTTGTAGGATATCCAAAAAGCGTTCTTCCTGCTCTTGCTTGTCATTCTCATAGGCGAATTCTTCAGCGCTCCAGCCATAACACTCGCCGATTCGGCTGTCATCACGCTGCTTGGTGATGACGCAGACAAATATGGTCATCAGCGCATGTTCGGCTCACTTGGTTGGGGTATTTCCATGTTCGTCGTTGGTATTGTGCTCGATCATTCTACACGCTTTGCGCATCACCCTTGCGGGGCTAGTCACATGGAAAAGAATTACAATATCTGCTTCGCCATCTTTTCAGTATTGATGACATGTGCCATCATTTCGGCAACGAAAATCACATTCAAATATGATCCTATAGATATGGAGCAACAAAACGTTGAAAATCCGGATGCCGCAGCTAATAAACAAGCGGAAGATGAGTCTATGGCCGAGTTGGCTGCACAGCTGAATTTGCCTTCTCTGGCGATGGGTAGCGGTTCGGCAGTGACGGGTAAGGCTCCACAGGCTGCTGTGGGTGCACAGTCGAAAATATTTGCTCAAACCACTAAGGAGATGCCCGAATGGATGACTGTGTTGACACATTTTAAGGATATAAAAACAATTTCCTTCTTATTCGTGGCTTGGTTCATGGGCTTCGGCATTGGACTGATTTTCACCTTCCTCTTCTGGCATCTGCAAGATTATGGTGGTACACCTACGCTCTTCGGCATTGCTTCTGTGATCAATCACGTATCCGAGATCTTTGCCTATTTCTACAGTTTCCGTTTCATCACACAAATCGGTCACATCAAGGTGTTGTGCCTGGGCTTGATGGGAAATGTGCTACGGTTTTTGTATATTTCCTACACAACCAACCCATGGATGGTCTTGCCATTTGAACTGATGCAGGGTGTCACACATGCTGCCGTCTGGGCTGCTTCATGCTCATATATTGCGCACAATACACCCAAACATTTGAGAGCTTCGGCGCAGGGCGTGTTGCAAGGCGTACACCATGGACTGGGACGTGGTTGTGGCGCCATTATTGGCGGCATGTTTGTCACATACTATGGTACAACGGAAACGTTCCGCGGCTATGGCTTGGCTTGTCTCGTTGTTTTAGGTTTTTTCATCTTCGTGAACTTCTATCGCAAAGATCAGGGATTCATCTCCGACTTGCCACCAACGGAGGATCCTCGACAGGTAAGCTATGATGAGTGTGAACCAAATGCACTTGGCTGATATCCTATGCAATTCTTTACATCACAGGTAGCGGAAGAGACTTCACATCTCGCGCCACATGGTGTACCCAGCAATCCAATACCACGTGCATTGTCTAATGCGCGTCTGAACGAAATGAATCCCAATGGTGGCACTGGCAATAGCTACGGCACTTATCAAACTTCGGGCGGTAATCTAGACATACCTGGCGCCAATACACACAACCCATTCGCGCAATAAATTTTCAACAGGTGACTTAATAGTATTGGAAGGACGCATTTGGTATTGGAAGAAAATGTGGGAAGTGAGTAATATGTTGGTGAGGTAATTAGATTTTGATGATTTTGCATTTACCTATGTATGCATGTAATTTTGTTAGAACAAATTCAACGAGATCTACTATATTTGTATAGTTTCTTGATAGGAAAATATTGTTACTAAATCTAATCATGGTATTTTTAAAAAGAAAATCGTGTTATAGTAGAGAGTCAGACAAATTGCTCGCAGAAGGGATGCAGTGCAGCCAGTGGATAGATCAAGAGATACTTGCTATAGATTTATTCATGATTGACACTTATTTATGTAGCGACAGATCTTTCAAATCCACCATTGATCACAGAACATCAAGTTGTGGAAGAGACCCTTGACTTTAGAGTTACCATACCACTACCATGCCGAAATTTTGAGGATCTCGCAAAAGAAATACAGCTATGTACGGTTATGTTGAACCTACTTTTTGCCTCTCCTATTAAAAACAAAGCTCTTCAAACCGTTAGAGTTTAAATGAGACAAGCTAACTAAATTCCATGGGGACGAGTACAAAAATGAATACCTCCTTCGTCTAGAATGCCAGCTTGGGAATCAAGTGAAGAATAACTCAATAAGTTGGCATATCTATACTAAAAACGGCGAATAATCATTATAATTGGCCACCAATTGGCAATTACCATGTTCAATATTATTACCACTACCATATATTTTTGGAATAATTATTAACTTAAATTTATTCTTCGACATTAGTGTTATCACTACCAATACCCTTGCTATTTTAATTCATCTTTTTTCTAGCGATTACTATTAAGTGTACTAATACCATTACTATGACAATTAAAATTACTTTTGCCATTATTATAGCACATAATATAGTTTTATATATTATCTCACCATATACCAAAATCTTCATTACAGCTATTAAGATTACCATTATGATTGCATTCACTACTAACGGCACCAATATTGTTATAATTAGCAGTCTCAATTCCATTTCCATTTACTTTATCTCTATCATTGCCATCAATTTTATGAATTCTATTATAATTTCCATTAACATTATTGTTAACATTACCATTACTTTCCCCGTTACAAGTATTAAAAGTATTACCATTACTTGTAGTAGTTCAATACTAACACCAGTATTATTACCATTACAATTATAATTACCAATTACCATTACAAGTTATTACAACTGTCATAATTATACAACCTAACGAATGCCATTATCATTCCCATTATCATTACCGTTAATAATATCAGTAAGATTGCACTTATCATTACCATTATTAGTACCATTACGATTACAATTACCAGTACCATGACCGTTATCATCAGAAAAGTCGTAAGTTATGCTAGTTTTAAATAAATTAAATATTCCATACAAGATTAAAAAAAAAAACTGCTCAGCAAATTTTTGACAAAAGAACTTACAAAAATTCATCGTATGCTTCAAATGTTGCTCTCTACTATAACACGTTTTCACATATATGCCCCAACTATCCGCTAAGCAAAATTTTTTCGTTACATTGATAGTTAATTGAGTAAGCGAAAGCGCTACACAAAATAGTTGTATTTACTAGTAAATTTTACATTTAATTCAAAATTAACAAAAAAAAGTTCTAGATGTGTTTTTCGATTACAAGTTTAATGAACTGTTCAAAAAAATAAAAATAATAAAACAAAACAAACAAATAAAAATAAATAAAATAAAAAGTTCGATATAACTACACAACTTTAGGTATAAAATGAGTAAAAACCAAAAAAAAAAAATAAAGATATATAGAAAAGGAAATATCTATTTAAAAAGTAAACGAGTTAAAAAGAAATATAAGAAACATAAAAAAAATATCTGTGCTAACCCAAAGAACGCAAACATGGTAATGAAAAACAATCAAGTTGAATGTGCAACCACACGATAGCAAAGCAAAACAGCTCAGTGAAGAATTTGTATCGAATAATCTGTATGTGTGCATGTTAAAAATATGCAAATATACTAAACATAGCAATGTAAGTGCAAAAGGCAATGAAAGCGGCAAGGGAATTAAAGAAATATATGCAACACTAAATATATCTACTATATAACACTGCAAACATATCTTGGAATGGCCTGCTAAAGCAAAGTAATATGTATATTTTTAATTTTGTTGCTAAACAAATTCTTTGTTTTATATTAGAGAATGAACAAAATTTATACAGCAATATATGTAAATTTATTTTTACAATTCATTTGCAGGAAGTACAGCTATATAAATTAAACAATGTAGTCCAGTGAGTAGATCATTGTTAAAAAAGTAATTTCTTTTGCAAATCAAACTACAAATAAAAGCTATATATTTATATATAATATATTTTTAAATACATACATACATATGTATGTACATCAATTTAGTGTAGCAGCGGTTAATATTATAAGCAAGCATGATGCTCATACAAACTTACTTTTAAATAGATAAATATATAAACAGATGCAAGTATTAGTAGCATTAATGAAATATCCAATACAAGTACACACAGTTTTGAAATGATGTTAAGGTAGTGTGGTGGTGGCAGCTACTATACTGATCGAAAAAATAATACCCAACTGTTCGTATTGATACGTTTTGGCATAGTTTTTTGCTTTTGTTTATTTTTTTTTTTTTTTGAAAAATATATAATTAATTCTTTAAACAAAATTATATAAAAATTAAAGCTTCAACCCTTATAAAAATTAACGAAAAATTTAAAAAAGTGTTCATCAAAATTTATATATTTTTTATATAAAAGCTATTCGAAATTTTTTGAGTATGCAATTTTGTAGCGCATTCAATTTCAGTATAACAAAATGTAAGTTTTAAAGTTTACTTTTTGATAAGTTTTGTTTTTTGTTGCTGGTGTTGCGGTTTTTCTTCCAGACAAACAAATAATTTAAAATTTTGCTGAACATTTGTTTTTTTTTTCAATTTATTAAAACCTTGTACAAAAGCTGCAATGTTAATTTATTTGATTTTTAATACGGAATGATTATATTTTTATAAAAAAACTGAATAAAAAATAATAATATGACAAAACTTATTAATACGAATGTGTGGCTATTATTTTTTCATAGGTATATTAGAAAAACTAGGATAATACTATGGCAAATTTTAAATTGAGTTTATTAAAATTTATTTTTTAAATTCACAATCTTTGTTTGCAATCATTCTCAGGAATTACAAATATTTATATTTTATTTGAATAGCTATAAATTAAATAGTTGAATAATATTTAATTTTACAGTGACTCAAACAACAATTCACACTATTTTTCTTAAGAGATTGTTTCTTCACTTTCTAATAAAACTTTATTTTGTAGTTTAACAAAAACTATATAAATTAGAATCTCTAACTTTGTAAAAGTTTATAAAAATTCAACGAATTGCATTCAAATTTTAAATTTTTTAATAAGAAATTTTCGAAACTTTTGGGTAATATAAACAAAGAAATATAAATAAAAATTTAATTTTTTTACAATAACTATTCAAATTTTCTTTACTTTCATATAAAACTTTATTTTGTAATATAGCAAAAATCTAATAAATCAAAGTTTCAAAATGTAAAAAATTGATAGAAATTCAACAAATTTAAAAAAATAAACTTCTTTCAATTTAAAATTTTGGTAAACTGTTGGGTAACAGTACCAGAAGTATATATTTTAGAATTTAAATTTCATGGCAAAGTTTGTAAAAATTTTCATCGAAATTTCAAACAATTAGAACTTTCGAAAAACTTTGCATTGATTTTAGAGCTTTTTTAAGTTATAGTTTTGGAAGCTTTTTTTCATATAACGGTTTAAATGGTACAAAATGTGCAAGACCGCATAACCAAATAAAATAAAACAACGGGAGTTTATATAAAACCCATCCGTTATATGGGGAAAAATGCGTAGGAATGAAATTTAAACAAATCATTGGAAAGAATTTTAATCTTTTGTAAAGATATATAGCATGCGTTCGTGAAATTGAACTACCAAAGCACCACAAAATTGAACTAAAACTCCGAGGCTAGAGTATAAAAATAAAAATAAATGCTAAGCTTAGCTGCCCGAAACACAAAATTGGTCACTGAGAGGAAACTCAGTTTCCTATTTTGAAAAATTAACTTACGTCACAATTGAAATCGTTAGTTAACCACAGTTTCCACTTTTGAAAAATTACTACCTTTTTCGATACATTGTTGTTTCATTGTTTCCCTTTTTTAAGAGGATTAGCTGAGAGCGTGGCCTTGGTGCAGACTGTGGGCTACTTCTACGGGCGGTCAAGTACTCTATAATAAAAAAATTGTGTAAAAACTTTCGATTATAAAATATCGATATGATATGGCATAGTATCGCATCGCAATTCGTATCACCAAGGTACCCATCATCGAGCCACAGTCACCATAGTTGAGTGCACGTGTACTTGTATAAAATTCTTTCATACAAATTTTAGTTGCAAAAATTCTACATCGCAATCATATCATTGTAGCAAAGCAAGGAATATACATACATACATACATGCAGCTATTTTGCAGATAAAAAGTGTTAAATATATATTGAATATTGAAATGTAGGACAAAGAAATGTTAGTTGAAATATGAATTCGAAAGCGAATTAGCAAAAAGTGGAAGCAGTAAAATACCTAAATGTTGTACCTTGGAAAATATATGAAATAATTTAAATAAATAAAATTTGAAAGCAAAAAAGAGGAAGATGACGATTGTAAAGCAAAAAAAAAAACAACAACAATAGAAAAAGGCATTAAAACAGTCGATTTTGAAAACAAGTGTAAAATATTTAATGATGTTAATATTTAAAAAAAAATTAGTATGAAACAGCTGATTTTGAAAATTAAAAAGTTCCCGATCAGCTGACTTTGAAAGCCACCTACTTACGAAAATATTTGAAACAAACAATTGACATCAAAGGAACTGATTTTGAAAATTAAAAACGCTGTTAATCAGCTGATTTTGAGAGCTGGAAAGCGGCTGAGTTTGGAATTTTTGAAAATATTCATTAGCTGTTTTTAACAAATTAAGGAAAACTATTGCAAATACATAGGATAAATGATTAAGTTTTTTGGAATGAATTTCCAACAACACTGATAAATTTTTGGTTTGGAGGCAAACCGGGTACGGCGTGGCGGTATGTGTGTCCAAATCAAATTTGCTAAGGGATGAAGGAAATTCCTTACAAAAACAAAAAACAAAATTTCATGTCGGAAGAAAAAAACAATAAAATCATAAATAAACGATTACATTTGAACGAATGATATTAGTGAAAACCGCCTCATTGATCAATCAATCAGTACACAGATAAGTAACAAAATTAGCATACAAATAATAAAATATTAAATTTTATGTATACACACATTCATTCATAAATGACATAAAAAATATTTAAAAAAAATATATAATCAATAAAATATAAATAATTACGACATATGTGTATGTATTAATTTGTTGTAACTGTAAATATCAAACATAAATGAGAGCAGAGCAAGTTAGATGGTGAAGAGCGCACATAAAGAATCGTGAGAGAGACATACCAAAAAAAAACAAAACAGTATAAAAGAAAGAGAGAGGGATGGTGAACTGGTATAAAAAATTTAGAGGGAAAGGAATAGATAATTTAAAAATAAGTTTTGCTGAGATTTCGTTTAACCTTTAAATAAGGTGCTGGGGTACATCAATACCCGAGTTAAATATAAACATGTTTGTTTCTTAAAAAAGTGAGTTTTATTTACATACCCCGGTACGAGTAACGAGTTCTAAAGGTCACAAAACCATTTTCTTTTTTGCTTGTGTTAATGATAACTGAACTACTTTCTAAGACATTAAAAACTATAAATACAACTTTGGGATAACATATATAATTTTTAATTATAGCGTTAATTCAGGGTTAAAAATCAGTTTAAACAAAATTCTATTTTTTTTAATTGCTAAAGATACAGTAAAATATATATATATCTATATCAATAAAATATAAAACGTACCTAAAGGCTTGGAAAAGGCAACAAAAGTACACATAAAAATTTATAAAAAAAAAACGAAACCAAAAAATGTTTAACGTGAAAACTAAGCTTGCAAACCAAATGATATTATTGATTGTAAATTCTACAAAATAAATATTGTAACAAATAAAAAAACCACAATATCTTTGGGCAGAAGCATTGAAATTATAATTTTGCCCAAAATTTAAAGAAAAATATGTATGTACTAAAAATATAAGTTTAGTTTAGTTAGACAAGTTTCATCATATAGAAAACGCATTATTTATTATATAATTTTCCACATTCTTCGAATTTAGTTAGTACAATTATTAACACAAAAACATTCTAATCTGCATAAATATTGCATATTAATTAAACACGGCAACTATAAGTAAACAAAAAATAATTTAAAAACTGTTAAATGTTTCCAAAATGAAGTCGATAGCAATGCATACGCGTAGTCGATAGAAATCGATGAAAAGCATTAAAAGTAAACTAAAGCAAACAAGTACTGTAATAAATAAATATATATCTATATATATACTATATACACATATACAAATACATACATACATACGTACATAAATAAATACATACATATATATAATTATTGTAATGCAAACATTGACACAAAATAAAGCAAAGTATAAGATTGTGAAATATATAATGACAAAAACAACAAACATCTTTAATAATAAAAATTTAGTGAGCGAATAAATCTGAAATGTGAATTGAATACTTAATTTTTTGATTAATATACATTATTGCTAATTGTGGATTTCCGCAAGAGCTGTGGGTTTACTGCGTTATTCGAGCAAGTTGTGTAATCAATTTTTGAGTTAATTGGCTTCTTAATTAATCGATAGACTGATTAATCAGAACGATTATTAGTCGGGTAATTAAGAAAATTAGTAATTCTGAATTTATCATTGAATTCTGTTAGGTCACTCACCATTCCAAAAAATTTAGTAGTCAATTGTTTAATTAGTTGATTATTCAATTAATCGATATGCTGGATAACCAAAATAATTTAAAAAGTGATTATTAAACTTATTAGCAGTTAAGCAAAGTTAAATATGGGAACCAAGCGTCCAAGTTCTAATGAAGCGGTTGATTCTTATTATTCTTCTTGATTGGCACCTAAGCGAAAACCACGCTTGTCGCTTATTCATTTGCATCCTAATGGGGAATTAATAAATAATAAAGAAAAAATAATAAAGCAAGCGTTCGAGGCGTGGCAGGCCTCTCCGACCTTTCAAATGTTTTCCATTCCTTTACGCGTTTCCAATGTCCCATACTTTGCAACTCCCTGCTGAATGAGAAAATACCCGAAAAAGTTAAGGATCAGCTCCACATGTTCCTAGGATCATCAGTCTTAGTTAAGCCTAGACTGGACACTCATATAGGATGTGTAAGGACGTCTGGTTGTCTCCAAATATGATTACTTATGTTTTCGCAGGGTTCGGCAACTGTAACCGAAAAGCTAACAAATGAAATGCTGCGTGCCCATGACGATTTTCTACAAGTTGCTTATTTCTACGCCTGAGAACCCATTCGGGGCGTTAATGAAGTGAGATCCTAAAGGGCCGTTTACATTGAACTTTCCTCGCTTTGCTTGACAGTTCGAACTTTAACAACAAAGCGTGAGGCGTAGAAGGTCAGCTACGTAGAACGCTTTGACAGTTTCTGCGTTAGTAGTTTGCTATGAGTTGTGATTTGTGTTTGTTTAGAGTGTTTTGTTTAAAGATAGAATAAAAAAATGAATTTTATTGTTATGATGGAAGTAGTAGTAGTTATGCTACTAATGTTTGAAATTCGCGAGTGTCTGCAGTGTGTATACGCACGCAAAAACAAAAATAAAATGGAAATGATAACAGCTGATTGACAAAGCGTACAAAAGTTGAGAGTTGCCCATGATTTTGATTCGCTTTGCTTTGCTCTATTTTTCTCGCCTTGTATTTAGCAGGACTCATATAACATCATGTATTGAACTTATCTGTCAAAGCGAAACTCTGAAGCAAAGCGAAGCAAAAGTCTTATGTGAACGGCCCTTAAGTACTTAAACCTCAGCCTCGCATAAGCAGTGTAGGCGAGCAAAATGTGAAAAGACCATTCCACTACGTCATACTCCAAGCCGCTCCTACGAGGATGGAGCGTAGTCATTTTGTTAGTGATCTGGAGCACCACCGACCGGAGGGTGATTGCAATTCGACATATCGTGGCATTTGCCCAGCACTCGCTAAACCGACATCTGTTGAGCCCACATGTCCACAAAAAGATCACAGGTTGCCCTGCCCGGATCCATAACTTCAAGAGTACTCTGTCGAGCCAGCTCATCAGTCATGCAGTAATGCAGTCTCCAGCTGTGTCGCCAAGACCTGTCACCCAAATCAGACGCGGTCAAGAGAGAGCTCAGGCGCTCTCCGACCAGTTTCGAACTAACCATTAAATACCATCAAACCTTCATTGCCGCTAGATGTTTGACTGTCTAAAAGATATTTCACTGTCTGGAAGTTTAAATATTCGGCTGACGGATAGGTAGTAGGCATTCTTTCCAACCTTTTCGTCGAGCTTCGACGCGTAAAGAAGTGCACCGGTTCTCTCCTCCAAATGCTACCCCTAACCTATTTTTCCCTAAGAATGAAGTGAGTGGAAAAGGATCTATTTAAAGCAAAAATCGGCAAGCAATGACGTGATTTTTGAGGGACAAAGCCGAAGTTTGCAAGAATTTCAGAGTGCTCATAGCCAATGCTCTTTAACTGTAAATAAATATATTTACTCTCCATCATTTATTCCTGCTTTTGCCACATACCCTACGAGTATCATTGCTCCGGTTTGTGTGCAATTGGCAGTTCGGAAACTATCCCCAAGCCAGTCCCACTGAATATTAAATTGACTGCTCAGTTACACTTATTTAATTAAATCAAAAATTTCCACACACATCTATAGCTGATTATCAGCTATATTTAATTTCAATAAAATTAATGTCCAATAAGAGTCCATAAAATCATTCGGAGTAATGTTGTAAGGCAGTTGCAAGCAATGGAAAACTGAAAAACGCTTAAGAACGATGTCGTATTGTGCAAATGCTCACCACTTGTCTGCGGTTATGTACGAGATTTAATGAGGCATAAAAGTGTGAATGACGTGAATTACAAATATGTATGTACATACAAACAAACAAATATTTATTCGTATATATGTTATGTTTAATGTAGTTAAAGGCTTTTGCAAGTAAGTATGGATGTAATTAAACATAAATGAATGTCAGCACTAGTGTCCTTTTCATATCCATTCCATTGCATTTTAATTAGTTTTCAATATCGACAAGTGTCAAGGCATTGGTTTTAATGTACATCCATTACAACTAGCAGTTCTATTGCATTTGTTGTGTATTGTGTCTGTTGTATTGAAAATTGTGAAAAGTTAAAAGCATATGCTTTGACATAATGTTGATTTTAATACGCGCAGGTGATGAGTGACTGCGTTAATTGAAAATGTGTACTCAATTTGTGCAGAGAATTAAAAAAGAAATACTGTTCAAATCTAATTATATTCTACTTTAAAATGTCAGTAAAAATTCGCATACAATCAAACAAATCTCACCAATAAATATCAATATTAAGATTAAATATCCAACGTAAGCAAAGTTTGGTAGTGAAAAAGATATCACTAGAACCCTTTTGCTGGTACCTGCTGAATGTGCTTTGAGTAATGCAGAGTGCAGAGTGGCGTTTTTCAATCGATTCGATTTTTGTTTGGTGATTTCTTAGTTCCGGTTCTATCCTTGAAACGATATAAAAAAAAATCAGCATCTGATTTGTCCTCAATGGATGCGTATGCCCAAGTCGAAATCAGAAAAGTGTCGGCAATACCAATAACGAATTTATTCCTAAAACTTACATGTATGGCGAATTCATACCAGGTGGTATTGAGCGTAAAACAACAAAAATGTACACTAACAAATTATACGCACAATGACAATGAGAATCGGTGAGAACTACAACAATCACATAGTTTAGACGCTGACTCCAGCAAGCGAATTCTTTCAGCTGCTTGCTCAACATCACCAAGGCGAATTCATACAAGGTGATAGCATCCCATGAGCTGAATGCTTGTTCTTCTCTCCGAATTCGCTAGGTTGTTTTGTATACACAAACAAAATACATAAGCAAACTGGGCGAATTCAGTTTTTGACATTTCACTCGCAAAATTACACAAATGAAATACATGAGCAAACTGAGCGAATTCAGATTTTGACATTTCACACGCAAAATTACACAAACAAAATACACAGCGGATTCGCTTTGTTTATCTTGCTATCACCTTCTATGGATCCACCTTGAACATCACCTTATAGGAGTTCGCCGTGATTATAAGTATTTTGTTTTTGGTTTTTGGTTTGGCAATTGCTAAAGTCAGTCTAAGGTGAATCTGTTGGGTGAATTGAGAAAAAAGGAAACAATCAAATGTACGGTGACGAGCAAAACTGGTCTAATAGTGACCCTTTTACAAATATAGTTCATACTATTACAAAAATTCTGTAAACTTATGTTCCAAATTAAAAAAAAAAATTATGAAACCTTAACAATACAATTTTAAATCTTTCCACAAGAAGTTTTTTTGGAAATTCTTCGAGTATGAAGTTGTATAGCTTCTCTAATTTTAGTATGAAAAGTTTCCAAAAACAAATTATAAAAATCAACAATGGTTTCTAGCCACTTCAGACTTGCACTTTATTATACTAAAATTAAATACGCCATAAAATTGCATATCCAAAAAATTTGTAAACATCCTTAAAAAAAATTGAAAAATTTTGACGAAAATTTGTTGAGTTTTTAAAAATTTTGAATAAAGTTTGAGTCATTAATTGATATTGTTTTGCTATAGTACAAACTAAGTTTTTTATACAATTAACGACACTTTCAATTTTTCCAATTTGAGACAACAAAGATGCTATGCATCTCTATCTCCTGCGACTACAGGTCTACGAGGCAAAGTTTTTGTTTTTTTTTAAGTGTTTAAGGATTGAAACCGTTATAAAAAATATATGCTTTAAAATGTCTTACAATAAATGTTTGTAATTTTGGTGATGGTCAGATCACACTGCTTTCCTCCCTTATAAAGAGAGCGATTTATTTTTTACGATTTCCTTCTGCACCTATTATTTTTATTTCGATTTGAAGTGATTTAAAAATCGTTTTTGTTTTCAATATGGCATCTATATTGCAGAGAATTTATCACTTTGCCATGTAGTGGAATTTGAAATGGAAGTGACTCGAAAGTGAAATGCAAGACTGGGGCTGATGTTAGTAAAAAAAATCGTCAGATATATAGAAATCTTTAGTCATAGTTAAAATATTTTTTCTTAATTTAGTTAGTACACGTTTATTAAATTTTCATAAAATACAAATGTGCTTACATATAGAATTTTATTTTACTTAAAATATATATTTTTTTTGTTATTTCAATTTATATATTTGCTAGTCTTCCTCTTCAGAAGAACTATCATCGGGCATAGTTTGATAGTATACAAATACCATTATTAAAAGTATGAGATCCACAACTAGAAGGGGAAAGAGAAAGAGAGTGGAGCACTCATCAAATGACAAATATATTTATATTTTTAATTATGAAAGAACATCGGATTAAGAAATATAAATAGTATTTCAAAAAGATACTGACGTGAAACGAAAGAGGTACAATATATAATTATATGAAAATATTTTTGATGAAGGTTGCCACCTATTTAAAAGAGTTAACTCTTTTTTGTCTTAAGTTAATTGAAATGCTAGCGAAATTGGTGTCAAAAAATAGTTGAAGAAGGTCTGAGATCGCAAATATATTTGAAGGGGGTTGTCATCTGTTTCAAATATTTAATTTTATTAAATATTAGTTTTAATAGGTTTAAGAAAGTTTTATTTAAAAATTTGTTGTTTTGGGTTGCCAGCTGTCTAAAAAGTAATATATAAATCATTAAATAAACTAAATTAAAATTTTAAATTTTAGCGTGAAACCAAAGAAGTTTGTTTGCAAAATTAATTTAAATTAAATTATCTAATAATATTAATGAAATATTGCATTATGGGTGTCAAATGACTGAGGTTAATATGTGTGAAACGAAAAATGTTTAGCATAACTTCGAAAATATTTTTGAAGAGGGTTGCGAGCTGTTTGAAAAATTAAATGAAAAATAATGGCTACTATATTAGAAAATATTATTATTATTTATAAAACTCATAATAAATTAAAAGCTTATTAGTGACTCCCATAGCTTCGAAAATATATGGAGCAAGGTTACCACCTATTGGAAGAATTAAATTCAATTGAAATAATAAAATAAATGAACTATTACAATACTGGAGAGAAACGAATGAAATTACGGATCGCTGTTAGGCAAATCAAATAAACCAAATTTTTTTGGAACACTTTTCCCTTCTGTATTTCACTTCTGGCGCGTGTAGGGATTCAACGCTCTGTTTTTTTTTTACTGAGCTCATAAATGCAAAAATGAATTGTTGAACTATTAGCTGAAAAAATCAATTTGCCATGTGCATGGAAAAGCATTTAACATATTTGGTTAGAAAATAGGCTTGTGTAAAAAATATCGATACATCAAATATCGATATCTTTAATATCGAAATATCGGTATTTATTTTTGAGTATACAATTTGCATCAAAATCGATTTCTTTTAGATTTTGATTATTAATTCATTCAAATTATCATCAGACTATAAAGAAATTTCTATGAATTGTCTCTCTGTACTGTGTAAACATGTGCGCCTTAAGGTGAAAATATCGATATGAGAAAACAATCGATATTTTTTACTCTGCTTGTATCGATACGATGCTTATCCTTTGTCCTAACAAATAGGATAGCTTAATTTGACGATTTTAGCAACCCTAGACTTCATAAAATGGCTTCGTAAGGGGGTAGGGAATTATGTAGCATATTAGGTATCCTAAGTAAGAAAGTAACACAAGTTGCCAAAACATTTAATGTTGCCAAAATGTAAGCACCTTATTTATAAATTTACCAAGTAGCCGAACACGCCAGTGGGTAGACTACTCAACTTTCTTTAAATAGTATAAAAGCGTAACCAAAAATCTCACATATTTATCTTACAAAAATTAGTTCCTGGAAATATGAGCCAAGTCCAATGCAGTTCTCTGCCAATAAAGCAACAGATACTGATGAAATAGCTGCCTGTTAAAATACCTTTCCAAACGAGCCATTGTGTTACCAAATCAACGCGGACCTGAAAAATATTTTTAATAAAGTAAATCTACATTAAGATAAAGTTTATAGCAATTCTCACATCATATATTCCCTTAACACAACGTATACATACTAATATGCCCGTAACTTCCATGATCAGCCAAATGAACATTAAAGCGGTACTTAATTCTGTGCAGCAAAAAATAAAAAGTAGATAGTGATTTAAGCTTCCAGCGAAGATTTTAATTTTTATTGAATTCAATACCTTTTGCATACCATTCCATAAATGAGTCGGCGTAATTACGTCTCAATTCTTTCAATCGACCATATGTTACTAGTAGTATGATTAGAAATATTGCGGCTGGCAGGCAAGCAAATATGTTATAATATGCAGCGCAGAGTGCTGCAATTCTTTTGTTACATTTACACTTTTTCATTACGTTATATGTAACATGAAGTGCATCGAAATTTCAACCAATTCACAAATACTGTTTCGTTATATGTACTTAAATTTCGTGATAATTATTTTATTTAGGTTAATGAGAATACCATTCCACGTACTAGAAGAAAGCCTCGCAATGCACCTACACACATAAAAATAGCATATTAATGTTTATTGAAACAGGCTTTGTTTTAGATATTTACAAAAAAGTATATAGGAGACGAAAAAGAAAACAAATTATTTGTAACTTTTTCCGACATCCGATTGTTTTACTTTTCTTTTTTGATAAATATTCGGCGTCACAAAATCTTGTCAAAAAATTAATCCGTTTTGAGTTTTCATAAAGTGTTGGAAAAAATTGTAATTGATCAGTGATGTGCATCATAGATACAGCTTCATTTTAAACGTAAGATCTTAACAATACTTTGGGGATTTAAAAATAAATCTTTACGATAGTTAGAGACTTACTGAAAAATTATCCACTTTACTATTGAAATTTTTGAGCCGAAAAAGACCATGTTCTTTAGTTCAAAAGTTCCATGATATTAGAGGGATTTGCATATTATTAATTACATCTTTGTTGTTTTAATGCCGTGTTTGTCCGACACGATAAATTATCTAAGCCATTGATGAGCGTCTGGCGCAACTGTAAAAAGTGGGCATAAAGAGTTGGAGAGCCTGAAGGTAATAAAACGGAAGAAGATTCTATACCTACCCAGCTTAAGAGGTTGGATGCTGAAGTGCTCTGATATGCAGCATTAATTCGGGAACTCAATAGATAGGGTATCCAAGAACTCCATCACGACTATAGGTTCGGGTAGCCTGTAGGATAGCTTAGGATGACAAGCCAAAATCAACAATCGAAATACTTCTACGCATGTATATCGGACGCATAGAAGTGACCACTGCGGAGGAAGCCGATGGTATCAATTTCAGACATGATACAGGACACGCTGGAGAAATTACAAAGGCGGTGCATTAAACCCTTCCGTTACTTCGCATTTGCCGACTTAGGCTGCATCTGCTCCTTCGTTGACGAAAAAAAAAACTTGCAGCTAGAGTCTATTCACTTTCGTATATTCAATTGCCCAATGAAGAGAGAGATGGCGAATGCATTTGCTTATTCTTGCTCTGAGAGTTTCCACTAATTTTCGTCATCTTTCTCTTTTCTGCTCCTTACCGGGGAGAGAAAATCAAAGGATGGAACTTTTCTAGCTTAATAGCGGTGGGAGCTCCTCTAGCCGCCTTCGGACTTCGACTTTTACTGGACAGATGGGCTCAATGTCGGATCAGTGAGCGCTGGGAAACTACTACGACATGCAAAATTGCAAGGACCCTCTGGCCAGTAGTGGACCGTAGGAATTCGAAGGAGCTCCGGTCGCTAAGTAAGCGGCAACTTTAGATCCTCTTTTGAGTTCTGCTCGGACACTGCTCGATAGGTATTAATTCGGTTAGGTTGACTGCTTTCTCTGACCCTTTTTGCCGCAGCTGTATAGAGGATAATGAGCTGGAATTATTTTTTCATTTTCTACTCAGCTGCCCCGCCTTTGCGAGGCAGAGGTTCAGGCACTTACTTCATTAACACCCCAGAAGAGCTCTCTGGGGTGGAAATAAGGAGTTTGTGGGACTTAATTTTGGGCACGCAGCGACTCTCGAGTAAAGCTTCTTCGGTTACTGTGTACGTTGCCGTTCTAACTACTAGTGGCATCACACTGGGCTCCCTTAATAAGTCTAAGTGAGTTCCCTCTGCGAGGACTACTACATTAACCTATCGTAACCTAATAGAGTGGGTATGAAACGGTAGATGTTACTCCTCTATAGAAGAAGGAAGGCGGTTCGATAGCTAGTAAAATTTAAGGCAGTCATAGTGGGGACAAATAAATCTCCAACACTGAAATACCATGCCCCAACGAAAAGTTAATTATTCAAATTGACACCGTGGTTTGAGGTTTACAATTTATATAAGGAGCGAGCGTCAATACAAACAAAAGAACTCCATGCAGTTTCTTTTGCTTTTGAGTAAAGTGTTAGAGAAACTCAGAAAGGCAACCATAAATAAACGCGCCAAAAACCAAAAAAAATAAGAAAGCGTGGATTTTCAAATTCGGACGTTAAAACTCAAACCGCGACGCAGACCGCAATAATTAGTTATGTGGATTAACTTCAATTTGAGAAATTTTTGGGTTGGACATGGTATAAGGCTTCGGTACGCTGTGAAGCAGTTTAAACAGAAAAGATGTAGGCTGTGGGCTGTCACTTAACAAGCTCGATGACAAAGATTCTCCTTTGGAATGTGCTGGGACGTCAATAACAGCAAACTCTCTAAAACCATAAACCCAATATGTTAATAAAAAATTATATATGTGAGCATAGAAAGCTAGTTATTCAACTCATTGCTACCTGCATTAAAAATCCCCCCAACGGACTGCAGTAGACAGTTTAATTTTTGAAATAAAAAACAAAGGAAAAAAATCACGTTAAGCCCACCCACACATTCATGCTTCTCCACAGCTCCTTTAAGTGTTTACTATTGTTGAATTTGCTACTCTGTTTCAATAATAGTGGCTATTGTTTTTGGCCAGAGTACTCAACAAATGGTTTTGTATTCGCTCTTTATTAATTTTTGTTGTCGTTGTTAGTGACGCGCACGAACAATAGATTTGACTACGGGTGGCATTTGCAGCACTTTTAATTGTTGGTGGAATTGTAGGCAAAAAAGTGGAAGTACATACTGCTCATATATTGAAGAGGTTTTTGCATATGACAGCAGGCTACTGAACTTAGACCCTTTTTACAACATGCACACATACATGTTCACTGCTGTATTATTACTTTTTAACTATTGCATTGTTTTCAATACGAAGTAAAACTGTCGTAGGTTAATGAACCCCTGTCTGCTGAGCTTGAAAATTATTGTGGAAAAATTAAATTGCATTTAAACTGAAACTGGAATTTCAGGAAGTGGAATACTTTTGTTTTGCTGAATTTTGTAAACTTTTGCATGAAAATTGCAATACCCTATGCATATTTCTTTTTTCTGTGTAAGAAAGTTGTGGTGACGGCTAAATGGACTTCTGGGATAAGGTGGCCTATGAAGCACGCAGTTTCGACGGGGCGTTGAGTTTGTTTAAGGGAGCATGTGAATAGGGAATTGGTATCTTCTAGGGAATCTCCACATGTCGAACATGTATTGGGAATAGCTGGGTTGATTATGGATAAGTAGGACTATTGCCCCCTACAATAACCAGGTCGTAGCTGAGCCAGAGTGACAAAGGACTTGACAGGCAGCTGCAGAGCTTCCTCTAAAATTTATGGAATCGATCGAGAAAATGCCTTCCAACGTGTCTCGGAGACTTGCTGAACATCAGGTTGTGCTCCTTAATTGGGAGCATACACGCCTCTTTATGTGGATACTGCTTAGGCGACATCTGAAGGTATCCCACCGGAGTGCTGCGTTTTAGGTGGTCTCTAACTTTATCCACTATTTGCGCAGCATAGTTTAAAATCCGCTGGTCAACCGCCTTGCAAGTTACGAACAACGTTTCTTTGATTTTGTCCAAATGCTGTCGGCTTGCATTTTGAGGTAAATGTTGAAGTTTTGTACTTTATTGAAGATTGCCGCCGTGAGAAGGAAATCAGTCTTCTCCCAAAAAAAAAAGCTCGGGTGTTTAGCTTTTGGGAGGAGGGTTCCGTAAATATGGATGTTGAGATCCAGCTAGACTTCCTTCGTTCAAGTTGTGAATAAGGTCGCCGAGGACTTAGTACTGAATAAGGCCATGTTCCTTTCAGAGAAAAAGCGAGCACGGTCGGAGAACTATCACCGTTTACCTTCGAACACAGGTCATCAGTAACCTTGCCAGTAGCCATTACCGAGCAATCACCGACATACCACATAATAGTGACTCCTTTTGGCAGTTGGCGGTGCCTGGTGAAATAAAAGTTAAACAAAAGTAGAGCGAGCCCGTCACCTGGAGGAACACTAGGTTTAAATCTGCTTTGTTTCGATGTTCTGCCTATAGAGGTAATTGGAGTTGATGTCAAAATTACAGATCTAATGCTACTAGGACAGTTCCCTCACCGTTTACAAAGATAATTACTCGCTAGGTTTTGGCGCCTTGATGCCTTTCGCTTGGTTCTGCCCGCTGACAGATGCAGGAGGAATTGTTTGCCAAATCGCTTGCGCATATCTTTGGGTCCTATGAAGCGTGATCTCTAAACGAAATTTTCACTCTCCGAATTGAACAAGAACCTTATGATGCCGATTTTGCCAGAAAACTCCCGGATCTATCCAGCGGGAATGAAGCAAGCAGTTGTAAACACTACTTTATCCTATTTATTAAACACACACTAAATATTATTAAGGAAGGCGAGGTGCAGCAACCACCCATATTCCTGATGGAATCTTCATCCATCTTTGTGGAGAATGTCGAATCGTCTATCTGCCCAGCCAATTCATTTGCCCTACGATCACATAGCAGTCTCGAATACAGAGATTGTGGTACGCGCTAAACTCACCTACTATCAAACTGATTTCACTGCTGGCCAGGGGGTGAAGCCCTGCCTATTTCGAACTCCCGACGAGATCACTTGACCATATAACTACACCCTGTCACTTAAGGTTGGTATCTCTGCAACCGTTGTATCTCTTTCAGCCGTGACTCTAGGTTACACACGACACACGTGGACCAAGTTTATGAACGCGGGCATGAGGATGGGTCATGTGAAACACAGAATCACTGTGTTTTTCTGTAGATTACTCTACAACAATTGTACATGTAACGAAATTTGCATACACAAAAAGCGGCAGTATTTGCTCGATAAGGCAACTGCTGCATCAGCATTTGGTGATTACTCGTACAATGAGAGAGGGAGAAAGGAGGAGAAAAAGGAGATAATCGGTTTAAGAAGATGGGGGTTAATGGTAAAGAATAGAGCCCACAAGAGAGATGGAGTAAGCGGCTATAAAAAAAACTCATGCCAGCTGATTGCCAAGAGAAGCAAATATTTCTTTCTCACATCACTTCCCACTAGTTCTATGCACAACCAGACTCACTGCCATTTGGGACAAATATATTTAAATGCTTGGCGTGCATTGTTTTTGTTTTTTTTTTTCAATATAGATAGGAGATAATCGGTTTAAGAAGATGGGGGTTAATGGTAAAGAATAGAGCCCACAAGAGAGATGGAGTAAGCGGCTATAAAAAAAACTCATGCCAGCTGATTGCCAAGAGAAGCAAATATTTCTTTCTCACATCACTTCCCACTAGTTCTATGCACAACCAGACTCACTGCCATTTGGGACAAATATATTTAAATGCTTGGCGTGCATTGTTTTTGTTTTTTTTTTTCAATATAGATATATTTTGTGTTGGTATGTGCCAGTGTGTGGGTGTGGAAGTGCAGTGCGCCAGGTGCTGAATGTGGCATGGCACTACAAAGTGTGGAACTTTTTTTGGTATATTTTTTTTGAAATATCTTTTCCCTTTTTTATAATTTCCATGCATATCGACTTGAATTGTGTGCGTGTGAGTTTGTGTATGTGTATCTGTGTTCAGTACTGCCCCTTCGCTTGCTGCTGAGCCATTAATTCCTAAGATTTCTTTTGGCTGTTGTTGATTTCCCTGTTTTCCATTGCTAACAACATTCTTGGAGACAAGTTGAAGTAGTTGTGTAGTGATTTTTGTTGCCTTGCTGCGAGTATTGCACTTATTTTATGTACGAACGTGTAGCGTGAAGCTTGCCACATGCGGCGCTGCATTGCATGCTTTGGCGTTGCATGAACATCGTGTAGTTGGTTTCGGGTTTTTTTTAGTTCTTTTGCTTGTTGCTGATTTTGCTGCTTGCCATCACTGCTGTTGCATGCCACATCAATTTATTTAAATGTTTCGTAAATGCGCTTCTAAACAGTATTATTTTGCTTTTATAGCTCCATTTCTTGCTTCCTGATTTTTCTTTCCTCTCTCGTATTCTCTACCTTCTCTGCTTGTCGTCAACCAGCGCCAATTCTTTATTTCCCGCACTCCTCTCTCTCTTTGTCTGATCACAAATCACTGCTGGTGAGTGTTGCCAATGGCAATGCGGTTTTGCATGCGGTGCATTTCCATAATATATCTGCATATATGGGAGTTTGCTTTTGTATGTGTGTGTATTGTGCAACAAATGCATTTTGCAAATATTTTAGTTTTCTTGTTTTCAAAACAATGCGGCAGGTTTTTTTTTACTGCCTGATACAGATGCTGCATTGCGCTTTTGTTGCTTTTATGTTATAGCTTTTCTCCGTTTCTCAATTTAAATAATTGTTATTGTTTTTATTGGTTTTGTTTGCTTTGCGGTTTGTGACGATTTTAAGCATCCTTGCAGCAAGTAGCATTTGCTGTTGTTTGCATGCGGATGTAGATGAAAGCTATATTTTATTATTTCTTATCAAGTTCCGGTTTAAAGCTTATTTTTATTTTTATGTAGAGATATTGCCGCTTTAAAAGGTGTCGAACGTCTTAACAGATCAGGTTAGGTTTGGCTGACGTGGCTGCTTCTAAGTGCCCTCTAAAAGTCTCTGGATAGGAACGGCCATTTCCTATTTGCTCGTAGAAGCTGCCGCATGTTTGCATGCCAGTTGCCATAGGATTGACTTGAGCTGTAAACAAGTGTGAAAGTTTGGCCGTATCTGTGATCTAATTTGGTTTACTTTTGGCCAAAAAAAATCCACGCTGCCAAACGTTGTAGTAGTAGCTGTCCAGCGCTTGTCATACATATCGCAAGCTCATTTGTTACAAAGCACTAGAAACGTGGCTAGAAGAACTTATTGCACAGAGAGTTATTTTCAAGTGTAGCCATTCTGACTAACTCATCTGCTTCACAGTTTGGTGGGATAGCGCTGTGCTCCGGCAACTGGATCATTTTGATGAAGAAATATTATGTAGCTCTCGAAAGATAAGCCAGACAATCCAGAACTACTTTTGATCCCATCATTATTGAACTAAGAGCTCTAATTAATCTTCTTTCAAAAGTGCGGTAGTAAGCAGAAAACCGGCAGCTTCCTTAAAGGCGACCACCTTCCCCCGAAACACCTTGCAGTGATCTGGTAGAAGGCAATTTTTAGTTTCAGGCAAAGTTCTTGGCAGTGAATTCCACCAACAACCTATGCATCAAGTTTCAATATATCCTTCAACATCTTCAACAACGCCTAATAGTCTATGATGGAAGGTACACAATGATCTGATATAGTCGGGTTGGAATGCAGCTGTTGCAAAATCATCGAATGACCAATGTGCTACCTTAGACAACCGCGGTCAGGGCTACCGGGATTTCCCCAGCAACATCTATTTGAACTATATTTAACAAGACGTTCAGCGCTAGCGTTGGCGTGGTCCGAAGAACCCCACCGATTCCACTAAAAGCCGATTTTTGTTTTTCTTCAGCTTTTGCCAATGGCGGTGGATAACTCCACGAGTAATAAGGTAAGTTTCGGCCCCCAGCCTACTTCAAGTAAGATATTAATAAATACCCCTTGATATCGAGGAAGGTGCCCAACGCAAACTCAATACGCACGAGACATTCATCTATTTACTTCACTGGGACGGGAAAGGCAGATTCCACTATCTTTCGTTGCAATAAGAATGCTGTGATAGCGATAATCCCTGCCGCGGAATCCCATTTTCAGCCATTCAAGAACAATTGAACACTGAATTCTTGTACTCAGACACTACAAATTCAGATAGTATATTTCTCTGAGTACTATTTGAAATTATTATGTTAAACTTTCAATTACTCGAAAGGTTTTGTTTTAATTTAGAATTTTTCTTTTCATTTTATGTTAAACTTTCAATTACTCGAAAGGTTTTGTTTTAATTTATAATTTTTTTTTTGTTTTCGAAGGTCGCATGCCTTAGGTCGCTTTCCATGATTCCTCTAGGTCCATTTTGTTTCTGGATTAAATTATAACTTTCTGCTTTTTGTTCGCCTTTTATTGCTTCCCATTGCCATTCACTGTAGCGCTTGTTCTGGTGTTGGTGGTGGCTCGGTGGCTGTTCCATATACACTAAGCGCTATTGAAAGTAAAACAATTGCGTAGTAAACGGTGAATGCCATATCCATATTGAATTCCATGGAGAAGTTTGAATGAATGTAATTTTGTTGGAATTTCTTTAAATGGTGTGATATTTTGAAATTTTGAATTTTGTTATTAAAATAAAAAATTATTTGACATTTTCATAAAAAGAAAGCGTAGCCACTTTGTGATGTATACCTCATTTTAACCTCATTTTATTAAATTTGTTTCTAAAGGATTACAAGTTGATCATAAAAATAAGCAGCATTAAAGCTGAAAGACATATGCTGCATAGTTTTCAGAAAAACTTTGAATGGGATAATTTTGGAGCTGTAAGATTTACGTAGCAATTTTCTGAGTGTTAGTAATAAACAGTAGCAGTAAAAAATTTAAAGCTCCCGAGCGATGGAGAGCGTGAATGACGCCCAGAGATGGATTATTCCCCGATGCGATAAGATCCACCGTTGATAAGGGAAGGGTGGGAGAGTGAAATCGTTTCCTTTCGCTGTAGCGCTATGGTTAAATGCTGGCGGGGCTTTTTTGACCAGCAAATCTGCGAGAAGAGGACCGTCCGAAACTGCAATTACTTCAAGGTGCTGGCTTTCCAGGAGTTCACTGGGCACCTAATAAAAATACTCTGATAGTCAAGCCGCTATGAAAGCCCTAAATTCATGAGCAGACAATGCGAACACTCTCACTGAAGTCTGCATGCATATTTAACGAAATGGCCCAGCATTAAAGAATATGACTCATATGGGTGCCTGGACATCGAGATATGGATGTCAACTACAAGGCGGGCGAATTCGGGACAAGTGGTACAACTATCCTCATCCTTTAGGGGGAGGATAGGGCCCCTTTTAGACTACACGCTAGCAAACGAATGATGCGGAAACCTCCCCTTCAGCAAAACTTACTTCTGCGGTTAAATCGGAGCGAGGCCTCGATTCTCATAAGATCTCTTACACTTAGCAGAATACGCTCTACAAAACTTGGCAGAGATAGAGATCACCACAGAACTGTGCCAAAGTTCAATACGCTAACGAAATGATTTGACGGGTGAGCGTCTCAATATCTTAGGGAAACCAAGATTGCATATTGCATCAGAATTGGTATAATCTTGCCAAAGTGTAGGGTGAGCCACTATATCTAGACATCGAAGCCTAACCTAACCAACCAACGTGATAAAAGTGTAAAAAGATTGACAGTGAAAGGTCGAAAGATATTACATCCGATGGCACTAAACTAGACTTCAATCAATATTAATAGTTAATATTCACTACAAGAACGAAGAAAGTGAAAGGATCAACCCATTTGCATACTCCCACCGCTGTTGTAGTATATCATTTCAAAGTCGAATGATGATTAGCTGCAGCGACTCTGAAAATATGAAAATAAAAAAGGGTTGTAAATCATTTCACTATCGGCTTTATGAAACGCGCTGCTCATTATAAGTGCACTTTGTCTGTTAATGAGCACGAATTGGTAAAGGGTAAAGGGTTGTGGAGTGCCAGCAGAAAGACAAGCTTCCCCGAACAGAGGGGCGAGGGGAGGGGGGGATAATTATTGCAAACGTAGCTAAAGCGCATCAGTAAAAAGAAAGTGTATGAGTCAAGGAGGGGAACACAGCTAATGAGTGAATGCAAAGTGTGGAAGAGGGCAAGCAAATTTGAACGATAGCGCGTATCTCATTCGTGACTGAGTGAATGATTTTGTGTTTAAAAACTCAGTCAGTGTGCCAGTGAGGTTGCTTTAGTGACCATTTGGAAAATATTCCTAACATTGCCAGTTCAACATTTCAATGTTGCATGCTATTTTGAAATATAGAGTTGCATTCTGAATTTGAAAATTAATCCGCTGGCACTTGTTTTAATGAGCTTTGAGCAAGGCAACAAATAGCAAACATTGGCCCGCAATTTCAAAACATCTTGATTGCTCTTACGCATACCCTTGGTATGTAGATATACAGACACATATAAATAGTATATCCGTGAATAGAAACTATGTTACAGATGAAGGCCAGTATGGTGGGAATGGTGGCAATTTAAGTAGCGGTTGAGTGGGTTTGGAATTCTTTTCGCTGCAAACTTGTAACTGTGCTCAATCTATGAAAGATTTTTAAGGATTATTTTTTTAAGAGGTTGAGTCACTAGTAAAAGCGAGTACTCTTTTTTTTTTGAAATATGTCTATGAAGTCGATATATCAAAGTTAGAAATTGTATCTTTGTTAAAAAATAAAGAATGGGAGGGTTCGCTTTTTTCTATTTAAATGGTATATAAATCTTTTGGCAGAAATTTATATTAAGGTGCTATAGGAGGCTAAAAGAACAGATCTTAATTGAATTCCAATTTTTTGAAATACTCGTATAAGGTTTTGAATTTTTCGAAAATCTTATATTTATCTCTGTTATATATTTTTGAATAAAAATTATATATCATATATAGCAGAATTTGTGAGAGCCATATCACCCTAAGATAAGAGCTGAGATCTGGTGGGTAAGTACTAGAATGGGGGTACTTAAGATCAATGACCGTTAGAGCAAAAAAAATGTATCCACGAGAAAAAAATATCGATATACATAGTTTCAGATCTGACTGTAATTGTTAGAGATATAAGGAAACATTTCAAAGTAGTCGCTCTTAGGGGCTTTATCGAATTTGGTACGCGCACGACCTGGAGGTAATACGGTCTAATGTGTAGCATACTTATTCGATATCGTAAACAGTAATCAATATCGATAACGATAGTATTATACGATATGTTTTTACCGTTATGCCTGCTGTTACTTTTTCGTTATCGGTACCAATATAAATAATGACAACAGTAATAAATATAATTAACGATAAAAGTAATCGATTCGTAAACAATAAAAATAATAAAGCGAAATTACCACCTAAAATGCTCTATAAATCAGAATTTTTTCAATAAGAAGACCTTCATATTACGACTGCATATGTCTTTTTAATAAAATCAAGAATATAATCTTGTAAAATTAAGATGGAAGCTTTAATACGAAACCCTTTTCAATAAAATCTATGAAGTAACTTGTAAAACTAAAATGAAAACTTCTTCAATATAATTAAGAAGGGAATCTTTGGTTTCATTAGAATCTCCTCTTAATTTCAATGAGCCGAAGATCTTATCAATTGGAAGATATAGCCTCTTAAATTTACAAATTTATAAATGTACAAGAAAGACAACGAGAGAAAAAGAGAGCGTCGTTATCGAGTAAAGATTTTTTTTTTTTTTAAACAATTATAACTTTATTCATTGAAAACTTCTGAAACAGTAAATATGTATGTAAATGAACAAATTTCATTACGAAAACATAAAAATCCAAAGAATAATATTCATAATATTAAATTATAAGCAATATAAAGTACAAATGTATGTTAAGACGTTAAAAGCAAAATTTGAATTAAAAAGGACTCTTTTAAAAATAAAAAATTTTTCTTATTAATAAATTCAATAAGATTCTAGTAAAAATGAGAGATTATATGAGTTGTAACATAAACACAAAGAAATTTCTTCTTAAAATTGCATATTTGTGGATAAAATTACATAAAAAATAATAAACCTAAAAGCCGGTTCCCTTTTCAATACATTTGAGAGGAAATTCAAAATAAAATTAAAAAGATTTTCAGCAAAAATTTCATCAATCTTGTCTCCTTTTGCACTCTTTAGGCACCAAGCTTTTTTAAACACCGATCTTTTTTAATTATAGGTAAACTCTTTAGCTCTGTGTACGTCCCCAGCAATCTGTTACACATTTTTGCTGTTGTAATTTCTTATTCGTAACGCTAATTGTTACCGATGGTGACATTTAACTAGCGTCACTTTCTCTCCTTCAAACCTATTGTATTATTAAGCAGACGGCTACCATAATAGTTGCTTAGACTGTTTGTTGTACGTTGTATATTAAAATTTCTTGTTGCCTCTATTATTAGTTGAAATGTGTTTTGGCAAATTTTCACAGTTGCTTGCTACGTTGCTATTTTTGTTGTTGCTATGCCGCTACCGCCGTGACTTTTACATGCCGGTGATGCATTTCAGCTGTTGCAAATAAATTTCATGACTTGCCACATTTCTCCATGCCAACTATGAAGAAGCATACGAGTACATCAAACGGTACACATCTACTCACTTCCTGGACTCCGTTCGTCGTCTGTCGTTTCCTTTCCTTTGCCATTAAAACTTTGAATGCGTTATTTCCGTTTGCTGTCTACTGCGGCTAATTCACGACTACATGCAGCATTTCTACGTTCTACGAGCATTGAGTGAGTGAGTGAATTAGCGTGCAACTGACTGAATGGGTTAGACGGTAGCCTTTTTCCTGCTGCTGACGCTGGTGCTGGTGTAACATTTAGCGATAATACTTAAAAATGGCTGCGGCATACCGGAAACGGATGGTGTTGCTGCTGAAGTGGCAAGGTTGCGCTTGAATGCGCTTTTCAACAAATACACGTACACCTACTTGCAGATACTCATTCATTTCGTTCATACACAACATACATAACATCTGAACAATACGCCAGTGTTAGTAAGTAAGTATGCAATGCATATTCAACGAATAAATAGCATGTTTTCAGTCTAAAGCCAAGCAATTCTTCTACTCTGCTCTACAGCAAAGAGTGAAAGCCAACAAGCGGTGATAAATGAAGTTTTAGTGGTTTTTGACCCAGTTAATAAATTGTTGAAGTTGCAGTTGCAGTTGGCTAGCAAACGCACAGCCATGCCAACACACACACACATAGAAATCCGCGTGCATACTCTCATTCGTGGGTATAGTAACCGGAGTAATGAAAAGTGTAATTCTGATGCGAGCATATAGTAAGAAAGTGAAGCTCACTTTAGTTTTAATATAAACTGGAGTTGCACAGATCTCCCCAAAGCTAAGTTGGCGTAACAAGCGTACACAAGTCAAATGTTGAATGTATGGATTAGAAATATTTTAAAACTATGAACACAAACCATACTCAGACACAGCTGGGAATATAAATTTGTGTTGGGGCAGAAAATAGGAAAGATTGCAAAGGATGTTAGAGGGATGTTTGGAATATGAAGCACTTAGCTGAGATGTGGCATTATTAAAGATTTATGTGTGAATAGCAAACGAAGAAAAGGAAAATGAATTAAAAAATAAGAGGATTAAGATATAATTAAATAAAATTAAATAATACTCGCTTAGCAGATGCTGTAGTTAGAGGCTGAAATTAACTAATGATAATGATAATGATAATGATAATGATAGTGATAATGATAATGATAATGATAATGATAATGATAATGATAATGATAATGATAATGATAATGATAATGATAATGATAATGATAATGATAATGATAATGATAATGATAGTGATAATGATAATGATAATGATAATGATAATGATAATGATAATGATAATGATAATGTAATGATAATGATAATGCTAATGATATTGATAATGATAATGATAATGATAATGATAATGATAATGATAATGATAATGATAATGATAATGATAATGATAATGATAATGATAATGTTATGATAATGATAATGCTAATGATATTGATAATGATAATGATATTGATAATGATAATAATAATGATAATGGTAATGTTAATAATAATGATAATGATAATGATAATGGTAATGATAATGATAATGATAATGATAATGATAATGATAATGATAATGATAATGATAATGATAATGATAATGATAATAATAATGACAATGATCGTGATAATGATAATAAGCAAATTGCAAAGGTTGGCCTGTCAATCACTGAATATATGAGATCTTCGTGTTGAAATCTACCTCCATATTTTTGTACGAACAACAGCGGGCTCAAAAGTGTTGCAACTCCGTATACCTAGAGGGACTTTCTTTCATAACAATTTTCGATCTGGAGTCCAATGTAGTATACAATGGCTGGGAATATGTAGACTAGGGAACTCTGCTTCGGTAGGAAGTTTCAAGTGAAAATTTCTGATCGCGACGTTTGGTAGAATGGATTCCTGATCTCCAAGCAGTAGAGGAGGGAATATACATATGTATGGTGGTGGCGATCGCGACCTGGCCCATTCTTAAACCCTTCAACTGCTGACATCGCGGAATGCAGGTGTACTGCGCTGTGTAACTAGTCACGAGATCTCCGATGGGCGGCTGGTCAGGAAGGATTCAGAAACATCGGCTGGTCGGTGTGCTGAAACAGAATGCCGAATTCCGGCTGTCTTTTGCGCGGTTTTTGTCAGAAAGACATTTAGGTATTTCAGTACGTGCACGGTCGATCCCCAAGACGTTGGGAATTTGCCTACTAAGGACCTTCTAGAGTTTATTAGAAAAGATCCGGGAATTCAGGGTTCTAAGTGTGCTGCAGAGATACAAAGTACTTTTCGGGTCGCAGTGTTCCTTTATTTCCAGTCTCGGCTTACTCTGGTAGTTATCTATCTATATATCTAGGCGTATAAGTTCTTAACAGATTTGATTATTCCTAACCTACTTATGTGAATAAGTTATAGAAATGCAGGTTTTGCTTTTTGGTACTACAGTGTATTATTTTTTTTTGTAGCTGGTCCTATGCGATCAGAGAAAACACTCAACCACAAAAGGCCGGCATAGATTATTATTTGAAGTTAGTGAGTGCGTGGACCACGTTTGGTATTTGTAAGTTCAAAAATGCTACGAATTCCTTTACTTTGCTTTCTCAACTTTTTTTTTTAATTTTCTACCACCTTAGCTCCAGCTCTAATATTCATTTTCACAAGCATTGTTTTCGACTCTTAAAAACTTTGCACTCGCAACGACTACAATTGACTTGAGTTGATTAATGACATGCGCGCGTCAACAGCATTAATCAAATGACAATGCGCTGGCGGCGTGGCAACGCTATTAATTTTATTACATGCCGGATTGAGCTAAACTAATGCAACTAATGACATTGTGAGTAAAAGGGTTCAGAAGTTGAGCGTTAAAAGTTATAGTGCTATGTAACTTCATGAACAGCTATAGCATTTTTTTGTCTGAGAGTTTGAAAGTTTGAAGAAAGCTACGATTTTGATTTTCTAGCAACACGAGTTGATTGCTTGAAAGCAGAAACTACTTACACTTTGACAGAAATACGAATGCCAGGAATTTGCTAAGTTTTATTTGTTAGTATTTCAATTGCTCTTACGCGCACACTGGCTATCTGCTACCACTAGCAATTCACTGCACTGCTTAAGGGGAAAACTCTACTTTGTTAGCGTATTGCAAAAGTACAAGCGCATAGACTTATATACTTGCTCTGAATAAATATGTATGCAAATATTATAAGCAAACCGGCAACAACTGCCAACCTCCTTTGTACGCATATAAATTTATAGCACAGCTTACTGTATGTATTACCATAAGGATTTGAGGCACTTGTGTCATATGCAAATCACTTAGCGGTACAGAAGTCACTATGCCACTTGTGTGCTGCCCGGCTGCCCTCTGTGCTGTGCGGTGCTGTGCTGTATTGCAAGCTGTTCCCACTACTGCAGCGACGGCGAATTACTTTTTATATCCTTTCATCAACTTGCAACTCAACTTCTGAATATCACAAGTCGTACTCAAAGTCAAAGTGAACTAAAGTCCCTGCTCAACTGATATTTCCTTTGCTGGTTCTAACTACTTCTGTTTCTACTTTTGTAGCATTTACGTATTCATAAGTAGTTTATGCAGCGTTGAGAAGTTGCCTAGATTATGCTCACTTGTGTATATAATCTTAGTGGAGTATAATTTCAGGCACTTCCACTGGCACCACTCGTAACTTTGAAGACACTGATGGAAGGGAGGAATACCCTGCGGCAGAACCAGAAGTAATAATGTATAACATATTTTGTGACTGCCTCTTGACCAAACCAGGGGCTGATGCGAGACTAAATTAGGGCCCCAATACTACAGATATATTACGTAAAGCAACAGGTTAATTGGAAAAATTTGGGGATGGAATGCAAAATATTATGCTGGGGTCCAAGGCCTTACGCCCATACTCATAACGAGTGCAATGAGAACAGCAACATCCACGGCAACGTACGCCCTACTGGACTTACTTCCGGTAGACCTTCATGTCAAACAGGTCGCAATCGATGCGGTAATTCCATTGGATACTTGAAATAAGTGGTCAAACGTTAATCATGTTCATGGCAGGACTTACGGCGTTCTAGGAGCTTCCAAGGAATGGGGACTATGCACTGCCGACTTCTGAACTCACTACAGAATTCACGACGATGTCTCCCTCCAGGGAAGAGTGCAAACGGAATGCTGTTGGAAAGGGCGTTCCCAGCCATACATACACAAAGGGCTCAAGGCTCAAGGGTAGGGTTGGTGAGCACATGAAGATCTTCATTAGCCGCCGTCGTTCGGCTCACTGTAGAGTTTTTCAGGCGGGACAGATAACAATTGATTGAGACTCAAAACTGGTGAAGTGCGATACAATATCCAAGGTTGATATCTACATTTTCTCAGATAGCCAGCGATAATAAAATCACTGGTAGCCAGGAAATGCCTCACATCCCTTAACGAGATGCCCATCAAAAGTGGTATGGGCTCCAGGTCATTGCGACATAGTGGGGAATTGTAGGCACTCAACTTCTTGCTGAGGATATAAATTAGGAAATAGTCGTCAAGCTACTTGGAAATGGTCAGCGGGAGATGGCGGAACGAGATCACTTGGGGGAACGAGGCCACTTAGAGCTAAATCCGCAATATCTTGTGGACTTGACTTCGTCAGACATCTGACAGTTCAGTCAACCTAACTTAATCAAAGCGAATAGAGTATAATGTTTTTTCTGCTTTTATGTTTTTTGGCCAGTGAGTGTCTGACTTCGCTCTCAGGCGCCTCTGAATACCTTCATAACGGTTCGATTTGGATGCCTGCCCATAGTGACATTGCAGGAAATTGGAGAGATGGGCACTGTGTGAGCTCAACCTAACCTAACCTAGGATTCCTTTTTTCAGCCCGTCAGTGGCCATATTTTCTGCAATCCCACCGTAGCCAGTTACCCAACACACTATTGATGTATGGGATATCATCATTAGTGAACTCGTATCTGATATTATATAGTTTCAGAGCAAAGATTGATATTAATTTTTGCTTCATATTTTTTGAAAGGTTAAATTTCTCGAACTTCTGTCCGAAATACAAGCTAAGATATATTAGAACACAATAAAAAAAGTTATCCGGAAAAACTAATCTTTAATTACCAATCTTCTGGGCGGACATGGTTTTAAAGCACGACACGCTTTCATTTCACATTCTTCCCATTACTCATTATACCTGCAATAATCTTTCTCCATTGCCTGCACAATTTATTCAGTTTGCTATTTAAATTTCTCCCAATTTATTGTCTTTTGATCTAAATTTTCAGCTGAAATTAAGGCTTCCGCTGCATCATCATATTTTTCATTTTTGGTTTTGCATATATTTCTTTTGCACATCAAAGAAGTATGTTAATGGATTTTTGTACCTTTGTAAAAATTGTGGAAGTATTTAAGTTGCACTCAGAGGTACATATGTGATTCAAAGTAGAGTAGTCTCTTTCTTGATGAAATTTAACTGGCCATAACATCTTTAGTGATATTCTAAATCGAGCCGCTATGGACCAGCTCGTAAGCCATTTCATTATCATATTTTCATCATACTGAGGGCGTAATGACAATACAATTTGATGGTCTGCTGGCTCCCACTTAATTCGTGAACGCAGATATTACGAAGTGTTCTATGAACTATAAGTCTTTCCACTCGCTTCTTGCAAAGCAAAAAGTTTTGCCAATATATGTTGACCAAATGTACTCCGATTTCGTGCCAATTTCTATATCCTTTAAAGTCTACAGTATGCGTGCTGCTTTATTTTTTGGGAAAAAATTGTTGGCGGAAGTGAATTCGGCGACAGTCAGGATGCTATTACTCGTATACCAAATTTAATTATCTGCTTCTTTTATTCTTTTTGTTCGTTTTTCTAATTCTTATATGCGTTTGAATTGAACACTTATGAGCTTCATAAGACAACATTATTTATTTAAATTAAGTAAAATTGACTTTGTATCTTCACTTGTTTCCTCCATTTTTCATTTTTCCAATCCATCCAAAGTGGTGCGTAAATTAAGTAGAAATATCTAATTTCTTTGCAAATATTCCCAATTAATTTGAAATTATATTAATGCATACTTTCTTATTGTTGTTGTGTTTTCAAAGCTGCTGCCGCTTAGAGCGAAGTTCCCAAAAATGTTTAAAACTTTTGAACATTAAGAGATGGGGGATGGATGGATGTTAGCACATAATTGGATTTGTTTAACGCGAAAATGTGGAAAACTGCTACAAATGCATGCATACTTAGCATTGCTACAATGCGCACGAGACGCGAAATGCGATTAGGCGTAAAAGGGATGCCAGCCTGAGAAAGTTATTTTGAAAGTGGTGTGAATAAATGTTTAATACTAAAATTATACTAAGAATAAAATATAGATTTGATTGAAGAACTCATAATCAGGGAGAAAGAGTTTCCAGCTGTTGGATCAAATATAAATATTTTTAGTACTAAAACGTGCCAAAGTGTACGTATAGTCTTTACTGTTATATAAAGAATGCGCGATTAGAGTTTCAAAGGTTGTTAGCGTGTAAAATTATTTTAGACAAGAACAGACAAATGGCTTAGTACTAAAAGTGTACTAAGACTGAAATATAAATTATGTTGCAAAGAATAATGCACATTTTTCTGAACGAGTTTGTAACTTGGGGAAATTGTTTCAAAAACGAGATAAATATTTTTTAGTACAAAAAAGTACTAAACTAAATTTATAGCTTTAGAGGTATTAAAGGATGATAGATAAGGTTTGAAAAAATTAAGGTGAACGATTTTCTTCAACATGTGCAAGCTATTTCAAAAGAAAAGGAAATATTTTTTAGTACTTAAAAGTAAAGTCTTTATTTTTACACACGATGCACGATTAGGGCTCCACAGCTTGCCAGGCATGAATATTATTTTGAAAAAGAATTTAGTACCAAAAGTGTACTAAATATTATATATAGATTATGTTGTTGAAAATAACATACAATTAGATGAAGCGGGACTCCAAACTGAGGATATAATTTAACAAACATGATATAATTATATTTTAGTACTAAGGTACATGTATAGTAGTTATTTATTGATATAAAGGAATAGTGGTTTGTGAAAACTAATTAGAAAAAGGGAAGACACAAAGTAGTACTAAAAATGTACCGAGATTATAGATTCATTGCTACTTACATATGCTTTATTGCTACATACATAGGCGTCCTAAGGACTAGGAATTGCCAATCTTCAGAAATTATATTGAAAAAAGAGATGCACACCGGCTTTTCAGTACTAAAAATTTGCTAAAAGTGAATGTATAGGGTTTAGTGTTACGAAAGCTGCAAAATGATTTGACAAAAATGAAACTCACAACGCGTGCACATAAATCACTCATAGGCCAAATAGTTGTATTTTCGTTTTAACTGATTAATTCTATTTAAAATAATACCCATTTTTTATTTGGGTTTGTTTGACACGCAATCTTTGATTCTCTTCCCCGCCAACAGCCATTAGGTATGTAAATACGAAACCGAAGCGATTTTAATAAAATTCTAATATATCAATCTAATCCTTATGCCATATTCTACGCAAATCTGACCATATTTTTATATAGACCATTTTTGTTTTGAATCACTGCGTAATTATTATTTTGTAATTTTTATTTTTTCCTGCCAATAATTTGGTCGTTATTTTTTAGTGTTTTTTTTTTTAACAAAAGCGATCCTCATTCTTTGCTTAAAATTTTTCCGATCATAGTTGATCGATATTTATTGATACTATATTATCATTTATTATATTATTATTTGTTATATTATTGTCATCCCGACAAATTTGTTTGTGTTTACTACGATCGAAAAACTTTACATCCAAGAATAAGTATTATTTTTGATCGAAAAGAAAAAAATTTAATGATGATTAAGTAACGGTAACAGCGATGCGAATGGCGTTTATATATAAATATACACGTGTATATATATGTATATATCGATTTCGATAACGATACCAAGAACGACAAAAACGTATATCGATACCTTTAGCTGAAAATAATACTCTTACACCCCCAAGAAACACCCTGGGCCTTTAAAATCGCTCAGGCAACAAATATTTTTCTATTCAGCTAGATGTAGGAGTGTTTTTTTTTCGTCAATTGGCAACACCGCCAAACCAAGGAATATTGCGTGCGTGAAATGTTCAAAGTAATTAAATTGTCCGCTTTTATTTGCTATATAACGTGTGAGATTTCACACACCTGCTTGTCTACACGTATTAAATATAAGCGAAGAATAACAACAAAATTGTTAACACTCATACAAACAAACGTACTATGTATTTACATTGATTAGAGTGAGTGTATATTTCTATGTGGCAAATTATGTAGATTTCATTAGTAACAGTTATTTGCACACTAAATTAAATGCATGTGTGTTCATTTTTGACAGATGAAAGTGAAAAGCAGAAGAGAAAAGAGTGAGGTAAAGAGACAGAGACAGAGACAGAGAAAGAGTGTGAACGCGGCAAGAGGGTTCGCTGATAGATACAGTGATGCGGCAAAGAGCGTGGTAATGAAATTTAAAACAGTTAATTTGAATTTTTTTCATTTATGGCAGCAGTGGAAAGAATTTGTACGTAAAAATTAAGCAAACATGTATGCGTGTAAACGTTGAAATAATCAGCAACAGCATCGAAATATTCAAAAGCATCTTAATTACTTTTCTATCCCCCTATTGCTTTTATCCTCCACCATCGTTTTTCCCCACTCTCGTTCTTTCTCTCTCTCTGACCCCATATTGGCTTCTGTTTACCTCTCTGCATCTACGAGTTATTTACCCCGCCTGCTTTTGTGCGCTTCAATAAGCAAATTTCGAATTCAAATGCAAATAAGCAAAAATTTGTGACCCAAATTTTTAAAATTTATAGATTTTAAATCAACCAAACAGTCTACCAAGTAGGTGGGTTGGCCAATCAGGGCAGCGTTTCGTTGCGGCGGCAACTCTTTGATATTTGTGGGTTGCGTATTTTAACTCAACACCCACTACCCAACGTTTGGCTTGTGGCCCACAAATTGGCTTGTAAACAAATTTTGTAATCAAATTGCAATTTGTCAGCTAACAATTTTAATAATTCATTCGCTCTGTAACAATTTTGCTTAACTTTCTCTTTTAGTGCTTATTTTTTTGTGTGCGGTTTTTTCGGTGGTTTTTCTTTTACCTCTTTGCTGTCATCAGAAGTTTTGTACCTAATTTTGATGTGTCTGTTGTAAGTAATTTGCTGATTCCATCAGCGGCTAAGTGAGTATGTGTGAAGTGCGCAGTTTATTTGCTTATTTTCTATATGGAAATTGCTGAGGAAATTGGTTCAAAAGTATTTTTATTTTATATTTGTTTAAATCAGGAATTGATCTATGAATGAATTTGACTGGGTTAAAAAGCAAGATTACTATCAAAGTGCACAGTTAGTACATCAACTATACCTGGCATCTAGTAGCAAAATCTGTTAAGAATTTTAGCCTTTATTTAGATATAAACATGATAGATATTTGATATTTGATAGATATTTGCATCTAACATTCAATTGCTAGTAAAAAAATTTCTGAGAAAAAATTCCTAAACTATTTCTAGATCTATCAGCATACTATTTTCCTAATCTATAGTCTGTAAAAGACCCTTTCCCTGTACACAAGACCTTTTAGGAATGAAGCATTAAAGGCTAAATGCCTGCCTAAAACCCTTTGGGGTTTGATCTTTCGGGATATGCAGTTACAGTTGAGTAGTTATTTTCAATTCCGACTGGTAAGTCCCCATTTGCCACAAAATGCGCAGTCAGTGTTGGAGACCGGGTAACCAACCCGCCAGGTCACGGCTGTATGAGAGACAGAGAGCTTTAGAATTTGGAATTGTGCTTGGCGATTTTAGTGCCAGGGTTTGCAAAGAAGACATATTTGGTCCAACAATCGGACAACTCAGCCAACATGATAACACCTCTGATAAGGAAGAGAGTCTGATCGACTTCACCGAGTCGTGGAACTTTGTAGCGAGTAGTGTCAGAAATCAGCATAGAAACCTCTCCAAAGTCACTTGAGTGTCACCTGTTCAGAGAACTAAGAACCCATCCTGCTAAAAGAGGCAACTCCTTATCGCTTGGATACGAACGAGCGGTGGAGCTCCATCTCCCGATCTCTTCATGCCGCTACGGAAGAGATGGTTGGTTACTACCATCCACGCAAAAAAATATGCAACGTATACAGCCCCCTGCAGCCTATTACTAAGCGAGTAATAATTTAGCGATGAAAGCCACGCTTTTGATAGCACGAAGAGAAGCAACCTCTATAACGTCGTGCCCAAATTTCGGATCCCCACAAAACTTATATGTCTGAGTAGAGTGACGTTGGGCAAAACTTTAGCTGCGTTCAGATTTGAAATGACCTCTCCGTTCGGGACGAGATTTTAATAGTGCGTTTCACTGTCGCATGCCTTATTAAACCAAATGGTCTTCTATTCGAATTCACGTCGGCGTTGACAGTTTAACTTTGAAGTAGTGAAGTACTTTGTATACTGAGGACCTAGACATCAATAACGTCAGCTTGGAGATTAAGCGAAGAATATCTCTTACCTGCTCCCTTGAGCTCGGTAAGCAAGCAAAGCCATTTCCCAACGAACTAAAATGTCTAACAAAAATGCAAAGGCTTTGGGAGCCGTCAAGAGAACTACTCCACTCTTATGATAGAAACCGAATAAGATGGCATAGTCTAACGCATACAAGTGCAATGATTGACATGGCCTTGGCATGTTGTATGAATGAATTATTACGCTCCGGCGAAAATACACTTGACCTTCTCCCACCTCTTGGGCCTACATAGCACATAGCAGAAATAAAAACTCGATTCAGCCTCAAAGCACAAATGAAAGCGTTTCGTGCCTCCTTTCTCTCAAGTTCCTTTTTCTCTTCAATCTTATACTTTCCTATACATAAAAATTTCGCGTGAAAGGTGAAAGTTCCCAAAATCTGGTAGAGATATTTAAATCAGCCTAAAGTTTAGAAATGGTTGCCGTCTTGTAAGAAATAAAATATTTTATACAAGAAGTTATATAAAATACTGTACTTATAATATTGATATCATAGTAGTATAATACAAAACTTTAAATCAGAAATATTTTGGAAAAAGTTTAAGCTAGTTACCATATAAATATATGTATAAGATGGCACATCCGAACTAAACTTCTGAAGAGGGTTGTCAATCTCCAAATAAATAATCCAATTAAATTCAATGTATCCACTAGTGTTGTATAATTTCTGCATTTGTTGTTTGAATGTTGTTTTCTCTTTGTTTCTCTTAATTACGTACTTGTCAATTTACAACCTTCAACCTGCAACTGCTCTTCTTTCAAACACTCATACCGCTCAACATCGTTAGGCGTTTAAGTATTCCCCTGGCGGGTGCTTCATCAGTGCCATTGAGTGCTGCCAATCAACTTTTGACCCAAAAGTTAAGTTGTTGTGTATTGTTGTGACTCTTTTTCATTACCCTTTCGCTTTTCGCTTTTCTCGTTTCTTTTTCCCCTTTTTATTTGCAAGGATGTGTGCATCTTTTGACAAATTTTCTAATAGCCAAGGCAGAGTGCCGAAAACGTGGGAAAAAAAGAAATAGAATGAGCGAAATTAAAAATAGCAGCAGTGCCGAAAAAAGAAAAAAATAAAAAAAATTGCATACCCAATGTTGTGGTTTTAGAAAACTGAAAGAAAGGAAAAAATACAAGGCAAATAAACAACACAAATAAATTACACAGCAACATTATAGTTTGGACGAATGGTGAAAGGTGAACTACATAAATGTAGTGGGTTGTGCCACTGAAGGCAGTGATTTGTGTCACTGCCTTGCTCCGGTTACACCATTTTGACTTTAACGTTCCCATTTCCAGTTTGGCACTTTGCTCAAGCGACGAATATTTGATCACAAATTTTCTTTTGTTTACCTGAAGAGCTGGTAATTTTAGTCGTTATATCTCTGGATATTTATATTTTTTTGTTTTTCTTCCTTTTAATTTTAGACTTGTTTTGTCGCGCTAAGTTGAATATAAGGATTAAAGGGGTGTTTTTCTCTAGTGGAGATTACGGTCAGGATATGGTTGTTTTGCTAGGAAGTCCCTTATAGTTTCATTGCAAATAGCTCGTATTAAGTTAATTTTTTTATATTTTTGTAGAATAAGAGGCCGGTATCCTTTGATTGTTTTTTTTTTGTTACTTAGTTGTTTTCGCTTTTTGTATTTGAAGTTTAAGTTGTTCTTAAAAAATCCCTGCTATTTCTCTTAATTGCAATTTATTTATTTTATTTGCACTAGACAAAAAAGCAGAATGATAAAATTTAATTAAGCTCCTTTAAATTATCAGCTTTTCATTCGCATTAGAATGCTTTGATTAAAAAGTCATTATTTATTATAATATAAAAATCCAAACTTAAATGGTTTGTTCAATATTGAAACTATTTTATTAATTTACTCTATTCTCTAAAGCATTTCTTCATGAAGGTTTACTCAAAGGCTCTTTATATTCCAATAGTATAATATTTTATTTATTTAACTTTTTCAGTTAATTTTAATATTTCAGTTTGGTAGCAAGGCCATTCGAAAATATATTTCAAATTAAGTTTCTCAAAGCGCTGCAATTTAATATTGATGTAGATATTATATATATTATGGTAACATACACATTGAATTTATTCCTTTTGTAAATATGTAGCCATGTAAATGGCAACCCAGGTCAAACATGTTCAGATTTAAGAGGTTTCAGGTCCTTGGTTTTTTAATGACTGTTTAAATATTTTACATATTATAATTTAATTTATTTATATTTGAAATTCGTGCATACATATGTAAGTACTTGGCAACCCTATTAAAATAATTTCGAATTCAAAAATTTCACTGTGTTTTTTAAGGCTATTTTAATATTTTACTTACCTAGCGAATTTAATTAATTTTAATTTGAAATGAGTTCATATATGTATATGTATTTGCGTGTTTGGCAACTCTATTCAAAAATTCTCGTCTTTAAAAGATTTTGGGTACTTCTTTTCAATAGCTATTTAAATATTTCACCAACTTGGCGAATGTAATTAATTTAGTTTAAATAGACAGGTGGTAACTCTTTTTCAGGATGTGTTTGCAGCAAATTTGTCTCGAATGCCTTTCATTTGATAATTTCTAGTTTTGGAAAAGGGGCAACTGAACTTACAAATTTTTAAGTTTAATTAATTTAAAAAAAAAAGTCTTCAATACTAATATTTCAAACTAATATGTAAATATTTGGCATGGTTCTGAAATTTAGTTTTGAAAGCTGGTAACCCTAGCGAATAATACATTTGCTGTTTGCTGTTCTGATTAATAATTTTCTGATATTTTACTGAGCGTACATCAAAGTTGACTAAATTTGATTTAGATATATTCCTTTGAAATACCTTTTGTTTTGTTGAATAACATAATTAATTGATTCAGCTTAATAAGATTGACGGCGCCCTTCAGTCACCCTAATAAAACTACTATATATCAAATTGTGTTTAAATTTCTTTTGTTGAATACCAAAGCTAATTTTTAGTATGCATAGTTTGCTTAATTAAATGTAATTTTTTATTTTAAAATATATATATATAACGAGTTTTGGATCCAATCGTTCCAAACACCTTTCGTTTTTTAACAACAAAGGAATATGTTACACGAAAATGTAATTAATTTTAATATTTTGTACATGACCGAAATACAGCTTCCTCAAACATCTTTAATATTTCATTCGAATATGTTTAATACATATGTGACTTAGTGAAATAATTTTAGTTATTTGAAAAAATGGTAATTCAATTCAAAAATATGTCACTTTTAAATCTTTTTCTAATTTTCCTTATTTTTTAATTCTCTGTAAGGTATAACTTATTGGCAGTTTGTACCATAGAACCGGTGAATATATTTTACTAAAAAATATATATCGCAGCTATTTGTTCAATTTGTATATTTTTAATTTGAAACATCTGAATAGTTATGCGTAGATTTTTCAAAGTTTCAATTTGTATGTATTCATTGGTTTTCTCCCAATCTTAATTACTCTACCAACCTAAATATTATGCTTTGTACGACATTAAAATGCTTTCAAATTAATTGGCACTGCAGCTTTGAAACTGAGAAGGTCAGTTGCCACAAATGAACGAGCAGCTAACAATTCAAATTCCTGCATCGAAGGCCAAAACCAAGAAAGGAGCAGTATATACATACGCACACACACACACACACATGCACATAGATCTAGGTACATTCACCCATACGCCTACAAAACAATTCAAACAACGAATTTGAGTGAACGCCGAATTGCAGCGACAGTGAAATGTTGATTTTCATTGAAATGCTGCTCTTCGATTGAATATTTTCCTTGCCACAAATTCATCTATTCGGCTGTTGTTTGGGTCAGTAATGGAGCAAGGAAAAAATCAACAATATGTAAAAATAAAAAAGTTGGAAAGAAGGAAAGCAATTTGTGAATAGCAGTAGCCTAGTTTGGATGCACTGAAGTGACCGTGTAGTATTGTGAGGTTTTGAGGGCAATTAAATTTGAAAATTCGACAGCTTTGGGAGGTCGGTTGGTGTTGGTCGTTTGATTACAAAAAAGATTTACGAAAATTTGACAAGTTCTTAGTTGAAGGATTTATGCTGGTAGAAAGTGAAATGGGGATTAGTTAGAGGCAAATTATTACAAACTAACTTATTTTTGAATACATAAAAAAATGTTAGCAATTCAAATGATTTACGAAATATGTAGATCAGGTGTAAGAAAGGTAACCAAATAATAAGAGTATTAAAAGGTGAAAGTATCGGCAAAGTGAGTTGATTTTACAATATTCGCAATATTTTTCATGTTATAGCTTTTTCCTTAATTTTTTATATACACCTTGTTAGTTAAAGTCTCAAATTTTCTATAAAATGTATAAAAATTCAACAAATTAAAAAAAAATCATCAACATTTCAGACTTTATAACATATTTTTAGAAACTTTTCAGGTATGCAGTTTTGTAGTCAGTCTATTTTTTTTTTATGTATACTCGTACATAGAATTCAAAAGTATTGGCACAGTGATATTTGCTGTATAATATTCACAATGTTTTCCGAGTTAAATATTTTCGTCGAGTTCATTATAAACTTAAACCATATAAATCATAGCTGATAACTTTCAACAAAATTCAAAACAATAAATAAATTTCCAAAAGATTTTCAACAAAATTTGAAGCTTTTTAAGCAGAAACTTTTCGGGTACTCATTTTTGTATCCAATTCAATTTCAGTGTTGATACAAATATGCGTTGATTTTTCAAAAAATCTAGTCGCAGGTAAAGGTTTGCTTGTATCAGATAAGTCGAACAAGAACACGGGGACTGCTTGCTCTTAAAAAATATTAAATAAAGTTATATAAAAATTGATAAGCTTTCCAAGCTGCTGCTTATTAAGTGACGTACATTTATCACATCTATCTAATATATTTGTTTGTATGTATATGTATATGCACATATTATAATGTATGTACATGCCTTGCTGCTGTCATTTGTGTTGTTGTTGTTTAAATTCCAATTTCGGTTGTACATGAAAATTTAATAAAGTTACCCCAATTCCAGTTCACTGAACTGTCAGTTAATAATTTAACCTAATTCTTATATGCCAATAAAGACAGCTAACATAATGGCAACAACAAAGACAAATATAACAACTATCTCAATAAGAATAGGGCGAAGAAAATGACATCAACAACAATATGTAACAGACGTGCGCTACAAGAAATCGAACAGCTGTTGAAGTAATGACTACTATCGGCCGTGGAGCATCAAGGAATGCGGAAAGAATTAAAGCAAACTGCAATTTTTTTAGCAGCCGGAAAGGACCTGAGCTCATGTGGAAGAAAATAAAACAAACCAGCAATTTTGATCGGCATCTAAAACAACAAATCCGAATATGTATTTTGGTTAAAAAGAAAAGCAATGTCGCTTGAGTATCTGAGTTGGGAGACTCTGGCGAGTTCACAGAAATACTTCAAAAATGTTTTAAATCTCGTTGTTGACTTAAAGAACAAATGACATAGGTTAAGTGGCAAGCATTGTAAAATAAGTCAGCTGTAACTAAATCGGATATCCTGCAATTGCAGGAAACCTCCTGAAGTTTTTAATAGGATAATAAAAAATATTTTGAAAGCTTGTGAACTAAATAAAGTAATGCAGTTTTGTGCAAAGTTAAATATAATACTATAAAAGTAAAAGCGATGGGCGTGAGTTTAGTAGAACGCGTAGCTTTTTGGAAAAGTTCTAATGTGGCTTATTAAATTTGGGTCAATATGCTATGGCATGATTGAACAAACACTTTTTCCAGTTGCATATTGAACGGCTAAAAAATATTTACGTTTTTTTTTATTATATTCGTGCCGTTTGAGGATAATTTAATTGGAGAAAAGAAGAAACATATCTTTTGAAAATAAATATTTTATCACCAAAATATTAAAAATTGTTGTGTATTTTGTGCAAGAAATAATATTCAGTTACTAAATATTAATACGCTGCGTATGCAACTTCCTCAGTAAAAATAAGGACCAACCAAAAAGTCTTCAGGATTATAAAATTAAGAGTAGTATCTTTGGCCGGCTGATTTATGCCTTCGGGGAAAATTAAAGCAGACAATTTTTTTTACATACCAAGCAATATTATTAAATTGTCTGCTAAACAGATTTACGGCCACATTTTATTGCCACTAAGTTTAAGCTTTGACCCAGAGCATGAGACTTGAAAAGAAACTTTTAGCTACTATGGACGCGGACGGTTGGTACGAGGGGCTGAAGACGAAAAAGAACGTTGCGCACATCCATATACACCGATGACTCGAAAATTGAGCAAGCGGTTTATTGCACAGAACTTGGGTTTACCAGGTTCTTTAAACTAGCGGACCATTCCAATATTTACATTGGTAGTCAAGCGACCATGCGAGCATTATTATCATGGTATACCGGTTCTAGAATCATTGGCTGCAAAGTGCCAGTTTAAAGGTTGGCAATGGCTAAGATCGGGAACCTCTACTAGGTTCAAGGGCATGCAACAGCAAACAGACCAGTTGAGGTAACGTGTGCAAGGCAAAAATTATTTGCAGGTCCTCTTGGCTTCTGGTGCCACAGTACTACAAATTGGATCTCACAACGGATTCCAAATGCAGATCGCGTATTGTATGTGTTCCTAGAGCTTACCGTTTTACGACTAAGATTACTTGGTGAGGATCAACTACGGAGCTTGGAGTCGGCCGCGCGAAAAGAGCCAAGATAATCAGTTCATGTGAGGCCCTCTGAGCCCAGTTAGTTCAACTTTGCTTAACCTAAATGCAAGTTTGACAATTATTCTGTCTCCTAGACCTTGTAAGCCTTTGTGCTAAGACATCTTTATGCGATGCAAACTGCTTTGTGGTGATTCAGATTTGTTTGTATATATGCTCTGAGTATTTTGTGAATCATTTGAGCTCAAATTACTACAATATTTGTAAGTAAATGGGAATATTTTCTGAAACAAAAAACATAACTCAATACCTAAATATGACTGATTTGTGGTAAAAACAAATAAGCAAAATTAAAAATAATCTATTGATAAAAATCATAACGAAAGAAATAAAAGCGAAGACTAAGGCCGATAACTGCTTTAGCCGCGAATGAAACTCAACAGCAGGCAAGTGGTTGACGGCGAAAGCTGAGAAGAACTCTCATGCCATTAGTGGAGGCAAGTGTGAAGCGCGTGGCAAGTGGCAAGTGGCAACTGATGCACCTGATTGTTGGCAGTTAATCCACTTAATGACCTCGATGATTTTATTGATGGGTCAACACATGGCAATAAAAACAAAAATACAACTTAAGCTAACGGCAAAAAGAGAAGGGAAAAACTAAACAAACAGAAGAAAAACAGCTCACAGATAGTAGAGAGTAAGAAAAAAAGTTGCTACTGTGAGCACGTCAGTTGCCAATGTGCGAATGAGCCGCACGACGCCACGACTGGCATTCTTCGTTCGCAAGTTGCCCACTGTTGGTCATTTTGTGTTAAATGAAGTTTTGTTCAGCTTTTAATGTGAAGCGATTTCTTATGTGCTAACAACAACCGAGCGGGGGTGTATGAGAAAATAAAGAACTAACGGAGGGTCGGTGGCAAATCGCTGCAATTGCGCTGCAAGCTGGCTCTGGTCATGAGCAGGGGAAGTATATCCACTCGTTTGTGGGTGGAAGGTGGTGGCGCTAAATGAAGAGAAAATATGAGTCGTTAGTTAGGCAACAGTTGGTGCTGATGCGTTGCGCTGTTGGTTCTGCGATCTGTGTGAGCTTAGTGTACAGGCAATAATAATGCTTACTATGGGCAGCCTAAAATTGATAAGGACGATAAGGGAGCCACATATAGACCTGACGTTCGTAGACTGTCTAGGTAATTACATTTGTGTGCCAGTGTGAGTGGAAGTAAGGTGGACACTGGCGTGGCGAGAAGACAGATTGTCGTCTTTGTTAAATTATTCAAGACCGCGTTAAAAACACTTCTACTTTAGTTTAAAGCAGTTTACAGGTGATTACTGTCCTCAAATTTGTGGTGTAAATTTGAAAGATTTACCATAAATGGGATGACTTCAGGATGACTTTATGTCACCATCTCAGACCAAGTTATTATTAACCGATTTCAAAAAAAGGAGAAGGATCTCAATTAATTTTGTATATTTTTTTAAATACATATCATTACGTTAGTGATAATAATAATAATAATGATGATAGTGATAATGATAATGATAATGATAATGATAATGATAATGATAATGATAATGATAATGATAATGATAATGATAATGATAATGATAATGATAATCATAATGATAATGATAATGATAATGATAATGTAATGATAATGATAATGATAATGATAACGATAATGATAATGATAATGGTAATGATAATTATAATGATAATGATAATGATAATGATAATGATAATGATAATGATAATGATAATGATAATGATAATGATAATGATAATGATAATGATAATGACAATGATTATGACCCTATTGTTCATTACAATCTCGATAATCACGACTAACCAAAGAAACGTGATGACTAAGCGAGTTCGACAGTGTTTTTTTTTTAGTTTTAAGTAAAGTTGGCTCGCTTCTATTTTTACCAATGATTCTCAACAGAAGCCATTGAAAATCAATTTAGTCATGTTACTACTTCCTACTGCAATTTTGAGTTTATTAAAAAAATTTCTGTATCATAATATTCAAAGATATCCAAGTATAAATCTTGTATATTCGAATATTTTGAAATATTTATGTACTTGGTGGCGGAAAATTTTTGATTTTGATTAATAAATAATTCATACTCAAACATATTTTGTGAAGCAGCATAGAAATATTCATACCATACAATAAACAAATTTATTTCTCTCTGTAATCGAATTTGCCGCTACCAGTGCTTTAGTCATACTATACATAAGAGCGTCTGGAAGCTAAAAGAGCATAGCAATAAATTGCTTTTCAAATTGTGTAAACTGAAAGAATTGCAGTTCAAGTTAAAGGAGAGATCAGCTGGAGAGTAATAGCAACTTGCTGCCGGAAGCGGAAGGAAGTTACAAAGAAGAAGAAGGAAAAATGAAAAACACACACATGGCATAGTACAAATACCGGTAACGATTGCATTTTTAATAGCCAAATAAGTACGCGGCAAATGTTGTTATTTACACAAATGCTTTGTATGAAAAGCACTCACTTGAGAAACGTACAAACTTTGCACAAGCTGACTGTGCACCGAAAGCAAAACGATGGATAAGAATATTAAGACGAAGGTAAGTAGAAAAAAAAAAATAGTTGGCTCCCCAACTAAGTTTGGATAAGGAAAGAGGTGAGAGTAGGTAGCTGGTGTGGCAGAGCACACGTTTGGTGGAAATTAAATGTAAGGATTTCAAACTATTTGTAATCTCAGCGTGAAAGCTTGTATGTAGCGTAGTTGTTGAGTGAACTGACGCATTTTTTCGTAGACTTGGTAATTCCAAGTATTTATCGTGATTTTTTACTGATTTTATTTTTGCACTTTGATTGCATTTAGTATGTACATATATGTGTAGTTATTTTCGTTGCAAAATGGTTAACTCAAATTGGTGCATAGCTCAACTAATGTACATATATAGTTTATTTCTTACTAATTTTATTTTCAAATAGCAAGACACCCGTCGTCTATGTGATTATAGTTGTATACATATGAGTATTTACAGAAACGACAGGATGTATTAAATAAATAGGAAATGCTAGTGCTTGTGGCATTAAAAGGAGATTTGACTACGTGAAAATCCATAAAAAGAAACAGAAAGAGGAAAGCGAGTGAATTGAATAACAGGGAAAGAACATATGTGCAGCCACTTTAAGTGGCTGTAGTCCACTCTTCGATTGGATTTGTATGGTATAGTAGTAGTAGCAGAAAGTCGGAAATTAAAGGATGGTAAACACTTTGGGTAATAGAAGAGACCTAATATATGAAATCGCCTTTAAATATGCAGGGTAGCTCAATAAAGAAACTATTTCAATTTGAAAAAGTGATCAGAGTAGGAAGTAAATATATAGAAAAATTAAATTTTGGGCTTCATTTCAAGCATACTATATGCTAGATATTTGAAAAGGTTAGCCTGGTCGTATACGTAACCTTTTTGTAAGCTAGCTTTGCAAAACGTTGCCTCTAGCTCGAATAGATAGTAAATTGGTTTGCATGCGAATGATTATAGTTTAGCTTTCGATTAGAAAAAATTTTTAATCCATACTTTTGCGCTATTGTAGATCTATGTATTTATGGTTTCTAAGGGATAGAAAGCCCTTAACAAAACTTACTAGGTGTCATTGGAATAACCTCTTGGGATTTTTTGAACTTTATTAAACTTAGTAGCCAAGTCTTTTTTGCGCTTCTCATTCTGAATCTGAAGTCAGTTGTGAAATATTCAAAATGGAGAATCCAATATGGCGAATATATTTAAAAAAAATTTACAACTTTTTTTTTTATAAAATTTAACGTCCAAAGATTCTTTAAGTCGCTAAAAAATCGCATTCTTGGTATATTTAATATCCAAATTAGTACAAAGGTAAGCTTAAAATATATAAATGTACAACTGCTTAATTTTTTTTTGATAGTTTTAGATGCTTAAATGCCACTATTAACACAACCAAATACAATTACAATAAATTTCTTGAAACAAAAGCTAGTTTTTCTAAAATATTCCACATATGTATGCAGACAAATTTTAACGACTCTTTATTCTTTCGGCATATCTGGGCTTACTTTTAAACAACACTCCTTTAATATGTTCTTTTTTTAATCAGAGTTTAGAGCATTAAAACTGGTATTCTGGTAGCTATCTCTAGTTACTGACAGACACTTCTCAGATTTGAAATCAATCGCTAAATTGTGAACTGTTTTGGAGAAAGTTAAATATTTTAGTTTTAAACAAGATCTATTAACTTTGAACTGTTGTAATCCTACTTAATTATGAAAAGGGTTGAAATTAAAAACTTTTTTTACAAGTTTCTTTGTTGTGGAAGGTAAAATATTTCTTTTTTCTTGTAATTTTTCTTGGGTGTTCGAGAGTTGGTTTCATTATAACTATCTTCCAAATTTTTATTTATTTTCATTTTAGGGCAATTGAACGGTAAACTAAAAATAAACTTTTTGACAGAAATTAGAATATTTTATTTAAATATAATTTGCACAACTTTTTTCTACTTTAATTGATATACTTTCAAAAAACTATATCATAAGCCGGTTGAGAATTACAATTATGTGCTAGTAAACTAATGAAATAATGACAAATTGAACAAGTTATAAGGCAACAATTGTTGCATACTTCAAGGCACTCTATTTGATAATTTACCGGTTAGGTCTAAGTAACTATATTAGGGTGTTTAAATCATTGTTTTTTGTGTATCTAAAAAAAATTAACCCCTCCGTTGTCCGCAAAGTCCCACTCTATTTAGTGCTGATTCAAAACCGAAATCTGCCATCAATGTCAAACGCTTAAAGAAAGTGTCGAACAATAAATGTCATACGGCTTATTTTATTAATTTTGTTTTTCTTTCGTAATCTAAAAGCACATTTCCATATTAATCATATCTCACAATTTACGAGTACACTCATATACTCGTATATCTTATTTTTCTCTAACAGTAAACGAAAAGCTTGCACGCATCGCATTTGCATTGCCTAATAACATAATTTAAAAAAATCATTATTTATTTATGATTTTGACAGCATATTCAATTAGGCGTAGCTAATTAAATAAACAGCATTAGTTAGCAGCTGGTGATATGCGAGGAAAGTTGACAGAAAAAAACTGTACAAATTATGACATTAAGAAGTTGAACTTTCTTTAGCTTCCCAGTTATGATTTTTAAATGGCATCAACTTCAATAAAACGAAGTTGCCTAACTTTGTCGATATTCATTCATGAGAGGCAGTATAGAGCTAGTGTCAGATGAATAAATTATTATATTTGCTATTTTTGCTTTTGTTGTAGACGCTATAATGAGGTTTGCTGTGGAGCTTGCAGCTGTTTTTTTGCAAGCAAAATTGTGCAGCGCCGTTCGCATCCAGTGGGAGCCAGAAATAAGTGGAAGTTTTGGAGTTGTTGCGAGATAAACTTTTTAAGCAAAGAATTAGCCAAGCATTTTTTTATGCGCTCATTAAAAGTTGTAGCACAGTTTGCGACATTTTTATAGTAAATTGTTTTTGAAATTTAAAATATCTGCAATTATTATTTACGTATTGTGTGGGTAGTTAAAAGGCGACATGAGACATGAACTAAAGCACAGAAATTGCCAGCTTGTTTCCAATTCTATTTAAATATCATTTATCTAGTGTATGAGCAATAAGTAAGTTAGCTGTGCCTGCTATTAACTTTTTCATGAAGACGATTTGGTTAGTTGTAGCCATTTTTCAAACTCTCCTCCACACTGCTGCAAATCTTGGCGGTTTCTTGCTTTTATAAATTTTGCTTGCTTACTCTATGCCTCTTTTCATATTTGATGTTTTTTGTTGTAAGAATTTGACAGGTTTCTCTATTGTATTATAGACTCATTTATCATTTCGTTAATTTTATCACATCAACTTTGTAAATCAAAAAGTTGGTTTAAATTTTAGATCCTTTTTGTTCAAAAGTGGTGAATAGTTAATTTGTTTATTGTAAAAGGAGAGCAATAGTTTGGGGTAAGTAGAAGCAGTTAAGATAAAATACCTTTTTTATCTTATTCATTGTATTTAGATATTTTTTAATCAGTTATACGGGGCGTATACGTAACATTTAATAACTACATTGCTCTTTACATTTCATGTGAAGTATTTGGGAACAAAGTTTCGCCCTCGCTTGCCAAATTGGGTTTAGAAATTCTACGAGAAATATTTAAAATAAGAACTTAACTAACTAAATCATAGCAATCTTAGTGGGTGCGATACTTCTATACGAGAAACATTTTAAAATAATATATCGTATACAATTAATATATGACGGTTAACAATACTGATCATATGTTACTCCGAATTAGTGTACAGTAAACTGAGTTCTTCATCGATTTACCATTCAATAATTTCACACGGTGTGGGTTAGGAAAAAATCCGGCCGTAGATCGCGTTTACCGGGCAGCGAAGTCTCTGAACATTTGGTTGTCAGAATCTGGATTTTCCTTTGTCGTTTTATTATATAAGTAGTATTATAAAATTGATATTGGAGCCAAGATGCGAATACGCTGAGTGTTTATTCGACTACAAGAAGTACTTCATTTTACCCTCGTTCACCTAAAGGCCCACTTGTCTCGCTTTTTTATTCAGCCTACATGAATTTTTCTTCTTCTCTTCCGTAAGTCGTCGCAGGTGCTGTCTGTCTTTATTTCTACACGCCCTTCCATCTTCCTAAGCCACCGATAGCGCTGCCTTTCGTTTCACCTGATCGCAGTGCAGCTCTTTCTTTTTTGCAGAAGCGCAATACTCCTCAACGTACTAGTCGTTTTTTGGGCTTGCTAGTATAAAATAATTTTAGACCTTCAAGTTCCTTTAAAAATAAAAGTAATTAATTATTTGCGCTTGATATACGAGTATTTGGGACGACGTACTTCTAGACTGAACGCTGGCAAAAAGTATTGAGAAATATACGCAATGTAAAAATAAAGGTATATCCTTAAACAACAGGCTCGACTAACCGTGTAGGAGAAAACAAAGGTAACAAAATTGGCTTCGATTTTTCGCCTCGTGTATGCTAAATACAAATGAAATGAGTGCACTTTTGATATTCGAGCTCTTGAAAAGAAAAAAAAAACAACTTGTAAGTGGCACTCCACTAGGTATGGTTGAAGGTGCTTTCTTCATTTAGGCTTGGCATCAGTGTTACCAAAAAATGTGGGGTTTCAAACAAATCACGTTTCTTTATATAACTTTATATATTACAAAAATACGCAGTAAAAGAAAATATCGGGTTCGCTAAGAAAATACTAATGGTCGCCTTAACTTCCCCGGCTTAAACCCCTCCAACTCAACAGCTAGTTTTATTTTTTTCGATCTCCACTACCGCTGCTCTTACTCTTTCATTTTTACCTTAATAACTATGTGGTCCAAAAAGTTTTTTTTGGAAATGGAATATCTACCTTTGAACTTTTGCTGATTAATTACAGCAACGCTCAATTTCGATTGACATCGAAAACCATTGACTTTCTTTTTAATCTACAAGCAAAATACACGCAAAACATTTTCCATTAATTCTTTCAAAACTTAAGGTTGTTAAATTTAAGCTCGAAAACTTGAAATGCCAAATTAATTAGTGTAGTATAAAATTTCACAAACAATAGTGTAAAATTCTAATCAAGATGATTAATTCTACACTAGCATACTTAGTTAATAGATGAAACAATATCGAAAAAGGTTTCTAAACAAAAGTGTAAAGCAAATAATCGAGCCTAATACTAAAATAAAAACCCCGTACATAATTGGTTTCATATTTCAAACATAGGGCAAGGAGTGAAAAGGTCAAACTATACTGTGAAAAAGAGGTAAGCGGTTGCTCGAATACTGTGTTTGTGTTTGTGTAGAAAAAAAAACAATCATGGCAAAATTAATGCGGAGAGAAGGCAGTTAGGATTAGGCTATGCTGTCGACTTTAGTTATTTTATAATTTATATTGCAGAGAGGCTGTTTATTTCTAATGGTTTATTTAGGCAAGCAGTAGTGAAAGCACCGGCAATGTGTTGGCAAGTGTGACACTAATTTATGAAGGCACTTATAAATTATCCGAAAATTTATGAATAGTTTGCAACTAGAGGCTAAATAAATTAAGCCGAACTAATATAATATATACATATATAGTAAATGATTATATGTATAAATATAAAACTTGTGTAGATCTATGTAATAGCAAAGAGTGGGTTGCACGCGTGTATAACTATATTTACATATAAATCGCATAATTTGTAGTTAGGTGTCTGTGTATACGTTTGTGTAAACTTGTAATAAAATATTTCATATCTATTATGTATGTATATAAATAATGTTTATGCAAATAAGTGGCAAATACGCTGTCAAAAAATATGCAAATAAAGATTTTGAAACCACATTTGCATTCCTGATAGAGGCCGTTCAATAGTGGAAGGAAACGGTCAAGTTCCAAAATTTAAATAAATCAAATTAGATTAGGTCAAAACGGTTGCCTAACGTGCACCTAACGGGTGACCTAGTAACACGAATTCACAAAGAGATAGATAGAGTTAAATATGGGAGTAGTAGCGATAGTAGTCGTTAGTAATATTGTTGTGATAATAGTAGTTAGTATTAGTAGAATTAGTAAAATAGTATTAGAAAGCAGTAAAATTAGTATAAGTAATTAAAAGTATCATAAGTAAAAAAAGTACTTGAAATTAGTAATAGAAGTAGTAATTAGTAGTAGCATTGTAAAAATAGTAGTAGAAATTTGTAAAAATAGTAGTTATAGTTAGTAGTAGCATTAGCAAAAGTACTCGTAGGAATTAGGAAAAATAATAATAAAAATTATTAGCAGCATTAGCAAAAATTGTAGTAAAAATAGCATTAGAAATTAGCAAAAATAGTAGTAGTAATTAGTAATAGCATTAGCAAAAATAGTAGTAATTAGTAGTAGTATTAGTAAAAGTTGTGGTAGAAATTTAAAAAAATAGTAGTAGTAATTAATAGTAGCATTAGTAAAAATAGTAATAGAAATTAGTAAAAATATTAGGAGTAATTAGTAGTAGTATTAGTAAATAGTAGTATTTATTAGTAGTAACGTAATTAAGAATAGTGGTAGAAATTAGTAAAAATTGTACTAAGTAATTAGTAGTAGCATTAGTAAAAATTGTAGTAGCAATAGTAAAAGTAGTAGTAGTAGTTGTAATGGCGAACCAGTTCCGAACAACTGAAATGACCTGAAATGATTCCGAAATACATTAATATGATGACAAATTGATATGTTGTTGAAAATATTTTTGAGTAGGGCTACCATCTCTCTGAAATGGTTAATTAAATTCCATATTAATTGAATTATTATTAACTAAAGTATTACGATATTGGTGTGGAGAAAAGGAGATAGATACGAAAACATTGTTAAGGAGCATTGCCCCCTGCTTGAAAATGTTAATTCAATTCAAATAATAAATTAATAGAAATAGAAAAGTTTAAATAAATATATTTTTGAAGAGGATAACATTTAACCTTTAAAGAAACTAAGAAATAAATAAAATTAAATATGTATTACAATATGAGTATCAAACAAATTTAAAAAGTGTTGAATTTGAAAATGATTTTAAAGAAGGCTGCCACAATTAAGCGTGTTTTAAATTAACAGTATTCATAAAATACTAACAATATGGTTGTCAGACGAAAGATGTTTAAGAAACGTCTTTTTGAAAAATAATTTTGAAAAGGGTTGCCAACTGCTTAGAAGAGCCAATTTAATTTAATTAATAAGTAAGTAGAAATTCTACTTTACATATTTGTGTCGAACGCAATAGTTTAAAACAAGCTTATTTTTAAAAATGTTTTTGTAGAGAGGGCCGCATGTTTGAGAAGTCAAATTTAATTAAAATAATAATATTAGTGACAATGAATACAATATCAAACGAAAAAGGGTTATTGAACCTCTATTTGACATTTTTTAAGCAGGGTTGTCACCTGTTTCAAAAACTGAATACAAATTAATTAATAAGTTAAATGAAATACTAATATATGGGTGTAAATCGAAAGAGCTTTGGGAATTTTTTTTGGTGAGTGTTGCCAATTGTTTGAAAAACTAATTGAAATAAATAGTATTAAAGAAATATGACAATATGTTTAAGGAAGCTTAGTCGCTAATGGAAAAGTAAATTTTCCATTTCGCTAAATTTAGTTTATTTCAAACAAATATAAAGATTCGAAGAATTTTGGTGAGCGTGGTGATTTTTTGCCGTCGAAAAAATTAGTTACAAAATCGCAATTATTTGGCCAAAAATAGCTCTGACATCAGGACAGAACACTGCGACAATATTTTTCGATATAAATAAAAATTCAATATATTTTATGATTTTTTTTTCAATTCAAAAACTACATCCCAACTTTGCTGGTTTTTGATGGGTAGCGTTGTAGGACATATACTATATATTGATAAATAAAAAGATATTTTTTGATAAAAAATGTAAAGTGTTTTAAGCTATGATATCGATTAAACTAGCGTAATTTATTGTAGAATAGGATAGAATGCATCAATTCTATGTGACAAAACTGAGCTAGCGGTGATTAGGATTAATAAGATTAGTGCAGATTAGTTTAAATTTCATCAGACTAAATAAAATTAAAATTTAATTAGCTGAGATTAAACTTTTTTGGATTAGATCGGAATAAAACAGATTGTGTAAGAAAATATTGTACTAAATTAAACTATACCAGTATAGGTTAGAATGAATTCAATTCTATGAGACTAAATGGGTTCATTTTTTATTGGATTAGATCTGATTAAATTCTGAGCTAGTTTAAACTACATTAGACTATATTAGTTCAAATTACTTTAGATAAAACAATATTTGATTAGATTACAGATCATTGTCGCTAATAGTAGTTACTTCGACTCAGTGATTTTTATAATGTTAAAACGAATTAGAACTGCAAAAAAAATTAATTGGGCTGTTAAGCCACATAAAGAGGCTGGGGGGTGCCTGCGGTAGCTAAAAAGTGGCTTCCAGTTTCCTGCATGCCGGCAACTGCTGTAAAATTCAGCAATAACTAAGCAATGAATTGATAAGAAAATTAATTTAGTATGTAAACAAATGTCGAAAAGTAATATGTGTGTATCTACCTAGAACATTTAGAATACCCACCGAATAAAGGACGCTAGTGTCCCCTTTTTGCTTTCGAAAATTCGAGAATCAATATTAAAAAGATATAAACGGATGATAGAGATCATAACAAATTTTATGCCCGCGCCAATGAGTCTTTGCCGCCAACTGCTGTGTACATACCTAGATATTCGAAACTCAATGTTTGCGTTTGCTGGCATGCGTACCTCGGTCACTGTCACCCGCACGCCTGTAATCTGCGCTCACTACATTTGGGCGAATGGGAAACTATCCCATAGCAATTAATCTTAATGGGGACGACACTTCATTACGCTCGGCAAATTTGTAATAAATTATGTAATACGCATTACATTGGGTTGAATCCAACAAACCAAATACTGTCGCTGATCTCCTCTTGCAATACAAACATACATACATAAAGCAAACTAACAAGCGAAGCGTTGAAGTGTCGATGGTTGCAAGTGGAAGCGTATAGTAAATTACAGCATAGCTCAGTTGCAGTGATAAGCTATAACTACTGAGTTCACCCCCTCTCCACCCACTCTCTGTGCGCGATAACCCTTATCAACTGCAATGAAGGTAGGTGGGTAGCGCCATAACTCCTTCCCTTAACGTTTTAATATGAAACTTTGCGTTGATGACAGTTTTAAATTGTTGGCGCCGAAACGTGACTGCGCGTCCAGCATCTAACCGTACTGGCTGTCGCATTGACTTTGGTGCAGTGTCGACAGCCAGTTGTTGTGTGCTGCTACTTCTGTTGCTGCGAGCTTTGTGTGATTTGTTGTTCAGCCGGTATTTGATGTTGCCAGTGGTCTTAGCATACACAAACCGATTGATGTATATATTTATGACTGGCTCCACTCACTCTTACTTCCATATATTGGCTTCTTGTATTTCCATTAGCTCATTTTGTTGCCATAAAATCTTTTTCGAATATTTACTACAGTTTCTACTTACCGAAGTCGCTTTGCGCTTGAGAATATTTAGTACACATACTACATATCTACGTTCCTATAATTATACTGGAATTTGAAGCTACCACATATATTTATGTACATATATAGCATATTTCATAACTATAGCCCCACCCCATTTTGACAAGTTTCAACAATTTATTTTCCTTGATTTAATTTTGATTATTTGTTATAGCTCATTCTATAACAAAATTTTATTGAAAATATATAAATTTTTAACCAAAATTTCAGAGACCTTCCGGATGTGGAGTTTGAATCCTGTGTTCAAAAGTGACAAAAATTCAAAAAATTTTACCCAAAATTTAAAAAATTTTGTTGCCCATGCAATTCTATTTCAGTAATGTGCAATTTCTGAAAATATATTTTTCATTCTTTGATTTTATAATTTTTTTTTTTTTCAAAAATATATGCAGCTTTATAGCCTATGGAATTTTAGCACAATAATATTTAAGTTTGAAATAGCTTCAATTTGCCCTTGATTTCTGATAATTTTTTTATATGGAAAAAGCATTGCAAGAAATATTTTTTAATTTTTGCACTGAAATTTAATGGGCTATTAAGCTGCAGACCCAAATTTTTTTGAATAAAACTTTGATTATATTTGAGATTAAATTGCTCAAATTTTAATAAAATTTTTTTAATTGTTTTTACATTCGAGCAAAGCATTTAAACGGGTTTACTGTAGAATGAGCTACATATGTATATTTAAAAAAGAGAAGAAATAAATAAAAATAACTAGTCAAAACATGTAATTGTGGTTGGGATATGGTTATGAAATACGCTGTATATATATTGCATAACTAATTATTATGTGCATTAGATGGTGGGTTTGTTTTAACGATGATGCGGTTTAATCGATTTCATTCAAATCTACCAATTCGAAAACAGCTCATTTATACTTAACTTTGCAGCTCACTTAGCGCAACCTCGATATTTCATTTAGGTATCCCCTGAAGTGCCAGTTATCGCAACAGCATCAAGCCCATGAATGAATTAGCTTGCCCGCAAAGAGTTCAATTAGGGATCACAGAATCCATTGTTATGGTCAGAAGACGATTTCCCTTCAGCCTATCGTTACACGTCGTTCAAACATTCCGATATTTTGAGAACTCCAAACTGCCCCTACAGTGTGGCAGTATCTGAATTGCTCAGTTTGAGGACCCGGAAATGCAATACTGTCACTGGGAGTGCTTAATGGACTCTATTTTTTTCTCATCTCAACAGCTCCTATAGAAATATATGTTATACGATTGACGTTCGCTTTGAAAAATCTCAATGAATGCCCTACATCGAATGTGTCCAGATTGGCGCAGCCTATATTCTAGTGTTTTCCTCAACTTGGGAAATTAGGAGCTGCAAGGGGGTAGTCTTGCCTCAGTTCCTCTCTTGCACACTTGTTCGCTTTCTCGTTTAACAAGACGCCACTATATCTCGAGACTTTATTAAGCTTGAGAAAGAGTTCGCTAGAAACTTCTTCATCATGCAAAAAAGGCAAGCTTTAAAGGCGCAAGATCCATTGTGCTTACCAACTCTGCCGCTATGTGAATTGCACAGAACTCAACCTCAAGAACACTGTTGCACGGCTCCGAGCTTCCCTCAACAAATGTTGTTGGGAAATAACGGCAGAATTTTTCTACTATTTGCGAAGAGCGGAACCTCGTTTGTTTTTAAAACCGTGACTTTCCGTCATTTCTGTCAGTGCCTTTTGTAATAATAGCCAAACACCGATTTTTAAGATCTAAAAATTACACTTTTATGTTCGAATCCGACTCGGTTTAAAATGGAGGCATACGCCTTATTTGACACAAATCCTTAGAATTCTTGGTAGCAAATCAATTCAAATAATCCTCTAAGGTTGGTAACTCCAAGAGTGTCTCCAACTCCGCTCGAGGCGTGTAATATAGATATGCCATTCGTTGTACCTTTCAAAAGCTAAGCAGATGATAGACTTGACAAGGCTAGCGCATCTTACTTCGAGAATTATGGAAATTGTACAAAAACCCTCAGCCCACAAAAGCGAAAAAATTCGATATGTTAATAAATAATGTAGAAACTTCTCTAAAGTTTGAACCTAATTAGAGAGGGAAATGCGTAAAAATGAAAAAAATGGAGTACAATTAGGTGTATCTTCGAAACTACATTATAAAACTTTAACGAATGTGGTTACATTTTAATTATAAATTCGAAAATCATTGAAATCAGACGAAAACCACGCCCAAAATATATAAGTGTACAATAGTCGTCATGTTCCGTGCATTTTACATGTAAAAAGTAAAAAAATATGATAAAAATTAATAAACTTGGAAATTTCAAAAATCGTAAAAACAAAATATTTGGGGAATGTTAAAATTAACGTAGTTGGACCGATTTTAAAACAGCACCAAGAGCCTTAATATTATGCGTACTGTGAGTTTTTTTTTAAATTATTATGCAGACTCTCTAAGCTTGAACTGTTTTATCATCTGAGGCGACTGTGTTTTTTGTTTGGACAAAAAAAAGTTGTCGAGTTTTGGTAGTTACTTTTTGGGATTTTTAATGCTTCCATAAAATTGATAATTTTTCTCCACATCTCACTCACTCTACTCATAAACCAACCTCGCCCCTCCACTCAACATAAACCAATAAAGTGTGTGTTAGTATCTTTGTAGGAGTCTTCAATAGATAGCCAATAACCGACACTTCTGTTTACAACATTCACATCATCATAAGCCATCAGTTGTCGAAGCGCCGTATAGTATACCTTAAATAGATTTCAGAAGGCAAAGCGCGTAAAAATAGTCAGTAGATTCGTTTATGGTTTCTCCAAAATAAAAGTATATTTAAGGCAAGCTAGCACCACAGTATAAAAGTTGATGAGTTTGCCAGCTGAGAACCAAAAAGGAAGTAAATGAAATTTACGTAATACCACCCCCTCGAACAAACAGATATACACATGCAATTTCAATGTCAAATGTTGTGCAACAAAATGACTGTCATGTTCATATAAAAAACAATTTCACGCACGCGTGACACACTGATGAGTTTTAGTTGCCATTCACCAGCATTCAAAAGCGAATAAAAGTGAGAGTGTTGCGTGAATTTTACAAGGAAATTAAGTGTAGCTGTAAAAGGGAGGCTGCAATGAGGTGACTATTTTAAATTGATATGTTGCGCGTTTGCGATGTGCGCCACATTTCATTATCTTTAACATTATTAACCCTTTTATATTAAACACATTAACGGTATTAACAATTTCGCTTATCACATAAGTGCATGTAATTAATTTTTGGTTCATGAAAATTGTAGATACAATTATTGCGCGGTTATTTTAGTGGGGTTCCGTAATGTGTGGGTAATTTCGTACGTATTTGAGTTCGTTTTGGTATTAATAGTTAATGGATTTCGTTAGAAATTTTTGTACAAAATTTAGGCACTTGAAAGAAGGGTGCGCTCTTGCAGTAGGTGAGCTTTTTTTGTGGATGCACTCAGGAATTCGATGAGCTGCAATAAGGTCGATGATTTCATCCAAGAATATCCGTAGAAGCCAACCCAACTAGACAGGCCGACCACCTCATCGATCGGGGAGGATCAGGCCTCATGAAGGACTTGGCGAATGTATAACATAACATTGCGTGGGCATGAAAAACCATTCTGGACTATGGCAGTAACCAGTAAGGCAAGGCTGAGGCCAGAAAAGCTTCAGAGATCTGTGGAGAAAGCCCCTTTGGCATTGACACCGAAAAGGACTAACACACAAGAAGCTTGCACTCGATGCTGTGAAGAAAAAGCGTAGGACCGGAAGGTTATCGAAGAATCAGCGCATTTCGCTAGCTTTCTCCTTGTCTTCGAAAAATGCTGAGTCTCTGAATTTTCGTGTGTTTCTTCATATTGCAGATCATTCTCCGCTAGATGGCGTTATAGTCAAGTTGCCCATAAAATCCGTATTTGTGATGCGAGCTTGATTATATTAGAAAGGTATAGTGCAATTGCGATGAGGAATATTACTATGAAAACTGGATCCGGTATTTGGTACTGGAGTCGAGATATTTATGATGAGAAATACACCAACCAAATATAAATCCATTATGTGGCTCTGTAGTTTATATTTCCAAAAATTTATTAATATGTACGGAGTCTAAATTTAATAAGCTTAAAAAAATAAAAACGACGCGTAATCCTAGTTAAGATGAAACGAAAAGTCCGCTGCCATTATATGAAAGAGCAGTAAGCAACGAAGGGGGAGTCGGCAGTCCAAATAACTTACATTTATTCGGCTGGTAACAGCATGCGATTTTCTAAACAGAAATCTATGCAATTAATTTAGATATTTCCAGAATTTATTTCACATACTGGTTCATATAATCTCAGCGCCATCTATATTGTATTTTTTTTTAGTTTAAAGCTTCTGCTTATGAAGCCGGTAGACCTTTCCATATTAACACAGACGCGAGTAGTTTTAATGTACTCAGAGGTATTAGCTGTTTATTGAGACATTTTGTTTGTTACATTACAGGACAAGCAAGAATGGAGATACCATCAAATCTTTTCTTCGATGCGACTAGACCAGATGAGGTAGTGTTTGACGAGTGGTTTTACAGAAGTGGCATGCTCAAACGTGTCATTTAAATGCGGGGAAGTTATTAATGAATGTTTGAAAATAAGAACTCCAAACACCAACGGTCTATTAGCAAGCAATTTGTGGACGCGTTAAGCCATTTATTTAATTTATATACCGCACCTCCTCGTTATATCTCTTCTAACAATTCTACGTACTTCTTATTACTTCATACACAACTTTTTTTTTAAGCTAATTTTGCAAATATTTGCCTATCCGCTGGTATTCGTATTTTCAAGTACGTAGAAGTAGTGAAACGTGTGGCAGCGTAAATTATTTATATGCTTTCACTTGAATGCACCAATTATGCTTGGCAGCGCCTGTCAACATATCCAAAAGCACACCCACATAAAAATGTACAACTACAAAAGAAATCTGAAACGAAGAAGCTGCTGTTGTATAAGTACAAAAAATGTGATGAAAAATGCAAATAAAGTAAAGACTAAGGACACAAGAGAAAATACAGACTTTGAACAAGTAAAAGTGTCAAAAAGTAGCCCTAAGGCGGCTGACTGGCTGGCTGGTTGAGGTGGCCGTAAATTGGCCGGCAACTGAATGGCCGCAAGCAAAAACAAAACAAAAAAAAATATATACATATAACACCAACAAGTTTGTAGCAAGAGCATGCAGAGAACTGAACTGAAGCAAAAAAAAAATTGAAGTGCTAACCACAAGCACCAACAGCAGCGCTGTCCGCACCAAACAAGTACGAGCGCGCGCATATATCTAGGGTATATACATATATGCAAGTACATACATACAATCTAAAAAACATGCTAAGTGAATAGCAGACAAGCATAGGAGAAATAATGAGCCAAAAAGAAATTTGAGAGCAATCTTCGTAAGCCAAGAAAAACAACAGCCAAAGTAGAAATTTGTTACGAATTTCCCAAAAGAAAACCGCAATAGCAAAAAGTAGGTGGAAATTTGGCTGCGCCTTTTCGAATCGCTTGCCCAGTGGCAACGTCTATGCAGAATAAATAATTTTTTTTATACACTGTCCTTGAGCTCACAAATTAATATTATAGTTTAATAAAAACAGGCCGAAAAATCATAGACATATGAATTAAAAAATTATTCTAGATTTCGTAGTTGAGCTGGCGGCTGTCAGGAAGCGTTGACTTATGTATGTAAATTTTAGTATTATATGGGAGGTGGACGTGGTTTTATGAGATTTCTATAATTTTTCAAATCACACCTAATATTGCCACTTGCCTAATGTGCTAAATTGTTGCCTGCTAGTGATCCAGTGCATTAGTAGAGCGCGACAACAAAAACTCTGGCTGCAAAAAAACTAAGAAACCGACTGACTCAGTGTAGCTAGGGGCTAGGTCGCTGGTTTTATGAGAGCAACAACAATATTACAAAAATATCAACTGAACACAGGTATGCCTTGTAATCTAATATCAGGATCGCAACTGCCACCACCAAAAAAAAAATACAATAAAAATCGTGAATGCCAAAATAATCTCAAGAAAAGTTCGCCTAAACTGAAATATTTTGTAGCGGTCAGACCGTCAAAACAAAAGCTAGAACATCAGTCATCACGTCGCAGTTCTTATTCATCCGGTGTGAAAACCATCCGTAAGTCACCGCACCTTCAAGTACAATTTTCGGGCACTTATTCTGTTAGTTTTCTTTCTGCTAATGGCAGGTCTCTTTTTCTTTCTCAATGTAGCACTCCCATACTGCGTGTGTTGGGACCGATCGCAGAGTAGCGCTATAGGCAGCTTGTTTCTTTTCTGCGGTAGCGCGACATTCCAAATTCATGCCGGTTGTTCTGTTGATCTTTTAGGCTCGCTGGAATCCAATACCTTCTTCAGTTGCAGAGTTCTTATTGAGTAGGCGTGAGTTGGGAGTTTAGTACCTGTCTGTTGCGAATGCAGCTTTACGTCGTCAAGCTTTCCTTTTGTATTTAAAAGCTTATTCAATTACATTAAATACGTAGGATAGCATTCGATTAGTATTTTTTTCCATTCTTGGAACTTAAAACTTCGGAAAGTAGGCGATTTTTTTAAGGCAAACAACTTTTGTATATCATCGATGCTATTTCATCAAACCCTACTTAGTTTGATGCAAATGATGCAATTTTAATATTATAGAAATCGTATAAGACCATTTTCACATTTCATAGTATAACGTTTTAAAACAAATCAAAAAATCCAATAATTCTAATTGTGAAACTGTAAATTTTTGAAAGGGGCGTGATCTCGCTTAGTTTAAGGCAAATTAGCATTTTTTTGAAACCACTTTATACGGCTCTAGCAAACTTGGTTGATGCGTTTTATTTGAACTCGCTAATCACAAGTACAGTGAATTTTGCCTTTTCCTAAACTATATGAAAATTTGTATATTGATTGTTTTTCCACTGCCTTTCTTTATTTCTGTTCATTATTTACATTGATATTCAGGAAAAACATGCACTGGCTATATAAAGCTCCATTTCTTCTGAACTTAGATGCTTCATTTATTCCATTTACGAAATTTGAATCGACGTTCTATGCATTTGTTGCGAAAACTTTTGAGCTACTATTTAAGCTCTTGGTTCATATGTTTTCATATTGGTTCATATGTTTTCATATAATACTCTTATGGTCGTTCGACCACTTATAGCTCTTTTATCGTAGTTGTCCAATAGTCTAAAAAATCACTTCACATGTGTGCTATTTCATACTTTCTCTTTGACAGATCACTAAAACGACAAAACAGCATATGCTCAAAAATTGTCAAGATTTGTAATTTCAAAGCTGCTTAGAAAATCGAAGAGTTGGAAACGCTAGTGTAACTGGTGCGGACAAGTGTTATAAAAGTGAGTTTAAATTGAAAGTAAGACCCTGCAAGAAACGAAAGCAAAATATAAATTGTAAGATTGTAATAAAGTTTATGCACCTTTATTTTTATTTTTTTTTTGCAAGAAGATATTCAAAATAAAAGTTATTTCCAGATTTTTAAGCTCAGTACGCTGTAGAAAATAACCATAGACAGTGTTTTGAAAATAAAAATCGGTAACGCTTTATTGAGTTTTATATAAGAAATAAAGTCACTGTGTACAATTTTGGTAAGTGTTTTACATTTATTTCCCATTTATTTACTACAGCATACAGGCCATTACACCAAAAAGCATAGCGAAAAAATTGTGTTAATTTTCAAAGATACTGTTGGAAATTCTCCAAAAATGAAAATGCTGTGCTAGATACCGAACCCAGCTAACGTTGGGAGCGTAAGGAACGAGGTCGTCGACGGGTTGGCCAAGAAGGTTTCGGCAACAGCCTTAATGGAACCTGATCATTTTTCGCACTTCACTGGTCAGCCTCGAAAGAAAAAATTATTGGACGGGCAAACTTGGAGCGAACTAAAAGGCTGGGGAGAGTTCTAGGCTGGTCAGGCTTTACGGCTTTCGCTTTACATGTCTTGGAGCAGAATTCTGGCTAGCCACCTAACCGGCAGTAATCTCTAGCACTTTCACATGTCTTCAGTATGAGAGATAACAAAGCAAGATAACGCAGTATATCCTTTATACATTTATATGACCGGTTTTAAACAGATCGACATTAGCATGTTCGATCTCCGAAGTTTTGGGAATCCGCCTACCAAAGACCTTCAGTCAATCATGAGGGAAAACGAAGCCATCCTGATAAATCTGGGTTAGGAGATGCTGCAGGGCTACAAAAGACCTTTCAGGTCGGTCCCAGTGACACTTCGTTTCGATCTATTTGTATATCAATCTACTATAAAATGGATTCTCAAACTTTCTGGTGCAAATATTTTTCGCTTCATTCATATATTGTACATAGGTAGCCTTTATCGCTATCGATATACATATCTTGACCGATATCCTTATGTGCATCATCATAATTCAAGTTATCGATATCATTTTTTGTTGTCGTTGCCGTTATCTCTATCGAAATTGTAGTTATGTTTTCGGCGTCCAAAGTTATGCACCAATTGCTTCCGGTCGAAGAAATAATAGAAATAAATTTAACCGTAACCATATCGATATCGATAATGATAACACTTTCGCTAACTATATAGAGGACGATAACAATTATGTTATTATTATTGTACATCGCATCAAACACTAATAAAAAACAAATACGAAAAGCACCTCTTATTTAAAAAAATTTTAACTCATCTGATAAACTTAAATCACTGCATTATACACACATTCATAAATAAGTATGTTTTGCTTCTATTTAATTCATTCTAATTGATTCATAAAAAAAATTGCCTATTTATTAGGTCAGTCTATGTATTTAGTTCCGGAAAATATGTATTTATTTACAATTTATAAATAAATATTTTCCCCACACCATCTCTCAATAAATATCAGCAATTAAGCCGAAAACTGTCGCACGTCTGATTGACCGATATACTGAAAATATATACATGCATGCTCTTATATATAATACGATATTGTTATAGCTTTGCATAAATTTCTATGTGAATATATAAACATACTGTGTCAGTGCATATCTCATGCAGATTTATATGCTGTCGTACATAAATTTCTAAGCAACTACAAATTTAGCCGTTCTACCCAATTCATATTTTATAGCTGTGATTAGATTGACAACTGCCGATTAAAATTATGATTAGCATAAAGTTAATAAACTTTATAATAAATTTTCATGTACGGCGTACCATGTGAGCAGTATTCTGCAAGAAATTTCAGAATGGATAGCTGGGATTGAAATCACATTCCTTCTAAATGAAAATTAAATAAGGGTTGACAGAAAAGTGTTCTGCTATGCAAAAATTTAAATTATATTCAATGAAAACCTTTCATTAGCCAGACAGAGAACAAGGGATAGAAAAAAGATTTGATTATAAGGAGATATCAAACAAAACATTTATATATTTAGTTTCCTATCTTGGAAGCAGCTTTCAAGTGCTAGTCAATAAGAAACCTAAGCTAACCGTTGAACTCTCTTCCACAAATTGGGCAGTTTTTAGAGCTTAACAGAGAATCATATTCCGAGTTGCTACACATTTATGGTCTGTATCAAACCACCTTTCGAGGAAGCACTTAACGGTAATACCGCAAAGCTTCGATAGATTTCGTGGAGCCATAAGAAGAGTCGAGTGCTCGTGCTGGATATGAGGATGACAAAAGGTATGAAGAAAAGTGAGTTGGTGCTTCTGTTTACTGTCTGGAGCCAGATATTATAAGTTTTTCAAGCAGAAATCCTGACCGCGAGAAAAGAGGCTTAGCTGATATCAAATATTCAACGAGAATGATATCAATATCGATCCACTTTGACTTTGACTTTGCTTTTGCATATCACCTGCTCTAAGACCATAGAAGATGTTTGTAAAGGTTGAATTTGGCCAAAACCTTGCACTTTAATTAGCTTCCCGGACATAAGACAGCAGAGGTGAATAAAAGGGTAGATTGCGCTGCCAAATGGAATGCCAATGTTGATTGATTATTGAGACGCGGATTCAACTATCGCCCGTTTTTATTCTTGACAACACAAATGACTCACTCCGCCTAGGTGAGGTCTGCTGTTAAGCCAGCCGGCATGAGCTAACCTGACCTTTCGATATATCCTTCCTGAGATTACTTTTGCAAAATAATTCTGATTGACCCGCAGTAGAATTTTGGAAATGTCCATTATAATAAGTGTAATACAGTCCTGTAGTGTAGTGCGTTGCGATATTTGTGAGATACATTTTCAATTCAACAAATTTTTCTTATTATTTCCACGCTCTTAATTCACATTCTAAATTTATGTATCTGTACACAAAGAATTTTCACAGAAATTTATAGTTCACCACAATTAAGGAAAAATGTTTTTCAGTACCACGCAACAAATGTTTTAAAATTTTGAAATCATTGCTCACGAAATCACCCACACATAAAGAAGAATATGAATCGATTTCTGACCACATATTACGTTAATTTGTCGCGATGATTTGACCACAAAAATAGTTTTATAATCTCTTACAAACATATCGAAGAATACTTGTGTATATAGCTGATAAATATATACATTCACATTTGTGCTCAATAGCGTGTGATGTTTACTCGTCTCGCCAAATTTTTTATTTCTGACAAATAGTTTTGGCGTGAGTTATAATGAGCCACGTGTACGAATTTACGTACTAAAAATATACACGTATTATTTTGACATCTTACAAATATCAGCTAGTCGTCAATCAGCATTTAATTTGAAGTTATTTTTATTTCTTTTAAAAGTTTTTTTTTGAATTTCTTTTTAATCTTTTATTAGTTGGAAAAGAACATAGAAAGAAATTTACGGCTAGTTAATAAAAATCTAAAAAATGTAAACAGAAATCACATAAATTATTAATGAATACATTTTTGTGTAAAATAAATAAATCATGCGCTAGTTTTAAATTTTAGTTTGATCCTCTTGTGATTTTTTAAGGCACTAAGTGATTAAATATAGCTTACGAAAGTTGCTGTAAGAATTATTAAGTGAATATGTCTCCACAGATGATCATTGTCTTAGATTTAAAAAAATAAACGAGCCCGTTGGTTCCAAGAGAAGAACCTAAGGATGAGAAAGTCAAACAAACTTCTATTAAAATCCAATACATATATTTATTTAATTTCCATAGCTACGATGCCCGGGTTAATTAGAACGCAGGGTGTATAATAAATTTCAGAATCGAGAATCTATTGATATTTAGTCATGCTACCCACTTTGTTTCCGGACACATTTCTTCCATAGAACGTGTGCCCGAAATTTGTGTATGTGGGGGAAAAAGTGCAACACCGTTAGAAAAAAAAATAAACGAATTTTCGGTAGGCACTTCTTTAAGGTCGTAAGCACTTAGTTAAAGAAGATCGGCGATCTAATGAGATTTATTTATGGCTAAACTTAGGTAGGTCTTGTGTCTCCATAAGGACATTCACTTTTACTGAACCAACAGTGCAGTCGTTGAAGTAAGTCGCCGCATCTTCTGATACGATTTTCCAGTCGACTAGCAGCGCGCTCACGTATTTCGGCCTCTATTTTCTTTGAATGTAGCGTCTTTTTTTTTTTAACAAGGCACGATATTCCTCATCGTACCAGTTGTTTATTTGGCCGGAAACCGAGAATTTTTCAGCGGCAGTACGTCAAGAGTGAGAAATATGCTCGCAATGCTCTCGAATTTTGGATATCTGCAAATTGCTTTTTAGAGAGTAGGTGTAATGGTCGAGTGGAGTACTTAGTAGCTTTCCGTTGCTTTTGCAGATTTCTGACGTTGCGGTTTCTTTCTATTCTTAGGCGCCCGCTCTTTGCAAGCTAATGATCCGAAGACAGAATATGATCTGAAGACAGAATTTTTCGACATTGTGATCATACATACCTTCCTCTATATGTATCTTCACCAAGCATTTTGATATCGTGACAAGGGCAGTGCTGTTAAGGCGCTCATAGAAAGGATATTTGACTACACCGTTGTGCTCTTTCGTAGTAGCATTGACTTAAATTCGCAAGATGTTGAGAAGTCATGCTTTGTTGCGAATCGTGGCAAGACACTCTTGAACGAGAATACTTGCCGACGAAGTCCCTCACCCACCCGAAATCCAACACCGAACCTCCGCTTGCAGCATAGTTTTATATCTTGAGTGGTTGTGACGCCAGACCTTACTCCCACGAGGATGTCAAGCAGATGGCCTTGCTGGAATTTTTCATTGGATATGTTTTTTCTGGTAAGTCCCTCGAACCGAAATCGGTGGAGTGACCCCACCAGGTTCGCCTTCTCAGTTAAGCTCGCTTCCAAACAGAGCGCACGTCCGCTACTCAGGGGGTATTTTGAAATTTAAAAATTTCTTGCACTTAAATATTTAAGCTACATGTAACTAATTAATTTTCACCCCCACTCTGCATGTGTTTATATTTAAACGACCTACTTCCATATACGGATAGTAATTATAGTTTTCTCTGAAATGTTAGTAGTAGATAACTAGTTAATGTTTACTAAAATTGGTTGTGCAAATAAATTTATTTACGTATAATTAATGCGACTGCACAAAGTAAATTAATCATATAAGTATATGCACATACAAGTACGTGCTCGTTGGCATGTTTTTTAGGCAATTATCGTTTGCTGAAACTTTTTCCTCTATATAATTATTTGAAATTAGCTACATTTTGATTTCGTTTTCGATGATTTAGCTTGGGGTCAGATTATGTCACTGTACATAAATTATCGAGACACGAAAGTATTGGCCAAAAAATTTCTAGTGGAAATCAAATAAATGCAACAACTAAATACATAATTAACAATTTTTATAAAAACTTTAGGAGGTCAGTATAATTACTTTCTATTGTCTCTATTAGATATGATTTATACTACTACTCATTGTACTCATTGTGATAAATACTGACAATGTGAGTAGTTGATGCCTGACCCGATGGATCTGTGTCAGTTGTTTGCTTCAATTAACTCACAGAGAGCATATGCACCAAAAATGCCCTTGCGAGTATTGCCGTTTACTGGAAGTTTACTATAAATGAATTGGAGCATCTGCAGAGTCTGGCATTCTACCTGACTTCCTCTCGGCGAACGAGGAATACAATAATTACTTAGGTTCGACGATCTTCTTTCCAAAAAAGTTGGGCTAAACTTTTCTGGGGTATTGTCATCTTTACTTTTAGTATTTTTTTTATGTTTTCTAATATCGATATTTTTATCGCTATTGAATTAGCTATTATTAATATCATCGTTATCGTTATCAATATACCGAATTAATCGTTAACATTTTAAATAACGACACCATAATGATGATTCTATCGTTAATGTAATTGTTATCGACATCGAAATCGACAAAATTCAACAACAATCGAAATTTCAGTAAAAGTTATTGTTATCGTTATCGATTTCGATATATTTGAATTAATCGATGACATTTTTAATAGCGACATCATTATGATGATTCTATAGTTAATGTAATTTTCGACATCGATATCGATAAAGTTACCACAATCGATATTTCAGTAACTGTGCAGGTTTAAATGCCAAAAGTGTACCTATTTCATATTGATGCTAAAAAAAATTTTTCTAATAACAAAAATTTGCCGCAGGTGTATTTATTCTAACAGGATTCACTTATTTGTATTTCAATCTACCGCATTTTACCAGAGGCCATACATATGTATGTACATGCAGGTAATTTCCTTTCCAGCTATATATAAATATTCAATACTCTTTTCTTAATTACAAAGCTGCATGCCACCAAATTGTGGCATACTTTGCATGCCAAATACAGCCGGAAGCCGGAAAAAGTGTACAGTCTCTAAAGAAGCCTACGTACTACGAAATGTAATTAATTTCCTAGATTTACGAAAAACATAATAATGGTTGTCGTTGGTATGTGTAAGCTTTACAGGCGCTTATTAAGTCTGGTTAAATAAATGAATGACTGCTAAATACGGAAGAGAGAAAAAGTGTGCAGGTAAATATAACCAGAAAGAAGATTTGAATTGATTTGCATGCCCCGAAGGCTTTCGGTGTTTAAGCATTTGGAAAATAAAGCCAAATTCATACAAACATAAAGGAAAGTAAGTGAAAGGGAAATGCCGATACACCAAATTTGCACGTATCTCTATGTTCATATATGTACATATGTAGATATAAGGGAAAGCAAAATTTACGGAAAACGGGAATATTACGCATACGCAGTGGTATACTTATATCGTCTAAATACCAATAGTAAACTTAAGGTAATATAAACGTACATAATGCAAAGGAAATCTCGTTAGAAATTGATGAGAATGTATGAGGGAGAAAAATAAAACTAGATAAAAACTAACGTCACAGTCAGTTATAAAAAAATTTTGCTAAATAAAAGTTTAATGCCATAGGCCTTTATTCGTAGAAATTACTTGGCCTCATCAATTCAAATTTTAATCCAATCTGTGGACTGAAAAACTATTTGGTGATATCAAGAATGAAGAAAACAAATCTACGCCCTTTGAGCTTAGAGCAACTGATAGTGGCGTAATAAAAGCTAGGCAACAAGAGAGCAACGAAAAAAGTCTGAAAAAGAAGAGGAAGAAACGCAAAGGAAGCGGACAAACGACACGATGATTGAATGTTTTGGTTGCATTGAATGTGTAAAATAAAAGCAAATTGCTATACGGAATATTGACCAAAATCCCTTTATTTCGTCAGTGAATAGGTGGATGATGTCAAATCGACAAAGAGTGGACTGCGGCCCGCGGAAGGCGCAACCTTGTATTCTATGATCCTTGTTATGATATGACACTAGTTTCGGAAGCATAAGAGAAATATTTTCAATTTTATAAATAAAATAAAACAGTGTTTGCATCAAACGAAAGTTGTCCGAGGAATCTTTTTTTAATAAAGTTGCCACTAATTTAAAAAATAAAATAAATTCAACATGTAAAATAATTATGTTCATAAACATTGTGGATACCAATCGAATTATTGAAAAGGGATTTTTATTTTTGGCATACAGTTTTTTTGAGCAATTAAAAATAATTGAAAAATTTCTATTACTTAAAATTTTTATAGATATCTCTCATAAATTCTAAATTGTCACAGATGCATGCATGAAAAAAGAATTCATGGAAAGTGTTCTTCGTTATTTGGAAAATGTTTTTAGTCGAAAATTTAAAAAACCGTTGTGAACTTAAAAAATGTATAATTTTATGACATTTTGACATGTTATGACATCTTGCGCATGCCATATTTGGATAGCACTAAGTATTGTAAAATTTACTATATTAAAAACGGTTGCATTCTCTTTCCCCCACATAGCAGGGAGCGGAGAGGTACAGCTCTCTAAATGTTGGCGTTCTACATTTGTACTAGCGATGTTTTGCTATTGTTGGCGCTGCCAATGTCATGTGGCAAAATTTTAACGGACAAAATGACAAATTTATGACCAATATCAGGGAAAGTAACAACCTCAAAACTGCACATTCACCGCTCACAAATTTCATCTCACACCCACTGGCCGTATTTAGAAGATGGAAATGTATGCGTGCACAAATGTTTACCTACATGCCCGCATAACTGTTTTACAATTTTGTCAGCCCGGCGCACATATGTATATTTGAAAATATGCTTTCAGCCTGCGTTGTTCGCTGGCGAGCGGATGTCCAGAAAAAGTTGTCGCAACAAGGTAAAAGGCCATCCGTAGGGCGGCAACACAATCACAGGAAAATAGCAACAGGAAAACAATAAGAATAACAAGAACAATGCAATAGAGGGCATAAAAAGGGAGAAAAAAATACACATCGCCAATATTAGCATGCAACAAAAGCAACAAAATGTTGTAAATGCCAGCACCAGCAGCGCGTGCAGCTATTGCGAGTTGCAAGCAGGAATGCCTCACGGACAAATACGCTAATATACGCACACACACACGCACACAGACAAACACACAAACACAAGTGACTCATGCAGCGAATCAAACAAGCAGCGACAAAATGTGCGGAAATGTTCGCCAAATGTCTGTCAACACGTTTTGCATTTGTAATTGTGCTACATAGATGCAAGTTGTTTGTGTAAGCATTTGCATATGTATGAGTGCGTGTGTCTCTATGTGTGTGACTGTAGAAAATTGTTGCGCTCACTTTCGTTGCGCGTTCTCTGCTTTTTTTTTACCACTTTTTGCTTGTTTATTCAACCACTCACCTTGCCTCTTTTGTTCTTTTGTGATGGTGGCATGCAATTCTTTGTGTGTGTGTGTGTGTACGGCTTGTAGTAAATATTCATAGTTTGCTTCACTCACTCATCAAAATTCTAAATGAATGCGCAAATAATTGCAAGGATATGTTGAAAGTTGCGCGCAGCTGCCTGGAAATTAGCTTGCACGACAAATTCGGCACAATCGAAAAAATGGGACAGTGGAAAATACTTACACCACCTGGCTCAATTTGCTATTGGTTTTCATGCAGAAGTTTCTGCTATTGTAGGAGATTGTTGCGCTTTAGATCCTAAATGGCTTGGGGATTCTCTCAAGATGAGCGTGTAGTCATCTTTTCACACCGCCGAGAGGCCATATTGGGTCTGCCATTTTTCACAACCAAAGCTGTTTGAGCAATGAAGGACCATATTCAATGGAATCTGCAACCAGCTGTCAGTAGATTTAATTTGGATTCCTGGGCATTGAAACTGAGCTGGATGAAGAGACAGCCGATAAACTAGCCAGTGAGGGTTTCTGTGAGAACTTCAAATGAGATGCCGTTTTCAGTCCAAATAGCTTTAATAAACGCACGAGTATTTACCGCCACCCCGTGCAGCAATCTGCACAACGATGGCGCACAGCAACGTGAAATAAACATTGCCGCAAAACGATCTAACGAGGATATCAGTTTTTCTGGCGAGAGACAGGCCTAATGGGACAAGACTCGTGGCAGCTCTCATAGAACACTGTCGGATCAGAACCCATGCCAGAAGATTTGGTATTACCCCCAATGATTACTGTAGAAGCTGTTACCGTCAACTACGTTCTTGGGAAGGGCCAAAACAAAAAAAATATATCACAAAATATGGTTTGATCTTTGAATACAACAATATGGCTACCACCTACGAACAGTGAGCTCATTCGAGCTAACAAGTCCAAATATCTATTTATTTATTTTTTGACACTCAGATCTCGATAATCAGTACTCATATTTTTTGGGAGTTTCTTTTTATTCTTACTACACGGTAGATGATTCGGTTTTTAGGACTTTGAAAAAATCATAATATTAATATCTTCTAATAGCTCTTCCACTATATACATATGTATGTATGTGTTTCTTGTCTTTATATTCGGCTTGCTACGAATTCATAAGATAATCGCATACCTATCCGAGATTTACCGCCCTCTGCTGATGACCTGGCACAACTTATCAATCTGACAGTTGTCAGGTTTATTGCGCCTAAAATTATGTACTCAGTAGCACATATCAACTACGACGACTGTTGTCATCATTAGAGGGCTGAAACCCGCTTTCGCCGCATAGTTTCAGACGTAGTAAAGTTGACAACTGTCGTGAGTTTTGTCTGGTTATCGGGGGTTAGATTATCCTCTATAATGTTTGAAATCATGTGAGTAAAATGAGTGTAACTGTGGAATTATTGTGTATTTGAATTGGAAGGAGACTATTCAAAATTTTAAATGGAGTAGTGGATTGATGAAAAATGTGTTGGTTTACTTCTGCGGGAGGCAATGATCTCGGATTCTAAATACCACTGTGCATAAGAGTCAATTGGATTGACGTTAGTGCTGATTTTCATAAAGTCCTGCCAGCTCTCAGATTAAGCAAATTTTCTCCATAAAAATTGAGTTAAAAACCACTCCAATATTTCAATACTTTCCCTTTCAATGAATGACAGAAAGTGCCTCAGGTATTCATTTTCTAGGTGGAAAAAGCTACCGCCACGCACTTTAGGTGCAACAACATTTATTAGTTTCATAGAAGCATTTACGTGCCCCTAAAGCTTCACCACCTACCTGTGTGCGTAACTGTGTAAAAAAGCAAAATTGAATTTCAACACATATGGCTGTGCAGATTTGCGTGTGTGTGTGCAAATAGCATTCCGCGATGCTTTTAAAGCTTGAAATTACATTGAAGTGGCAGTGGAAATTGAAGTGGAAGTTAAAGTGTAAAAGTATGGTTGTATTTAGTTCCAATTGGCAGCTGTGCGTGTCACGTTTCGTGATTGCCATAAAAAAATGTGCACTTACTGCACATACTCGTACAAGCATACAACTATACAAAAAAAAAATATACATACACACATTTCAAATAATAGTAGCGGCTTATAAACTTACGTGCATGGACTTTACTCTCCCAGCATTACACCTTGCAGCTAACGTTCGCCAATAGCTTCGCCGCATGCTGTGCAAATCTCCGAGCAGTAAATGGGCAATGTGCGACGGACCGTGACGCCTTGGGCGACAATTGGCACTAGTTTGATTTTGTTTTACGAGAAATGTAAAATAAAAACGAAACATGTACACGCTGTTGGGTGGCAAAAAAGAGGAAGAAAATCACGGAGCTGACGTGATATGTGTCGTTCACGAAGCGCAATATTTGTGTGTAAAATACGATTGGTACGAAAATAATTTATACTCCTTCAGCTACAACAACAGCGGCAATTGGAGCGTAAATTTAGTGATGCAGCGCGACAAAAAAAAAAAGTCAAACTAAAAATAAGGAAATGAAAAGTGGGAAAATAGAAAACCATGGAAAAGAGAGAAAAAAAAACAAATTGAAGCGCTCACTAATTTAGGACTATTTATAAATGTTTTGAGAAGAGTTTGAGATATTTAGGTGTAAACAGAAAATATGTACATATATAATGAAAAGTGAGTTGCAGCTACTAATAAAGCGCAACATTTCTAACGGGCGGGTTTCACCTGCTCCAAACTCCCGGTTGATTTTTGCTTATTATTCTGGCAAGTGAGAGAGAGTTTTGTTTATTGTGCTTATTTTGAAAGCTTTAAATTTCATTTGTAACTTGTCGTCAAGTAAGATGGTTCCGGCGCTGCGAGCTATTTGTTCGAGAGGACGCTACGATATATGTACGAAGCTGCCAAATGAAAGATGCTTTGCAATGAGAAATTGCTGTCAAACTAAAAAAATGACAGTTGAAAACAAGCGACAGCTCGCTTACCGATCTGTTTGAAGAAAAGCGTACTTCCTACTATTAGCGGCCTTCACTAGCGTCATATCGGTTGCTTCTTTTAGTAAGCGAGAATTTCAAGAAGGTGGAGACCACCTGTAAATCACAGTAAAATTGATTTTGTAAGTGTATTTCGATAGACATGTGGTAGAGGCGCGTATTTCTAATACAGTTCGAAAGTCAGAAAAATTTGAAACTACCCTTTCGTTTTTCAAAATTCTATTGACAGAAAATGATTCAATGTTTTGCAAATTACAATTTTTATTATACAAGTTAAGTAGTTAGATTCGAAAGTGTTTAAAAATAGGCGTTTATTTCCAAATGTTTTTATTGCCACCTTAAACACAATTCTGTATGTAAAGTTGAGCAAATTATATGTTATGGTTACTGAATAATTGAAATTTTTTTGGATCTGCTTAATCGATAGCCCTTTTCATTGTTAACATTTTGGCGTATGCAAATGTAAATGCCAATATCTATGCCGGTTGCAAAAACCCATTATACGAACAAATTAACAACGCGCTTGGCACTAGTGTCGTATAAAAATAAAAAACAAATTCCTACCATCAAACGGACTCTTGCCTCTGAGTTTAAGGTAATCTAATATATAAAGGACAAGCGTCCCGCTCTCTACCATATATCGCTTAAAATCTTAATTTTATTGCTTTCAGCCTGAAAGTATGTGCAAAAAATGAAAACAGTTTTGATATCCTTGTAGTGCATTATGTACGTGGAGACGAAATATTTAACATGAATTACAATAACCTTTAAAGCAAAAAAAAACAAACAGACTTACAATGAAAGTAGTTGTGCATCGAACTCTACTTTTTCAATAGAACGATTGCTATAATCGGAATCTAAGTTCGTTCAATGTATTCTAACTTTGATTGTTATCGCAGTTTATTAGCTTTTTAGAACTCCTACAAACAGAATTATTTAGTAATTGCAATCCTCATCGCCGAGTGCAGATTTTCATTTGATATTTCACAAATTTTTCACACATTTTTTTTAAAGAGATTTACTTTTACACTTCATAGTGAAAGAGTTTTTGTAAATCAAATGCTAGTGAGATAACCTTTTCCCGTTTCCACAGTCATGACGAAGATGAGCTGCATCAGTTTTTTTCTCCTCTCGCTGGGTGTGGTCTCATTGCAGGCTAATTTGTAGCTTTAACCGCCGCGGAAAGCGCGCTTGATTATTTGCGCGCAAACCCAACAGCAACTACTTATTTAAACCAAAACGAGCAAAAAAATATGTAACATAGACTTCCGGCCATTTTTGGTTAGCTGGCAGGGCCACTTTGCTGTCTTCGGGGTTAATTAAAAGTTTACATAGCCAACAACGCTTGACGACCGGCAGGCGGCAAAGCGAAAGCGAAGGCAATCAGCAGAGGCTGTAGCAGAGCAGGAAAGTAGCTTGAATAAATATACATACAATAAATAAGTAAAAAAAAAAAATGAGAAAGAAACACTCAAGTAAATAGCAACCAAAGGGACCGCAATAAAAAATAAGGAACAAATTTAACAAAAGTTGCATAGAAAGGGCATCGTATAAATTTTGTATACACTGGTCATTTCCGTTGTGACTGAAGCGAACCACGCGGTATAGAAACTTTTGCAATTTCTATTTCTTGTTTTTTAATAAATTTTTTCATGTTTTTTGCATCGGAAAACTTACTTATATTCTGGATTTTCTTGCAAGTTGCGCGCTTAATTAACTTTGAAGGAATTTCAAATCTACTATTTAAGTTGCATAGTTTTAGGCGTTTGCGCGAGTAAATAAACGAATTTTTTTAGCAGACCAACGAGAATTGCGCAAAAAACTCTACATTAAAATAAAGTAAACAAAAAACTATGTGAAAAGAAAAGCGGAATAAACACAGCTGGAAATTAGCAGCAGCAGAGGCACAGAATGTGACATAAGCAGTTGCGTGGGAAACTCCTTGACATTTTCACAAAACTATTTCTCGCATAAACTTAAACACACAAATATGCCACTAAATTTGTGTTTTTCGCTTCGTCTGCTCCTCTCACACCCCTCATATTGTGCGAATTTTAATTGTGACCTCGTTGCTCGCATTTAATTAACTATACTACAGGGAGTGCTTGGCGGGCGGCTCTTTCGCTGCTGCTGCTGCTGCTGCTGGTGCTTCTGTTGCGCTGCATTGAAAATGCAACACTGCAATGCGTTGATAAAATACCAACCGCAAGCGTCAGCAAAAACTGGGCTACTTGCTTAAATCAGTTCGGTCCCACCTCAGCTATTGCGAGCTTATGTTTGAATTTTTTTTATTTAACGTTGGATGATTCAAAACTATGTAAAATATGCTTATTTTGCATTTGTCGCAGCGCCTGTGAGTTTTGCGACTTTTGGTTGTGGCATGTTTATGTCGCTAACCGCAGCATGCGCTCACTGCTGGTTGATTGCAGTTCTCTAGCTCTCGCTTTGCTTCTCTTTCAACTTTCTTGCTTGCCATCAGTGAACTGAATGCAACACAATTGTTGTAGATCTACCACTTATTGCACAATTTTTAGTTTTTACTACTTCTGTTAAATAAAAAATAAGACTAAATATATTGATATATATTAGAACGATTTTCGGTCATACCTTGTCAAGTCTGGTTTGGAGCCAAACTGGTTTCGGCGTTGTGCTATCTTCAGTGTTATTTTTCATTCTCGAAACCAAACTTGACAATGGGTGACGGAAAATCGTTCCAATTTATATTATCTTTACCCCTGTCGGTAAAACAGAAGATCGAAAAGAAACTAAATATATTCCCTGTCCCTCACAAAAAAAAAATTGTATTAAATACAACAACCTTCTAATAGTAATAATAATACATAAATCAGGGGCATGCGGCACAAACGCTGCCATTGAGGCTGATAAAAATATCTTATGATACAGTAACTTTTCAGATTACAACTTTATGTTTTTAGCTATACCGATCGTCGTGCCATACTCTATATTTCTTCAATGTAATTGAAAGGCCTTAAAGCTCCACCAGGCCGAAACCAGATAGAAGGTACTCTCCCCACTCCTATATGTATATGGTGACATTGATCGCATGAAACCTGTTATTACTTCATTTGGATACTTGGACCAAGAAGTGCGGTCTTGTTTTAAATCCGTCTAATGCACTGGCGCCTTAATCTCGATGGTTTATGCCTGAAACTTAAACGTACTGCAGATTATCTTGGAGTAATTTTCGACAGTAAGCTGCTTAAAAATGCCAATACAATGGAAAGTATTGAGAAAACTACAACAGCGCCTTTCAGCTGTTAAAAATAGGATTGGTGTGATTGGTGTAACAAGAGGCTTCTTCTACACAACTATAGTTACATGACTAACCAAGCATTTAACTTCTCGGTGGATTCTGTCTTTAGTCTGAGTTTGCAGGAGGTCAGAGGTAGCTCCAAGTCCTAAATAGAATTGACCATCCCTTTCCGTGCCAACTCATCGGCCATGCAGTCCAGGGACTCATGCAATTGTTCCGAGATTTAATATCAGCTTGGATGTCTAAGAATATTTGTGGAGATATGGTGAGTGTGAAAAATGATACCCCCAAGACATGTATCCGTTCTTTCTTGGCTCCGGCCACAAAACGGCGACTCCTTAGAAGATCATAGTTGTCTACATCCGATGTGTACTAAGCATATAAAATTGTATTCCCCATTTGTTGCCTATAGCCGTCTTGCAGGTTTTTTTTTCGATCTTCGGCGTTCCATTTTCATTTGACGAGCTTCCTATCTAGAATAACTCCAAAGTACATGACCTCAGTTGAGAATGCACCACCCTATTTAATGAAAATAGTTTGAAAAGCGAGTTTTTGTATTTCATTGTGAAGAGCACCACCCCGATTTCCCGTACGGTAAGGCAAGGTAAACATTTTACAGTTATGTGTTTTCTATAGTTCTGTTCCTGTACTCCAAGAACTTACAGGTTTTTACACGAGTGCGATTTCAATTTCTTCTGGCAAAATCATGAAAGGTGTGAAGTGATCGACTGTTGTACAGAGAAGTAAACAAAAATTGCACGGAAAATTTTAATAATTTTGGAGAATTTGAACGAAATGAAATTGGAAGGCGATCAATTAACTTTTAATTTATTGCCTTACATTTTTTCGCCTTTTATTTTTAATTAGGAGCAAAACTGTTTGACATTTTAACAGAAAAATATTTTGTTTGTGTTCCCGTACTTTTTGATTGTTGCTCTCCTTTTACTCTTTTTTTCCAGAGAGAAGTTTTGCTGTTCGTTATTTTTACAACAATTTATAGGAAAGTACTGGATCAGAGCTATTATTAAGAGTTGTACTTTATTTTAAATTTTGAAAATCAAATTTATTTTAAAATTATACCGCTTAATGAGAGACCCTGTGTTAGTATTTATATGATATGGTATTATAATAATATAAACATATATTTTATGTTTTGTGAAATATACTAGTTTTTCTTTTTTAAATATTAATTTACCGCCATATCTTTCAATCTTCGGCAATTTAGTTTTTTGAAGTCCGAGCACTGTTTCTACTAAGCAGTATTTGCATGCTCCCCAAACGGGGAAAAACGTGAATACATATTTATTTATTTTTCATTCGCCATGTAATATTTTATTTATTTTATGCTGTTTTTCACTTTTGCGGTTTCTTAAGGGTTTTATGCCAGTATGCTTAAAATGTTTGTATGCCAGCTTCACAGCATTCTAACTTTCGCTTACCTCATACTACTTTAGCCTCAAAAACGCCAACATTTCCTGTACCGGTTTTCCTCTTAACATTCTACTTCACTTAGAAATATAAATATAGAAATATATTTTGGTTTATTTTTAATATACAGAACATATTACTAAATTTTACAATGTCTCTCGTCCACCGGCCTTTACGAGTACTCACTCAGTTCTCTACCGTTTCAGCTGAATTTCATTTCTCTTCAACCACAATTTATTTAACCGCATCGAAATGTCGCGTGAAGGGAAACTCAATACGCAGAAATGTGTTGCATTGCATGTTTAGCTTAATGAAGATTCATGCTAGTTGGCTGAGCGTGCGGAAGGGAAGGGTGAGATTGCTGCTGCTGCTTTTTTGTGGATGTTAATGCTTACTTAATTATCTAAAAAGCGGAAATGAGAATTTCACTTGTTGCCATTTAACATTCACAAAAAAAATGTGTGCCATTTAATTGCGTGTTTTCGTGGTGGGCCAGTGGAAAATTAAAAACAAAAAAATAAAATATCACATACCAACTAAGATGATATTTCAAATTAGGTTAAATTACGATAGTTACCAAAAAGCTAACTATTTGAAAGGTACCTGGTTCCCACTTTGGATGGCAACGACGGCAGGCTTGCCTATTTTCGGTGATGCTTAAAATTGCCAAATAAAAATTAAAATTGCTGAAAAGTGCGCAGGTTTTTTATATAAATTAAGTTAATTTTTTTTTTAAGAAGCTACAAATATAAACATAAGAGTTTTTTTAGGTTATGCTTTTAAAAAACCCTAATATAGGTGAGGATATCTAATCCTAACAGAGACTCCCATGCAGTTGGATTCAGAATCTGTAGTGAAGTTTGTACTAACAACATGACGAAGGTCTGCCAATCATTGCACCGACATCTGCAGACATAGTCACTGATTTTCTTGATTGAAGAGGCGGAAAGTAGAGACTCAATTGCTTCTACCTCTGAAGTAATGGGAACCATGGAGCCTGTTTCACTAGCCCCATGGCTCCATTGTAGATATCGAAGGGCAGCACTATGGCTGAAGAGCTGACGACCTTCGTGCAGGCGCGGTTCTATTATAATGGTCTGACTCACTGAATTTGTGATTATTACAGGCATCAGAAATCCCCTTTCTGCAAGTAAATTTGAAAGTGGAAAGTTAGTCAAGGTAATCGCGATGCCATGGTGAGTTTAATTGAAGCTGGAGCGGTGAGATAAAATAACGAGAGAGGCAAATGGCATATCCCCAGGGATTGGAAAACTGTAAAAGACCGCAGATAACCCCTCCACCCTCACGGGAGAGTTCCTAACGTGAGGTAATATTTAGTTAGCTGCACTATCAAAAGTGTCTGCAAACTGATAACTCCCTCAATGTGGTAGTAACGTAGCTAAGGTAGCAGTTTCTGTGACAGTGGGCAGAAATGCCTTTGGTTTTTCAAATAGAGGATTTATTAAAAGCTCTGTTTGTTTGCGACTCAGCCTGGGGTGCAATGATCACTTACATAAATATGTCGTGTAGTTTCTATTACTCCAATTGTCCATTCCTATCAACCGAAATTACTTTGCATTCATTAGCGTTATTAACAAATCATTTATCGTTATTTATATTCCTAACATCAATTTATGGTTATCGTTCCTATTATGTTTATCGATATCGTTTTTCTTGTCGGTGTCATTATCGCTTTAATTTATTCTTGATGTTCTTTGCTGCTATTTTTCATGGAGGGTGGAACTTGGCTCATAAACAGACAGGTTTAGATATCGTGTCAACTTCGGTGACTTTGTTTTCGATGGATGAAGTCAGCATTACCGAAATCGTTATCGCTATGGTCATCGCTTTTAATGGCGTTATCAGTTTTTAAATTTAATCAAAAACCGAAACTGAATTAGTTGTGTCAATAACCCAAAAATGCGCATACTGCATAAAGATTTTAAATTTTAAAATTTTTCGAATGCGATGAAAAAAATATTTTTTTTTCAGTTCTATCGCCACTAGGTAATTTCAAACTTATTTGAAGGACAACTATTTACAAATTCATAGAAATACCATGCAAATCCAAAAGCTTTCAAACAAATCCTCACCTTTCGATGCAGCTAAAATGTCAAACTATTTAAGCTTCAAAACGTTGACAGTTTTCATAATTCGACAGTAAAAAAACAAAAGCTATGTCAAAAATACTATAATAAATTTGTTTTTGCTAAAGCACGAAACCATTTGGTGCTTTCATATTTCGCATAGAGTTTCTATCATTTTTCCGATTTTATGATTTTTACAAATTTTTCTATGTTATGATTTTTTCCATATTGTTCTTATTATTGCTTTTACGTTTCTTTTGTTTTTTTTTTTGAAAATTCCATGACACTTGCTTGCTAGCTACTAGCTCCCCATTTTTCATTTATTTTCATTTTGCACGCAAAAATTTTATTAACTAACAAATGTTCACACGCTGTCACCGAAAACTATTTTCTCGGGCGCGCGCAAAATTGCGTTGTCAACGTGCTTGTTGTTGTTAACAGCGCTGTTGGTTACTGTTGTTGTTGTCGACATGTCGCTGCTGTTACTGTCACTAAAGTTGCTGCTGTCAGTGCCGCCATCACTGTTGCTATGTATGTACATTTTGCAGCTAAAGCGCTTATCACTTTTGTGTCTCCCTTTTGTCACTCCAACTGCTTTTGGCTATGCGATGTTGTTGGCATTATTGTTGTCCGTCCTTCCATTTTCGCTAGTGTTTGTTGTTGCTGCAATAAGCTTGAAAACCATGTTGTGCGTTGTGACTTTAGGCGCTGCTATTGCTGCTGCTGCTGCTGCTGCTTGCCACTGCTTTGTAGTTGTCATATGTTGCTGTTGTCGCGCACCGGATGCGTTTGATAACCAAAACGTGACTTAACAATAAGCTTGAGAGTGACTAAAACACATGCGCTAGCTATGCTCAGGCAACAATAACAACAACAAAAACAACAACAACAATATGCTAAAATAATACTTATTGCAAATACACACATACACGGGGAAACTGTACATGCGTATGTGTGTAGTATATGCATTTTTGGCCTCTAAAACGAAAGCCACTTTATTGTAGGTTGCTCTTGAGCTGCAAAATGTCAAAAATGGTGTGGTGAGTGCGTAAAATGAAAATTGCGAATCTAAATAATTTTTGTGCACCAAAACTGTTAGTTTAATTTTTGTGTGTTATTTTTTCATTCTAACGGGAAAACATTGTTTAGCCAATTTGTTAGCGCATTTGCTGCGACTATGCAAATTTTTTTTTCAAATTGTTTAGTTTAGTTTTTTATATTTATCATTTTCTTAAATATTTATTGTTGCCATTGCTGCTGCTACTCAAAACTTGGTGTGCAGGGTGCACTTTGGAATTTCATTTATCCAAATGGTTTTGATTTTACAATTAAATTTTCACGTGTCTTTGCAACGTTTCGCTCAGCTTCGTTTTCCCATTTTACAATTTGCAACAAAACTTATACAAGTAGGCTGACAAAAAAAAATGTTACTTTCACTACGGTTGCAACGTAAGCTTTGGTGTTTTCCCATATTTGGCCGAAGACTTGTGACAAAAAAATGATTCAATTCAATTAAACTCAACTCAATTTAATTTAATTCGATTTAACTTAGTACCTTAACGCAAATTCAATTAAACTCATTTTATAACAATTAAACTCAATTAAATTGAATTTATTTGAATTAATTTAAAGTGACGTTAAATTGAATTAAATAAGATTAAATTAAACTAGATCTCAACTCAACAGAATTTAGTTTAATTGAATAATATAATTGAACTCAATTCCATTCGACTCATGTACAGTTTATTAATTCTAAATCAATTCAATTCAATTGAATTGAGCATCATCTTAACCCAACACAATTAAATTAAATTCAATTCCATTCAATTCAATTAGTTAAATTCACCGCAACTTAATTCAATTAATTTAAACTTAATTCAATTCAAATCAATCAATTCAATTAAATCCAAATCAACTCGCTTTTAATTTTAATCAATCCAATCCAAATGTTCAGTTCACTTCAAGCCTATTCAATTCAGTTTAATTCAGTTCAATTCAATCCAGTTCAATTCTATTTAATTCAATACAATTACATTTAGTTCACCTCAGTTCAATTCAAGTCAATCCGGTTTAATTTACTGCAATTTTATTCATTGCAATCAAATTTAGTTTAATTCAATGCAAGTTAATTCAATTCAGTTCACTTCAATCCGATTTAATTTACTGCAATTTCATTCATTGTAATTAAGTTCAGTTTAGTTCAATGCAATTTAATTTCAATTCAATTCAATTCAATTCAAATCAATTAAATCCAATTCAGTTTCATTAAGTAAAATTAAATTCAAAGCTGCGTTCAATTTAATTCAAATCAAGTCAATCCGTTTAAATTAAAAATTCAATTCAATTCCATTCAGTTTAACTCAGTTTAATCGAATTTAATTCAATTCAGTTAAATTCAATTCAACCCAGATTATTTGAACTTTGTTTTAATTTAGCTCATTTTACTTTAGGTTGTTTATTTGAGTTTGTTGTTTAGTAGTTTATTTGAATTTATGTGATTTATTATTTGGTTGTATATTTTTTTGCTTGCCCTATTTTTTGACATATAATTTGATTTAATTTAGTTTCCATTTAATTTACTATGTTTTATTTTATTTAACTTATACTAGCTAGTTTAATTTTATTGCTTTTCATTTTATTTTATTTAAATTTTACTAGTTTAATTTAATTTTCTTTTATTTCATATTTTTTTAATGAAAATTATTTAAATTTAATGTATTGTAATTTAATATTGTTTGGTTCAATTCAACTTATCGTGATTTGATTTAATTATATTTAAGTTAATTAATTTCTAATTTACTTTATTAAGTTCAAATCAATTTATTTGTATTAAATTGGGTTTAAATAAATTTGATTGATTTTAATTTAATTGAGCTTAATTTTAAAAACTTATTGTAATTTAATTTATTTTTTAATTTATTTTATTGTATTTTATTTAATTTTATTAAATTTTCTTTTCTTCAATTTGTGTTAGTTAAACGTAAAAGAAGTTAAACTAACTTAATGTCATTTAATTTAATTTAATTAATTTGGATTGAAATTATTTTAGTGTAGAGCAGTTTCGTTGAGCTTCATTTATTTTTAAGTTTATTGCAATTTGTTTAATTTAAATTATTTTAATAACATGGTAGTTTTTTTTTTTAAGTTTATTTTAATTCAATTGCTTTTAATTTAATTTATTCCAATTTTGTTACATTAATTTAGTTTAATTTAAAATAATTTTATTGGTGTAGTTTGGTTTAATTTGGTTTGGTTTTATTTAATTTAGTGTAATTTAATTTACTTTGTGTTAAAGTATCTTAAATGTTGTGCAATCCTTTTTTACTTCACTTTATTCAATTTTGTTTCATTTTAAACTTTCTTATTGAAATGAATTCACACGATTTAGTTTGCCATGAATTCTAACAATTAAATAGATCTCAGCTTGAAATATTCGTTCGTCAAACTTTCTACAAAGCTGATGTGTTGTTCAACTTTAACATGCCTTTTTATTTGTTTTTATTAAATTATTTGCTGGGCGATTTAATTTGATGTCAATGCCATGTCAGAACTACCGACACAACAAGAGGATCTTTAGAAAACAAAGCAAAACAACAATAACAATAGCAATTCAAGAGACACAATAGTTAAGTAAGAAAGAGTGGCAACACTTGAGAAGTTATCTGAGGAATACCTGAAATGCAAAAGCAGAAAAATAAGATACATACAAAAAAAAATACAAATAGAAGAAGAATGCACAACAAAAGTGAATAAAGTGTTCCTAGGTAAAGTCATTGTTTACCAGGATCAAGTGAGCAGACGAAGAGCAGTTGAAAAACAAAACTCTTGTGACTTTTCTTATTTTTATTTCACCTAAGTTAGTTGAGGATTTTGAAACAAAGCATGTGTGGAAAGTAAATACATACTAGTACTATGCACAAGCAACTAAGTTGCCTATATGAATGCAACACTGTGTGTTAAAATGAAGGCAACACTGTATGAGTGTGTTACTAATAGTAGTTGCGAGTGAGCAGCAGAAGGAATTTCGACTCGTTTAGCAACTTGGGTAGTTTTGTAAATTCATTTGTTCGCCCTACTCCCCCTTTCTTCATCCCAGTCAAATGACATTACTTGTATGGAAAATGTACGGCCGTAGAGAACAAAAAAAAAAATAAGGAAAATATGCTGAGGTATGTAAAAAAAAAAGCAAAATAAAGAAACAAAACTAGAAGTAAAGAAAAAAACTTATTTGACATTTTTTTTAAGCGTACACTTCAGAGAAATCTCGTCTTACCGGCGTAGCCAAAAGGCTATGTACTCGTAAGTTGAATAAAGAAACAAAAATAAATGCAAAGAAAGTTTCATCCACGCCTGTCAAACGGCTGCGTGGGCGAAGAAATTTCTTTGCCTCAGAAGCGTTGCTAAAACGTTGCGCTCATATAGCTGGCGGGCCCATTAGCGTCATGTGGCAGCATAGTAAAATTGCAGATTTGTGCGCGTGTGTGCGCCGTGCGAAGTAGTCGAGGACGTGACGCTGCCGGCAAAATGGCCGATATGCTTTCAAAATCTGTCAACTCCACGGCGTAATGTTACTCTCCAGATGCATGACAAGTAATAAAAGCTTGACTGTGTCAGCTGAAGATGCCGTTGTAACTGAGTACCTGCTACGTTTTTGCGAAGAGGAGACAAATGATGTGGATAAGTGACTAATGAGCAACACCTGCGGCGTGTTCGAGAGAGATTTTTTTTAAATTTTACTTTAGTGTGTTAAAAAAGTTGGTAGAAGAGGAAGAGAGAGGTAGAGTTAAGCAAACTTTAAAGCGTGAACTACTATAAGGAAATGATAAAAAATTTAAGTTTAATATTGCGAAATATTTCGAATAGCTATTTCAAACTTGGCAGCAAAGAGCTGGTAGAGGGCTTGCACCAGTTGAAAAACAAGATTTGGTTGGACAAAGTTATTCAAAATGAAATTGGCTTCGCCGAAATTAGAAAGAACTTACATTCGATGAACTGGGGAAACCAAAGCTTCCCCTGGCAGCACTTAAAACGCTCTAACTAAAAATAAAACGATTCTTTCAAAGCCAGGCAGTTTTTGTACCGATTTTTATAGACCAATTAATGAGCTAAAATATAGTATTCGTATCCAAATTTTGTTTAATGAAGATGGATGGGATAAAACTAGGCTAGGTTAGGTCAGTCACGTCGGCAAAATGCCTGATATGGACCGGTAGGTTTGAGAAGGGCACGAGGCTTTAGTGCTACCACGTTCTAAAGCTTGCTGAATTGTAAACAGACATAGAAGGTTTTTCAATGCCTCTCTTGTATTTTCTACATCTGTCACATATAATCCTCGAAAGGGGCCGCGATAATACTATATATCTCTAAAAGATACCAAGTTTGCTACAAAGGCGAATTCAAGTAGGAGTATGATCATCACTGGACAAAATGTTAATAGGTATCATATCTGCGATAAGACTAACCACCTCGGCCGACGTAGTTTCATTCGAACGGATGTAATGGAATTAAGGTAGGCCGGAAATATAAAAACCGGTGTTCAGGTCTCGAAAGAAAAAAGTGAAAATGTGAGAGATAATTCTCAATATATCTGACCAAAATATGCTTCATCTCAGCCTAGAAAAATCAGGATTGGCACAGACCGCAGTTAGCCAATTCGTGAACCAGTTCGCACTGCGGTGTCTCGGTAGCCGCATGCAGTAAAGTTGGATTGGCTTATTCCACTTTGCAATCGAGGTGAGCCCGACTATGTTGGACAATTTTCGAAGAGAAACGAAAGGCTTTCAAGACCTTTAGTGCAGGTTGCCCGTCACCGAAGACTCCGTTTTGGTATCCACCACAAACTCCAGTTATCAAGTCCGCTACCTTAAGTGAAATACCTCCGATTGGAAAACCGATGTTATTGCGCCCAAGGCGGAAAACCATCTGACATCGCCTTCCAGCCTTGCAACCAGGTCCAGGTAAATTTTCTGTATTAGAGTCGTCGGTTTCGAAGGCTTTTACCGAACCTCCCGGAAGAGTACTTGCACTGTCGTCGAAAATTCTCAGGTTTACTTTCTACCAAAAGATACTCTCGCTATCAGTTTGTCATTTCGGGTGAAAAACAAAGCGTATTCTTCTACCATCTCTGTGTTCGAAGCTCTAATCGTCGTGCCGCAATTCAAAATCCATGCATTCTTGACGAATTTTGTACCACCTAATCTGCATGTAGGCCAAAGCTTAGTCGATCATCGATTACAACTTCCACGATTAAATTGGGGGGTTTCCGATAGTATAAGTTGCCACTGCCGGATGTTTTTTCAGCTGTGATTGTTAGTTAGAGATAGTTATTTACCGTGCCATTGGCGCAATGGTTGCAATTATTTTTAGGTCACTTGCGTTTATTCATTCAATTTTCATACGAAGTAAGCCATTTGTTTGAAATTTCTCACTTCGAAATTTCTACTTATAAACACCTCGAAATTCCACCTATGTATGTATTCGTAATGCTGCAATGAACAATTTGCTGAATTTAACTTTTCGCAGAATTCTAAAACAACTAAGTGCAATTGTGTATTCATCTACATGTCATAATTATTTTTTCCACTAATTAGCTCATGTCATTGCTGTCTTCGGTTTGGTTCATTATACCACATAGAACACACAACTCCCCTAGATCAGGTGCTTTGTTGGAGGTAAGGAAAGTCATAAGTTTGCAAACACATGCATTTACATATGTACGGTATGTTTGTTGCAATTGCTGATTGGGTTGTGCATTTGAATATTGAATGAAGTACTGTACATTCCGCTTTGCTGCTCTGGCTGTTCCCTCGTTTTTCTTTGCGTGTTCCCGGTATCTGAACTTTGGTCCCCACTTTCTTGCGTACTTCCTTTCCTATATTTAGCTTTGTTTTTTTTTATTGTTTTTGCTTTTCTTCCTATGTAAATCCATATGTACTTCCATCATCGCTATTGCGCTACATTTCGTCGCTGCCTTCCTGGAAGCACTACCGACAGTTGTCTTCATTCATTCGCCTCAGTGGTCATAAGAAATGTGCGTGCGTTTGTTTGTGTGTCATGTGATGTGGGTGATCAACGGTTGTTTATTTGTTTGTTTGTTCATTTACTGCGCCGAACGAGGTAAGCAACGCTAGGGGGCAAATGAAGTGCCTAATTTAGTTAGTGAAATTGACAGATGTCATTGCAAGAACTGTGTCGAAAAATAAATTACGATTGCTATGTGTGCTGGTTTGTTGTTTTTGGTTCTTATTTAATATTTCTACTTTTTATATGTAGGGGACATCTGCATGTACATATGTACATACTTAAAAGATTGAGAATTGAATGGTTGCTTTGAATTTGGGTAAAAGTTGGATAAAAAAAATTCTACCATGGCAAAAAAAAAATGCAAGCCAAAATTGTGGAAGCTGCGTAAAATTCATTATTTTTTTGGATTTTTAAAGTTTTTGTTTTTTTAATTTATCGAAAACTAGTATACATATGTACTTTAGTTATACAAATGGTGTCAAGTTCGTTATAAAAGTGATATAAAAATAAGTTATCTTTCAATTATATACATTTTTAAATTAAAAAAGCCTATTGCTCATACTCTAAATAAAATTATGTTGAACAAAAATCCAATTTTCAAAATTTAAGCATTAAATTAAGTTTTAGTTTTTTGTTTGTTGCATGCATGTTTTTTTAGAATCAGCTATACCAGCGTGCGCCGCTGTGCATTAAAAAAAGCAACAACAAAAAAATCCGTTTGACAAAATAAAATTTTAATAAAAAAAAAAATAAAATTATTCTATGTAATTTCTCGTAAAACAAGTATTTTTCAATTAATATTTTTATAAAATATATCCTATGTTATACCTGAGATAACTATCTACTCACTAGTAAAAACCTCATGAAAATTCGTGCAGTACTTTTGGAGATCAATTAGTTCAAATATACAAACAGAGAAACGACAGATAAAAATTGTACAAATGTATGTATTCTATTGCATTCCTGCATCATCTTCGATCACTAATTAAAAAAAAAAAATTCAATGCGCCTCGACTTTTCTACAGTTCTTTTTATTATATTCTTATATTTTTTATTATAGTAATAGATTGGAAAAAACGCACTTTAAGATCAGTCAGTATTATAAAAAAATTGATACATATATTAATTATTTAATTAATTTTTTCGAATGTTTACATTTCAAAATTCTGTAAGTTTTATATTTTTCGAATCTTTTTTTTACAAAAATTTTATATATTTTATAACCTAAAATGAGGTAATACAACGCGAATAATTGATGTGAACTTTTAATGCTTTGACTTTCACCAGTAACAATTTTTTTATTTTACACAGACAAGACTAATAAAACTTTCAATTGTTATGTCGTTCGAGCGGGTTTTCTGCATTTCTTTCTTTTCTTATTTAGAGCTATTTTTTGTTCTCTCATGTCAGCGCGGAAAGCGCAATTTGGTTTATAAATATAATTTTTGCTATAATGGTATATGTTTTTTAGTCGCCTTTCAGATAAGCTATTTCAAGCGCTGATTCTCTAATATCCTGTCACCCTTTCTAATGGGCTTGTACTGATGAAAAAGGTTCTCATAGAAATCATCTGCCATTTGTAGTTGTGATAGAAAGTTCCACTCTTTAGTAAGACACACACCGTTAATTGGAGGATAAGCTGGCCGTTTTAGATACTTCTTTTTGCAATTCAGACATTATTGGGTTCGAACCAAAACTTTTGAAATTATCGGAAGATATTTAGAATCTCCCTTTACTATGTCGAGAGGTGGATATGTAAATAGATACGTATATATTAATATACTAATTCAAGGATCTTATTGCATTTGCAATCAACTCATTTTCGTTGCAATATCTATTTCGGCACAATCATGCAATTATTTGTGTCTGTAACCTGAGGCAAAAGTGGTGGCTATGTGCTTGTTTATGGCTTGTTGCAAAAGGTATACACATATGTTGCATAGAATGGCGGTCGGTACACATATGCGAGATAGAAAACATAAATACTTTGGCACATAAACACACATACATATTTGTTTATAAATCTTGTTTGCTGGTAAATGTTTTCTGAATTACATGTATTTACTTATGAATTCACCAAATCTTAGTTAATTGGATTTGAATTTAATTTTATCAAAGATTTTTCGATTTGAAATTAAACAACCGATTGTTCTACACTCCTGAAGGGCATTCTTTCGTAAAGCCAATGCAGTAGTTTTGGAAAATAATTGTATGTCAGTACTGCAGGATAAATCTTATTTCAGAGTGTGCCGAACGAAATTGGCATGGCAGTCGTGGAGGTGAAACAAAAAACATTGATGGTGGTAAATAAAAATAATTGTAGTCGATTTTTTTTTGCAAGGCAAACAAAACTTGGGCCTACCGCCAAAATGCCAAATAATAGAAAAGCACTTTAGAAGTGAACACATGCCGAGCGCCCCGAAACAGAAGTGAAAATCGACTTTAATTTAAAGAAACCTATCGGCACACTTTTTCATATATATTAAGAATGCCTCATTTCCCAGCGAATATGTTCCTTAGTGACCTTTTCTAGAGCCTCACTATGATGGTCAGTACTAAGAAGTTTTAATTATTCACCTGGCAAATTGTCAAATAAACTTTTTAAATGAATGAAGTCCACACTCCTGTTGTAGAAATAAAAGTACAGACTATGCATTATCTTTTCTAGAGCTTAAGCTATTTAGAGAGTGCTGGCATCATTTTGTTTTGTGTGCTGAGTACCCAATTTCTCATGAGATTTAGGATCCAAGATCTTGGTTATCTTTTTCAGTAACATTTCTGAATGGCATTTTGTGACAGACATTAGTTACAGGCCGTATTTTAATCTTTTTTCGATTAACATCTAGAATGTTATGTCATTTCATTCCGAATTTTTCCTATTTTATCTAGATAATGTTCCTATTTAAAGAATATTAGTAATTCTCTAGAAATAATGCAATTCTAATTTTTTATTAAAGAGTTGCTACTTGCATCGGGTGATTAATTTAGAGGTATTTTTTCGTAGTAGTAGAAATACTAGCTTCCATTTCGGTCTTTGTGCTATGGAAAAGCTTCAATAAGTTCCACTCTTTTAGACCAAATCTTTGTTTGCCGACGAGGCTCATTTCACTCTTTTTCGTCAATAAGCAAAATTGCCGTAATTTGGGCTGAGGAATTATATGAAGATGATCTAGACAAAGCAACGGGGTAAGGTGTTTTAAGGGCTGGTTAATCATCAGTTCATATTTCTTCAAAAATTAAGCGTATCAGAACGTAATTTTGAATGGCGCTCGTTGTCGCGCCATTATAACGAACGATTTGTTGCCTGAAATTGAAGTCCCTAATCTCAAACATATTTGGCTCCGGCAAGGCAGCGCTACGGATCCGTAAATTAACTGCCTACATTTTAGAGAAATATCCTTTAAAAAAGGAATGAAAATAATAATCAAGTTTATGCGATAAAATTGTTTTTTAATATATATATATATATATATATATACTACTTCTAAATGCAATACCCAATAAAATGTTAAAACTTATCACTTAATTTAATGAGATATCAGTAATGCTAGCCAATGTAAGAAACTATCCTAACAAAGCTTCTGTATACATCAAACAATTATGAACCAATTATTTGTTATAATCTAAAATTACGGAAGTTGTAATGTAGTAGATAGTAGTAAGTATATACATACATAAGTATGCATTGCAAATATTCTGAGGAATGTTGGAAAATTATGTTTTGATGAGGATTTGCGCTGAAAATGCATTTTGAGTGACATTTTCGAAGTTCGAAAAAATTAGTTGAAAATTTATGGGAGATTACCGTAAGAGAGCTCATGCGCAGTTGGGAATATTGAGAATGCCCGCTGTTAGGTGGAAAAAGAGAGAGTAACTAGAAAATATGGGGATGTTTTTTATACTAATAGGAAATTTTATAGAAAATCTTAAGATACAAAAAAATAAAAAATGGATTTGATATTGTGCGAAATATTTATGATGGGATGTGTTTAGAATTAAGAAAGGGGTATCGACTGAGTTTAGAGATGGCTTCACTTATAGGCGAATTTATATAAGTTCCTTAGTGTTATCAAATAATGGTTGATATGTACATATATGTATCTACATATGTATCTTTGTTAAAGCGGGTATGCAAGTTTGTAAATCATACTTCTTGAGGACCACAAATTTACCTATAATTTTCATTTTAGCTAAAAGGCAGCTTTTAGCGAGTAGGGATAAAGCACCGAGTGGATTGCTGTCAAAAAATGTTTATCCACGTTGCTAGATATTGAGTTAGAATGGGGATCGAAAATAATTGTTATTTTGGGCTTTTCGGCTAAAAAATTCACATTGAGTATAATTCGTTTGCACCAAAACTCGATTATATCGATCTGATCTTTTTGCCATATGCTATGTAAATCTGACTTTATTTTTAATTATACAATGTTTTGTTTAAAGTCTTTTCATAATCATTAATTTGTGTTTTTATTATATCGATCACATTTGATCGATATTTTGTGATTTTTAAATTTCGATAAAAAAATAATCGTTATTTTTAGATATAAAATTTTCCGATTATAGTGATCGATATTTTGTGAATTTTTATTTTCGATAAAAAATAATCGTTAGCTTTCAAAATAAAATTTTCCGATTATATTGATCGATATTTTGTGAATTTTTATTTTCTTGATCATGAGACATAAATCGTATTATTACAGTTATTGCTATTATTGTGTCGCCGATGAATGTTTTTGCGATTATTATAATCGAGACATTATAAAACCATATAGCGATTATATTTGATCAAAAGCACTAAAACCTCAAAATATCGATTAAATGAGATCGAAAATATAAAGATCAGAAAATAACGTTCAAACGTTGTCGAAAAAAATGAAAATCAATAAAATATCGACCAAATGTGATCGAAAAATTTAAAATCACAAAATAACGATTGAATCCTAATATTTTTTTTATGAATATTTTAACCGTTAGGAAGTTGAAAGAAGTTCCGCAGATTTAACGGAAAAATTGGCTTGCATCACCGTTTTATTGAAGTTAGGCACGTTTACTTTTTCTATATCTTACGTCTGGTACCTGAATTGATATCCCGCCATCTTGTATAGAAATTTTACACCATATGAAAAATAAATTCCAATAGGTCATCAACATTTGCGCTTCTTACTCATACAAAACCATTTGATTTTGATTTGTTTCACAATGAATTTAATTTCAATTGCAAAAGTATTAGGAATTGATTAATATTTATTTACATACATATGTCAAAGCAAGATCTTTTCACTAAATGATTGAAAAATCTATCAACTGAAAGCGATTGCAATTTACGGCGCTGACATTCGAAAGTTATTTCAATTAAAAACAGTTATTACAATAAAGAGAATAGAGTCATTGCCGAAAGTACTAATAATAACATTGCCAACATTCATATCGCAAAAATTAATTTAGTACGTTTTTAAATTTTCCCAAACTTGAACACGTTAAATAATATCGACAAGAAAAAAATCTATATTGGGCAAAAAAAAACGGAAGCAGAAGAAGAATTTCCAAAGCATTGGTTAAATAAGCAAACACGAATCACCAATTACAGCTATTAATTACAAAAGCATACAACAAACAAAAAAGTAAAAGAACCCTTACGAATGATCAACATAATAAACTAGACAAAACAATTATTGAATGAACATGAAAAAAAAACAGTAACATGTAGTACATAATTGTAAAGTACAAAGGCACAGTACATGCTGTTGTATTGAATTTCAATTGGAGCAACAACCTGATTGCCTGTTTAAACATTTAAGCGGTTTAATTGTGGCAATTCAATTAAGTGGCACGAAAATGGTGCAACAAGCAAAACTCAATAATAGAAACCAATAACAAGCAATACAAATCAAATATGTATATATGTGTGTATCTACATTAGCCTGTTTACATAAGTGCGTATGTATTTGGTATACATACATATATTAGTTATTTGGTGAGTGAGTTTGTGAATTGCAACAAAAACTCGCGGCAGGGAAACCACAAACTAGAAGCATTAACTTTTGGTACACCATTAGCAGTATATAGAGAATAGAATGGAAAGATCGTGTAGGACAGACCACCTTTACTTTTTACCCCACACCGTTGTTCATGCTCTATATGTGTTTCTCAGTTTTGAAAAAAAAAAAAACAAAAATCTCGCTAACGCTTTTTTTCGCGGTTAGGACTCGATATGTATGCACAATAAATTTTTTGTCAATCACTTAATGCAAAACAGTGTTGCCAGATATTTTTTAAAGAAGACAACTTAGGTAAAATGAAAATCCTGAGCAACACTGAATAGACAAAATAAAAAGGTTGACAAAGACTAAATCAAAATTTGTTTAAGGCTAAACATATAAATCAAAAATTCAAGCATTTTATTTATATATTTTTTATATATGGCTTTCAAGCCTTCAAAATTATTTTCTTTTTAAGGAAGAAACTACAATTCATACATACTATATTTTCATCTTCAGATAAATTTAAGTATATATTTGAAAATTTCTTACATACATTTGAACGAGATTTTTTCAATTCCGAAATCAAGCCATATTTAATACCGAAAATTGTATTTAACATTTTAACATTAACTATAAGTATTTCTTTGGTTTTGCCGATGATCTTAGTGCTGAAAATGCGTGCACCTTTTGCATTGCTGAGGGGTGAGATTAAAAAATTGAAAACAAATCTACAAAGTACTGCAAAAGAATTTCCATTTCATTTCATGTTTCATTTTGCCCTGCCTAAGCCTTTATAATATTGAAACTTCATTGTTATCGTGAAAGTATTCAACTATAAATTACTATTTACATTTCGCGTATAAAATAAAGTATGATAAAATAAATATTATTTCTATAGGAAAAAATCAAAAATATGAGGGCTAGAACTTATGATATTACCGAAAAATGCATCAATAGCTAATCAATAAGAATTTGTTGTTTTGTTGTAGACAAATTTGCTAGCAATGAATGTAGCCCAAGTAAGCTTAATGGCTAATAATTTTCAGTGGACACTTTTTGCCATAATAAGTAAAATGGTGTTCTTACCTGTTTTAGTGCCAGAGTTACAAGGCAACCCTCAGATCTGAGCAATCAACTGTATGGGAGCTAGAAGTGATAGCAAAAAACGTAGATTACAAAAAAGTTGCATGGCGTTTCGTTTCCTGTGGCAAGAACTCTCGTCCAATCCACACCTAGAAACCAATTGGATGTAATCAGATTCTAATATCAAACAGTTCAAAGTAGTTCCGGTATGGTGAAGAACGTTAGGATGGGATGCAACTACTTTGCAATCGTCGTTCTTTGGTTATAGTGATCCGATCTTGATAAGTTTTACTGAACATTTGCTATTCGAAATAAGTGATAAGAGTGCCAAATTTCATGTTCTTAGCTACTTTAATGTAGAAGTTATAATGCAAAAACTCATATCTGAACAATCAATTGATTGAAAGTACTACGTTATGGTGATTCGTTCGTGTTGTATTTTTTTAGACATATTCTACTCGTAATAGGTGACAGGAGCACCGAATTTCATGTTCTTAGCTGCTTTGGTGCAAGAGTTATAATGGAGAACCTCATATCTAAGCAATCAGTTGTATAGCCACTATATGATGTGTGATCTGAGAGGTTACAACAAATGATTAATACATTATAGAAATACATCTGCCTAGTTTCAGTCAGACTTCTCAAAAACTGTGGGACTAGTTTGCGTTCAAATAGACAGACAGACGAATAAGTTCGTGACACTGATACATTTTGGTACACTTGGGTATGGGTACATCTCTTTTTCTTCTTTTACTTACAAACATCGGATCAAAGTTATAATACCACTTTATCTTAATGAATGGTAGACAAAGATAGATATAGCTGAAAAAAGTCTTAAATGGCAACAGTGGTTACAAACTGAAGGAAATTTAATTACGTATTTCCAGGCAGGTACTTATATATTGGAGGTTCCACTCTCCGAAACTGAAAAAAACTTGAACTTTGGTAGTTTTTATCATTGTTAGTAATATTTGGTATTTAAATGCCAAGTTTAAAAAATCGATATTGAATGATCTATTCTTCTAGACATATGAGATTAAAAGTTTCTCGAGCTCAGATCATGCAGATACCTATACACGTAATCATACATACCTATTTTTATACACAAATTTGTACGTATGAATATCCACAATACTAATCAATTGAACTTCCACTTTCAGGAGTAGCAATAAGAAGCATTGCCGCTGCCTATATGCCGGTGCTAGATAATTACACCAATAATTGTCACTGTCGCACATAAATTGTCAGCCATTACATTGGCAATTAGTGTTGGAGGCGGTAGTGCAATACCATACCGTTACATTCTCATACATACATATACATATATACGATTACATTAGCAGCCACGCGGTATACCATAAAAAGTTCAATAGATCTCTGTTTTTGCTTTTTTTCGTCATTCTTTGCATGTAGCCATAATACTATTTTTTATTTGCCACTGCCGTCTATGTCTTTAAATAGCTTTTTGCCATTAGATTTATCTAGTCACCCACCCATTCGGCTTATTACACGTGCTGATAAATTTTTTGTTCGTTGCGTTTTTTTTTTCTATAAGCTTTCCAATTGTGTTGAATGTATGTGCAGTTATCCTAGTTTTTTAATTGTGTTCTGTTTTTTTTTCAGTTACAAAAATAATTACTGTGAGAATTCATACATAGTTTTAAGCTACGAAATTCATTTGTCTGCGCAAAGTGTTTTCTAATTATGAATATTATCCATGGCAGGTGGGAACTAGTCAGTCAGGGTGTGAGATCTTTTCATGGAATGAGTGGCACTGCTGGGATCGCATCGGTTGCTTACTATTGTAGCAACTCATAACAAATTTGCCTGATGAAAATTTTTTATTTTCCGAAATATTAATTTACTTAGGTTCAGAGTAAACTGCGGAAAATGGCGAATATCAGAGAAGCTTTCTCCACCAATTCACTTAGCCTGTGTACCACTTTTCTTTAGACACATTGCTATAAGTCAAGTAAATTTCGTGACAATATCATCAACCAGTTCTGGACCATTAAACTGAGTATGTTCAGAATTCAATGCAAGTAACTCTGCATGCCTAAAGCAATTTCTAATAGTCGCTTGTCAATCAGAAACTACCTGAGCTGCGGTTTACAAATAAGAGGGACATTCGCGAATTTATTCAACGCAAGACGGTGGGTTAGATTTCGGGTGAAGTCTTGAAAGAAGTCTGATGAAGAGATGTGGTGATATCGAAATAAGAGTTGTAACTTCTATGGCTTAGAGTATGTTTTTTTTCTTCAAATTTTCCAAATGAATAACCATCCCCAAGCTCGTAAAATTATTGTTGAAAGTGGGGGTGGTGGTTGTTCATGACATCTCCTTGCTATATAAAATGCGCTGTAGAATCGGTCGAACTAAGTATATGTAAGAGCATGCTAGTCCTTATTTTAGAATCGCCCCTCTATTAAATCTTTGATTCCGCTGTTCTTGTTCGATGTGTAACGCGATCAGTTTTATGATCAGGTCCGAATGGATTTACCAACTTTTTTCTAAATATAATACAAAAAAAACTTTTTTATTTGGCTTAGTAAACTTTATCCCTGGAAGAATGAACGATATCATGTTTATGGAGATTATATGCCGATACCAATTTTTCGAAGAAATGCCAACGGTTGTTCAGAATTCTGCATCTTATAAATATATTGTAAAAAAATTGACTTATTGGTTAAAGAAAATGCACAAAATGTCAAAAAGTTATTACCGGACGGTTGAAGAATTAAATTGTGGCAGACAACAGAAGCCCTACAGATTAGCTGAGAAAGAATTGGGAAGATTTCACACAAACTTTTGCATTTAAAAAAATTAATGCGCGTTTGGTATCGCGAATGCTCACACCGCTCGACCAGCATCCACGACGTGAGAGTAATTTGGACGAAATTTGCAACTTCGATTTGTCAGTATGATCCATATAAAAAGGGGAGAAAGGTTTCCAAATGCATTCCCTAGTCGGCGAATTGTTAATGTCAGAAATGCACTCGGAGGTTTGCCATGGCCTGCCGAGGGCGACGGCTAAGAGAGCAGACTTTTTCAACTGCGGTCGGTTTTCTTTTTTTTTGTTAGATAGAGAGGGAGATTCATTAATTGATTGATTGCCTAAAGAGACTAAAACCCCTAAAGAGTAAAACGTATATTTCCTGGGTCTAGCACGGAGGCAGTTTAGCACAGAGAAACGTGACAAGTTGACCCGCGAAGTGTTCTTTCTGTGGGGCAACACGCCCTGTCATAGCTAGGGTTGCGCGGTAATCACAGATATTGACCAGGCGAGGTGGTGACCAGAAGCTAACAAATATAAAAAACTTATATGTATTGTTCCAGCAGAACCCATGGTAAGGAGTAAGAAGATATAACAAAATTACATAAACACTTTTTCCAATAGCGATCGCCCCTCGGCTCATAAAAAATCTCTAAAAAAATCATCTACCCTTTTGGTGTCGGCGTAGAACGGTAGTAGACTCCTCAGTTTGTGGTACGACATCAAAACCCGCAACAAAAATTATTATTAGTTACATTCATAAAATACATACAATTTTAATATATGTATAATATTTGTGCTTCTATGCTTTTGAAGAGGACTAGAACACAGTTGTACATATGAGTATTACAAAATTTAGGTCTTTAAAATTTCCTTCAGTTCAACAACCCTTTCGCTATCCAGCTCTCTAAGATAATATTTAATAATACAACAATATTGTTGCAAAAAAAAATTACCCAAAACAGGCAACAGGCTGTTGGTCCCTTCCAGATGCCCGTGTAAATATAAAAACGTAGCCAAAATAAACACCCACCTTGGAGAGCGCACAACACCCACACTACTTTGCACCATTCTCAGACGCATTCTCTCTGAATTTCGAACAAAGAGAATTTCCCATTATTTCTTATTTTTTATGCTAAATATACCGTTAGGAAAACTATGCTCACAGCTATCATTGCATATGTGCGCCTGTGTGCGTGTGAGTGCTTGTGTTTTGGGAACTTTCTTAGCAATGGGCTGGCTGATAGGCCGGAACTGCTGGTGCTACTGCTGCTATCGCTGGGACTTGGTGGAGCTGCTGACATTTTAGAATTCAGTATGAAACGACAAAGCGCTGTATGCGCACGGTAAACGAATCGAGAGCGGATAAAGTTTGTGACGTTGATGTGGGAAAAAAATTTTTCAAGAAGAAGAAGCTGAGTTGTAGAAAAGATTAGTGAATTGAAAGATTTAGGGTGAACGAGTAAAGTGAAAACTATTGCAAGGCATAATTCGCAAACGAATCGAAAAAAAGCGAAACATTCGATAAAAGACAAAAATGTTGAGTGAAGTGGAATCGGTAAAGTTCAGTGCGAACATTTAGAAAAAGTGTGTGAAAAAAAGAAGGTGGGTACGTACAGCAAGCTGGGAAATTGTATGCGTATAAGTAATAGGTATGTGCGAGGGTCTTTCAGGGTATCGATAAAAGCACAGGTGTATTAGCAAGCATGCGAAAATTTGTCACTATTTCCAATTCAGCTGCCAAATGTGCGTGAAAAATTTTTCATTTCCCACAAGCAGAACAAGCAAACTGTGAGGCGGCAATTGGATGGTCGGTGTCTGCCGAGTGATGAGTGACAATTTAGGACGACCAAAAATAAACGGAATTAAGCGCAAATTACAAAAACAAAAAATACAAAAACCAAATACAGTAAAGAAAAAATAAACACATAAAAAAAAACAACATAGAAAAGCAAAGTAGAGAAAAGTGAGCGAACAAGAAAACTGCTTGAGGCGAAGGCGCGTGAAAAACAGCGCCAAAAAAGAAAAACGAAAATCTGTTGAATGCGCGAGTGTCTATTTTTGCCGGCGAAAACGCAACGCGAGCGGGTTTCGCTAAAGCTGAGGGTCAAGTGTGTTTTCAGTGGAATTAAGTGAATGAAAGCGAGCATGTAAATTTGTTTTAAAAAAAAATATTATAAAAACAAAAAATTAAATTTAAAAAATAAAGATACCACACAAATAAGTACCTTAAAAAAAATAATAAAAATTTACAGTTGCTAAATTAAGAAGGAAAAAATGTCGCTTCAAATAGTGGCAGCCAAACGTTTCGAAATGCAACTGCTGCTGCTATTCCTTGCAGCTGCTTGCCTATGCAGCGCTGCGCCTTCCCCCGAACCAGCACCCGCATCCGCACCACAACCACAACCGGCACTCTTTAGCAGCTATAATCCCTCTTTCATATCGAATCCGGCCATTTACAGCTATACCGTGGCGGAGCAGCAGGCGCAACAGCCAGCAAAACAATCGAAACAATTGAAACAACAACAACAACATCAACAAGAACGTGAACATTACACAAATGATGCTCTGCTAAGCAATGATATCGATTATAAAAGTAATAACAACAATAACAACAATTATTTTAATTATGCCAGCAACAACAATAATGAAGAATTTAGCAGTGTTGCCTCTTTCGCCTCCCCTACCTCTGGCGAGAATCGCAATTTTTATTACTCAAATAGTAAATTTAGTAATGTTGGTGGTGCTTCTACAACAACAACTGCGACTGTGTCACCCACACAACCATTGCCGGTGAGCGGCTGTCAGTTGGATCGTCTGGCTGTCTATAAAGTTGTTCTACATACATATTGGACGCGTGATTTGTTCCCGAAACACTATCCGGATTGGAGGCCAACAGCGCAATGGACGAAAACAATAGGTGAGTGGAATTTTTGAAAGGTGATTTATGTGAAGACAAAAAATCAAGGTCAAGTGAAAAATAAAAGCAGAAGAAGATTGATTTTGGCTATGAGAAAAAATTGCTGAAATATGTCATGGACAAATTTTTTCGTATTTGTGTTAAAATTTTTTTTAAATGACATGAGAATACTTAACTTGAGATTTATACTAATAATACTCATTTTCCTGCAATCGGATGGCTAATTAAATCATGTGGTATAATCCAAACGTTTTTTAAATTTAATTTTACGGTGACTCAAACAACTGATATATCGAGTTCTTTTTCTTACAATATTTAATTTTTCATAAAACTAGAATTAGTTTTATAACAAAATGCATACAAATTAAAAATTTAAATCTTTGAATAAATTTATAAAACTCTAAAAATTTGTATAAAGCTTTCAAATCTTTTTAATCAGAGTTTAAAAAAAACTTTTGGGTATGCACTTTTGAAGGCCATTTAATTTCAATACAATAATGTGAAAGCCTCAAGTGGCTGAAAATTCGTGTTGATTTTTGACGATTTTTTTAACTTTTGGTCTTACGAACCTTTTGCCATATAACGAATGTATTTATATAAACTCCCTTGAGTTTTTGTTATTTTTGTTGTACTAGCAGTCGGCCATATAAACTACATGCGTTAAATGAAAAAAAGTTTTTAAAGTCAAATATTTTCAAAAATCAATCGGAATTTACAGCTATACTGTGGCGGAGCACGGTCACATCACCTTTTGGTCTTTTGAAACTTTGTCCCTATAACGAATACATAAAACTCCCGTTAGTTTTAATAATTTTTAGCATATCTCCGGCCAAATAAAAGAGGTGGGTTAAGGGGAAAAAAGTTTTCAGAAATACAATTTACCAAAAAATTTTCAAAAATCAGTCGGAATTTTAAGCCTCACAATTGCATAATACATATTATGCTAGAATCAAAGGAACTACAAAACTGCATACCAAAAACTTTTCTTAAATTTTTTTTTTAATTTTTTAAATTTGTACAAAGTTGTGGAACAAACTAAGGCAGTTGTTTGATCCACTACAGATTCAAGGCTTTAATTTGTTCTTAGCCATTCAACAATATGTCTGAGCGAAATTAAGGGGTTTAGGGCAAGTAGTAATCTTAACCTTCAAACAAAAAATTTTAAATTTTTTTAGACTATTCAAATTCTTTAGAAAATTATTTTTCAGAAAGCGTTATCGTCTCAAATAAAATCTTTATATAAAGAGTTTAAAAGAGCGACTAGCGACAAATCGATTTTTGAGTGGCTTACTGAAGTGAGGTAAAGACGACCAAACGGAGTTAATGGGTTAAACTGCTCTACTAAAATATTTTGCGGGTAAATTTACTGTATATTTTTAGCACTTTTTTGAAAACCACATAGACAAGGCTACTTTGATTTATCCAAAATTGTCGCACAGTGTTATATATGTACAAGATAACGGAAAATGAATTAAACTATTGAAAGATAGAATAACTTTTGCAAGTAACGTCAAATAACAGTTTATTTGTGATATTTTTAAAGTAATTATAATTAGAATTTCTGTCAGAAATCATAAAACGCTATATTTTTCAAAAAGCGCGGAATACTTGTGTCCATTTGTATTGCACAGGGGAAGTCCTCGAACTGCCCTTTCAATCGAGAATATTTTTCTAAGGCTAGAGATGTAGTAGAAGACTCAACAACATCACCATATGACGTGCGACATAACTGACCGTTTGAGAATGACAGAACATACACAAAGTGCAGTAAGTTCATTAGCTATGGGCTCTCAACCTGAGTCCTAATAACACTGTGCCTAATTTCTCGCCAAAGCTTATCATGTATGATGGGGCACTATTGCTGCGGAGTTTATTCAGTGCATTTTTTCCTTTTGAGAACAACGCATGCAAAACAATTACTGTCCATATTGAACGATTCAAAGCCATGTGTTTATCATGCCACAAATAGGTTAGTCGAAATAGGGGATCATGTGGTTATACAGAACGGTGTAACTCCAATCACAGGGCTAGACCCAATGCGTATCCTGGAGCCGGCATTTCCAGTCCGTTTCAGCTGGCAGATCACAAGATTTGACCACATACAGTTTTTTTCTCTAGGGGTTTTTGAAGAGAACATGTGTTGAAAAATATAGAACTTGCAGCCCTGTTTTCCGATAGAGTGAAAAGTTAATGTATATTTAACGATTTTTTACCGATCATCCCCTGTCAAGTTTGGTTTGGCTACAAACAGACTTCGTCTTCAATCTATTTAATATAATCCAAAAGTCCAAGTATATATAAAAAAAATCCCACATGATTTTCATTCCATTTATTCCTAATACTTACTTACTTACTTACTTAATTGGCGCTATAACCGCTTAAGCAATTTTGGCCTAACTTCTCCTACAATTTGTGGTGTGCGTCTTGATGTTGTAACATAAATTGAGGCACCAATAGTTTTACGCCGAATCAGAACGGCGAATGTTTTTGTGAGAAGCTTTTTCATGGCAGAAATTCACTCGGAGGTTTGCCGTTGCCTGCCGAGAGGTGACCGCTATTAGAAATAACTTTTTCTATAATTTTTGGATGTTACTTGCCCCGAGCTGGATTCTAACCTGGGACCCACCGAATGGCATGGCAGAAAAAGGGTAATTTATTTATTTTGAGTCATTTGAAACAAGCTTTCATCTATTGCTGGTTGGATTGTCCAAGATCAGTCTTCAATTTATGCATTTTTCTTAGAATTCGAATTAAAGTTTGCAGGCCAACTAGAAGTACTTTTTGAAACACTGCGTTTCTCAGAGACACCAAAATAAGGAATTATTTTTTTATTTGCACACATTGTAACATCTATGGACTATCTTTCGTACGAGTATGAGTTTCCAATTGATATTTTTTTTAATATTTCTGAAACATTGCTACTTACCGGAGTATTTTTCAGAAAATTTCTAATTTCAATCTTCTCTACCGTTATATTTCTCTGTAGGTATAATGCCAAATAGTTTTCACACATTCTTCGGCTGTATTCTAATCAGTAGTTTTTAAATCTCGCAATTGCTCGTTTTGTAGAAACATTGCGCGAAGTGAGTTTTGTATGTTATATTGAAAAGAAGTAAAACTTTATGTTTTTGAGTTTTGTTGTAGTTTAATTAGTACGGAAAATGTTTACTGGGTGTCTGCATTAAGGAATATGGTATTTTTTGTCAACCAAATCGTTTTTCAAAAACATACTAAAAAGCTTAGAAAATTTTGAAATTAAGAGAAAAAACAAGAATTTTAGATCTTCTGCACTTTCGAGTTTTAGTTCTGAATAGTATCCACCTATAGTATCAGCAGTTCCGAGTTTCAGTTTTGAATAAATGGATACTATTCAGAACTGAAACTCGAAACTGCAGAAGATGCAATATATTTCCAGACTAAAGTCTTCTGACTTTAATATTACAATATTTTAATTAAAATTTAATTTCAATTTATTTTGAATCTACAAAAAAGGAACACAAATAAAAGGATTGAAGAAAAAATTCTATTTTTTCGGCTGCTTAAAATGTAAATTGAGTTCAAATTGCGTTATTTTCTCCCTGATTTCGTAAAGGTTCGTCTATAAAAAGGAAATATACAAATAAAAGTTGTATGATTGGAGATAGGGATAATGAGAAAGCAAGCAGCTTTAACAGGGTTAGCATGACCTACCCTTTGAGTGCTGGCCTAGCAATCCTAGGCATCATGGCTCGAGCCTTGCTAAAGGCTAGAAAGGAATAAGTCTGATGAGGTGATGTGGTGATCGCCGAAATAGCAGCTTTCACTTCTATACTACTTTGAAAAATTGTTGCTTTTTTATAATATTCCCTAATAAGAACTAACCTCAGGCTCAGTGAAATTACTCCGATTCTATTTTCTCTAAAGCAGTAAATATTTCTTTTGCATCAAGCCATTTCATTGTTTAAGACTTTTCTTAACAAATCTAGAGTAAAAATCTCTTAATACTTTTGTTTTCTTTTGTTACCAAATTTGTATAGATTAATATATAGTAGTTGTGGGCTGAAAAACTATTCTTTTTGATTGCTAAGATTCATTACGCTCTAAAACAATCCGTGTCCTAAATGTTTGGTTAATATCTTAATCTCGCCGAAGTCCATCAAAATTCAAAATGTTCAATAAATTCTTTTCTTAGCTTACTCCAATAGCAAATTTTCTTCTATACAGAAAACGTCGGGATGACAAATTTATGTACGACTAAAAGTTTTGGAGATAGTTGCAATTTTATTTAAAAAATTAAATGTAATAGAAAATTTTGGAAGGGTTTGCTTAATTTTTCTAAAAAGTTTTCCAGCAATAGTTTTAGCTTATAACCTGGTGAAACTTGAAGGCTGTTTGTGTAAAAAAAATTTCAAAAATTTCCCAAAATTAGCAAAAACATAGATAATGGATAGCTTAATAAATATAATTGCACTTTACCTAACTTCGTGGTTTACTAATAAATGCGCGATTTTTTTTCTCTTCGATTCCAGAGTCCAATTTTTAACTGTAAGATCCACATATGCTTGAAGCTAAAGTTTCCAAAGAGTTTTGAGAGACCTCCGTCGTTTTTTGTTTCAAAGAAGTGTTTTAACAATTTGCTTCTGCTTATGACCTGGTAGAGGTCGCAGGCTGTTAATGTTAAAAAATTCTTGAAAACTATCAGAGGAGTTCCTAAGATTCGCACACACAAGGCATAACATTAATAAAATATTAGTTAGAGTTGCGTATTCGAAAGCTTTGTGAACTAAGTGTATCCCAAAGCCCAATTTTTAAACTATGCGCTTTTTATACAAATTATTCGTACGAGTTATTTATTGACAATTTCATATTTTTAAGCTAATATAAAAGATGAAGCAACATAAAAAAAAAACAAAAACTAAGTGGAGCATGGACATAACGTAAAAGCCAAATTTAAAATGCCAAACACAATGCACTACGCAATACTCGAATGTCCAAGCATAGAGAAAGTACGAAAACCAAAATAATAATGGACATAAGTCTGTACATAAAAAGTGCTGCCACAGAGCATCAGAAATGTGAAAACAAGCGAAGGATGTGGAATTGAAAGCTGGCGATGTGATGGAGAAGAGAGGGTGACGTTAGGTAGCAGCAATTGCAGGATACATGGACGGACGCTTGAAGTAACAATGTGCCATTTATTTACAGCAATACAGAAATGCATTGAAACGGTGAAGGCAAAAAAAGAAGAAGACACATGACAAACGGACCGAAAATGAGGAAATGGCAAAAATAAACGTAACAAATGAATCAAAAAGAGAGACAAATGGGAAATATAAGAACACTAGGATATATAGAAAAGTGGCAAGTGACAAGTGGGACAAAGCAAGGCGAAATAATTCAGAGGGAAAATATAGAGTGTAGTATAAAGCTTGAAATATGGTACATACCACACGCTGGTACATAACAGCAAAGTAAGCCAAAGAAGGTAAACAGAAAATTGTGTTGCAAACGAAATGCAATGGGAGGCGGATTAGGTTTTCTTTGTGTATTCCGAAAATTTCGCTCGGTTAGTTGGTTTGCAATGCAACTGGAAGGAAGTGCAACATTTGTGGACGTTTGTCAGAGTGATATGGCAAAAAACACAGCAGCAACTGCAACTACAAGAGCAATAGCAACAACGCGGCAAAATATGCAATGACAAAGAAAGCAGCAACCAACATTCGACATTTTTAAACGAAATTGCAATTTCAGTCAACGAAAGCTGCAAACAATTTCATTGCGTTTATAGCTTTCATTGGTTTTGTTGCAGTTATTGTAGTTTCTGTAGTTATATTTGTTATTGCTGTTATTGCTGTGGTTGGATGCTTTTGTCGCAGCATAAATTTATGCCAAAAGGTATATTGAAGCACAAACACACACAGACACACACACACAGACAAATGCAATTGTACTATGTATACTCCAGAGCAAATCCCCGAAAAGCAATGGCTTTCACAGCTAGGAATAAATAAAAAAAAAAATTTCATACCACCGCAACTTGCAACATTAAGTTGAAAACAAAAGATATTTTTTCAACTAAGTTTAACAAAAACAATAGCGTATAGTAGATATAAGAAGTATGCACTTTTGTTGTGCAACATTGCCAGCAGAAATAAATAGAAAAATGCTGTGTCAGTGCGTGATTTTTTCTTTATTTACTTGACTTTTGGGTTAGGTAAGTTTTTTATTTTATTTTGTGGCACAACTACTATGTCGAATTTATTATTTGCTCTCGCTACATTTGTTATTGTTTTGCTGACTTTCTGTCACTTTTTGTGTGTTGTGTTCTTTTTTAGCGAATTTTTCTAGAACGTTTGTATTGCTGTGAAAATTGCTAGGAAATTACATTGAAAAATTACAAAGAAATTTCACTTAATATTTTTTAGTGGATCGCTGAGGGCTTTTGGGGATTTAGATTGAAATGGTATGGCAACATAAAATGGTATGTTCTGTTTGCAGAGAGCTGCTAGTGCGGCAAAGTACCACAGGCCAGTTGTCGGTATGTGTGAAGAGAGTGAATACCGGAAATCGTAAGAAAAGCGTGCAACGGATGTTGAGGTAGCTGAGTTGACGGAAAGCACGTCAGCGGTTGACTTATGCGAGTGAAGGAAGTTGGGAACTGAAAGGCGATTGAAAATATAAATTTAATTTAATTTAACTATGTGGGTTTTTTAAATGAAGTAAAAACAAAAACTACATAATAAAGTAGAAGAAAAACTCGAATTTAATATTGAAATAGTAAACTAAGTGGAGCACGACGTTGCGCATAAAAAACTTAAAGGATTTACGTGACCCAAAAAGTACATTTTTTTGTAATTTTAAATGAAGTTTATGGTATCTTTTGTGAGTACATTTATTCAGAGCGAAGTTTGAATATCCCATCTCACAGGTTCGCGAGGAGAATTATATGAGCATTAATCTATACTAATATTATATTTTGAATACTAATATTATATTTGTATGATCTAATCTTGAGAATGAGTTTATAAGCTAAAAATAGTTGTTAAACAATTTTTAAGAAAGTACACAAAAATACAGTGGCAATTGAGGATGGTAGTACTAAACACCTTAAGGAATTTTTAGACCATTCTTGCTGTATAGAATTTTTTTGTAATTAACAGAAATATGACAAACGAATCGATTTTTTCCGACAGTGTTCGGTAATTCATCGAATACATTGGCTCCAGTTTTTTTTAACAGGTCTATAGAAGTACGAGCCGTTCACTTACGCAATCTGGGGAAAATATTATGTCCATGTCAAATGTGCAAGACCACGGAGGCACACTTAGGCTAACAAAGCCCATTGTGGTACCGCAGGCGGGAGCCATGCATTTTCTTCCTTCCTTCCCTAAGTCGGAAAATCACCCGCGTACGCCTTACGTAGCACAGAAAATCGGAAATGCTTGCCGAACTCAAGTCCGCCTAATAGTCTGGAATGTACCTATTTAAGAGAGTACATGTTACCTGACTCTGTGCAGATTTTATGCCCAGATAGTAGTTATTAAAGTAAATAATAGGTAGACTGCGAAAGGCCTGAGCTAAAACATGATGGATGCGAATTGTCGTAGTTTTTGGGGAGTGCAATTTGTGTTCTGTGTAACTTGGCATTGCTATGAAGGAATAAAACCAAAATTTCGGCTGTGAAATTTTATCCGCTCTCTCTCTTGATTCCAACGCTTCATCGATCAAGTTTTGAGCAGTAAATATCAGAAATACAGAAGCTCATAATAGGTATTTCCCTTCGAATCCTACCATACTCACATCATCTTCTTATTCGTCAGAAATCCAAATTTCAATGCCAAAAGGATTTTAGCCTACGGATCTGTTCCTTTTTTGTTATACTTGTTTAAAATTGTTGCTTTTATATAAAAAGAATAGCGTAACATCTTATTAAATGCTTGTTTTTTTTTGGTGGGATTTTTCTAGAAAGTTGTGGGGTCCACATGTTATGGGGCAAAGGGTTTCAAGTTTGATGTTTATTTTTACCTAGAACTTTTGGTAGACGGCGTTGTTGTACACAATCTGCTATTTTTGTGGGTTTCAATCAAAACAGTATTTCTAAGGCTGACAGTTTAATTTCTGATGTCTGTTTCCATCGCAAACTTATGCTGAACGATGTTAAAAGTATAATTTCAATCGTTTTGTTAGAAAAAATAGCATTAACATGAGAAACATTTTCTATAATAAATATTGTATGAGAAAAATAACAATTTTTAAGGAAATGTATTTCTAATTAAAAAGATAACATTGTTTTTATTACAATATACGTTTTTTGTAAAAAACAAAAATCAATTGAAAAAATGTTATGAAAATAAAAACGAAGAAAACGTAAAATTTTGCTTGCATCCTATGGAGAGTACTGCTAATAGCTTAGTTTGAATTAAAAACCTGGGGCCGATTGGCTGCCTACTAGCGAGACCCCTATAATCCAAGTAAACACCTACTCAGTTAGCCGAGTAGACATTTGTTTCAAGAAAAGAGCGCTAAGTGCTGGATAGCCGCTAGAATGTGTGTCACGGAAGCTTCTGCGATTGTCTGACCCTTTGATCCTTACTCCAGAAACAGCTGAGGGGATGATGTTGTGAAATCATCTCAGTACTTTCTACTAAATTGTCCTACATTCACAAGGCTAAGACTTAAGTTTAGGGAGTGGAGATTAGCCAGCTTTGTAACTACATTGCGAGCAGATACTAAATAGGAAGTTTCCGATCTTTTATGAATGTGTTGTGAAATCACAATGGATGCCAAGGCGTCAACATAGGCTTCTAGGGGCAGCCAATAGAACCTGGCCAAATCTAATCTAGAGAAAGCTTTCTCTAAATTGATTTAGCAACTTCAGAGGTTAGCCTGAAAACACGGACATACAGACAGATGGACAAGCATATTTGTTCATATGTGTATACAGACCGCTCCATATTAGGACACAAATATAGTGAAATTTTGTCGAAGATACCCCTTGTCGTGCTATTAAAGTTGGAAGTCCATGCTATATAAATTAGAATTATCACATATGTACTATGTACACATATGCTTTTCATATACAGGTACTTTTCGGCTTATATTTTCCTGTTTCTCCTTTTTCACCTTGCTGCACTTCAATGGCTTCCCAACGGATGCATTGGCTTCCTTCTTTGGTCGATTTATTCACCAGCTACATTTTCACATCTTTCGCATTTCCATCATTCACACGTGCGATGGCCTCCTCTTATTTTTTGTGAAAACATATCAAGCACTACACTTCGGCTTATCTGCAAATATTTTGTTTGCTCCGCACAACAATTCCTGTGACGTAGAATGTTTTGTGTGAGTTGTGTGTGGCTTAGACGCTCCTCTGGCGCAATTCAAAACAACTTTAGTGGCTGCTGCCATTGCTGGCGAATCTGTGTCATTCTTTTGTTTGGTTACTTTATTATCGTTTGGTTGGCAGCGACTTCACTTACACTTAAGTTGTTGCTTTTGTACGAGCCATTTTGAACGGTCTATTGTGGCGTATGAGTAACAATTTTCGGTGATTGCTAGATGCAGCGCAACGACGACTATTTTTTATGTACTTACATTTTGTATATTCTATATGTATGGATATCGAGTAGTTGTGATTGTGTACATGTGGAACGAGTATAGCAATTATTTTCATTAAATTTTGTGGATTCAACTTTTGAAAGAAGTTGAGTGGCTGCAGAATTTGGTTTCTTTATATTTGGACCATACTATTTGGGCTGGAATTCCGGTGGCAAACAAAAAAACAAAAACAAAGCGTAAAGAACTTTAAAAATTTATTTTAATTCGAATGCAAATTTTTTAATGGGCATTCATGCGCGGATTTTCCGCTGGAATTATAAAATTTATTATGTTCCAAAGTATTTCGGACAAATTTTAAGATTTACAAAACGATTTGAAAATAGCTCAAAAAATGGAGGTTTTTAATATAGAAACAAAAGTTTTCTAAAATATATTTTCAAAATATCTATTCAGAAGATAAAGCAGCATTTATTTAAATAATCGGCATTAAAACATTTAAAGTTTTTTTCATAGAAATCGTAATTGTGAGATTTTTTATGTTGTTTTGGATCTTCTTAGAAGATTAAGTTACGAAAGTCTTGAATAAATCGAATATTCATAAGCAGACCTTAAAAAAATAAAAAATTGAGAATTTTGAGATTAAAAGAATAATTTTGAGTGAGTTTTTGAACAAATATTTGGATTAATAAACATGTATTCAATTTTCGGCCCATTTATTTGTATCAATAATAACATTTATGGGCTCAGGGCCATTTATTTATTAGAAAGTTATAGCAAAAACAACAATGGTAAAAGTTATAGCTTTTATTAATTAAAAAATTTAATATAAGTAAATTTTATAGTTTCTATGCAAAAATAGTACTGACTATTTTTTTTTTGGATGGGGTGTGCTGCAACCTAACGCACACTTATGTGTTTTGTCATAACATGTTTGGTTGCATTGACGAAAACAATTTTTAAGAGAACCGCTCAAAATCTTTATCAAAACACTGACGATAAATGGCAGCGAAATGACAAGCTGCAGACACTTTTGGCAGGCAGAAAAAGGAAATTTGAAAAGGGAAGTGGCATCAAATTCCCACTAATAACAGCAGACTTGCAGACTGGCTGAGAATTCTTAGCGCACAGAACAACCAAACAATAGTGAAAACAATCTTTAATACATACCAACAAAAACTCGTATTTTCTTTAGCATCCCAAATAAATATATTCATATCTCAGTTTTTATATCGACTAAGATTCATTTCAAGTTTTCAGTGCCAGACATCTTTTCCTTTTTTTCACCACTTCATTGACGCTTCGCTATCATACCGCAAACGTTCGCGGTGAAATGACTACCGATTCCTATGACTTTCAAAATGACTCCGTTTCGTATTCCATATTCAATAGCTTAGCACTAAAGTTTTTAGATTCATTAAGTTGGAGAACAAAAAAACTGAAGTCACTAAGTAAAGGACGAAAGAGCTGAGGAAGGCAGCATTAAAATGAGAAGCAGAAGCCATTGAGCGCTGAAGTGAGAAGTATACTCGATAGGGGCTAAATGAAATCATTAAGGCAAGAATATATACTAATTAATTATGCAAAGCGTTAAGAACGCACTTGTGGAGTCTGAAACTTTCTCTTTGACCTTCAATATCATTGTGAGAACTATAATGACCAATTAGTTGTACTTTGCATTCTCAATTTGTTTGCAGTTATTTTAAATGGAGCTTGAGTATGAAGAATAACATATTTTTTGTTAAATAATAAGAAATTAAAAAATTAACTTTAAAATTGTTTCTATATCAGCTGCAGAAAGATAAAATTCTTTTTGAAACTGTCTTTTTTCAAACACCGAAAAAAAAAATCATAATAAAATTAAATTAAATTGTAGGGTTGCTTTCAAAGTCTATATTTAAGTATTGTTTTTGTTTGTATTTGAAAAACCAAGTAATTCAAAGCCTAAATTCTCGAAAAATTTACGAAAATTCAATAATTGTGTTTTTTTTTCGAACTACGCGGCTAATAAGCGAATTTGCCATTATTGTCATATTTGTAAATTCAATAATAAAATTTTATGAGGATTTTCTAAAAATTACTAAGTCATTTTGTTAAATGATTACTTTCAACAGAAAAGCTTTGAGTCAATAAAAGTCAAAATATATAACAAAAGATAACAAAATTAGTAATCCAATTTTTAGGACTGAAATTTAAATTTTTAAACTTTTAAATTTGATATTTAAATTTTTTTGTGTTTTTATATCAACTTCAAACATTATACAGGAGAATGTTCGCCGAATTCAGGCCGGCAAAATAATCCGAAAAATACCTACTTATTGGAAAATTTATTCTGCAACCTGGCCAGGGCGAAGCAATAGCGCAGTGAATCCTCAATGCTCTCCATTTCCTCTTTGTCCTTACAGCTGCGAAATAATTCGTTGATCTGGTATCTCTTCATCCTGCCATGTGTGCTCATAAGGCAATGATTTGAGGTAGTAGTAGTAGTAAAATTAAAACTGTATGCTGAACTCAGTTTATTTTGTATCTGGACAGTCAATTTTACTGTTTAGAACAGATACAAAGCATTGCATCTTGATTGAGAGCGTAAGTACAGCCAAAACTAATGGGAGTGGTTTGAAACAAGGGATTTCAAATTTCATCGTGAAGAGTACCATCTCGTTCTTTGACTGACGTTAAGTTCCTTAGACCAGATGTTTACAAGATTGAGGGAATTTTTTTACTAGCTCAGTCAGAACCTGCATAGGTTTACTCGCTGCCACGATTGCTATGACATCTGCATACGCTATAACTTGGAGGTGTCATTTAGACTCAGTATTAGGGCATTAAGTGAAATGGGGGATCCAGGGCTAAAATATTTTAAAAAAAATTTGTTTCAGTTTGGCAAAACTTCTGTATGTTTTATATATCAAAATAAGCTAATTCATTTTTTAATCTCAAATTGTAAACATTAACCCACTGTGATTACATGTGGCAAAATTCGCTTGCGGTTTAAGTACCTTCGCCAGAAAAAAACAGTCATTAAAAATATTAATATGTTTGCCTTTTTTTTTAGTATTTAGCACTTTTCGGTCAATCCGAAGTCTACGCTGACGGCTTCCTAATTTGTTAATAAACCTATTTCTTTACTTATGTTAAGTATTCCAAACCATGATGACATCGATGTTAATTTTTCACAAGCGTGCACATCTTCCTGAGACATTGTGAAAGCATTTTCTATCATCGCTAATTAAGCAGTGATTTTGATAAAACCACAACGTTGCCTAGCAGCTCTGCCTTTCTACAGCTCAGCCACTGCTTTTAATGAAATTTTTTTTGCCTACATATAAATGGCACTTATGTATGCCTGAGGAATTCCAAACCATTTCCATACATACTCAAGTTGAAAACCCACGCCAACATTTCCATTTCCGGAGAAAACTATTATCGTTGTCTAGAATTTACAGTAAACACGCACACATGCAAATAAATACAATTATGTACTTTATATACGTAGATACATATGTATACTATGTTCTTATACACAAAACACGCTAAGTCGGCATTGTGGTAGATTAACACACAAATATGTTTATAACCGCCATGCCATTTCTGCGAAAGCGTATGTGTGCATGTGTGTGTGTGTTTGTGTGTGCATGGAATTTAGCCAAAGGAAGTCCGACTAAGAAATGCGTTTTGTACGTGCTTATCTTGTTCGCCGCGGCGCAATAATGCGGAAAACAGTGAGTGTGTTTTTTATTTATTTTTTTAATGCAAATACCAAAGCTGCGGAAATGTTTTGAAAGGAACTAATCTCTCTCTCCCTCTCTCTCTCTTACTTTATAGTAGTCAAAATGGAGATATACGTATGTTAATGTGTATATATATTTAACTAGTTGACCCGGCAAACGTTGTTTTGCCATATAAATAATTTCCTAGTAATTTCTAGTGTAGACAAAAAATAGCTTACTTATTGTAAGTATGTATGTATGTTAGAATGTGTATATTGTATGTATATAAGAATGTGGTAAATGCGTGAAATAAGCATGGAGCGCTGTGAACGATGAGGGAATATAAAAATAACAAAAGGCAAACATTATTTTTAAGTTATTATAATTTATTCCTTAAAATTATATATCATTAATTAAACAATTACGGCAGTAACACTATTAAACAATATCAATCTCTTAATGCTATAGCGTGAACAATATTTTTTGTTAGTCCATCTTTAGCTAACACAAACAAACTGGATGGTTTTCCCACTCGAGAGCATGCCACGTATAATTGTCCGTGTGAAAAACATGGTGTTCTCAAATCTAATCCACAAACAGACATCGTTTGACCTTGGGATTTGTTGATAGTCATTGCAAATGCCAATCTAATCGGAAACTGAATACGTTTGAATTGAATTGGCACATCTGTAGGTATAATAGGAATCCGTGGTATGAGTATATTTTCACCTCTGAACTTGCCATTTAAAATCCTGGCTTCGATCACGTTTTTCATTAATTTTTTAATGACTAATCGCGTACCGTTGCACAGCCGGGGCGGGTTCAAATTACGAAGCAAGATAATTGGAGATCCAACCTTTAATTGTAAATTATGCGGTGGCATGCCTGGCAAATCCAGTGAGTTCAAAAACTCTGTGGGAAAATTTACTGCTTCGCTGTCGTCGCAAACTGTATCAATAGATTTATATGATACCAAGTTCCCTGGCAACAACATTTGTATCTTCAGATTTAAATTGTCAACGTCTACATTTTTTGCCGCTAAAATCGCTCTTTCTGCAAGCCACTCATGATTTATGTACTGTGTGTGTACATCGGGAAATATTTGTTCAATGAGAGTATCTTGCGAATCAGCGATTGTGCAGAAAGCGGTCGGTAATTTTACGTATCCAGTTTCATCTATAGCAACTTTTCCATCACCGATATCTAAGAGTTGTTTTGAAAATATTTCAGCGGATGGATCTTGAAGCATTTGAACGCGCATATTTATTTTTAGCTGTAATTTTTCAACATTACGCCACAATGGAGATGATTTTAAGCAAGCGTTGATCTCATCAGCGTATGTTGAACGTGGAATGACTGGAAGTGTTTGTCTGAAATCACCTGAAAGGACCAACAGAATTCCGCCAAATAGTTTGTCACTGTTTTTAATATCTTTCAATGTCCTGTTCAACGCCTCAAGTGAATGTTTGTGTGCCATAGTACATTCATCCCAAATAATAATTTTACACCGTTTCAGCACAGTGGCCATGGACGATTGTTTCTTAATGTTGCATACTGCGTCAGGGTTATTCTGAATATTTAGTGGCAGCTTAAATACTGAATGAGCTGTTCTACCTCCATCCAATAAAGTTGCTGCAATGCCCGATGATGCAACGGCCAATGCGATGCCATTATTTGATCGTATTTCAGCAAGAATTAGCGAAATAACGAATGTTTTGCCAGTTCCACCCGGTGCATCCAAAAAGAAGAACCCACCTTGTCCAGCTGAAACTGCGAGCATAATGCGATCATAAATGGTTCTTTGTTCCTCATTCATTAGTGGGACATTGCGGGCAACAATCGCTGCCATTTCTACAGTACTGTACTGCAGTTCACGATTCATTTCAGTATTCATTAAATCAGATGCAGTTCGATTTGGCGAATTCATACCGTTCTCATCCCTACTCCGTGCTGTTTACTGGGTCAGAAGTGACACCTGTAGACATCTGGCGGGGATAACTAATTAAATGACGATTGATCAGTTTTCGACCGAAGAGGAAAAATGATTAAATTACTAAAATGGCTATTAAAAAATAAGGGTTGATCGTAGAAGGGTGAAAATTGAGGATTGTATGTTTTTTTGTATGTTGTATCATAAAAAAATAGAAATTAAAAATTTTGTCTAAAAAATAAAAAAAAATTTAGGGGTGGACTACCCCTAACATTTAGGGGGATGAAAAATAGATGTTGGCCGGTTCTCATAGATACCGGATAAGCACAAAAAATTTCATCAAAATCGGTCAAGCCGTTTCGGAGGAGTACGGTAACGAAAACTGTGACACGAGAATTTTATATATTAGATAGAGTTGGTTAAAACTAACAACATAGTTCGTGAGACACGAATTTTTGGTTAGAATGAAAAGAAATGGTAGCAATCACAAATGGTTAAAGCACAAAGAGGGGCTCAAAAATTTAAATGGTATGTATGTAGATTTACCATTTATTTTATTTTATTTTATTAATTTAGATAAAAATGTATGACAAATAGTGTTATTTAGATTTTAACAGTAATATTCGAATTCAATCCTAGGCAACTAGTTACATACCATTGGTAAATAAATAAAGTTTAATTTTACATACATATTTAGGTTGTATTTTCAGTATAAAGTGGCATGCCATTATCATATACCCTAAATGGGATATTCCATGTCAACTCAGCCACTAATAATTTTTATCACTAGAAAAATTTATACGATAATTGCATATCGAGGTACTAAATATTTATAGTATTCTTTCCAATTTTAATGCCAAATCATTTCTGATTTTTAAGATATTGATAATAATTTGGCGCTTGTATTGTACAGCTCGATCTTTGACCGAACTTCTCCTACAATTTGTGGTGTGCGTCATGTTGTTATAACACAAATTGAGAGACCTACACTTTTACACCAAAAGTTTTCTATAAATTTTGATGTTACTTGCCCCGACCACAATTTGAACCCGGGCCACACTTACTGAAGCGCGCACATGCTACATAACCGGTCTGAACGACATATCCGATTCGAACGAATAAGAAACTTGGTTTTTACTTACCCTTTAAGGAAAAACTATTTCCGAGCCATGAACCAATTTTTTCACGAAAAACGAAATATTTTTACTCAAAAAGTTATAAATCGATACACAATTTTCTATTTCTGGACAAGAAAAAATAGAATTCAGATTTTTATTATAACTTTTAAATACGTAAATATTTATTTAAAGTCAAAATGTTATAGCTCGATAAATAATTTTGACTTCTTAACAAAAAAGTTTAATTCATGAATTTATTATAATTAAAAAAGTCAAAAAGTCATAACTCGAAACATAACTTTTATTTCCGAACAAACAAAATAAAATTCAGACATTTATTATCATTATTAAATAATTAAACATTGATTAAAAGCCAAAAAGTTATAACTCGATAAATAACACTGCAGAACAAAATTTTGCGGTCGAAGATTTTTAAGTCGATTTAGGGTAATTTGGGAGCGCTGATTACGAAAATAATATCAGTTTTGTCGAATTGGCTCTAGTTTTTCAGATAAAGACTTTTGAATATTTCACGAAAAAACCTAATTAAAAATACCAATAAGGATTTAAATTATATTTTTATTGCGCGCCTGTATAAAAATAATACAAAAAAAAAAAATACATTCTTTTCATTAATTAATTTTAAAAATATTACAAAAAACTTTTTCTGTAGGACCTTCTATGATGTCGTTGCTCAGGACAATGCCTGTATTAAGTTCCAGCAGTAGTCTTCCATTATTTTTTATGTCCCGGCGGAACCGTTCACCTTGTTCCTCACTGTAATCGCCTAGGTTGTCCGGGGATTTGTCCAAATGACTATGCAAATAATGTAATTTAATACTCATTTTAGCTCCTAGTTTGCGAAAATTGAGAAGCATATCAGCAACTAGTTTTGTATAGTCTGGTCATTTATGATTTCCCAAAAAATTTTTGACTACATTAACAAAGCTTAGCCAGGCTTCAGATTCAATTTGTGACATATGGTTTAAGAATTCAGTGGCTTTCAGAAGGGTACGAATTTGAGGATCATCGAAGACTCCTGCTTTTAATTTTTCCATACTAAGGACTGGAAATTTTTTGCACACATATTCGAAACAGTCACCTGTCTTATCAAGGGCTTTGATGAACTGTTTCATAAGCCCAAGCTTGATGTGAAGTGGTGGCAGAATGATTTTTTCTCCGCTTATCAGTTGGCCATGAACCACATTTGCTGTTCCTACCTCCATATTTTCTCTCACCGGCCAGTCCTTTCTAATCCAATGTTCATTTCTTGCACGACTGTCCGATAAACATATAAAACCGGGGTATTTAGTATAGTATAAATTGTCGAATTGCATTTACAAGTCACGCGGTCGATAACGTGCAGCGGCTGGCAGGGACTGTTAGAGTTTTCAGGTATTTAGGCGAAGTCGTCGAATTAATGTTTAGTTGTATTTACTCACCCGACTTAACCGGCTGCTCTTGCTCTCTTGCAAGGGAAATAAAATATTTAAACCAACGAACTACTTGTTTTAATAATTTATATAACAAAATTTCTTGAGGAATAATTAAATTAATACAACTGGAACTGGGTCATATAATTTCTTTTCATTAATTTCTTAAGTTTCGTTTATCTCAAGAACTAGAGTCAATCTAAAAAAAGTAAAAACACAGTTCGTAAGCCAGCTACTAATATTAATAAAAACTATTAACAAAATCAGGACCGCAGGTTTTTTTAATTTTTGTTAGGCAGTGTAATTAATTTCTGATATTACAAACAAATTGATAAAATTCGGAAATTTATTATAATTTAATAATTAATTAAATACTTACTAAAAGTCAAATTCTTTGATAGAACTCATAATACTCGTTATATAAAGTAATCTAAGAAGAATCTGCAAAGTAATAGGATATTCGCACTCATATCAAAAATTCAACAAAATACGGAAATAAAGGGAAGATAGCTACTACTGTTGTAATTCATCCCATTTTAATAATTTTGCAAAAATATAAATAGTTTGAAATAAAAGTAATTTAAACCGAAACATTTGATAAAGCAAATTTGCTAATGAAGTGCATATTTAATTACTTATTACGCAGCAAGTATATTAAACTGCTTGATAAATAAATATCACTTACAAAAATCAATAAAAATTTTAATAAAATTATATTTATTCGGTTCGGTAATCGGCCACTAATAACAAATATTAGTTATTAGAAATTGGATTCCAAATGAAAGAAATGCATACCATTTATTATATAAACAAGTTGATTTGAATTTCTGACTGTTTTTTTTTTGTTTAATTTATTTAAATTTTAAACATAAATAAACAAATTGCAATATTAATTCATTTAATAAGCGTGTGTGCACTCAAATTAAATATTATGCATGTCTGGGTAAATTGATTAAAAACCGCATACCAAACGCAACACACCTACACACTATTATTAAATACATAGAAGCGAGGGTGTGTGTGTGTGTGTGTGTATCACTATTAACCACATTCGCACTCACACACACACACACACACATACAAAACACGCAAAACACACAACTAATGAGGGCAATGCAAACAGGAATGCATGTAAACACGCGTGTACTTCATCAATGGATGCATGCCGTGAATGTTTTTGCTTTTGTGTACATATGTGCGTTGTGGGTAAACCACCTTTCAGTATTACGCCTCTGTAAATATGTAAGCAAACAACAGTAGGGTTACCAATCAATCTATTGAAAGTAGCAGCAAGTGTGGCGGCATCGGCGGCGCGGCGTGCTAGATGCGTGTGGACATACACACATGCATACTCGTACTAGGGATGTCACACAAATTGTGATCGTGGAATTTTTGGCGGCCCACTTAAATACCGGGATTACGCAGTTTGAGTCCGGGACTGGTGAGTATATCTTTTTTTTTAACATTAAATGCATCTAGTAAAATCTGTAAAGTCAGTAAATTTGTTATTTTTGATATATATCCACAATCTAGCCACCATGTGTTGATGCAGATTGGTGGTTTTCATTTGCTAGTTTTATAAGCAACACATTTTGGTCATGCTTGGAGAATAAATGGTGAACACACAAAAATTGCAACACTTTAGAAAATTTATAACTTACCAAAAAAATATTTAAATTTTTTGAAATTGAAATACTATGAGTATACCATGATCTTAGTATGAAAAATTGTATTCAGATTTGATTTATAGTTTAGTTGAAAATGTCAACCGTGTTAGCAGCAAGCCAAATTATTTTGTACGATTGTATAAAAAATCCAGCTATAAGTGCGCGTAAAATTACTTTGAATGTTAAATTGCATCGCTCGACAATTTTCAGAGTATTAAATCGACACAAACAAGTTACTAGCAATCCTGACAGTCGAGGTGAGCATGGCCAAAGCGATTAGAGCAGTACTCGCGACGTTCTCAGGGCGTTTTCTCAAAATAGTACGAAGGGTTCATCGACTACAGTTGTAAAATCTGTACTCAAATCGAAGTCTTTTGTCCAAAATTAAAGCCGCAAACTTCATTGAGAAGTTTGAAGACAGTGCCAGATCAAGACGCAAAGCAAAATCTTACAGCAACAGTCCGCAGCCGAAGGCTGTATAAATCACAAATTACAAAATACCAATGCATTGTTATGGACGACGAAATCAACTGCATTCAAAATTTCAATATTTCAATATATTGCTGGCCAAGATTTTAATACTACTACAAGTCGGCAAGCTGCTCGTGAAAGTAAATTGAAAATGAAGTCCAAGTTCCCAGAAAAATACATGGTTTGGCAAGCCATTTGTTACGGTAGCCGTAAAAGCAGCCCTTTTGTCTGAGTCGGGACGATGAACGTCCAAGTTTTTCGAGATGAATGCCTCAAAAGGCGTCCTCTGTCATTTATTAGCAGTAATGGTTTAACATACTCAATGCTGCGCTTTGTTTTTAAGATGACGCTTGTAATTGGCCAGTGTATTAGCCCGTTGCTTTGTAGCCGACTAGCCAAAGAACGAAACTCGGATAAAATTTACTTTAGTTGCAAAAACAACTCTGTTCTCATTTTTAACGAAAATAGTTGTGCTTGCAAATTTTTGGTTGATTTAGTTATATATTTAAAAATATAATGCAAATAAAAATTGATAGGGTGTTTAACAGAAATTTCACGAGGATTTTCCTAGAGATCATTCACAATAGCACAGTTTTTGCACTTTTCAATACTACTTCTCAGATGGGTCATTATTTTGCCGAGTTGGCACAACTCGCATCTCAGAAAAGTTGGTGTTGTTCGCTTAACTTCTGGCAACCAACGTTGATTTGAGGGTAGAAATCTTGATACGAGTACAAGGCGTTCTTACACATAAGTGATTTCAATTCACTTTATTAAACATTTTATAGACAAACATTCGCAATTAAAGTTATTTAATATCGGTCTCTAAGACAGTTTTTCAAAATAATAAAAAAAAAAACAAGCAGCAATTAGAAAAAAATAATTTGGTAAGTTTGCTTAGTCTATTACATTGTTCCACTTTCAGGGGCGTCCCGAAATCTCGAGATAAAATCCCCACAAAACCCACATCCCTAATACATTCATTTGTGTGTATGAGCTTAGAGGGCTTGGCGCTTGTTGGGCGTTGGAATGCCGCCCGGTTATCAATTTTCAATTTGTTATAGACTACATGCACACCACATGCAAGGCACAAAGGCAAATCTACACTGCTGACATTCACTTTCCGCAAGCCCGCTCGGCCCCACGCAAATATGTATTTATGCATACTCACGCTAAAATATACGCATATGCCGACAAATATAGGTATAAATTTAAGCGTGCGTGCTATGTAGAAATTTTGTAATATAATGTATAAAAGTAATAAGAATGCAAGTGATGCAATAATTTCGGGATTATGGAATTTTTTAAATGAAATCACGAAATTTGTTTCGTGACTTATTTTCTTGAAACTAAATGGCTTCGGAAATTTTGTGATTTGGAAAATTTCGAGTTTAATAAAATCGAGTTTGCAAAAGTAAGGGTAGTGTTTTCGGGATTATTAAACACTAGCTTTTCCCTGTGGCTTTGCTCGCATGGAATTCGGTCTAACGGTATGAATTAGAATGTAACAGAACACGAAATAAATAATCTCACCAAAGGCAATAAATATGAATTTGTTTCTAGTTTTGGTTTTTATTTTTTTTACTATCTATAACAAAATCTAACCCTACTTCCAAACTGCCGATTGCGGTTGGTAGCTGACCATTTTTTTGTTATTGTAATCAAACGAAGGAGGTCTTTCTCATGATTGAGTTTTCTTAAGCCTACTTTCTCTGAATCTCATCCTGTATATTTCCTTTAACATAATATTCTAATTTTATTTAACTTTTTAAGTAGGTGGCAACCTTCTCAGAGGTATTTTCAATATAAAGCAACTCTTTCGTGACAAATCAATATTGAAGTGGTTTTTTGAACTTATTTACTTGACACTTAATCGATGAATAATTTCGAAATTTATTTTGCAGTTGAAATTTCATTAAATTAATAAATTAATGAAAGTAGTGATGCCAAGGATTTCAGAAAGTATTGGTCAAAAAGTTTTCTGGAAATTTCTTAAAAGTCATTGCGAAACTCTTTTTGCGACTATTTTTACTTAAAATGAAATTCCTTCGTAATTTAGCGATTTGACGTTTATTGACGGCATTGACTTGCCAGCGGCATTGTTATAATTTCAAAAATTGGTTACCTTTTAACTTTTAGGCTTGAAATTTATTAGCAGCATTGATTTTGTAGCTGAATTTTCATAAGATGAAGCCGAATAGAGAAACAATCCAGAACTTTAAAATATTTTCAAAGTTTTCGAGATTTCGTGATTTCTTGAAAGTCATTCTGGAACTGGTTTTGCAAGTGTTTTAATGCAAAACTAAATCAGTTTATAATTTCGATGTGCCACGTTTATTAATGGCATTTATTTTGAAGCTGAATATTTATAAAATAAGTACTATAAAAATTTAGGTTGGAAAAACTGCTTACCTTTATTATGTACTAGTGAAAATGTCCTATATTAAAAAGTTCAAATTTTGCGAATTACCGCTATGTTTATTCCGGTATTTAAAAAAACCCTGCCGTTTTCATAATTATTATTGTAAGCATTAATATACGGTATTTTTTCATTCAAAAATCTCGAAAACCGAATCACATGCAATACATACAAGATTATGCAAATATCTGTGGCAAGCGTGGAACTTATTGTTTAAGCGCTGACATAGCTTTTACATATATTGCAAGCACACATACACTTCTATACACTCTTCTACACACCATACACACTTTAGGAAAAAGTGAATTCACTCTATCGGCTGCCAAGTTGAATGAATGTATGTACATATATACTACTTTCTCGTCCTATTCAACCTAAACTTTTTACTGCTATCAGCTATATAACTTCGATTGGCTTTTTTCATAATTTTTCAATGGATTTTTTATGTAAAATACATATAGTTATAACATTTTTTCAGCCTTCGCATATTTTACTTGGGGCGCTTTCACAGTTTTCCCTTTTACCCTACTTTCTGTGATGAATATTTTTAATTACAACAACACTTTACAACAAAAAACTGGCTGTTGCAGAATTTTGTTGATGCGTTAAATAACTCCCAAAGGGATTTAATGATGAAAAGTTTATATTTTTTTGTAGATAACTTTTTTTTTAAATAGAAGTGCTGATAGGTATTCGTTTTTTTGCCCCGCCAACGTTTTTTGTTATGGAAATAGTTATCCTTCCCACTCTCTCCTAAATTATTACCGTCAGTAAGGTTTGCTAACCTTGTACTCGTATACATGCACTACATAGATTTTTATCAGAGCGGTCCTCTAGGTTAAAAACTGCAAAATACTTTTAATGAGTAAACTGAGAGCTTTTGCCAGGAAAGTTGCTCATGAACTGCCCGTAGGGAACTTAGTTTGCATTCCTAGAATCCTTTTTTATCAAAATAGTTAGAGTAAACACAGAGGTAGAACTTATACATATCAATCTATACTAGGATCCATTTTTATTAAGGAAAACCAATGATTGTTAAACCCTACTTTCAATAGGACAAAGTTTGCAAGAAGATATCGATTCTCTGAGATGTTTCAACTGTTCCAGAGTTAATTTTTAAATATACCTTAAAAGATATGCTTCGGGATTACTTAATAGTTTAGATGCAATATCGCTAGAGAGTTGGATGAATTTCGACGGTTATTCCAAAAGATGTAGGCTTAGGGAAGGGTAAGCGTAGAATTCCTTCAGCAGCACAACGCCGAACCTAGGGTTGCTTTAAACCTAAGGTGATAGGTAGTGATGGAAATTCGTTATAAAATAAATTAAGAGGCAGTCTTCTCCGCTTGAGTGGTAGGCAAGTGGTCATACTTAGTCCATGGTAACGGATTGAACGAATTTCTAGATTCTCGTTTATTCAAGGCGGTGCCATTTACGGCCAATTGAATTACAAGAATGTAATTAGATACCGCGGACCTTCAAGTGCCAAACAAAGATACTTCTGTAGTTTATGGTTGCAGAGAAAACCTCATTTAAAGTTGGAAATAGGATTTACGTGTCATAATTTCGGCTAGAGAACAACTGACTATTTCCGTGGATTCCCTGTTACGGGGAGAGCGACGTCAGTGAAACAGAAAAATTAATTAAATAATATTAGGGAGGCACAACAACAAAATCAATACAACTGACACAAATGAAAAAAAGCACTTATAACAAATACTTTCAAGGGTGGTGAGGTGGAACCAAAAAGTTACAAACCCATTCAAAAAACCTCTTGGCTTGCCTCATAGCCCGCCAAGTGACTACATTTAGCATACACAAAGCCAGATCTCCAACAAAGCCACATCACAGAAAGTAGATACTTATCGTCTCGAGTCGGGGCTTGACCTGGGCCCACCGGCGCGTATATTCCATTGCCATAATAGGGAGGACATTTAAACTGCCGCAAGAGCGGAAAGTGGCAACACCACTCTGCAATTTTTATCGAGCATTTTCAATCTTCCGTTGGAGACTTATCCGCTGGCTGGCAACGCACGCCGATCGCCAGGTTTGCCAACACATATGTATGTAAGCATTTTTAGGAGATTTTGTGAGAATTATTGAATGCCTCGTTTTATCGCAAAACCTCACCGCTGTAGTTGGGGAGAAAGGAAACAAAGGAAAAAACGATATGTCGCGAGCCTGAGCCATATATCATATTAGTTAAAAGGATTCTTGCTGGAAAGCCGAATAAGCTAATTATAAATTTGGTTGATCAGACTCTATTTCCCGTAGATGTCGCACTTCCTTTTCTGAAATATTTTACAATAAGCTATTGGGGCACAACACCACCCTGTGCACCTTCACATATTTAATGCACTAAGAACAAAGTTCATAGCGTGATAAAAAAAAATATTCGAACTCCGAACTAACACACCCTCAATGTCAGTTTCATATTTCTCAATATTTAATATAATTTTTTACAGCTCATTTAAGCATTTTGCGTCAACTTACATGAAATAAAAAAAAAAAATACTGAGGGTGAACAGCCACCCTCATTTCGCATTGGATTGTGCAACGTATGTATGTACGTTGATGAACAAATGTGTGAAATACAATACGATATGTTAAAAAACCAGCAAACATTTGTTAACCAATTTTTTCCCTGCAAAATAAACAAACAAAACTTATTACGGGTTATGTTTGTGAAGACGGTTGTCCCCTCGTGCTGTCTACACGTTTTGCACTGTAATATGATCATTTTGTTTATGTCGTCGTACAAAGCAAACAGCGAGCGTTCATCCACCCACTTGATCCCTTAACGTTAGCTCACTGTGAGTGTGTGTGTGAGGGTGGGTTTCTGTAGGAGTTTGTATTTGGCACGCTTTATTTGCACGCTTGTGGTCAATTCAATTATCCTTTGTGTCAGCTTTGTGCCACTTTTAGCAAAAGCATTGACAATAGATACAAATACAAACATTGAATTCATTCACTATACGTATGAGTCTATAAATGCCATGCACTCATATTTGTGGCTGGTTTAGTACATTGTACCAGCACGTGGTGGTTGGCCGACTTATATAATATCACAGTGCAGCAGCATTTTTCGGGGGTGAAATGAAACCAATGCAGGTTGAAAGAGCTAACAGTAAAAACTCTGCAACTCAATATTAAGAGAATTCTTTTATGGAAATTTTAAGTTTGAAAATTTTGCCTAAGTGTAAACCCATAATAAAATTTTAATAGGAATAATTTTGTAGAATATTTTTACCAAATAGTTCGTTCACGAAAGGGCCGTTTTGCCCCTTCTTTCTGCAGGTCTGAATAAAATCAATTTGAGTGGTCGCTAGATGGTTAAATATTCGAGAGAAATATTAGCAGAAAAATTTCACTAGGCTTCTTCTCAAACAAAATCTTTATACAAAAAACGTAAAAGCCCACAGAAAAAAAATTGATGCCTCTTTTTTCGTATTTTCAAAAAGGGAAAAGGAGCCGATTGTCTTATCTTGGCCTTAATGTCTTAAAATGGCCTTTAAAGTTATTCAACGTGGCCGTTTTTACTTGCCATGCAGAAATTTGCCTAGCACTGTATGTGTGCGGCTCCAGAGGCAACTAGCGGGTATATTTTTTATTAAATTATTATATGTATAATATATACTGTGAATATCAGATAAATGGGAGCAAAATGATGCATGCGCTGCAGCGACATCTAGCGGATAATGAAGTGACTTCTTTGAGTATGCGAAAGATATATTGTTGAAACGTTGTGGGCCTATTCTGTTCGACTAAATAAACGAAAAGAAAATCAAATATAAATATATTTCGAATATCAGCCATATCGGACCATAAATTGGGTTATGTATAAATAAACCGAGCCTCCTTCTAAAGTTACCCTGATGTAAGCAAGATACGTTGAAGTTCTCCAAATAAAATTAGTCCTACACGCTACTCTAATTTTTCTTTTCATTCCCTAACTTGTTGAGTTGCAAAATACCTCAAACTTTCAGCTTCATGAGTGCCTTTGCCTGCTGCGCACACATTTGTGCCACATCGCTACTTCAAACTCGGCTTCGGTTTGTCTTTTGTCGCTGTTATAAAATTATTATAATTAAACAAACATATTTCAAAATATACTCATAATCCTTTATACGACGACCTCAAGTGTGAATATTAAAACATCAGCTCTTTATATTTGGCATGGATCTATACGAAAATATTTATGTATTTTCATAATTTTCGTTTTTGTTTGTGTGCGTTGACTTTTATGTGAAGGATTCAATTTCATATTATTTATTTGTAATGTGTCTGCACACTTGAATATTTACGAGCACAATGGAATTAAGCAACAAAAAAGGGTTAGTTGAATTAATTCGAGTTCAGTTCGTCAAGGCCATATTTAAGGGTATATTTTAATATCAATGACATGTGGCAGCTAATAAATATGTAAGTGTATGTGTATGATAAAAAAAACATTATTCTGATGCATCTCATAAACTTCAGCTACCAATTTAGTCGCCTTCAATCGAGCATTGCTTTCGTTTTCAAACTTAATGCCAACTAAAATTAATAAAATTAATTATCTTTCCATTTTCTCGCCCACCAAGAAATAACTCTCTGCGTTTTTCTACAATCCACAAACCATTCTTTTTGCTCTCTCTCTCTCTCTTTCTCTCTGTTAGTATTCAACACTTTCCTTTTTATAATCATTTTTCGATTGTTCGGCTGCCCTCAGTCAAACTGTCCTTTTCGACCGAACGCTATTCATTCATTTTATTTGTTTTTTTCTTTTTATGTAGTCTTCACGTTTAATGCCTTTTAATGCTTGGCTATGCAGGTTTACAAAGTTGACTTTTCACATCACTTTCAACCGAAACTGGCATCACTTTTGTTGGCTGCAATTTTATTGCATAAGTTTGCATATTTATGTGCACGTGTATTGGTTTAGGTTTGCAATGAATGACCCTTATTCATGGCTTCAGCCATTAATGAACGCTGGCAGTTTTAGCAGCTCATTTTCCTTAATTAAAATTTTATACAGTTAAGACAGTCAAAGCTTTGTGTTAATTATCGTTTGAAATGTAATGAAAGTCAAGGAAAACTTTAATAAAAGGTTTTATGATCCTGTTCCTGAATTCTACATGAAACACTATTGAATTTCAGCGACGCTTAACTGCGTTTGAACTTAAGCTCTTTTAGATGAAGATTGTGCATGAATTAGTTCGTCTTCATTATGATGAATAGTTAGCCTGCGCTGTCCCTCAAAACTGACTAGAAGGCAATCATTTTGATGTGAAGAACGGCAAAAGTAAAAAAAATGGAGTCTGCCTTAGATCCTATGACGATCCACTACAGACAAGAGCGCGAAAAGAGCGCGACATACAGAAAAAGCAAGACCGCGATGGAAACGCAACGCATTTGGTCAATGCAGACCATGCCCAAGACTTTAGCTTGGATGTGCGATGCCAGTTTAAATGCTTGCTTAAATGAAATCTGGTCTAGGATCCAAATAAAATCATGCTAACCTTCCTCGGCTTGATCTCAAAATACTAGTGATTCCCCTTAGAGGTGAAATTGATTACTACGCCTTATAAAGCGATATCTTTCAAAGAAAAACACTTGCAAAATCGCGCAAGTAGAGATGACTAAATTCTTTCATTTATCTTGGCACCATCAGTACATAAATTCGAGTTGAGGCATACGCGTATTACATTTCGAACATCCCAAAAGCTTTTCATAGTGCAGGCTGACTTTTATAAGTGCAGTATTAATTAGTGAAATTATATTATAATAAATATTTATGACATTCCGTTGCTTACTTAAACAATTTGCCTTTGTTTCATAATTTTTTAATGTGTGTATTTTTTGTCAAAAAATTAAAAAGTAATTTGTAAACAGCTTTTACTTAATTTCCTGAAGATAAAAGAATAAATAGTAATGTTTACATTGAAAAAATTAAAATTAAACAAAAAAAAACAAATTTTTTCCCCACATTCTATTTATACAGTTTGTCGAAATGGTTTACGGATAGAGACAATATCATTGCTTGCAAGTAAAATTTTTTCGCATTTTTTTTAATGTATTCTGTAATAAAGTAAATGCTATAAAACACAGATTTTTTTTATTTAAAAAAAATCAAAAAATTTCATAAATACCAGCATTTTAATATGATTTTCGAATATGGAAGAATAATAAACAAAAAATTGAAGAAAACTTTATTAGCCAAAACAAAAAGGTTATAATACACGGAATTCTTTAACTTTTTAACAATTCAAAAATTTCATTAAATTCCAGCTTTTCAAAGAAGTTTTTGATAAAATTTTCGAGAGTGGAGGAAAAAATGGAGAAAATTTTGTTTGTTGTGAAATTTTTGATCGCCTTAAACTTACGCTTTAGTATATTAAAGAGGGCCTTTCAAACTGCGTATTCAAAAACTATTTAAAATTTTCGATACAAAAATTTGATTTGCTTGTGTAACTTTTAGAGTTTTTCAAAAGTTTTTACTTATATTTTTTTTGTTATTATATATTTTGTTTGTATAACATTAACCAATAAATTATAAAAATTGTGCATATTCTAAAAAAACTATTTGTGTCTAAAGTTTTTTGACATACTGTATGCATGTAAAGTTATTCTGCTACACATATTTTAAATTCACGCTCCATTGTCTGTAGTTTTCAGGACACATTTTGTGTCACTTTATTGTCATATTAGCCTACACGTGTATAATTTTTCTACATGTTTGTTATATATTTTTTACGCAGTTTTTTTATATAGATTTTTTTTAATATATTTTTATAATTATAAAAAATTTACGTAATTTAATCATAAATATAGCAGATGCGTTGATATGCAGTTTGCACAAACATATTTGCAAATAACCATAAAATAGCAATAACTATAAACGACAGCTGTGCCGCTGCCACTTTAATAAATCAACTCGGCTAACCACGTTTTCGCGACATTTTTACATTTCTGTTCATTTATTTATAGATATTTTACAGAAAATAGTGAGGTAGTGTTGACCTACATATACAAATGAGTACACTCCTACCCATATGTATACTGAAAGTCATAGATAGAGTTTGAGAGCAATTGAAGTAGTGGAGAAAAAAGTTTTTAATTGTTTTGGTTTGAAACTTGTTTAAATTAAAAATATAAATTTACATAAATATTAAAATTTTTTTCCCGTTTTATCTTTTTAGTTTAAATATGCCCCCTCTCTTAAAATACCCGTAATGTGTATAGCAAATTTTGCGCGGAGCTAATTTTTAAAATTTTCTAAAATTTTTAATTATTTAAATATAAAAACGCGCCTCCGTTTCCTGAATGTATTTACAAATACAAACATTTGCGATAACATCACCAAGAGGAAAAGAAAAAATGTTTGTTACTATTTGTTGTGTGCTATAAAAAAACAGCATTTAGAGCATGTAACGTATCATCAAAAAAATTGAATATTCGTTATCACTTTTTTGTTTCAAAAAGTACACTATGTTAAGCAAACAAAATAAATAGTGTTTAGTTTTCATAACAAGATTTATTTCCGAAAAACGAAGTTGGTGGTTTTTTATATATATACTTATGTAAATGTGGCATTTTTTTTCGTTTAGTCGAATCAGTGATATGAATGTGAAGTTATTGACGCATACACATCGTATAAAAGCAAAACAAAATTTCCGCACTTATTTATTGTAATATTTTTTGTAGTTTTATTTTGAAGCGGCTATAAAAACGGAACTCAGCAATTTGTTTCGTAATTCATAAATTTTCGTTATCTGCTCATTGTTAGTATAAAATATTTATTTCATTTGCTCATACGTAATTATAAATGGATAAAATGGGCTTTTTAGTGATTTTTATATGTAGAAAAACTGGATAAAAACGTTGGAAAATTAGTATCAGTTGCAAAACATTTCTCCTACATAACAATTATTAAGCAAGTTTAAAAATGAAAGTGTGGATATAATTCCTATAGTTAAAAAACAACAAAATTAAATTTTCTCAAAAGTGTTTTCGTCTCACCACTTCACTTTCAACAAATGCTTACATCAATACTTCTAGATAAGCCCAAATTGATTTCGATAATATACCTTTGCTTAGACCTCATGAGACACGTAACGGAAATGAGATCCACACCAGTATAATCTTCATCTGACGGCTAAACGACTTCTATATATAATATCTGAGCAACAGAAAAAATGGATAAATGGATGTATATAATTTTACCCTAAGGGGCGCGAGGCCATACCCAAGAACAGCCCAAAGCAAGCGCTGGGGACACTTATTAAACGTGGTCGAAATCACTATCAGTTAAGCTTTCAAACTGCTCCGAACTGGTGACCTAGGGTTGAATACACTCACACTATCTCCCATCCATTTGCACAACATATACAACAAATTCACTCAGCATTTCGAAATTCCGACGGGAGTTTACAACTCTACCCACAGCCAACCGTCCATCAGTCCAGCTTACCCTTACATCACCTAACACCATTACCAATTATTAAGAGGTCAATTACCGCTAAGAAGCAAGCCCATATCCAGGGTCAACCCAAAGTCGGGATTCTGCCTCAAAAGGGAGACTTCTCGGTTGTAGTCGTATGGTACACGACCATTGGGTCCATTGCTCGAACGGTCTTACTACTTGCGCTCAACAAATCTCTTTAGAAACCCACCTATGTACATCATCGTCGAAGATACTACTAGCATACAGCAACGGCACACTTATCCTCATTCGGTTATGCAAGTGTGAACAAAGCTTAAAGCAGCTCTACACCACGCAAGAATTATACCATACGGAATTCGGTTGGGCTCTTATCTGCCAAAGTGAGCAGAAATAAAAAGATCAGAGTGTTAGGCCGATACGGAGCGTATACGGCGTTACCTAAGCAATAGTTCTGAGCCAGCTAAAATTCGGGTTATTTCGGTGCGTTGAACTGGTTATCATTGTAACGATCTTAAATCATTCTCTCTTAAATTAGTTTTACTTATAAACATTTTAATAAGAGATACATAAATACAAAAAACAAGAAGATATCATCATCAAATGCTATATTCGACACAATTTTAAACTTACTGTACATTCCTGCACTCGCTATGGAAAACTGATTTTCCATACCCAAAGTGAATGTGGCTCCACGAGTAAGACAAATTAGGGGGAAGAAGTTCAGTTCAGGCCAACGGCACACACAATGGCGTAATATAGCAGAAATATGAAAAGACCAAACCATAATTTATAACGACAACAGAAAAAGAGGAAGAATAAAGTATACGCAACGGTAACACAAAATGCAGGACAAATGAACAAAAAACCATACAACAAACCAAAACCAAATCATGTCAACCCAATCACGCTAAAGGCATAAACAAGCAAAAACCAACCAACGAACAAAGGGTGCGCTTGTTTGCAAGAGGGGAAAACACACACAAGCAGGTGAATTGAAGGCAGACTGAAGCGACGCAGTTCTCTAAATTTTGCTTTTGTTTCGATAATACAAAAAATGCAAACAGCCCGAAAGCAACATGACCACAGCGAGCAGGCAAGGCAGAAAGGGAGCACACACGAAGATACAAGTAGTTTGATAAGAAAAAAGGAGGCCTCAAAATTAATGAGCAATCACTGCCGATTTGCTATGTATAGCCGAAGCATTCATCTTGAATGTTGAGCGTTGAACGATGACTGCTGATGAAATTGGGTTATGTGGCTGCTGTTGTTGATATACATATGTACATACTAAACACGCACACATACATAAAATAATATTATACCCAGTAAACATATTCGGCGCACTCATAATTTATGAGTATGGAAAGAAACCTACTATTTTTGTAAAAAAAATATGAGTATCCGAAAACATTTTTTTTAAGCTAAGATAAAACACATAGACAATGCAAAACATTACTACTTTGCAATTTGTAACGCAATTTTTAAATTAATTTATGGTCGAAATATTCAGGCAGCCCGATAAGGTGTGAGTTTACTTGGCCGCCAGGTCATCGCGAAAATAACTTGAAATTTACATAAATTATGCTGTCATAATTGGGTCGAATATGTGCAATGAACTTTCCAATAAGCTGCTGAATGTTTCCGATTCACTTCATATTTAGAACATATATTTGCCATGAGAGTCATAAATAAGCCTAAAATGAGTATAAAATTAGTAATTTGTTAAGGTTATAAGAATTCTAAAGGAGCCTAGAAATAAGCCGTACATGAGGCCAATAAGACTCACTTGTGACTAATATTGGATGGAGTTCATTTGTTGTATGAGTTTAAGCTCACATAGATCAACGGATGCAAAGAGGAAAACACCACAATTTTAAACTCTTAAATGAGCTCACTATGAGCGTAAAGGCTCCGAAATGAGACCCCTTAATTATTCATTTATGATCCTAAATGTTTCTTGGGTAGTGGTTTCTACATCCATGAATTTCAATTCGATTTCTTCTTGTTAGCTGCCTGCTGAGCTTTTTTACATTTTCGATATTTTGTTGTCTGCCATCTGAGATTTTTTGTCAAACCGGCGTCAACATTAAAATTATACATCATTATTCATTCATACATGATTAAATATGTGGCATGTTGTCGGTAGTTTGCTAGCTGTAGTAATTTAGAGGGGGGTTTGGGTGCAGCTGTCGGTGCAAAAAATAACAGCAGGTCTACGAGCATATATGGAAATTAATGATCTCGCATCAGACTTGGACTTGTAGAAACAATTTCAAATTAGCTAAAAAAAAAAATGTTGTAAATTATGTGGTAAGCTATGTTTTGGGCGGCACTGTATGTACATTAGGGTGGTTCATTTAAAGTCGCTTGAAAAAAGTATAAATTTGCAGATTGAAAAATATTGATTTTCCGTGTTTTTGTATTATTTCTACGGCTTACCTATTAACAATACATAGGAAACTTTGAATGATTGGAGCGACCTACAAATATTTTTTGATTTAAGAACCAAAAACAGGAGTATGTTTCGATTCCGACTTTAAGCTTGGAGTTTTAGAAACAATTTCGAATTAGTTAATCAGAAAATATAACTAATGTGGTAAGTTATATTTTCGTTGGTATTGCACCAATATTAAGGTGTTCCAAAAGTATTGTACATGGCAAAATAATATAGTCCGAGTTTTAAAACAAAAAATCCAATAACAAATTCCTTAAAAATAGTTAATGTTCAAAACAAATAAATAAATAAATAAGTAAACATTTGTAACATTTCTCCTGAAGAGAAACAGAGTATGCAGAAGGAAAGATATTGATTTCACATACTCGTTGTGAATCACTAGCTGAGCATTTTCCCAGCAAGTCGGTGGCTTAAAAAGAAATTGGATGAAGAGCTGTGGTGATCTCCGAAGCAGCAGCTAGAATTTCTACCGCTCTAACTGTTGTTGTTTTTTTTCGACAGCTTCCTAAAAAAACTGGGCTTTAACTTAAAATTAGCTATTTAAGTAAATTAGACCGATATATTTGTATTGATTTTCAAATGTTTTTATACTATTTCTACGAAAAAAGTTGTTTTATCCTTTAAAATAATTACGAAACATTAAACGCTTTGAAAAATATATAAATACTTTTTTTGTTAACAAAAAAACATAGCTGTTTTTCGATTTAGAACTATTCGAATAATTCCAAAATTCCAACTCTACGAACCCCTCCCCAACAAATTTTTTTTTTTACCACCCTATTGTGTATACATACACGAAATCCGGTAGGCAGCATATTGTTTTCCTAATTTGCTTACCTGCACGTTATCTACAGCACTTCAATGTCTTTTCACTTTTCCTTTGCCCGCGTTTGCAGATTACACTCGAAATTTGCTTGCGCAGAGTAGAAAATTCAATTTTCTGGTCTACTGCGGAATTTCTACATTAGCTGCTGCCACCACCAACTAACATCCGCCATTCCGTTGTGGCTTTGTTCTTCATATTTCATGATTTTTTTGTATTTTACATATGCACACCTGTTTCGTTTCTCTATCACCTGGGCACATTGCACGTTGGAATTACTTTGCTGATTTTTTCTCTCAAAATAATATAACAGTTCTAACTTGGGTATCGAAAACCACAATTTTAGTTAAACCACAATTTTAGTTATCTATCGCTAACGATAACAATTCCCCAATGATTTCTTCTCCACTTGATATTTACGACGCAGAAGAGGTCCTTCCTTTCCTCCTCTAAGTGAAAAACACGCACGTCTACGACACAGCCGACACGCTTTCCGTCTATCCGTTTGATTTGGTGAATTTTGCAATACTGAAGCCTCATGTTACAGACTACCATATTTCGGGCCCCGGCAAAGTCCATTAGTCTCAGTACGTTAGCGGAGGTACCGTAGTAAACGATTGTGACCATTGATTCCTTCCTTACACACCCTGCCATTGAAGTCGCCAAGGCCGATTTTGATATCGTGGCGTGTGTGTTCTATGAACTGGTCCCTAATAACGCTGTCTTTCTCTCTCGTCGGGCGTAGACAAAAATCTGTGAGGAATCTAGCTTTTATGCAAATCGTGGCGAGACGTTCCGCTACTGCAGTAAGCGACAGTACTTGGCGACGCTCTCGCTCTCCTACCACAAATCCAATACCGAGCTTGCACCCCGTTACATGACATGCAAGGTTCTACGAGTTTCTTACCTTGTCTGGCCCATTTTATTTTCTGGATGGCGGTGAATGCTAGCCCTTACTCTCACGAGGTTATTAACCAACCGTTAATTGTTAGGAAAATCCAGCAGCATGGCGACAACTTATAACTCTTAATACATTTCCCACGGCCGTCCCCAAAAAAGAACAAAGAAACATCTCATTCGAGGCTTGTTACAATTTTATCTTGCTGACAACTAGACACAGGGAGGTTTTTGTACATACAGATTTGCATAGCGAGCCGTGTGCTCCAAGTCAGCAGACCGCTCGCAGTCGCTCCTATTGGTGAACAGAGGCTGCAAGCCCTCCTTGGACTCTTAAACTGAAAACGTCGGAGTGAGCCACCAGTTTCGTCTTGCCATTTCAGCTCACTCATAAACTGGTGCTCGGAAGATACCCAGGGGACAGTGGTGAAATAACTCGAAAATCTTGAGCTGATAAGAGTTGATAGAAATTTGTTTCAAAAAATTCAATCATGTTCAATATCTCTGCGTTGTCAGTTCAGTTAACCAATAGCGGCTGCTGAATTCAAGTTTTTCTGTTAAGCCTAGTTGGGTTTATAATGTTTTGACATCTTTTATAACCTTTTTAAAGTTAAGAGATTATATGCATCCAAACTCACTCAGCAAATAGTATTATATAAAAAACCCGAATTGCTTTTGGATCTTTTTTTTTTGGATCAGCCACATCGAGAAGATTTGTTTCAAGAACCCGAAAGCCAATGTCATGAGCTAACATTTATTGCACCATCCGTGACTCTTTAATTTTTATCTCCATACGAACAGCTGCTGTTTTGTCGGTCGACGATTTCAGTATTTTAATTCGTACTTCAAATCAAGTTTACTAGACGAAAAATATCCGTACACAATGAAATTTTTACCACTACGTGTCATTATCCTATGTTAGTGCTTATCGGATGGTGTTGCTCAGTATTTTCTTTTCATCTCGGATTCTATAATATCGAATTTTAGCTATGCAGAAACTGCTATATTTTTACAATTTGCAAATTTATAGTGAAAGTGAATCCTAAATTTTTTATTTCTCTACTCGCAATAAGAGTATTTTGCTAATTTTTCATGAGCATGGCCATTCTGCTATAGCTTTCTCTTCGTGTTTTATGCTCGATTTATATATTTTGCAACCCTGACGCTCCTAAAAAAAACATGTTTCCTATTATCGACGGCGTATATGTATTTTTATGAGGCTTCGGAAGTCTCATGTGCCACATTCAATTAGCATAGTTCAAATAGATAGCTGCTTTCTAGAATGATGTATATTGGAACGATTTTCCGTTATCCTTTGTCAAGTTTGATTTGGAGACAAACAGGTTTCGGCGTTGTGCCATCTTCAGTGCTATATGTCTGTGGGAAAAACAGAAGATGAAATGAAACAGCTTTCTAGAATACTCTCTTTGCTTTTAGTGAGTATCCTTGCTTTCGTTCGACCCAAATACCTATCTATGTATCCTGTAATACTTGTGTATTTTCATATTTGAGAGAGCAATGGAAGTTTCATGCTCTCTATACACTGAGTATATTTTGATCAAAGTGAGATGGATTACTCACCCTAACTAACTTAGAACACTCCCTCAGGGTGAGTAACCTAAAGAACTACTTCCTCAACTCGTAAGATGACGAAATCAAGAAAGATGGATATGCTAAAATGTTATTATTTATAAATTCGTGTTATGCTGTAGAAGAAATTCATTAATTTATTGATTGATGATATCTAAAATTTAAAAACCTCTAATATGTATAAATGTACTTCACTTTATTTTATTTGGAAATTAACTGATAATTTTTTAAATAAGCTTTCGTCATTCCTTGATAAATTTGGTTTGCAGAGACCAACAACAGTAAATGCGAATCATAAACAAGAAATGGAGTCCACCTTCTATTCACCAAATTTTCAATCAAAGTCACTTTTAACAAAACTGCTTTAAGATTGCACCTTAAAGTTATTTACTTTCTATTCAATAAAAATATAATCAATAAAACGTCAACGCATAAGGCTATTAACTGAATTCCATCTTCTCTACCCCAACGCACTTTCACTAGCGCGCTCCCCTTCAACATATCTACAAATTGGTTTCTTCGTTTCTCCTATTATTTACTCATTTCGACACTTAGCTGTTCGCAATTTTTTCTTCTCGTACAGCGTCAGGTGTGTGTGAATTGAATTTCGCTAAAATCCAACAGAGAATACTGTGGGTGCGGAATTTTATGTACGAGCATAATTTATCAATGCCTATACAGCTAGGCGCTTGTCATTCGTCCTTACCGTGACGACGCATTTACTTAGAGCGGCCTTGACGTGAAGCAAACAGTGTTGGGGGTGGAGAGGGGTACTAAGAAAACGCAGCTGTTGAACGCAACTGCTGGATGGGTATGCCAATGCTACGTAGTAGGTGTTGTCATTCAATAACTTGCTTTTCTCTCCTTGCCTATGTTATATTTATTTTTAATTTATTTTTCCAGTTTTTTGTTTGTTTTTATTTCTAAGCTGTTGTTTGGGTTTCCTTAGCTACGCAGCAAAGCGATGCGATATTTTATTTGTTTTGGTAAAGAATTTGAAATAGTTCGGATAAATTTGATTCATGTTAGAGTGAGACGAATCTTGTTTGACAATAATTTGTAAAAGTGACTTTTTTTTTAATTTTCTGCAAACGTAAAGAACGTCTCGCAGCTTAATGTTATGCTTATGTTTTATTGTGAGGGCAGACATAATGTTGTTTTGTCAATGTTTTATAACTAGATTTCACATTTCCGAAAAAATAATTACTGAATGAGCACCGCAAACTAATAATAATGCCAGTTTTTAACACAATTATTATTACACTTTTTTTGCTATAGAATTTTTTAAAATAATTTTTTCCTATAAATATCATCTTTAGAAACAAATGCGTTTTTTTTTGTAAAACTATAGGAAATTAAAGCATTTTTTTTTGCAAAAGTTAAAGTCCCTAATTTATTGTTGTTAAAAAAACACCTTAATCACCGCTAAAACAAAGAAAAAACACCAAACAAATATTTCTTTGTTTTTAATTTTTTTTTTTAAGTTTTCGGTAAAAAAAACATTTCCTTTTAAATTGTGCAAAAATTTTGTCAAAATTATTAAGTTTTTTATTTTTAAAAATCTGTGTCAGAAACTGAAAATAAACATATAAGATTTGGGGTGCGGTAACAAGGAAGTACAATCAATTTTTTTGTTTGGAATTTTCAGCAATTTTAATTCAATTGACAATTATATTTTGCTTATAAGACGATTATTTGAAAATTATTTAATAAATCGTGACTTAATTTTTCTAAAATTTATTTTTAATTTTTTATGTGGGATCTTTGTCATATATTTTTTTATAGAAATATAGTTCGTCGTATTACAAAAACACAAAAGTAAAATTGTAAATTTGTTTTTTTTTTTATTTTCAATAAATTTCAAAATTTTTCTAATCGAATTTTTTTCGAATCTTTTTTAAATTCACAAGCTATTTTTAGAAGTGTTTAAAAAAAAAAAGAAAAAAATTTTAGATGTTTTTGCTTTCATTAGTTTTCAAGTTTGAAGCCTTGGTAAAAGAACGTAAACTTAAAATATTTATAATTTTCAGTTCCAGTACCATACAACATACCACTATAAAGTGATTCATATTTTATTTTTACAGCAATCTAGTAGCTAAACGCCATTTATGTAACTTCCAACTACAACGTAAACAACAAAACTATAATCGCGTGCACTAAATTTTCAACACTTTATTACATCCATTTCCTGTTGCCTACTAAATTTGGCTACTAAAACTGATTAAGTACCTGCTATGGAATTTTTATAAACTAAAACGTTTAATTATTTATGCACGAGTTATTTTTTTATGCAGAGCTCCTGCGTGAATAATAAAAAGAGAAATATCAAATCAAAACCTGCAGTTCTTTAAACGTTCTTGCCTTAAGTTTTAACGTTGCCACATCAATTGGCAACACGCAAGGCTTACCATTTCTTGGCATTTCAAGTGCGGCCACATTCAATTTCCACTCAAAATGCGACGCGAATATGGAGTACGTACACTTGCGTGACGCTTGCTGGGGCGTTTAAATAAACCTCTCACATCAAATCCAACAAATTGCTGCTAGTAATAACCACTTTTGAATGACTAATTTAGTAGCTAATTATTTCGTGCGTAATACTAGCACATGCAAGGGCATACTATTTGCGACGAAAGTAAACGCTGGATTTGAATGAGGTGAATGGGAGGGTAATTTCTATGATGAGATTGCGGCGGGCCATTTAAGAAATGTATGTGTTTTTTCTGAAGGTTAGGATTTTGAAAATATTTTGGGGCAAGAAAAATGAGGCCACTTTAGTAAATGAGACACAACAACTGTTTGTCGCTTTTGACAGAGTGTAAAAATTATCAAGTTGACTCCATCGCTTGCAAAGCCACGACTATTATTCATGCCAAGTGCTGATAGTTCTCTTTGGGGTTGTTCTATTTATTAATTGTGTTTGAGGATGGCTCTCCGTTAGTTATCAACCTCATGAGTGGCGATTCTAAAATTACACATATTTATTCCGACCCAATTCAATGCAAGTTGCTTTGTAAAAGGTAATTAATTCAATGGGATTAAGTCACATTAGCAAAAAATATTACATACCGAAGATGCCCCGGTTAGGGTTGTTGTGGTTGCAACTCTGTCTTGTCCGGCAGGCAGACACACTTATGACAGTTATTTAATTCTCTGAGTTTCCCATGTGATAAAATCATCATATTTACTCGACGACGCTATTGAGTAATTTTTGGAGTGGATTCCCCTGCCCACTTTGTTGTGTAGCTTTGACGGAACCGTAAAAATAGCTGTAGATCCTGAGTCCAAGTTTGATCTGTATATTCCTTTGATTCTGTAGGCAATTTTTTTCAGTTTTGAATTTTTGAGCAACCAAACCTATGGTTCTTACTGCGTTGCAACTGGTGAGATACGGAACGTAAGTATCGGTAGGAAGAAGATGAGGTAGACTTTCTAAGGCCTTGCTGGGGTAGATAAAAAAGGCTCCCGTGATTAACATGAACGATCGACCAGAAAGCCATAATATTTATAACGATGTATGTTTTTAATCGGGGAAAATGAGCAGCAAAAAAAATATATCTTTTGATATCAACGCAATTCTTCAGAATTTTATTACACCTTAATTAAATGGGATTTAAAATTGCTTATCCATAAATTTCGGTGGAAAAAATTGAAATTTGTAGTTCTTAAAATTTAATAAAATTTGCACAAAGTTTGAATATTGAATTTATACGGGTTTTGCTTAATAATGAACTGTATACAAAATCACCTAAAAATGTTTAGAAATAAACTGCCAACACTTGTACGCTGTAACATGAAAACAGGACCCGAAGATAATAGTTATATTATTTTTTTCGGATCAGAAAATTACTGCCAAGAATTCGTTGGCAACAAACTGACCTTATTTTTATTTATATTTATTTCTATCAAAAATAATCGTTTTTCTTGGATTTCTATTTTTTCGATTACATTTGATTGCAAGTTTTTAACTTATATTTTCCCGATCATATTGGATCGATGTTTTTCGATTTATAATTTTTTTCGATAAATAATAATCGTTATTCTCGGTTTTGGATTTTTTCAATCTTAATAAACGCACACATATTTGTCGGCGGTGACAATAATATACTTTGTGGTCGAAAAAATATCACAAAATATCGCTCAAATATGATCGAAAAATTTTAAATCAAGAATAACGATTATTTTTTTTATCGAAAAACAACATTAAAAAATATCGGTCAAATATGATCGGAAAAATAGCAATCGAAAAACTAAAAATTGAAAAATAACCATTAAACTTGATAAAAAAAATACAAATCTTAGAGTAATGACTGTGTTAGATAGAAAAAATAAAAATCACAAAATAGCGATTAAATCGTGATTTTTTTAATAAAAATTCCACCCGTTGCGCAGTAGTAAGTAGGTTCCTAATAATACTTTCTTTGAAGTGTGCAATGACTAAGAAAATAACTTTTCATGAGCAGATGAATTTAATTAATTTTTTTAAAAATAATTTTTCCATGAAATTAAGGTCATTCTAAACTGCTTCTTGAAGAGGAAAGTGTTGAAGTGAAGTATTTTAAATTTTCAAAGACTGATCTACTTATTGATTTCTTTCGTTTATTTTTGCTTATTATATTTGTTTATATATATATCAATAAATGTAAATAATCTTATTTATTAGCTTTAATTTGTTTATTAATTACAGCCCGTTTGTCGTTAATATATATATTTTTTTTTTGTGGTTTCGACGAAATCATTGCTTTAAGATTTTTTCATAAATCCTAGTTATCACTATAAATCCCTTAACTATACTCTTCTTTTGTTGTATTCAACAAAAAATTTTTATGGGTCTCAGCTTCCTTAAAGAAGCAGTCCTCAGAAATATACTCGTATAAAGCATTTTTCGATGCGCCGAAAACCTTTTCACCGAGTACCATGAGTATAAACAACATGCTAGAAATAAATAACGTTGTTCCTCACTTTAAATTTTATGTTTGAAATAAAACTCGTTGTTTACTAACAAACAGCCCAAAAATATTAGCGATATTAAAACTCCTTTTTTGTTTGTGCTCCACACGTTTCTACTGATCAAAATATCTGCCAGCATTTATGAGTTTTCTAGTTACAACGCGATAAAAATAAAACAGCCATTCAAAAATCATAAAATCTCTAAAAGCGCGTGTGCACAAAAGTGCCAACGTAACCAGGAAAAAATATTAAAAATACACTCTATGTAATGCAAACTCAGGTGAGCATTTAATGTCTAGAAAGTACATACTATACATATTATGTAATGGGCCAAAGTTGCGTATGAGCAACGTTAGCAGCAAATTGCTTGGGTGGGTAAGTTCTTTAGCTGTCTCTTGCTTCGCTGCGTATATAATTCGCTAACTTGAGTGTTGTTGCTGTTGCTGCCATTGTTGGCGGTGCTGCTTGGGCAATTGTGCGTGAAAGTGTTTTTGCATGTGCCAGATGAGCAACAACACCAACACAACAACAGCAACTGTGTAGGAGGAGGCAACAATAACTAACTACTAAAAGTAGATGCTTACTTTTGAACGTACGACTATAATAGCTACAATAACAGCAAAGTTGCAATAAACAATCAGCAAAAGTTGGAGCAGAATGTGTCTGAGAATATTTTGCTTCTATGTACAAAAACTTAGTTCTTTTGCGCGCGAAATCATCAGCTCGTTGTATTATCTTAGTAAGTTTGCTGTTACGATTGCTACTATCACTGCTTTGGGTGCATAAATTAAGTTCATAAGCGCGCGTAAGCGGCGCTAAGTAGCTAATTTAGTAATGCAAGTGTTTACGTGAATCTATTTTTTTTAAACTGTCAATGCGCACTTTAAAAATGTGTGTCTCTGAAAAGGCTTTTGTGTAAGTGAGTGTTGTTTTTGTCTCCCCGAAACTGTGACACACTTTATTTATGATCCACGTTTTAAAGTAATTGCTCTCGAATTTTATGAAAACAAACTACTTGCGCTAACACAACTAGAAATTTTTATATACGTACGTCTACACTGGCTAGCAAAACCGTTTGAATGGTAATTTGCTTAGAAAACTTAGCACCGAGGTTTTTCAAGATACATTTTTTTGCTGAACTTTTTATAAAACCATAACCAAAAAATATATAAATTAATGTTTTAAACTTTATAAACACATTTTGAAATCTCCAAAAATTTGTTTTAGAAGTATGTTTATCCGTTTTTCTTAGTGAGCAGTTTAATTTGCTATAATAAAGCATAAGTTGGAAGTAGCTAGTAATTACCATTGATTTTATAATATTTTTTTATTTTACTTTTAGCCTAATACCAACCAATATCGTCGTATATATAAAATATACCAATTTGCTCTAAAAGTTGTCTGCAGTCCTATCTGCTTAATGGAACCTGATACCTTTAGAATTGGCGGCAGCATGATTTTTGCCAAAACCTACCATCTCGGCGTCTCCCTGTCATTGCTGAAAAAAATATTTATAGCCTATTATATTCTAGTACAATAAAGTGCAGTTTTTAAGTTGCTAGTAATTGCCACTGAATTCTGAATGATTTTGTTCAGTCTATGTCACGCATTGACAGCAAAAAAAAACAACGGAAATTTTAGATCTAAGACTTCGTACTCAAAACGTTTATAAAAATAGTGATTACAAGTTTTGTTTTTGTTGTAAAAGATTGTTGATTTTTTATTCCTACTCATTCTCCGCACTTTGGCTCACAACTTCTTAGCAGGTTGCACTAGCCAATACTTTTTTTAATTAGAAATATTAGAGTAATATTTTAACTCCTCCCGCTGATGCGCCTGTGTCTGCGAATTTGTCTACAAACTTAAAGGACGCCAAAGGCAAGGTGTTAAGTAAGAGATTCGAAGTATTTCTCGGCAAGAGCTGCACTTTTGTTCCTACAGTAAATATTTTAATATTATAGTAAATTTTTGTTATCCTTTTACAGGACATTTTGTCGTTAGTTCACTAGGGTTGATTAAAGTGCATATAAACTGTAAATTTATGTACATATTATATATGAAATTTATAGCAGAATTATTCCAGCAAACTGGTTGAACAGCGAAGCAAGCAAATTAACTAAACGAAGCTTAACAACAACTTATTGTAGCTAGAAAATTTTGAAATTATTGCAAAGCGCGTAAAGGTAAATGAATGAGGGCGACTAGCCAGACAGGCTGTCCGAGCGGAAGGTTAACGCTTGCAAAGGTCTATGCTAAACTCATTTGTAGATATTAAACCTCCATGCGACTGGTCGTGCAAATTGCGCCAGAATGACTGTATTTATTTTGATATTTAGTTCTTACGTTTTTCCTCGCGCGCTCAACACAGCCAGACAGAAAAAATGTCTTAACTTTAACTTACATGCCTTGCTGAGTCATTCTGCTTGACTCATAACACACAACAATAACATCAGCGCTTGCACAAACCCAGCCCGCCATACCCGTCAACTTCCGTTGTCATAGCTTTTGCCCTGAACGCCAGCAGGAAGTTTATTTTGGTTTAATTTTCTTGCTACTTCCGTTTCGGCAGCCAAACGCAAGATTTATGAGTAGCAGGGAAAAAGGTGCACCTCGGCGTTGGTGGCGTGCAAAGCTGACTTTGTATCACTTTCTCGAAAGGTACGCCAAAAAAAGGGGTGGGCATTGCTGGCGTAGTTTTCCACGCATAATATACTTTATTTTGTGTGTGTTGTTTGTAAAATTTATGCCGCTGTCTGCTAGACAGTCATAATTTTTCGTTGTTGATATGCCAGGCGCGCGTAGACGGTGTGCGCAAAAAGGGTTGCTGTCTGCAAAACAAAAAAAAAAAGGTTTGTCTTCAAAGGTGGATGGTGGCGGTCGTTCGGCTGAGGTTGGCCGTAGGCGTTAGGATTGCCTACAATTAGGCTATTTCACCTGCTGGGATTTTTGTTTTATTAGCATTTATTTTTGCCAATGTTTGTCTGCAACTTTTCTGTTTGTGATAGCCATTAAAATAATTATGTCTGAAATTTATTTGTGGTCGAACGCTTTAATGAATTATTTTACGAGCGGCGCTTTAATTTTACATATTTATAGATTTTGTGGTATATTTTTTGGTTGGTTAAAGCAAGCGGTCTAGTCGAAAAACCGAAGAGATTTTCTGTAAGTCAGATTTTTAAATCACAAATAAAAACTTAGATTACGAATATTTCAGGGTAATATAAAATACTTGAGAATACACTTAATAGAAAAATTTAGTTTAAAATTAAGAACAAATTTTTTGATTAAACTCTGAATGCAAATACATACAGTTTGTTTAAGATTTTTCTTTGGATGACACTATATTTAAACACCATCTAAGTTGGATGAGCTTCTGCAAGCCTCTAAATATGTTGATTAGAATTTTAACTAAAGTAAAATATTTATTGAAAACTACACTGGATTACGAGGAAAAATTAATTCCCTAAAACAATGGTCATGGATTAATTTGAAGGCGCTGAATTCGAACTTGAGTTTCATTTCTAGCAACATATTGAACATTTTTCTAGCAACATGTTGAGGAACAAAATATTGTCTGAAATGCTTCACTAAAGGTTAGTGATTGCTTAAAAGCTGTGAAGTTTCGTCAGCAACATGCATGCAATATTCCTGGTAATATGTTGCCAACATGTTGTGAGCCTATTTACGGCAATGCAATTTGTATGGATTTTCATGTGAAACTTTATACTGCTTAAGAGAAAACAAGGCAAACAAGTTCTATGGCTATATATTTGATAGGGCGTGGAAAAAAGGTGAGTGGTTTTTAAACATTATTATTTGGTTTATGTCAGTTAAGTGACCGCCGCCATTTAGTCATAATCTGAAGCCTTTTCCATGTTTTTTTTGTGATTAGTTAAGGAGATCTTCTTCGGTTTGGCCTCCATAAGACAGACCTGAGTCTAGAGCATATTGAGTCTGGGCTCTATTGACATGCTTACCTAAAAGAGTTCCGCAAAAAAAGCCTGTGATGGTTGAAATGCTATAATCAAGGGCCCGGAAATAGATTGTAAAAGGACTGGACAGGTATAGCTTCCCATGGTGTTTTTTACACAAATTAAAATTATTTTTACTTTAAATATATTATAAATAAACAAACATTAAACGCTTTTTCCAATATTTATTTCATTTTCCAATAAGATAAATTAATTTTGGCCACCCTGTATAAGCAAGTTGATTTTTATAGTTTATAATTGAAGTTGAATATTTGGTAAAAACCTTATCGCTTCATAAGAAATATGAAAATGAATTTTATCTCTAGCAATATGTTGCAAATATTTCTAGCAACATTTTAAGGAATAAAATATTGCCAGAAAAATGTCACATTAAAATATAAGCTGAATTGAGAAGAATTGACCTTTTACTATTAGGATTAGCAACTGAAGTAAAATATTTTCAAAAAACCTTACTATTCTACAAAAAAAAAAATTTCATTAAACAATATTTTTAAATCAAATTTAGAGTAGCTGAAGAAAAAGTGCGCTCAATTTTTTTTCAAAGAATATATTTCAAAATGTCAGGTGCCCCAATAAAGGTGCATGAATTAATTTAAAAATAGAACAAATATTTTGCGATCAAGTGATGATATATGTATTATAAGTATTGTAAAGTAAACATTTTCTGATTCTTTATGGAATAAAATAACTAAAAAAATACCATCCATCGCAGCTCTAGTCACTTAGTTTGTTTTTTTTATTAACAATCTGCATTGTCAACTTTATTTCACTTATTAGTAATGAAAATTTCAAGTTTCTAATTTGTTGGACGTTTGTTCAAATTCGCTTTTAAAATTTTACTATAAACTTCATTGAACCTCAAAAAAAAAGCAAGATTCGCAAAGCCACTTGTTTTTTTAAAGATTTCTGCACTAGATAATATTACTATTACATATCCTTTACAACAATCTGTTTCCTATTAGCGGTGCTCGAATTTAGTATAAACTTAGCCAGAAAACATTTTAACCCAATTTTGATTAGTAGAAAATTAGATTAGCAACAAATGAAGCGTTATCTAATTTTCCAATTCCCCAATTTTCCTTCGTGTATCCACATCATTCACACAAAATTGCTAAATAGCTAAGCAAGCAATAAAATGCTTTAAAAATAAGCATAACGAAATTGTTTTTGTCTACTTATAGAGAATTGGCAGCTTTTTCACCTTCAATTTGTTTTTCTTTTTTAGCAATTTGTGTACGCCTTTACGCCGCCGGCGGTGCAATTTTTTTGAAGCTTCCTTTTTCCAACCCTTTTAAATTTTATTTGTCTGCTAGGAAATATTTTTTTTTATTAAAAATGAAAACACGAAAAGCAATAAAACTCAAAAGGATGACACACTTTTTGCTGATGTCTTTTGCTTTATTTGCCGCACAAATGTTTTCAATACCTCTTGGTACTTGTATATTTAATATATTGCTTACCTATTGTTATTCACAGTATCTGCACTTTCATGCGCCTCAACATATGCTCTCTGTATTGTTTTAAATATAAACTTAAAATCAGTTATGTTTTTTTGTTCCATACAATTTTTCGTATAGTTGTTTTTATTATGTATTTATTTTAGGTCGGTTAGTGGTTGGAGTTCCCAAAGATTTGGCGAACTTGAGTTTGTCACATATACCAATCCCCTCCCACCTTTTAATGTTTTCTTACTTTTCCTTCATATATTTTTACTTCAAATTTTCTCTTCACCTTTGTACACTCTTACTTTTATTATTATTTTTATTTATTTTTTGCTTCCTAGCCATCTTGAAGCGCGGTTTTTTTTCATTTTCTGATTTTCTTAAATTTGTTATTTTCATTGCACGTGTCTGTTTGACTTCTGTTTGAATTGTTGTCTTTTTGGTGAAATATGTTTTCCGCTTTTTGCAAATTGTCAATTCGTTGTTAGCAGTTTGCAATAGGTAGTTGGCAAGGCAACATAATCGCATGCTGTGTACAGTGAAATCAGATGAGGCTTCAGGATTTATTCCTGTGCTGAATTTCTGGGAATGCATTTGACAAATACTCATCTTACAGCTTATTTCTCTTAAATAGGTACTAATTAGATGAGATGAGAAGCGTAGGAATTGAACTGATTTCAGAAAAAAATTTATGCAAAAAGGTTTCTATAGAAATTTTTAAACTTGATTCAATATATCGATGAAAAAATGCCATCATACATTTTAACAGAAGCTTTTTGCAGTAATATATAGATTGCCATTAAAATTACATTTTACATTACATTTTTCCAAGTATTCGGAGTATTTTTTTGGGATGTAGTATACCGGAGGTCAATTAGTATACAAATTTAAAGTATTTCATTGCTATTTTATTTACTTGCCATTTTATAGAATATATCAGTTGAGTTGCCAGCAGCGCCACCTGTGTGTCATTGCTTATTTAACGACAAGCACTACGCATTAGTGTAGACCTTTCCTGCATCCTTTTGCTGCACTAATATTAGAGAACGACCGAACTGCGGTTTTTAAGGCCGAACCAAACCGAAATTTAGCCAATTCCAGCCGAAGCCGAACGGAATATTTTCGAAGTATAAAATAATGAATAAACAATGAATTTTTTTTATTGATATTAAAAATAAAAGATTTTTGATTGTTATTTAAAAAAAAACTATGTAAAATAGATACAAAGACAAAAGCCATCTTTAGCGTAATTTTTCGTTCTGAACCCCCAGAGTTTACAGACAATCGTTTCAATATACAGCAATTTTTCACCACGTTAGAATATAAGATTGCTGATTTAAAATTATTAAGAGTGTAGCTGCTCAAATCTTTTACCGTAAATTCTGCGAATGGGTTTGAAGCTTTTCGACTTTAACAGTAATTATTGACTAACATTTTTTACATCGTATAAGTCTGATTGGAGAAAAGGCTGAGTATACACAAAGCCAAGAGCGACAGCTCGTTGATCAGAAATGCACGTGAGTCGAAGTGCTCTAACCATCTATCGTTTTAGCTTTAAATGCGTTTCCCTTAAAACAACGTTTTTCAACTCGATTATTAATAATTCGTTTGCCATAAAGCTTACTTTAGCGTATTTAGTACAATTAGTATTCATTAAAATAAAATCGTCGCGAAAAGTGTGATGGGTGTGATGCAACGGAAAAATAGTGACGCTTGAGATGCGTTGGATGTACTCTTCTCATTATTTCTTGCTCCTGTTCCTTCCACCGTCTTCATCTGTTATTGAAGAATTTCGAGAATCCGTCAGGCAATACTGACGCTCGGCCAGCTCTTCTTGTTGAGAAATGTGTACTCTTAAAAAAAAATCAAGAAAAGACGCTCGGTTTACCACCCCTCACCAGCAATTGCATTGTCTGTGACGTCCAGGGTTGTCAGGTGCTTTTCCCATTTATATAGTGCGGGATAAGTTTTGAGCTTTGCTCATTTGTCACCCTTGTGACTATATTGGTCTGACTCTAGTTCCATACGACGTGCGGACTTAGCCTTACGTTTTCGTTCGTTTTCTAGAACTCCACATTATGTTGGTATTTGAGAATGATTGATTGGCCACAGAGAGACTGAGGTACTTCAAATCCTATATGATCGATCCCGAAAGTGTTTTGAATTTACATACCAAGGGCATTTCAGCGTTAATTAGGAAAACTGAAGTCGTCCCGGGAAACCAGTGATACGACCTATTAGGTCGCAGTGTAGCTTCGTTTCCGTTTTACCCAGTATTTGTCCATATTTTCATTTATGATTGTAGAATTAACTAACTAAACAGCATTTACGAAGTTATTAGAAAGTTAATTAGTACGATTGCAATTAGAGCACTTAATCTATTAAATATATTGGTTATCTAATCAAACATTTTTATGGATTATAGATTATTTTTTGTAAGTCCATACAGTTAATAATTTTTTCCAAACTCACCTTGTAATATATAGGGTTAGAGAATAATTATAGGTATCTAATCATCCTCTAGTCGATCATTAAACTCAATGTTTCCTGATTAGGAGAAAGCAGTGGAAATTTTTCAGCAACCACGTCAAACATTTCGAAAATGACGCTAGGGGACCAGTGTTCTTTTTTAGTAAGTTTTCAAAGTCGCTGGCACTCTCTTACACAAAATACAATAAAATATTTTCTACATTTTTCTGAGACAGATATTTCTTCCGCAATTTAAATTTGAATAGCTTTTAAAGATATTCGCTTTTTATTTACGAACCCCACCATTATGGTCTCAAGGAAGCGCCTACACACATATCCATATTTAGCATGCAACAATAACCCAAATCAATTAGCCTCCGATAATGACAATAAAAATTACTTAATTAACTAAATTTATGGCTTTCTCGCTTTCACAACTCACACTATGCTCCCAAACTGTCAGTCCATCTCTTTATTTACCTGCCCATCACAGCGTGTGTAGAGACCAACCCAATCGCAATGTGTTGAATCATTCCAATTTGCAGAATTTTCTTGGCTTTTGTTATGCGGCGGAAGTGAGGGTGTGCATTGAATATGAATTATTTACGCCACGCGTCACGCTTGTCTCGTTTTTTTTTCGTTCTTAATATTATTGCCAGAGTTTTTATTTTTTATTTTTATTTTGATGTGTCACTTGGGACTTGGGTGTCTACGTACGCATGTACAGTTTTTATGGGTCAACAGCCAATTAAAAAGAATAAAAAAATTTATATTGCATTGGTCGATATTTTAACGACAGCAATTTATGTAATAAATTGTGTATGTAGATGTGTGAGTGAAAAAATTCCGAATGCACGTATGGGGGTGTGCTTGTAGGACCTCATATTTGTGTGGGCGGGTATTATGTGGATTTCTGCCCCGTTTTCGACCCTATTTTCATTTTATCTTTTCCAGAAATTAGTGGGTGTATCTTGCATCCTGCTTGAGTTGTTGGTTTATTATCGTTCAGAAATTTTGTGTGTCAACCGTTCATAACTTTTATGATTTGAGTATTTCTTTAGATGATTGATTGTATTTTGGTCTATACGGCATCACTTTTGCATTAAATCCTTCCGATTACCAGATTTAATGGGTGTTCTGTAAATGTATACATAATATACTCGTACATGACATGTATGTAGATATGACTACAAATATACACAATTGTGTATGTGCTATTTATTTGTTAGGGTATTGATGAAAAATCTCATACTTTTGACATTTTTGTTCAAATAAAAAAAATTAGTGAAACTTTTGTCTTTTCGAGTTCTTTTCTTATTCCTTTCATACTCTGTATAGAAGTTTGTTTTGTATATTAGGTGCTGATTTAATGACTTTCTATATCTACTTAAAATTAAGATCGAAGAAACATTTTTTTCATTTTGTAGATGGAATTTTTTCTTAAAATTGCGAGTTTTTTCGCGATTCATTAAAGGTTTTTTCGCAAGGAGCAAAAACTTACATAAGATGAAATCTGTTATCGCCAAAAGTAGAAAATATTTCTTTAGCGTCCATTCATTCCCATTTTGCATTCTATCGCTAGCTGCTTTCCTTTAATCCCAAACATTATTTTTAAGGTAGTACAATGTCGTTATTTATTTCGTCGGGTAGCGCTTGCTGACAATTCACAATCGTAGTGCACTTGCGCCAGCATCATTGTCGGGCAACACTCTCCCACAAATTCACTCCAACGTACAATAGAAGAGATGAGAAACGGGAGAGTGCTTGATTGGGCGTCACCCAAGATGATAGAAAACAAGATTGCGCCTTACACGCTGAGAGCAACTGATGTGACCTAATAATAGCTAAAGAAGGAGAGAGAAAAGAAAAAAATCGGAAAAAGAAATTCGGAAGAAGCAGGCAAACGGCAGAATGATTGAAAAGGTTTCTTAGCATTGTTTGGGTAAAATGCTTTTATTTTCGGATAGGTGGCTGCTGTCTAATCGACAAAGAGGGGGCCAATTTTGTATACTATATAATGTGTGATACACTCTCGTAATTCACCGCCAAAAAAATTAAACCGACGAAGAGGAACGGGAGTGAAAACGAGCGAGATCACATCCTTTGTACTAAAAGCGTCACGATTTGTGTTTGAATTTTTGATTTATTTTCGGCGTTTCAAATTAAGTTTAAATATTTACCATCTGTCTAAATGAGATAAAAAAAATACTGCCTTTAAATAAAATTTATTTAATTTAAATAAAAAATGTGTCTTAAATATTTATATAGTCGACAACTCTATTATACAATATTTCCTGAGTAAAAACAATTTTGAGAAAACTTTTTTTTCGATTTTGGTATTTTTTTGAACTGCATACGAATTTTGGTTTAAATATTTATATAGGTGGCAACCCCATTATACAAGATTTTCTGAGTAAAAGTATTTTTGAAATTATTTTATTTCAGTTTTGATATTTATTTGAAACGCATCGGAATTTTGGTTCAAATATTAGTATAAGTGGTAACCCTATTGAAACAAATTTGAAGATATTTTTTTTAATTTCCTTATTTAGATTAGAATATTTTATTTTACTTGAATTTGGAATTATATTAATATTTAGCGAGGCGGCAACCCTCTCAAAAAGAAGCTTACGTTAGATGCCTTTAACCACTTTCAATTTTTATTAACAATTTTCAAGCAAAGCTTGAGATAAAAATCCGATTCTTTTTTAATGCTTCCTTTTTATTTGAAATCAACTTGTTTTTATTATCCCTTTCACAGATAATAACAGATAATAACGACTTTTTCAATGTTTCTTTGAAGCACTTCTATCCGAATTCATTTGAAAAGAGTGCTTTTGTTCTTCTACTCCATCTAGCTTGTGTCGCTTTGTTTCTCTTCTATATAGCTTCTATTTTTAGTGTCATAAACTTTTCATTGTATCCCACAAGCTATCCTAAAACTCCTTGCACTACACCCAAAAGCCATTTAAGTGCCCAATGTCCAGCGCCAATAAAATCTAAAATGTGTGTTGCACTTTCTCGTTGCCGCACAGCTTTCATTGTGTTTATGGCTTCTAACACTACAATGACGCATACACTCACATACATACACATATTATGATAGCACTCTATTAAGGGTTAATTGTAAGCAAATGTGGTGGTTTTATTAAAATTTCCTTACATTTAAAATAAGAAGAAACAGAGAAATCGCTTAGAAAATATAAAACAGAAGAGAAAAATAGAAAAACTTGCCGCAAAAGCAAATTAATTCTAGTTGCGCAAACGGTCTTGAAAATAATTTTCTTGGTTAAAATGTATACGCCAGACGCTAGTGTTTTGCCTGTTTGATTTTTTTTTTTTTTTTTGGTATTACATTTTTATTATGCTCACTTTTGCTAGGTTTTGAAAGCCAAGGTTGCAATTAACTTGAATGTGAACAAATGTGCAGTTTTGCGTTTCTACTAGATGAAGAAAATTTATTTTATGTTCACGCTATATGTTGCTTGCCTATTCCAGCCTTAATAAGCGCTGCTGCTTGCATGCGGCGATCGTAAACTAAATTTTCCACAATAAAGCGGTAAATGGATTTTTATGCTTTCGCACATGGCCAATGTGTGCCAGAGAAAGTAGGCGAGCATTGCGGAGGAAAGTTGTATAGAAAATGCTAGCTTACTTTGCACAATACTAGTACTAAGTAGTCACTTAGGGGCAACATTAACTAGATATGACCCAAAACTTTCCAATAATTTTCTAAAATTTTCGTATTTTTCGCCCACAAGTGCATGCATGAAATCCCTGTCCGGCGATGTTTTAGCAAAAAACTTTTGCCACTTTAAATGCTAAATCGTGCATTTAAACTTCTATTTTTCCTATGGTCTTTAATCACTTCCCTCCTTTCATCTTTTCATCTGCACAGTGCTACGTTTTATTTGCTTTTTACAAAACTTTCTTCGAATTCACTTTTGATCTCTGACCTATAAATTTGCAACAAAAATAACTTGGTATAAACACACCCACACAAACGCAGTCATACACCCACTTACACCCCTTTTGCTTTACATTTTTCTATTCTACACTTGTACTCATTTTTCTTTGCTCTCCTTACCTCTGCAGCAAATTCTGTACATTGCTCTTACTTTGTTTTTGACTTTCATTCCCACTCCAGAGATTTGCTGAGTGGTATAAATGACATGAATTAAAAGTTTTGGCCAAATCGTCGTCGTCATCGTCGTCGTTGCCAGTTGTGTAGTTCTTATTGTTTTTGTTATTTAAGTGCTCTAAAAAGTCTTATCATTTGTTTATGTTTGCTTTCATGTTTGTTTACTCTGCTCCCCTTTTTCTACGACGCTATAGTCGTCCTAATGCTTTTCTTTACAAAACTTGTGGATATTGTCCCAAATACATATGTATCTTGGTCGTGAAGGCTACCCTAATCTTATCTTCAGTGCATCGCTTTGTGAGGCTGAATTGCTCGTTGTATTCCTCTTTCTTTGCTGTCAGCTCTTGCTTCACATTTTGCTTTAGTTTACACAAGTCTCTTTGAAACTTATTCACAAATTTTTCCCAACTGGTTTAGTTTTCTTACACTTTTATCTGTGTTGCTTTTGAATGTTTTTTTTTTTAATACAAATCGATGACTTCTGCGTTTTGTCTTATCCTTTTCATTCAAATATATCTCACTGTTCACCTTTGCCACTTCGCATTGGCTTTCGTTTTAGTTGAGTTTTGTGAGGGTGTCTGAATGTAGATGTCGATATTTTTGTTGGATTTAGAAATCTGTAAAGTAAATATTCAAAATTGCAACCTCCGAATAGCTCAGCCATTTTTATGGGAGGCGCTTTTTCTTTCCGGCCTATTGTCTTTGCAGAAATTTTTGACCTAGTCACTCCACACTGGGTTTGTCAGATTTGGTTATGTAGATTTTAAAGATAGTAGTGCCAAATTTTCTTTTAGAAACCAATTTAAAATCAAGCGGCGATATTACTGTAATGCAGCCTTAGTTCAACAAAGAATCTAATACTTTTATAAAATTAATAATGATTTTTAGCGACCTGTTATAAAATTGTCATCGTCTAATACTTCTTCTCTATTTTATGATGACCTAATTTCCAACTTCAAACAGTATGAGAACTATGGACTCCTGAAAAGTATGAGAGAGGTTAGAAAATGTTCTTAAGTTATTTAGTATTTGATAAATGTATGGAATTTGGGTATGTTTATACGAACGTCTCAATAAAAAGTATTAATTGATTTATATTCTCAGATTTCTGGAAGACAGAAAGAATATTCTCTGAGTTTTAATCAAACAATAATTTCTGAATTTTATTTTGCGATCTTTATTCTGACCATAATGGTCTGAAAGATAAAAATCCCATAAATCTAAACTCTCTCCGAGATGTGAAAGATCCAAAAATAACCCCATGCTTTTGTGCTGTTGCCTACGCCTCTGCAAACAGCTGCAAAAAACAATTTTGAGGTCTTTAGCCATCACAGCATGTTTTAAAAATCGTTTGTGTGATATTTTTTTTTTTGGAAAAAATGCCATTAACGATGGCGTAGCGATGGCTCCTTTATTTCTATAGCAAATATTAGCAGGGATGATGAAAATTCCTTGCAGAAAAATATTATCTTTTAGGCTGTCAGCAGAAACAGCTACAACAATAAAAATATAAAAAAATCTTTGGCACATTTTACTTACTATAGCTTAAGCTAAATAGTGAATGGTAAAAGTCGAAACGATATTGTGGCTAGAAAATCGAAGATCCGAAAGAATTCATTGAACTGGAACTTGTAATTTTGAAGAAGAGTTTAGACAGAATTTTAACTATTTAAACCAATTGCCAGAAGTGGATGTATATAAAAAATCTTTAAAATACCTTTTAAAAGTAGGTTAAAGTTTCGAAAACCTAAACTTAGAACTAATTCTCAAGGAACTCGTATTTAAATACTGGTCAACGCCAAATTCTGTACTCGATTCAACCCCAATTCGGAGTGTAGAAAGACTGTACCAAGAAGGTTGGTTTTTAAAGGTCAAATTCAAAAAGGTATATATGTGTATGCTATATTTTTGAAGCAACTCTTTCATCTGGTAAGCACATCTACATTATGAACCGCAGCCAGATAATTGTTAGAATATCAAATATGGCCAAACAGTTGATTATCGCCGTTCTCCGAATTTATTTTGGAAGGAGTACGAACCGATGATTCTACCTCACGGAAAACCACATCAAATAATCAGTTTATTTTAATGTAATGGTTATTCGTGAATATTATGCACCGAAACCTATAGCTTTGTTTGTTCCACGAATAACTAAAGTGAAAATGAATCCCATAAGGAAAAACGAGTTTCTTAAAAAAAAATCAATCTGCTCCAGGAGAAAATGAGCAGATTCTGGACATTTACGACTCGCAAATGGATCCAGTTCTTATGTGAAAGTATTCGTAAACTTTCGTGTAATATTGACGAATATTGTTAGTCAGAGGAGTACACCCTTTGCCCGTTGTATTAAGTTCCTTTCCAGATATCTGGTATGTATTCCTCCCCGGTTACAATTGTGATGTCTTAGTAAGAATCACGAAAATCACATTAGGGTTTTAAAACTAAATGCTATTTCTATGTTGAAGACGTTTCCTGCAAACGATTCAACAAATCAGTGTATAGAAGTAATAATAATGCGACACACAAAATTTCATATTTGTCTTATAATTCCAGCTACAATTTCATCTTATCTTAAGTTTTACCGCACTGTGTGCTAAATGATAGATTCCCTCAAGAAAATACTGGCTATATTTCTATGCTTCGTATTTGTTAATTGTGATTTTCTTGTAACGATTATTGACTGGCTTACTTACAGTAATCGAAATATTTGCTTCATTTTCAAACCTTAAAACGCCATATTTGCTAGCATCCTAAGCACCTTCCGCTTCATTAAGCCTTTCTACTTCACTTTTACCCACTCCATTTCGTTTCGACTTTAAACGATTTTCGTTACACCCCTCATATTATTGGCCTCTACCGTTGCAGCACTTAATAAAGAGCAGCAACTGCCTTCACGAAAACGCTTTCGTTCATATAAATATTACCACAGAGATCTCCTTTACTCTCTTCCACCAAATTTTCTCACACTTAACCCCAAGTTGACCATTTTCAGTGAACGGTACTTAATGGGGAATATAAAATAAAATTTGTTGAAAAACTTTTAAAATGATTTGCCCATACCTATTTTTAAGGCAGAGGAAAAGGAAAATTTATACTTAAAAAAGTTTTGTGTTATTCATTTTATTGTCGTGTTAATCGACCGCAACGAGCCAACACGCAAAGTAAATGGTAAGTAAATGATGGAGTTGGCTAAATGGTGTGAGTAGTTGAGAGTTCAAAAAAGTTTCCAAAAAAATGGAATGGGGGTTATGTCTAAGTGCATATTGCACGAAGAAAAGTTGTGTGGAAAGACAAATGAAGTGTGGCATGCGGTGAGAATGAGTTAAATTAATTCAACACATGAAATTCTTGATATGTAATTCGAATGAAATGGCAACTCATACGATATAGAAACTGAGTACACTTAGAGCGGTAGCAAGTCATACATTTACACTAAAATGTACTCTAATGGCTCTAATGGCTGGAGAAAAGCAATTTAACTTTTCTTGCATGCACTGAAGCTCCCCCAAAACGTTAGTTGCTAGCGTACCGGGCGCACAAGTGTGAACATTTTATTGCATTTAATGTACCTGATATTTATGCTATTGAATTTAGTCAATACTCACATATGTACAAATGTAACGGTACTCATTGATTTTCCCCCTTTTTAGTTATATGAATAGTCATGCCAATAAAATGTGGTGGTGATCGAGGGGAACGCTGAGCACGTTTGACACAACTGGCATCGAATTATCAACTTTCACTAGTCCACTTCTGAGAGACAAATATTTTTGTTTAAGAATTTAATATGCCAATGACAAGGGGTCTTGTAAGTCGTGCGTGGAAAAATTTCCCATGAAACACAAAACTCTCTTCAGTCAGTCACAAAAGGGGGGGGGAGGGCTGGTTCTCATATAAGCAATAATTAATTTAAATTTATTTTACCAGGATACTATCATAAATATATACTGCGGTGCTATACACTTTTCATTGTTTAACTACATTTTTTATAAATATTATAGTAATGATCAAGTAATTCAACAGGACGTTGCTATTACAAATCTTCTGAATAATATTACTTCTCCCTTCCGAAAGTTTCGAATATTGTTTGCTTTTCTCAGATGCATTCAAAAACACCTAAAAAGTAGCTACTTGGAAGATTACGCTGCTATTTCTTGTTTGTTTATTGTTTGATTTTTAGAGAGCTAATGAAATCAATTTTTAACAACTATTATTTAAATTACTTTACAAATAACAGCGGTTCTTTACTGCTTTATTTTGTAAATCAGCCGGCGACTTTTTTCATTATATAAAGCCATCATTAAAAGAAATTCCGCGACTTTTATTTACAAAAGTCGCCAAGAAAATTTATCTGTAATATTTTTTTTTTGATTATAATTTAATTACTCTACATTTCGTGTTAAATTTTTTAGCTCTATAAATTATGCAGACGATTCATAAAATATAAGGCCAAAAATAAAAATAAATTTTTTTTGTTTTCTATCACTTTGATGAAAAATTTAATTTAGAAATTAAGTCATTCCGCGGCTTTTATTTACAAAAGTCATTAATAACTTCAGTCCGCTGCTTTTTATTACAAAAAGCCTTAAATAACAAATATTCATCTTAAATCAAACTATGTATAGTTATTTTATGATTTTTTTGCAATGAATGAGCACATGAATGAGCTAGTTTATAAAAGTCACTATCACAAATCGTTCGATGACTTTCAAATACAAAAATGGTTAATAAAAATTAGTCCGAGAATTAATTTATAAATAAAATTATAAAAGTCACCAAAAAGATTAAATAAGCTTAATATGTTTTTAAGGCGAATTTTAAAAGCCATTAATCTTACATTAGCGTATTTAAATACTCTACCAAAAAAATGTTACTTTAAAATTTTTTTTATGCTAATATTGGTAAACAGTTTTGGGCCTTTTCTGTGGAAAAGTCCTCGGCAGAAATTAGTTGTGACCTTTAGTTATAAATAAAATCAGTCAGCGACTTTTATTTACACAATACATTAATACAAATGATTCTGTGTAAATTAAGTAATTTAATGACTATTTTTGATTTTATTTAATTACTTTACATATAACAATTATCATTTAATTTTATTTATTTAATCATAATATAATCATTAAGATTATTTTGCTTTTATATTCCAATATAAGTCATTAATTGCTCTATCTATCGCATTCTAAGGGCCCGTTTACCAAAATTAAGGAAATCACTTATGAAATTAAGACTTCAAAAATAAATGCTATTGATTGTGTTTTCCTGCGACTTTTAAAAATAGGAGTCGCGACTAATTTTTTTCATCAGTTTTTGGTCTTTACTTTTGGGGTTTTGAATAAAGTACCATAAGCAGAGGATTTCCATCAACGGTGAGCTCTACAGAGCGGCGAATCATCGACTCATCAAAGAAAACATTTGGTGAAAGAGTTTCATCTCGAAATAGTGGTAGCGATTGGTCACTGCAATCGTGCGATTTAGATTATTTTAACTGGGCGTGTTTGAATTTATTGGTATATGCGAAAAAAGAAAACTTTGGATTGGCCTAGAAGATCAACTTGTAATAACAAGATATGCGCCACAATGCTTGAAAAAGCTGCCGAAAATTAGACGTCCAGATGCTTATCCTTTTCGAAGGCATTATATGAAATGCCACTGCCGAGTCTAATTTATGACTAAAATACGCCAAATGGTACAAGTCAATTGACTCAAGTCTGGTAATGTCTCCTATCGATCTTGAGAGCTTATGACTTTTTGGAATGATTGACTTCTTCTTGACCTTAACCTAAAAATTGCGAAATAAAGTGTAGTTATGAACTTTTTTCAATTCAGGTCCTGCATCATCAACTTGTTTCGGATAATTTCAAGAAGTCGGGTAACTGTAAGAATCAACGAGCATCAAAAAACGATAGTACTGTAAAATTTCCGATACATAATTTGGAATATACAAAATTTTAATAGATTCAAAGTGAGTGCAATTACAAGAACATGGCAACATCGTTAAAAACAAGTTATGGGCAAAGCAACAAAATACCACACTGCTGTGTTTAGAAAATCACGTCGAACCAAATTATTTCGTCTAAGTCAAACAATGAAACTCTTTAATGTTTCCACTACAAACTCCAGAATGTACAAATGAAGCTGTTTAGAGAAACGCAAATTACTAGAATCGTCACTCCAACTTCCTTTCGGAATGTACAGCGAAAACGAAACGAATCCAGGTCATTTCATAGTCACATTCCCTTTTACTGTCACCCCATTATTTTATGTTTTGAAATTATGCAACACAAAAGAGGTGGAGAAATTTCCCATTGCTTTAGCAGATATAGCTTCCCTTTGCTTTCTTTTATCTAGACAATTTTGGTTTGTATGTACGAATGTGTGCATGCATGTCCAATTTCTAGATACAAAGAAATGACACGGCTGGTCCCTCGTTGTTTTTCCACGTTTTTTTTTAGTGCCACAGCAACGCTATCTCCTCATCACTTAGCGTGGCAAATCTGAAGTTATTTTTAAGTTTTGTCATTTATTTTCTGTGCGCTTTTGAAATCTTAGCTGCATACTTGGAGGACAAAAGAAAAAAAAATTACAGCAGATAACTTTGCTTTGATCTCGAGGGTGATTGTTTTTCTTTTATTTTTTACTTCTAACAATGCGGTGGCGCTGGTGTTGAAGTTGGTGTGGTTGGTACTTACTGGTGTGCTGGTACTGCTCTATGGCTGGAGGTGGGCAACTGAGGAGGGGCCAACTCGTATGCCAAAGCTGTCCATTTTATTGTTTGTCTACGCAATCTACACATTCCCTTAATGGTCTTTTAACTACAACAAACAAAGAGTGAATTGCCGACAATGCCATAGGCGCCGGAATTCGCTGGCAGCGAGTAAGTAAATAGCTGATGAGTGGGCCGCACGGCAGGGTGACAGGCGTACAGACAGACAGACAGACTGATAGACAGAAGGATGGATTGAAACCCAAATGAGGCACAGTATTGGCTAGGTTTATGCTTAGTTATTGTCTGAAGTTGATTGCGTTTGCTATTAGTTTTGTTATTGTAGACATTTGCAATGCTATGCTGCTGAGTTGCTGGTGTCAATCACCGCGACCGCATTGCAAATGATGCGGTTTAAATTTGTCACAGAATGTGGTAATTTTATGGCTTATTTTGAGAGAATGGCTAGCTGGGGCTGCGGTCTGGCCGTCAGCGCTGCTGCTGCTGCTAACTCATTGCGCATTTCATTTATGTTTTTAATTTATGCTGAAGTAATTCTGAAATTTGAGTGCGGTATTCATTTCCGCTGTCATAGAGGTACTTTTTTGAGAATAACGAGTTGCATGGCTTTGTAGTGAAAGCTTAAAAAGACAAAACTTTTGTTTTGGGTTTTTAATTTAGTTATGATTCTGAAAGTACTAAATTTTTTATATTAAAATTCCACAGCCACTAATAGATTACTCTTTTGTTTTTTTTGCTCCACGGAAAAAACAATTTAATTCCTCGCCACAGACATAAAGTAAATATTTTTCGCTAAAGCAGCAAGCAAATTCAGTTATAGAAGAACTCGGGTAAAAAAATTTGAAAAGGAATGTGAAATTCAAAGTTTTTGATTGCACTTTACTTAAGTGCGCATAGCTGCAGCGTTGAGGTAGTAAATATTTGTGTCCAGCAAACGGCGATGCACTGTGTATTGTACACATATGAGTTGTGCTCAAAAAAGAATTTTTTTTTCGCATTTTGTAAAAAAATTCAAAACATACTCTACTTCAATTGGAAATGAGGGAATATGGAATAGAAATTTATGTAAAATACTAAAGGAGTTGCAATATCGCAGAAATCGGGTACATTTTAGAGAAGAAATATCAGACTTAGAAAAGGTTCAATTGATTTTATATCCAAGTCGCCTGTGGCTAATAATATGATGTGCCAAATACACCGCACCGTACTGCACTTCGCCTACTTCTGCAGGCCTTAAAAAGGCCAAAACAAATCAATAAGTTTAGTAGTGAATACATACTAGGCATTAAATTTCTTTACATGAGATAAATTAGAATTTAATAAAGAGCAGCTCAAGTAGCCCAAATACTAACTAGTCAGATATATCCGTGATGATCGGCAATTTTACCAATATCAACGTTGCATCGATTCTGATCGATATTTTCAATATCTAAAAGATTGATATAGTTATTATTGTATATGTATAGTCATAGTACTATTCTTATCTACATATATCGATAATATCGTGATACTAATTATTGATAGCATTTATTTCACCGTCACCTACTTCACTTCTCATAGATATATGCTCATCGAAATCTTAATCGTTTTCGATTTGGGTAATCGGCTTCGTAGTCGAGTGATAATAAGGTAATTATCGTTATCGATAACATTGCAGGGCCAAAGATCGAAGGTGTAGGTCGGTCCAAAGAGGAAAAACTGTGCGCGTACATAGAATGAACTCGTCTCTTTCAGTTTAATCGAGGTGCGAGCTGTACCCGCAATCTATGTACCTTGACATCGAATTCAAATCCTAATTTTGTACATATCATTTTGAGTTGCTGGCAGAGTAAAAGGCGAATTTACCGTTCATCTGTTAACAATACTATAAGTAATAACTATGATAAACTAAAATGTTTGTTATGTGAGTGATATTCCATTTTTACCAGTTGTGAGCCATCATATAGAACTCAGTTAGCTACGGAATGCCTTGTCCTGAGCAGGTTAAAAACAATTTTTTTCGGCTGGAGCACAAAAGTTCAGCATCGTTTGCACCAACTTTTATTTTCTTTCACTTAATTTTTTGTTTGCTCTACTAGCATTCGAGCTTTTGAACCCGCTTAACTCTGATTATTTTATGTATTTTTTTTCATCTTAGTTTCATTACCCGAGTTTTTCAGTTAAAAGCCGCTTTAATATACATATGTATATCATTTAATTTTTTCCTCTATCTTTTTTTTTTTTTGTTTCCTTTCATACTTTTTTCACCGTAAAACGCCAGCCGTCTGCATAATTCATCAAAGCAAAACAAAATAGTCCACCGCTTGGCATTGCAATTCTGTGCTGCTTGCCCCGCATACTTTGCGTGATTCGTCATTCGTCATTGGCGCTTTCCATTTTTCTTTCTTACTTCTGCACTGCTCAACGTCCGTTTACCGCCACCTCCCTTAGGCGCATGGTTATGCCGCTCACTCCCTTCCACGTTCTCCTTTTCCCTTTTCCCAACATTTATTCACTCTCCTTTCACCGCTGCATAATTTATGAGCGGCATGCAAATAGCAGAAAAATCGCATGGGGTCCATGTTGGCGTCGTCGCATTTATTTAAATCTGTTTGAAATTTTACTCTCTTGCATATAATTTTCGTGCCTTTGTAATTTCTTTGCGACTGTGCCGACCGTCGACTGTTGTTGCCGCCTGCTTGATGATTATGTGAAAGTGCAGACAGTCTGCCAGTGGGTATTTGTGTGCCTCGCATTCCGTTATTGCTGAAGCTTGTTGTAAGCTATGTAGTTATGCTTGTAATACGACTGATAATAAGCGCTTGCTACGAAAATTTTATTATTTTCTTTCGCCATTTACTACTGAGGTGGCGCACTTTTTTTTGTAAAGGTTACGATGTTTTGCTGGGCTTGTTTGTGGCGTAATTTTAGTGTGCAGTTACGTTTTTTAGTTCAAAAAGTTTTAATTTTTGCTAGCGTTTTTTTACTGACGCCGGCAGAGAGTAACCTCAGGTATGAGAGAATAAAAGATTACACATTCCTATGTAAAAATTATGAGAGTACTCGTAAATACTGTGCAACGTCCTCATAAAAGAGAAAAAATTTATATTATAAATTTTCGAGTCCACCGGTTCACAACTTAATACATTAACTATCGTCCCAGTTTTCCTGCGTAGTACGCGCCGTAGTGCCATAAAATCTTAAAATTTCGAAAACTCAATTTCATTTTATTTGAATTGCTCTTGCTCTATAATCCAACAATACTCAAATGATTTGTATTTTCCGAAACGTTTCAACATTCTGTGAGGCTCATAAATAACGATAATGATAACTTAAAAATATTGTACATTTTTAAGTTATTTTACTTTCTGATGAATTCTACGATGATTGTATGTAGACTTCGTTTGAGAAGACCATCCCAAAATTTTTCCGCGGAACAACATTATATTATATCTTAAACTCTTGGCGGTTTTCATAATTATTTATTTAGCTCACATCTAAAAAAATTTCGAGATTCCGTTAGAATATGAAATTTTACAATATTAGTCTCCGCTTATTATTTAATTTTATTTTTTCATTTCATATAATTTTATATACAAAAACTATCACACGTCTTTGCTGTTTTACCTGTATTAATTTAATTAAAAAAATTTTTTTTTTAAATTTAATTTAATTTTATTTTACTTTATTTTATTTTTTTTGTATTCCGATTTATTCAAATTGTATTTTATGCTATTTTGTGAAGTCTAAATGAGTTAAATTTGTATACATCTATTAAAAATTAACTAAATGAATTTTTGTGAATTTTTATTTCGTCTTATTTTATTTAATTTTTCCTTTGTTTTAGTATTTTGATTTTACTCTATTTTTATTTAATTTAAATTCATTTATTGATGCTGCCAGTTTGATTTAGATTTAATTTTGTTTCATTTTAGCTCATTCATTTTTTTTATTTTACTTTAGTTCATTTAATTTCACTTAATTTAATTGTGAACTCATTTAATTTAGTTTAATTTGTTTTATATCATTTTATTCTAGTTTTTTGATTTATTTTATTTAACTTAATTTAATTCAATTTAAGTAATTTAAATAAAACTAATTTAGTTTAATATCATCCAATATTATTTTCTTTTATTTGAACCTACTTCATTTTATTTTATTTAATATGATTTAATTGTACTTTATATAACTTTATTTTATTTTGCTTTAATATAATTTATTAATTTTTTTATGCTTTATTTTATGTTTATATTGGTTAATTTAATTTAATTTAATATGAATGAATTTAATTGTTTTTTAATATAATTTAATTTGATTTTATTTGGGTTTTATCTTTATTTTATTTTGTTTAGTATACTTTGATTTATTTTAATTTAAGTTTGTTTTAAATTTTATTTGGCTTTGATTAGTTAAATTTAAATTTTTAATTTGGTTCTACTTTACTTTATTTGATTTTGTTTAATTTAGTTTGGTTTTATTTGATTTTACTTTATTTACTTAATTTTTGATTTTAATTTTATTTGATTTTTTACTTTATTTAAATTGTGTTTTATATAATTTGGTTTAATATATTAATTTAATTTTATTTTGCTTTAGTTAATTTTACCTTGTTTTATTCAATTTCATTTAATTGATAGATTTTGCTTTATTTAATTCTATTTAATGTAAATTAAATTCCTTATTATTTACACATTAATGACATGCATGGTTTCTATACACCTTCTCCCTCGCTGTCTCTGCATTTCTCCTTTAATACTCGTACAACAATTTTATCTCAGTATACGCGTTCGCTATATCTTCTATTAAACGCCAAATAAAGTTTTTTTTCTTGTGCAGCAAAATACCTTTAGAATGAAATCTAATACTTTATATTGTAACTTGTAACTATAGTTTAGCCGAGAAAGGGTTATGAAGAAAGTGTATAAAATATAAGTCTTAGCATCAAATTTTGCTCAACTAATCTTTACAATAATTTCTCCAAGTAACCTCTCATGCAAATAATTTCAAGTTTTTAAATAAAATCTGAACTGAGAATTCAAAAAAAGTTTTGGAGGCTTTACTGCTTATACCTAGGACTTTCATATTGAGTTGGCCTCCAGTGGTGCATTGTGTGTTCAATGAAAAATTTTGCGCATAGAGTTTTTTGTACTCCCAACTTTCGGAACAGTTACTACACTCGTTTTCGACACAAAATAAAGCCTTCACCCACTTCATTTCAATCGACACAATTTTGATGATTCAATAAAAGACTGTGAATATTTCAGAAGCCGTCAGTTTAAAGATTAACAAAGCCGTATGTGTCAAACATGAAAAGAAAGCAAAAATACCTTTTGTTATTCATATGACTACATGTGAGTCAAATCTATACTAGTGTATGTAGGTATTCTCGTAGAGCAGGTGGGTAAAATGAGGCAAACGGGTTGGGCAAATACGTCAAATACTCGTACTGCACCAACAACAATCGTACTATAGAAATGCATACATTGAATAGCAGCGACATATGAAGTGAGTGACACTGCAAATATTCAATAAATGTCATAAAAGATATTGATGGCATTTTTGGCGCCGCTGCGAAGTTTGGCTCGTACGTTTACTAAGGTGAATCAATATACTATATATATACACAGAAAGAAGTGGAATGCGTATTGTTGTGCGCCAGTTGGCATAGAATATGGAATAAGCGGTACGCGCCACGTAGCAGCCGAGAAGTATTAAAAGTTTCCAATTCAATCGAAAAAATTTCGCTTTGTCTGCTAAAGGGTAATGACCGTACGAGTATTTGTGTGTCGCGAAAAACATTGCGATGGAAAGGAAGAAGGTGCGCAGCTAAAATGGCGGTAAATTAGAGCTTTACAACTGAGGGTAAGAAGGTCACAATATAAGCAACAAGATATAAGATAAAATAAATAAAAAGAACAAAAATCGAAGACGGAAATTCTTTTACGGCTGTCAAGGAACGCGTGTGCTTGCCAAAAAAACTTGCTCTCCAACAGCAAACAGCTCTTAGTACGTGAGCCAACACGAGTGCTGTGAGCTGAACTGGCGGCGAGTGTATTTGCGAAAAAAAAGCTAATATTAAAGTCGCGAGTTGGCAAAATGTAGCTGGGAGGTTGCAAACAAAAAAAGGTGGAAATGGCCGTCGTAAAGATTTTCTAAACACAAGTTGGCTAACAAAATCCTTATCCATTACAACAGCCGTGTGTTTACAAGTTTTTTTTGTAACATACTTTCTACTAACTTCTAGCGCTTTTACTCCTTTATTACTCCTCAGCATCCGTTTTCATTTAAGTGCTTCTCACACATCCGGCATATTATTTGTAAATCGTTGAGTATACGCCTATCGGACTTCCACGCGGCTTTGCTCTACCTTTTCTTCTAAGCAATACATGTGCACATTTTTCTTTTGAGATCAATTTTTTTCAGCTCTCACTGCCTCACAGCCCTCGATTGGCTTCTTTGGGGTTAGTTTAGCGCATTTTGAAAGAAATAAACGTAAAAAACCTTACACTAAAATGTCACAGCGGATATGTATGTGCGCCCTTAGCCATGGCATTTGTACTCGCGTGCGTAGGCTACCCCCTTCACGGAATTCCCTGTAGTCATAAAGTATTCAAGTCTTAGCTTTATAGAAGTCAATGAGATGGCAATAAGTAAGTGCCAGTTGGGGGTGTCGTATTGATTACATATTAGCAGCAAATTGATTTTTGACTGACATTGTGCTAAGTAAAATTGACGCGGAAAGGGTGCTCGTTTACTTAAAAAATATACTGTAGCGCTCTGTGTGTTAATATATCCTTTTTTTTGGGAAAACTGATGACTTGATTTGCATACAGATATAAATAAATATAATAAGTATTAAGGATATCTGGGCCATGTAGAAATAAAAATACACTGTCCACCAACTTTACAAAAATGTTGCTTAACATGAACAAACTCTATTAATTAGGAAATAAGATATCCCCAGATCAATTTTGGCGCAGACAGTACTAGTCCAAAACTTCCATGGTACAATTTAATGAGTAATTTTTTAAACATATTTTAACCTTTAAACAACTCCTTAGTGGGAATTTTTCCCCATTCTCTAAGTTAGTATTATGAAAGCTCGTTTGAAGGGGCACGAAATTTTCAAGTAGACAATTTACGGATAAATGGCCGATAAGAAAATTCGATTATAATAATGAAAATACAATGATAATAATACAGGTAATAATAAATAAATTGATAATAATATACACATCGATAATAATATACATATCGATATAAAATCAATATCGAAAACGATAACATTGATAATAGCTTGAACAATGATAGTGCCAATAGTAACGGTATTAAAGATATAAAGTAGAGATAAATATAATATAATGAAGGTTATCGATAAACATGCGAACATCGACAGCACGGGCCCTGTAGAGAGCTATAAAAATATCGATTGCTAAAACAATATTGATATCAATAGGACTAGTTAACGACCGCTGCAATAAAAGTCGTTGCGTTGGTCCCCAACCTCTATCCATGTGTGCCCATAATACGATGTCTAGTTATTGATCTAATATTAGCATAAGAGAAAAGCGGCCAAGACGAATGAGAGCTCTGGATCAGTTTGCACAAACTTGCTTGGTAGTCTGGCAGATGGGTTCCATGGTCATTATGATATTTACATCCTCGATGAATTCCGTCTTTAATCTGTATGCCGTTCTTTATATTGCCAACTCGTCGGCCATTCACTTGCAGGCAGAGTAGGGTAGTAGTAAACTCTAGTTTTCGTAGATTACTCGACAGAGTTTCCAAAGCCCGAATCTGTGTTCTTTCCATACGTATATCACATTTAGTTGGCAGCACTACGGCTGGTGTAAGGTTTAAGATAATTCCAGAGATGAATTGGGTGTAGAAGAGTGGAAGGCGTGCCAGGAAGGCTTCAGCGGAACTCTATGCAACTAAAGTAATGAGGCAATAAGTGAAGTTTAAAACTAAATATGGTACACTGGATGTACACAGATATAGCCCGACCCAAACTCTCTTATGGCTGATTTGCAAATTGCTTGCCAACAGAGTGACAATTCTCTTAAACCAACCAACCAACTAAATATCGATTAAATGTGACTGCAATGATACATCGATATTAATGAAGTTATCGGGAATGATAACAGTGACAATAAAAGTTGCAATAAGACATCCATACTCAGCAATCTTTAGCTCCATAAATGATAAGTAATGGTGATGATGCCGGTAATGGTAATTAAAATGGGAATGCAAATAATGTATTGATTACTTACATTTAATATTAATGGAAATGGTGCTGGTAATGCTGATCGTAATGTAGTGGTTGAAGCAGGGGTGATGGTAATGGTATTTGTAGTAATGGTAATGCAAAAAATGTAATGTTTACAATCGCAGTGGCAGTGTTATTTGTAATGTTAATGGTAATGGGACTGAAAATGCTAGTTGGTGCTGGTAATAGTAATTGTAATGGTAATTATAGTGGTTCGTGTAATAGTAATGTTACGAGTAATGTGGTGGAAATGATTGCAATAACAGTGACAATGATACGTTTAATGTAAATGATAATGGCACTGGTAATGCTGATCGTAGTTTTAAACGCAAGGTGAAGGTTTGTGCAACGGTAATGGTAATGGTAATGGTGTCTGTAATAGTAATGTTTATGTGAATGGTAATGGGAATCGATGTTAATGGTAATAGAGATAGTAATGGCTCAGAGCTTCTTGCTCAATTAAAGCTTTTCTTTCCTTCAAAGTTCAGTTTGAATTTCATATAAACATTTCAAAATATCCAACACCCTTATTTGCTTATTTTTTTTTGTACGTTTTAGAAAGACAACACAACGTTTCAAATATTGATAGACCGTTAGCCATTTAAAAGTCATAAACACTTAAGCACTACGAGTGTAACATGCACAGCAAAAAGAGTTTAGCTCACTTGGCCGACTGTGAATATTTGTGCGTGCGAATGTGAATTGGAGGAACATAAAAAGTATCACGTCATTTGAGAGTTCAATAGAGTTGAAAGGAAGCTAAATGCTTCATTTATGTAGATATGAACTTAAGCTGAAAATTTTCGAGAGTTTTATGAGCCGCAAGGGTGACTTTTATGTTTACGAAAATTGAATTGAATATGAAAAATATATGTTTTACGGCGATTGATTCCTGACATGGCGTATAACACACATGTAGGAGTGCCAGGGCTTAATAAATATGAGTTGAGCAGGGGAATTGAATGGTGAGGAAGTACGAGGGTGTAGTGCTTTGGATAAGAAAATAAGATGTAAGCGCACATTCCCTTCCTCCAGTGGCGCTTCCAATCTTATCAGTTAAAAAATATTGCATTGAATATACTCTGCATAGACTTTGTTTTTTTGCGGTACGTAGCTATTTTATAGCAACAGAAAATATAAAAATTATACGAAATTCTACTGTACGATATTTTTATTTCTATGCTGATTTAATAAAGCTTTAAATTTTAACTTCCGCCATCAGTCCACCCTGTTTCTCGCTACTCGTATTGCCATCGGGAGCTTGGCTTGGGTGCTGAGCATGACTGCGCGTTTGTTTACCCGCCAAACGAAAATAAATAAATAAATAAGTAAATAACTAAAAAAAAAAGATTTTAACGCAACATTAAAAAAAAATGTTGTTCTCCACGCCATTCAATTTCTATGGTAATTGTTATTGCTGTTACTTTTTCTTGTCAAGCTTGCGTATTATATTCTTATCTCCCCCACATTAATGCAACGCGTATTGTTGCTATTTATGTTAAGCTTTAAAATATTTTCCGAAAGGTACTCGCAACTAGCGAGCCCACACTCCGCTGTGTTATTATTTTTGAACTTCTCCTTCTTCGCAATCAACCTCTCGCTCTGCATTTCTCCTTCTTTCGTTGTTATTTGTATGCTTATTATGATTTTTTATTTTCGCGTTTCGCTACCGAAAACATCTTGCGGTTATTTGCATTTTATTTGACTGGCAACCTCTATGGCGCCTTTAAGTATGCCACCCAATAGCTATGTCTCATTTCAATGTAAGTAGTTATCGTTGGCAGCGGTCGCATGGTTCGTCTGGCGTTTTTGACACTCCCATTGACTGGTGGTACCACCTTGACTGGCATCTAAGCATTCAGTAACACATATAATGAGTTTAATTATTTACTTTTAATTAAAAATATAGATCTGATGGTGATTTCAAGTATATGCTGCATACTTTCTGGTGCGTGGCAGCTGAGAAAGTTTAATTTGTGGCGTCAGAAGAGATGAAAGCTAAAGGTACTAATTCGTAGCTTAAAAATAAATAAATTAGTTAGACATCAAATAACGGTAATAATATTAGATTTATTCGCACTGAGAATAATGCCGACGGACAGGTGCATACAGAAAAAATGACTGTGTGTTTTTATAATTTGGTTTTATGTGAAAATTTTTAACAACTAACAAGATTCCTACAAATATGCAGCATCCAACACAATAGATAAATTATGGAACCGACCTGAAGTGTAGGTAAAAAGACCTTTTATGATGCCTTGCATATTCTCAGGAACCCAATTTTTACTTAAAAAAATGTAAAAGTGGCGCGGGAAATCTTAATATCAAGCTACGATGAACCTTCAGAAATTATTCGCTCACAATTCATAAATTAGTCGAATATCCGAAAAGAGAGTTTAAAACTGTGGGCTCTATTCCGATGCTAATTACACATCTCTTCGTATGACTATTGGCATAGATTTTACTGCTCCTAAAACTATGACGCAGAATATAAATATTGTGTTGTAGTTGTCAAGTACCTTAAGTATGTCATAAGAACTACAGTGAATGTGGTTATAATTTGAGGCTATAAAGACAGGTTTTTGTGACGCAGTTTCAGTTAACTTTGATTTATATACTCTTACATATACATTTGGGTGTCTCTAATTAGTGGTAAATAATCAACAGGTGCGCCTGGAAATATGCAGCAACGGTAGGTAAATTTTATGTATTTTTTTTTAATTTTCGAACCTGAAAATTTCATGTCAACTCATTTTGTTTTAATGCTACCATTTATTTATTATTTTTTTGGTGACGAAGGTATATAAAAAGTGCTTCTTTATAAATAAAACTGCTGCATACTTTTAGGCGAGCTATTCCAAGATCTAATAATTTATTATTTATTTTTGGGTTTTTGATAAGGGAATTTTCATAAGCCAGCTGCTATGTTGTGAAATATAAACACTATTTTTGTTATTTTTTAGCTAACGCTTATGCTCAGTTTCTCCATTAAGGAATTAATGATTTTGTGTTTTTTTTATATTGAAGAAACGAGCTGCAACGTCAGCAAACAAAAATCTTTATTACACTAAAATTCAATGGCATAGAAAACTGAGTGTAGAAATATTCTCTACAAATTCTAATAAAATATTTAATATTTCTGATGAAAATTTGCTCAGTTTTATTAAAATTTGTCACAGGCGTGAGGGATGAATTTACAAGGGGTTTGTTGTAGAATGCACTGTATTTTTGTAAATAATTACTGCAAATTAGTACGAAACAATTAAAAAGTTACTATCGTATAGTTACAAAAATATTCATGTATGATTGAAAATCTTCATATTAAAGTTATGCATACCATTAGGCTCTGCAAGGAATTGCAAAACTTATTCGATTGCAACCTTATACCTGTTAATATGTTGTTTCGCAGTGCATAGTTAGGAAACAAATATTAATAAAGTTAAAATTAAATATAGTTAATTATTAACGCTAAAAAGTTGTCGACAAATTTTTATACGTTTGAACTGAACTGAGTATTTGAAAAAATTGAAGCACCTTCAGGCAGTATATATGTCTGATTACACAATTTCATGTTACCAATTATCTTATTTGTAATTCATTACCCTTTTATTGCTTTGAAATATCAATTTGTATGAAAAACTAGTTTATGATTGAAATCTAATTTATTTTTATTACTTTCATTGCATACTTTCAGGTAAGCCACCCTCGTTTTCGGCAAATGCACAGTACAATATCCACATTGAATCGATGAGCAAATTCGTAAGTAATTTTCAGGTCCAGTAAGAAGGAATATTGCAGGTTTAACCCACTAATGGTCCGACAAATGAGACAGACACAATTCAATTTGTGTGCACAACTCGGAGCAGGCGAGCGAAAAATTGCTAGTATTTCAATTTACCGAAATGTGCAAATAAATATAAGCACATGCACACACACAAATAAACACATAAATATGGTTTCATGGTGTTTTGCAACTAAATATAAATGGATATTCAATCGCACAATGTAATTACCCATGCCACAGAAAATTTACTGCTAAACGGGAGAAATGGCACCAAAAATATGAGCAACAACAATCGCACTTAAATAAAGGCAACCAAAATCCAAGCCTATATCCAAATTGTTTGTGCGCCTGTAAGTATGCTCGTGTGCTTGTTTGTACAAAGTTACATTAGCAATGCTGCTGATGGACAGCGAAGTGGTTTGTTGGTGGTGGATAGATGCAATGCGAGCGGATACCAACCAACACCAACCAGCGACCAACGATCAGCCAGCTCGAGGCTATGCGATAATAGCTTTGGCCATGGGCAGTGCGGCAACCAAAGTGGTTTGATTTGCTAGAGATTTTTAGTCTCGCGCCGCCACACCATGCCTGTTTAAAGCACACTTTCGCTTTGGGGTGCGGGGCGAGCTTTTACATTTTGCACTTCATAAATCTTCACTTCATTGCGCACCCTTTGCGAAAATGAAGCCTCGTGGTGTGCCCTTTGGTATACATCCACCCACCCACAATTTCTACAACCATCCAACCAAGCACCATCGTCACCATTAACAGCGCCATCAGCAACATCAACATCGCCACCAGCATTCAGTGGGCAATACGCTAGACAGGCAGACGCCTACATTTTGGCACTTACATAACTACCATTCAATAATGCCATGCTTCCGCTACACTTACTCTACTCTAGGATTCTATCTGCTGTTAATATCATCTCTTGCTCTTGCCTGTCAGTTCGTTTGTTCATTTGTAATGGTCGGGTGACCAGCCGATTTCATTGAAATGATAATAATTGGATTAGTGAAACATTTAGCAGGCTCAGCAGCACAGCGGCAAGTTGACAGCAACTGAGAGTAAGATTAACGCTGGCTTGAGTAGGTGAAATGGCAGTGTAGAGAACGGCGCCAATTTTTCAAAACTACCCAATTCAGATGAGCACCCACCACAGTCGCCGCTGTTATTTTGTTGCCATTATTTGGTTGTTACTATTTGTTGTTTTTTTGTTAATCGGATAGTCCACGATAGCCACACAAAGGCTTAAAATGTCGCAAGGCCAAGCGAATTCGGTAGAAATTTTCAACAGCTAGTTGATAGCCAAAGCAACGCTTTTAGTGTGCAACTTGATTCCAATTTGAATTTTTGTTCGTTACTCTAACCTTTCGAAAATGACAAATACTGGGTTATTTATGGCAGAAAATACAACAAAAATGACAATGCACCTTCAGCTCAATATTTTTGGCGATAAACCATTCATTGAAGGGAATATTTCCATGCACGCTACGTAGCTTTGCGTCTGATATATCTAGTGAAATTTTTCGAAAAATTAATATGTTCCAGAAAAAAAAAATCCCGTGAAATTGTACCGAATATTTTTTAACCTGCCATTTCGTCTCTAACAAACGTGTTGATTTTTTTGTGTTTACACAATCTTTTTCATAATTATTTTTTCTTCATCAAGTTTTCAAAATACTTTAGTTCATAGCAAGGCGAATTTATAGAAGGTGATGGCATAAGAGCAGCTGATTTGATTATTTTTATTCATCTACATGTATTTTGTTTTGCTTTTGCGTATGCGCTTTCAAAAGCCGTAAAAGCAAAAACAAAATGTATTTAATTTTTGACAACTCTTACGCAGAAACAAAAACAAAATGCATAGGAGTTTTGTAGTTGTATTTGTAACACCACCCTGTATGGATTCGCCTTGGTTCATAGCAAAACGAAATGCTTATAAATCAGAATTTTAAATTTCAACGAATTTTCATCAAAATTGCAATTTTTTTCATTCGAATTTTTGAAAAGCTTTTGGGCAGGGCGACTTGTAAAATAATGATATATAAGTCTGAAGTTTGCTTTTTTAATTAGCTAGACCGCTTTCAAAATTTTTTTTTGGGCAAATCAACGGAAACTCTTAAAAAATTCGTCCTTTATATAAAAAAGAATCAAAAATCAATCGAAGTTTTTAGCTATTTCAAATAAAATATATATAATTTATCGAATTTTTGAAAATTTCTTACATTTTTCTACCTTTCGTTATAGAGCGAACTAAACTTAATAAATTTTTTTTACTATCGTGTAAAATAACAGTATTCTAAATCAAATTGACTGAGTCACTGAATATTTTAATCATACAAAAATTGAGCTAAAGTCAAGATATAAATAGAAATGGAGAGATTTACTTTTGTCAATGAAAACGTAAATGAAGAGAAAGCAAATAAAGAAACAAAATTTGGAAAACTAGAAGAATTTTTTTGTTTGTTTAGTAATTTAATTGCAATTTAAATGCTAGAAAATTCATAAAAACTATTTTCAATTTTGTCTACTGTTTGGAAAAGAACTGTTACGTGACTGTAAATCTTCGCTTAGCTCCAAACAAATTGAAGAGCTTTGGATAGAGGACAATTTATTTTTTATTACTCGACCGCGTTTTATAAAAATTTTTTGTTTTTCTTAAGCAAAAAGGAAATAAAATCAAATGATAGAGAAAATTAAAAATAACCATTTAAATAATAAAGAAAATAAAAGATATTAAGAAATAACAAAAATAATCAATAAATATCACAAATAAAAAGTATCAAAAGTAATTCAGTTATAACATCTGCTGCTTATCAGGCCACTCCAAAAATGAAAACGAAAAATCTAAAGCAAAACCATCAAATTACAAATAGTCAAATAGAACGTCTTGTTGCCGAGAAGCGGCGCCTACGCAGAGAATGGCAGAACCACAGATCACCTGCTGCAAAACAACGACTAAAAGACGCAACCCGCATTCTAAGCAGATCCCTCAAGGCTGAAGAACAGCGTGCTCATGCGAAATACATTCAAAGCTTGTCACCAACCAGCGCAAAGTGTTCTCTATGGAAAGCTAAATCTAGTATACAGCCACCAACGAACGTCGACACGCCTTTAAGAGACCACAATGGGAAATGGGCCCGTAGCGATGAAGAGAAAGCAAATGTTTTTTCACTTCACCTAAAAAACGTATTTCAGCCAAACGCGTCATCAAACGGATATGTTTTACCTTTACTCCCTGCTGTCTCACAAACAGAACCAATAAAAGTGCATCCACTTGAGATTATGAAAGTCATCAAAGAGCAACTGAACTTAAAGAAATCACCGGGACATGATCTAATAACCCCACAGATGATCATGGAACTTCCGCGTCCTGCCATAACATACATCTCAAATCTCTTTAACGCTATTTTGAGATATGACCATTTTCCAACACATTGGAAGAAATCGACCATAATAATGATACCAAAACCAGGAAAGGACAAAACACAAGCATGTTCATACAGGCCAATAAGCTTGCTACCTTGCTTCTCAAAGCTCTTTGAAAAAACCTTGCTGCTCAAGATTGGTGCTCACGTGAGGAAAATTATACCTTCGCATCAATTTGGATTCCGGGCCCAACACGGGACTATAGAACAAGTTAACCGTCTAACATCGGAGATAAGGACGGCGTTCGAACGAAGAGAGTACTGCTCGGCAATTTTTCTTGACGTCGCTCAAGCATTTGATCGCGTTTGGCTGGACGGACTGATATATAAAATACGGAAGCTACTTCCTGCGAACACACACAAAGTTCTTGAAAGCTATGTTAGTCATCGAGTTTTTGCCGTACGACAAAACGGATTCATAACACGAGAATTTGACATCGCAGCTGGAGTTCCACAAGGAAGCGTTCTTGGGCCATTCCTTTATATTCTCTACACAGCAGACATACCGACAGATCCCCGTCTAACATTATCAACCTTTGCGGATGACACTGCTATCCTTAGCAGATCTCGATGCCCAAACAATGCAACCAGACTTCTAGCTCAGTACCTACTGCTCCTGGAGAAGTGGTTGGCCAACTGGCGCATCAGGGTCAATGAGCAAAAGAGTAAACACGTCACCTTCACACTAAATAGGAATTCCTGTCCGCCATTGACCCTAAATAGCATTACGATCCCGCAGACCAATGAAGTGGTGTATCTCGGTGTACATCTCGATAGGCGCCTCACTTGGCGCAAGCATATTGATTCTAAGAAAACCCAAATGAAACTGAAAGCCAATAGCCTTCATTGGCTCATGAACTCGCGATCCCCACTAAAACTGGAGTACAGAGTACTTCTGTACACAAGTATTATAAAGCCATGCTGGACGTACGGCTCACAGTTGTGGGGTAATGCGTGCGCCAGTAATGTGGACATCATTCAAAGGGCTCAATCAAAAATCCTTAGGACACTCACCGGAGCTCCGTGGTATATTCGGAATAAGAACATCCATGAAGACCTCAACATCCCATCCGTTCAAGATGAAATAGCGAAAATCAAAGAAAAGTATTTGGACAAGCTAAACGTGCACCCAAATCAACTAGCACAATCACTCACCGATGAAGCAACACAAACTCGACTCAGACGAAATGATTTTCCAGCCCGGCAGTTAATATAAGGGCCCGTTTAGCAAACACATTCCCCCAATAGGGGGTAGGTTTAAGAATTAAATTAAGATTTTAAAACTTATTGTTAGTCTCTTACAGAGAAGATTCAATAAATATTTACAAAAAAAAAAAAAAAAAAAAAAAGTAATGAAGGGAAATCAAGAAGTATAGAAGCTAATCTTAGAATCGAAATTAATCAAGAAATGCCCTAAATAACCAAATACTCAAAAATAATTTATAATCCAGTTATTTTAATAAGTTTTTTTTTTAGCTAATTCTGATTACAATGATTACTAACGGCTTGACTTCATAAAAAATAAATCATTGTTTTTCTATAATTGTTTTAAGTACCGGTCGTAAGCTAAATTTAACTACTTTGAAAATGAAGCTTTAAAAATTTATTTTTACTTTGAGGCGAGTTTGTTATATGTGGTGCTGTAAATTTATAAACACTGAAAGATTATAGAATTTAAAGAATACAAAATTTTAAATTTGACAATATTTTTTTAAAGAAACCAAACTTCAATCAATAAATCGAATTACCTCCCCCAATAAAGGGCCTCAAGGCAAATTCAATTAGGAGTTTCGAATTACTTTTAGGGTAGCAAAAAAGCAATTAATAGTTGCTTTGATAAATAATAAATAACCTAGAATCTGAGCAGTTCAAAGGTGCTGCACAATTTACATGAATACAAATATATGTACGCGAAGCGAAAATGGAGCTAAAGACAATGGAGTGAGCCGACATAAAATTGAGAGCAGACGAACAGAGTTAATATGCATTAATTAATGCTAATGCAAATAAAATGCGAGCCTGACAGACGGGAAAAATATGAACTTAACTTGAATGTGGACTAATGCAGTTTTTTTCTATATTTTTCCAGTATAAATTAGCTGAGATAAAAGTAAAAAATCTTAGAGTTCTATGTCAGCAGAGAGCAAAATAAAGAAGTAAAGAAAGTAAAATGTAAAAAAAATATTTACAAAAATGTGAGGTAAAATGATGTTAGTAATTTTTCTGTAATTTAAATGTGAAATAAACAGAAAAACAAATGTTCCTTTAGCAGCTATGCAAAGTGACAAATTCTAGAAATTCAGTTTTAAAGCATATTTCGTTCGTACACATAAAACACTATTAAGGTTGTTAATTAAAATTAGAGCCATTATCTGTTCAAGCTTTAAGGTGACTTGCTCTTTTACCTCAAGTATACACATGGAAACAAAGCAGCAGTGTTGCTGTGGCAGAGACGGAGTATTTGTGTATCAAATACGCACATGCAGTTAGTCATGTACTTATATAATATAATTCTGTACGCATCTCCTCGAATATCATCTACAAGCAACACTGGCACCCATCAATGCATTTTGTGTGCTTTTGAATGCATCGCACCACCTCCTCCACAATTTCAATTGAAATGCTTTGTATAAGATTTCGTTTCCGTGAAATACCTTCAATTAATTATGTTCATTTTAACATGTTGCTCCTGGTCATAATTATCACAGCGGTTGCATTTTCATTGTGCTCTAACCCATCATCTGTTCTTAAATAAATACTAATTAAATATTTTGGATGAATTTCAGACGGATTTCATAAATTTAAATTGAGTTCGATTTAAAAATAAATTTTGATTTATTATAGATGTAAATTAGTGTAATATTTTCAAAATTCCTTAACTAATTTCAATGAATACTTAAGGCGTCGACCTGCTTATTTAATTATCACCAGGGCACCATAGAATCTCTTTGAATTAATATTAAAAGTTAGAGATATTTTTGAAAAGAAGGCGGCGGGATTGGTGATATCTAATCAATGAGGTTTACTAATAACATTAACTGGTGCTACGGGGATTAATTTTTTTTTTTTTGGTTAACCGCTCTGCTTACCACAAACAGTTCTAAGCGGGTCGGCGGATTTGCAACAATAGATCGGATATATTGCTGTCAATCACCAATATTCACTTAATTGTTCACTATACATAGTTTTACTGACGTATAGTCAAAATTTTTGGCTTTTTAAGATTATTTCCTCTTTTTTGAGATCCTTTCCTTTTAGAAATGGATGGGGTTGTTGTCCCTTTTCATATTTATATTTTGCATTGTACAGAAAGCTTTCTTTACTAGTTTTTCTAATTGTTTCACATTGGTAACCCAAGGTAGTGGAACATTTTTTCCGTCGTGTCATTTTTGTTAAACCTTTTCAAAAATTTTCAACCCATAGAAGTTCGTGAAAGTAAAAAAGTTATGGAGAAGATGCCAGCTGCCTAGAAGAGGCTTAACGACATTGAAATCTGAGGTGCTGAGAACTATAGGTTCTGTGGGTTGGCTGAAGGAACGATAGAATATGCCTTGCGTAATTTACGTTCTGTCAAAGCACGTAAATTTTTTTGCACACAAAGGCCAGGTATTTGTCCATATACTCCCAATAAGATTGGTTTCATGAATTTTCTACCGAGCCTGCCTATTGTTAGGACTCTACTGTTTGATGGGGTAGTGGTACGGTGCACGGCTAGAGTTGATAAGCATCTCATGGTAGGGTTAACATTTAGCTGGCATTAGGGCTCTGCTGTCGCATAGCACCTGCTCTCTAAGACCGCAATAAAGCGTAAACAGGCCTTGGAAAGCAAAGAGTGAAATCGTGGATGATAGCGTAGGGTTTTAGGGTTGAGAGAATCATATACACTTTTTCTGAAAATAGAGGACTTCAGCATAGGCCAGGCGATGAATTGCTATACTGGGTAATTCACGAGTGTAAGAAAAAAAGGCAGGAATGTTCATTGACATCGCAACCAGATCATGAAACGAACATTCGGCCAACGTATGTTTTTACTTCTAATAACATACACGACCTATGTGAGGCCTCTTGCCTGGCCAGCCCGTAATACCGAACCTAACACAACCTGCTCACTCAGTGACATGCAGCCTGAAGTCCAAAGGGAATTTACGATATTTCACTTTTAGTTCAAGAGTGAGTGAGATGGAAAAATTTGAAATTCATAAAATGGTGCGATTGTAAAGCGACGGTGAAGAAGGTACATGCTTTTAAGCCAACTCCTTTTCTTCTATTGTTTGATTACTGACTACAGTCCCGGCGCCATCTATCTCTGAGTATATCAAGAGATTTTAGCAAAAATCTGTTCAGAATTGCAAACCTCTCTGCAAAATGAATGAAAATTAAGCACATAGCTTGACTGCGTTCAATGCTCATTTGCCATACAGCATAAATTAAATAAATTATATAATTGTTACCTTGTTGCGCTGCTACTCATGTTCACAACGGGCTTGTAGTCACAACAGCGACTTCACGCTTATATTTTATCCTGCACGGCATTCGCTTATAATTTGTGTAGGCGAAATGTAAAGCTTACCGCAGATCCTTACATTTTTCTGTGCTCTTTCTGTTTGGTGATCAACGCATTTACGTGGGTGTTATATCAACGAACTCCCACAAAATTTAACCACCATTACTCAACTCCTTTTCAATTGCCACAATCACAGCGATGTGTACTCACACACACACTAGCATAATTGCCACATAGCGAATAAAATACTCGTGTTTGCGCTCATTACAGATTTCATATCTGCTCTACAACTCGTGTACTGTGCTCCATTTTAATCTGCTCAACCATCCACACATGCGTTTGCGCATCACCACGTTTTGCTCTTGTTGCTATTTGTAATTTTCAAAAATATTTTGTTGTTATTGTTGGCTTTTTATTTTGTGGCTGTTGTTATATATATTGACATTCATTGGCAGTAATGGAAATTTCGTAATTTGTAACTTAATCTGTGGCCGCGAGCGATATGATGACGCAGTTGCGTAGCAATGTGCGGAGTCTCACCCTCTGCCATTTGTGAAATTGTTCGAATAAAAGCGCTCACATGCTTTCAAGAAGCAAAAATGAGCTAGGTGCTGTGGGTGCGTATTACTTCGCCTGAATGGTTGCATGTAAGTTGTTCTCAGACTAATTGAATTTATTTTTTGGAAAAAAAAAACGGTTAATGATTGAATCAGTGGATTTCATTGTAATGGGATTGGTTGAAGAGGGAGAAGGTTTATAGTTTCATCTCATTATTTGTAGATTTGGATTTACAATTTTACCGCAACTTAAAACTAAGAAGGTATGCGTACTTACATGGGGGATATTTATTCTTATTATTGTGAAATAAAATCGTTTTGGAAATAAATAGTTTTCTGGCAACAAAGGCGAACAAATCTAGATTCATAGTATAGTAAAACTTCCAACAATTTCTCATATCAAACGGATTTTTATTTTCACATAAAGTCTTAAATTATTTAACTGCGGTCTCTTGAAAAAAAAATGAAAAAGCAGTTCACTTGAAAATCTTGGCTTAATATCGTGTTTGGATTTATGTAGTAAGATTCACAGTGAATATTTTTAAAGACGAAATGAGAACACTAACACCACCACTAAGACTCTTACTGTGAGAAGTCTGGAAAAATATGAATTTTATTGATCGTTTAGAGGTTAGAATGCTCTAGAAAATACAAATAAATAATAATTTCAAAGTTAATTTGGCAATAAACCAAATTTTTACTTGCTGGATTTATAAAATACAATTTTTACCGAATGTTCAGAATACCTAATAACAACAATTTTTTTAGCTTAAGGCTAGGTTTTTATTTGGAAATTAGTGGAAAAGGCAACAACAGAAATTAGAGCTGCTATTTCGCAGCTTGAGCTTGAGCTCAAAATTATAGTATGTAAATTAGAAAGTTCAAAGTAACCGAAACCTTAGGAAATCAATTAGTAAACTAATATATTGACGGTCATAAAAAGTAAACTTTAAATTTTTTGAAAATGCAAAATTTAAATTACTTGGCTACCTTAACCAAATGTTCCTCTAATAAATTCCCACGTAGTCATGAAACATTATTTTAAAATTTGTATAAAAAAATTTCGGAAAGTTACAATTATCGGCTAGATTTTACACTTCATTAGATTTCGTTATGGGACTTATTAAAAAAAAATAGCTTTCAAAAACACGGAATTTACTGAAGATTTACGTGATATTTGGCTAATAAACTAAACAAAAATAAAATTAAAATTTCCGATAATGCATTATTAAAATTTAAAGAAAATAAAAATCTTATTTTCCATTTTATTTGTTTTTTTTTGTAATATTCAAACAAAATCTTAGTAATTTTAAAAATATGAATATAACTAAATAATACAATTTTTCCATTTTCCAAAAGTTGACGAACATTGAGTTGGCTTTTGGAATACTAGTATCAGGTCATGGATAGATACTCAAAATTTTCTTAAAAAATTATAGAAAAACTCAAACTTTGGAAAATTTTTAGAAAAAAATGGTTTGATCACTTGCCACAATCAAACAGAAAATATTTCTTGGTTTTGGTGTCTACTATTCAGTAAAACTTCGCAGTATTTTTGCCATTCAAAATATTCAACATACATATGTGCCTGAAATATGATTAAAAAATTTACTATTTATTTTTTTTATAAATAATTCCTTATAGGAAAACTACTAGCGAAATAATTAAACAATTACGGTTGTTTTTATTTGATAAAAGTTCCCCGCAGTACCGTTGCAGTTGCATCCTCATGTGATTCCACCCAAATTTAGTAAAGAAAATAATTGCGAATTGTGCCAGCAAGAGACAAAAAATACTTCCATTAAAATTCTGAACTGGCAAATTTAATTGAATTTTGCAATATGTGCGCAGAAACGAGAATAAATTTCGAAGTCCATTACATACTTTTTATCAACAATAAATGAAATTTAATTTATGCGCCAAAAAGCCACCGGTAAAAAATGGGACTCTCAAAAAAATAAGAAAATAATTAAAATCAGGCAAACGTCAAACCACTAAATTAATCATACAAAAATTCCAAGCTGTATACATACAATGAAAAGTATTCGAATATCTTTGATAATTTGGCGGTTTTTTCAGTTTCATTACTCACCTCAATTAATTTGTTCACAATTTAAATGCCACAATTCTGCTCATAACCCAAGAGTACATGACAACCCTTTCAAAATCAGCATGCAAAAAGGAATGAAAACAACAAGAAAAAACTAAACTTCATGCAACCAAATTGTTTGTCGCGTACTTTCCACGCGCCATAACTGAATACTTTTATCCTGAGTCGCCTTCCCCTTTTCCCGTGGCTAATTGTAAATCCGCCACTGGGTGGGCAATATTTTAATTAAAAACGCATAAAAAACAGATACTTTTCATTTAATTGTTATTTAACAAACAAAAACTTGCTTACAATAACAGAAACAAAAGACTCTTCGAGCTAAAAAAAAAACTACCACAGAAATCTCAATATTGAGTAGACGCCCAGCAATTGGCCTGGAAAATAATTTACCACAAATTTGAATTGCAAATGTGTCAGTAGCAGCAGAGGCAGTGAGGGGGCAGGGGCGCAGAGAGTGAAGATATCGTTCAGTTGAAGTAACATAGCACATTTCATTCGCAGACAGAAATGCCAATTAATTTAACCTCAACAGCTGGCGTTGGATTTTGGGTGAAAATTAAATTGTAGCTATTAAATGTCTTGCTAATGGTCGAAAACCGAGTCATATTTGTGGGCACTGATAGAGAAAATGGGAATAAAGTGACTGAAAAAATTTCTAAGTGCTGGCGAAAATGAAATTGCTAAGCCAAAGGAAATGAAGAAGAAGAGTGCGAAATGGAAAATCGGTAGAAATATTCAAATTTCACTTTTCTAATTGTCTATTACTATTACTTTTTTATTTGCATTTCATTTCGAGCTGCAGAATAGGATGAATATGATTTGTACATTAGAGCAGTGGATTTCACCATCAGATCATAAAACATGCTCATTTTTTTATCATCTACCAAAATATTACAACTTAATATAGACTTTTAATTTGAAAATAACTCAGGTAATATCTCATTGAGAACTGTCTATCAAAATTGGATTGCGAAATTGTATGGCGAAATTTCGCAGATCAAACTTGTAAAGCTCGATATCACATAAAATATTTCATAGAAAATTTTTATAGCAACTCTTGTAGCAACATTTTATAGGAAAATTTTATAGCAACTTTTTATAGGAAAATGTTTAGCATATATTTCTTGGGTAAAACTTTTTGGCGCAATTTTACACTTGCCCAAAACTAAGCAGTATATAAAATTTTAAAGAAAATATTTGTCTTCAACTAATCTTAGCCTAAAATCATTCGCAAAACCGAGCTTTTATAGAAAATTATCGTTTAAGAAAATTTTTAAGCAAACTCGCTTTAAGGATATACCATAGTTTCAAATTAAACTTTCTAAGAGGATCGTAAAAATTTTGTTTGCTTATTCGATGTGTATAAAAAAGTGGAATTTTGAGCAGGGTTCTGCTTAAAATATTTTATTTAATATTTTCCTTTGCATTTATAATCGTATATAAACCAATTTCTCTCTTACATAAATTGTGTATCATTTAATTAAATTCAGTTTTTCAATTAAGTGGCAACCATACTTAAAATATTAATGGCTATAAAACTTTTCCTCCGCGAAACGAACCACCCATTACTTACTATTTCATATACCTGTGTATAATGTAGTAAAATTTTACTTTTTAAACAGGTATTGAATTTTGAATATCCTATATCTATTTTCCAAGAAAAATTTTAGCATATTTGGCTTATGACCTGGTAGAGGTTGAAAGCGCTTTACATTGAAAATGTGTCGAAAATCACGATTGCCTTTCTTAAGATTAGCTTTTACAACCACAAAACATATCAAAAATTAATATTCAAGTAGAAAATCATTTTATCTAGCACAAAAACACGATGAGGATGTTTTGCTTGCACTCAAGAGACGCTTTCACAATTATATTTCAATTAATTTTTTGCCCACATTAAGAATTTTTGGCTCCATTGAGTTAAAAAAAGTAATCGACTGGCTTGCGAAGTTTGGAGATCGGAAGAAAAGTGACAACATAGCATTAAGCGAGCATGAAGGTAGAAATGAAATTTGCAGCGACAAATTTATATCAAATTCTTTAAGTGAAAAGAATAAGGCGGAAAAGCCAAGTGGTATATAAAAAAAGAAAGCGTTTAGAATTGCTGTATAAATATCTAAATGTGTGGCACTGTCTTCACAATTTCCTATTTAATTTCCTCCAATCTTTTCTACTCAGCACCTTCTACATTTTCTCTTTTTACAATGCATTTTGCTACTAATTTTTGCGTTCGTATTTCTTTAACTGCCAATTTTTTTTAGTCGTATTATTATTTCATTGGACTTCTTTCACCATTTGCTCAGCATTCTGAATTCGCCTCTTATATTTTTGCTTTTCATTTTTTGCCGCATCTACGGGGATACAATTTACGAAAATGCTGCCTTTGGCTGTGATTGCGTTTCCGTTTTCTCACTCATACAATGCAAATTACTTAATTTATTTATTTCGCAGTCCCTTCTTTCATTACGCCACTCTACTGCCTACGGCAATTTAACACTTCTTGTCTCTTTGCCACTGCTTGCCATGACCCGCTGTGATTACCCTCCAGTGCCCTGCTGTTTCCGCTTTGAGTCAAACGGCGCCGCCAGTTTTTTCTTGAAGTAGGTGAATTTTTCATTTCCTTCTCATCTATTTCACCGCATATTAGTTGATTACGTGTCGAGCATTTGTCTTTCTCGCTCTGAATGTGGCTTCTTTTTGTGGCTTTAATTAATTCCTAATTTTTCTACAATTTCCTTTCATTTGCTACGAAGGCGCGTGGCTTTGTTGAATTTCGTTTGAAATCAGTACTATTTATTTTATGCATATAGACAATGCTTTGAGTTGTATATCTGCATAATTCGACGGAAGAATTTTAATTAGGGAAATGTGTTTGCAGTAATTGATTTACATATTACGTTTTTAAATTTGTCTGCATCTGTTGAAGTTTGACGAGATTAAATTGCATTCTTTTCGGTATTGTTTTCGTTACCAACATGGTTTTTGCTGCAAACGTATAGTACTATTTTCAAATAAGACTTGCCATCTGTTTGAAGAGTTAAATTAAAAAAAAATAATAATAATTAATTTAAATCAGATAGCCCAAGATGGGCATCAGAAGAAATATTTAGGCAATAATATTTTCGAAAACACTTGAAATTGGTTGCCACCTTTCTAAAAAGTTAAATTGGAATTAGTTCGTAAAATAAATTGAATATTTTTAAAGAAGGTTGCCACATGTTTAAAAGAGTTAATTCAATAAATACGCTTAATCAAAAAAAAATATGCCTATAATAAAGAAAATAAAGCTTTATTTGAAAAGTATTTGTGGAGAGGGTTGCCATCAGTTAAAAATAGTTTTATGAATAAATTCTGGCCAGAAAGCAAATAGTTTGATATGCACATGTTTTTGAAGAGAGTTGCTAGCAGTTAAGGGGCTATTTAATTTTATTAATAATGCAACGAAAATGTTTTTAACGAAGTCGGTTTAACGCAGCTTGATACGGAATATTGGAAAATTTTAATTCTGTTGGATTAATAGACTAAAAGGACGTTGCGTTGTCGGTGGCCATCTTTCGTATCAACTGCGGCCGGCAGTGGTCTAAGGAAGGTGGATACCGTGAGGGTTTGGTTATTTTGGGAAAATTTTAATTGACTTAAATCGCCGGTTGTGACTTCTACGAGCAATATTAGATGACCAAAATTTTCACCTCACCTGACACGTCAAATGTCATAGGCAAGTCTTCCGGAGATTAATCTATCACTTACCTTACACTACGGATTTGGAAGATCCAAGGCTCAGTGTAGATATAGTTGCCTCTATGATTGAATAAATAATTGTTGCTATTATCGAGGTTCTTTTATTGATCTTAAAACTAGATATTCGAAAGATAACCGCTTCATAATCAGAAAGATAGCTCCGCAGGCGCTTAATTATATTTTGTGCTCTTCTGCTTTCCGAATCTCTTCAAGCACTACTGTGATTAAAAACTGTGGTTTCAATGCGCTTTTTTCTTGATTATTAATTCCATTGTACGCTCCACCTGTTATCGCCATTTAAAATTTACTTTGTTTTTGGTTTTTTTGTTATCCAATATCTGTATACAATTCAAGCTATTGCTATCTGGTGTCCCATAATTCTTAATTAATTTACAGAATACATCTTCCTTTAGACATTTGTTCGCAATCGAACTTCTTAATGGTATGCCATTTCCTTCCTTTTCTTTAGAACATTACTTCACGGATTTGCATGTATTTCAAATGCTCGTCTTCACTTCCCCCTTTTCCTCACTCATAAGCTTATTAATTATTCTTCTTTTCGCAACTTTCTTCCCTCCCTGCCGCTCCTCATCACTCAACGGCTTATTAGTTATTCTTCATTTTATTGCTCTTTCATCTCGTTGGCTCTTATTCCACTTGCGGGCGGTCAGCCTCCTTTCAAGTAGTGTCTTTCACCTGCTCTGTTTAGCTTGCCGTAGTGACCAAGACATACAAATCCTGCAGGAATGTTGGGTCAGCTTACGATGGCATTCTTATTACCACAAATATTACTTCTTCATTTTGCCTTTCATATAAGACTTCGACGTTAGGCGAATTTATTAAAAATATTCTACTCAATTTCAATTAAATGAAAGTTTCGATTCGTTTGCTTGTGTAAATTTGTACAAAGGTAGTACGTGTAATAAAATGACTTCTACAACTTTGTGGATGGAACGCAGTAGCAGCTATGTAGGAGTGCAGTACCTCCCTGCGTGAGTTTACTAATATAGTATATTTTATTTCCTTCAATTTGAGTACCTCGCTGCTTTGCATGTACATTTCCATGCCTAATTAATTACTCCGTTTCTCTTCGCCTTCTTGTATTTAAATGTATTAATTTCTCCATGGCTAAGGTTCCACGCTTTAATATTCCATAAACAGCTAAGTATGGTTTTACACGCGGAAGCGAATTATGATCCAATTTTCCGCATTTCATCTCAACTCGTGGGCTATTCTTGTTATTATTCGATTTTAATTAAATGAAGCACTTAAATTGTAGGCAGGAAACTCGATTTGTTCCCATTAACTACACCACTTACAAGCTTATGTGACCTGGCACCTCATTGATGTAAATCGTGTGCTGATATTAATTTTTGTTATTGAGTGTATTTATTTTATGGGTGCCTACTTAATTAAATTTGTTAAGAAGGCGTGCGCTACAAATTATTTTGCTTTTGAAGTGTGCGTCATGTCGTATGAGTAACATCCGAGTAGTGCAATCAATTCGATTTCTAATAGATTTCTATGTAGTGGTACCTCAGCTACCCTTTAGCAACCGAAATCATAGCAGCTGATGAGGCACCGAATGCATCAGTAACCTTCGAGGTAATGAATCATTGCAAAATTCGAAAATTTTATCGAAAGGGTCACGACCTTCCTTGAACCTTATGGCTTAACATCAACTGGCTTATACTCTTAATTTTAAGTTCAATTCTAATTTCAATTTCAAGTTATTCTATTCTAGTTATAGTTATAGTTTTTTGTTTAATTTTAACTTTTATTAAACTTAAAATTTCGAAACTAAATTTTTTATTTTAACTGCAATTCATTTAAGTTTAAATTTATGCATACATTTTATTTTTAACTACATTTAATTCCAACTTCAATTTCAACTTTTGTTTTAATATTAATTTTGATTTTAGTTTTACTTTTATTTCGCACTTGTACTTGTAATTTTAATATGTATATGTATAAACTTTTCATTGAGTTTTAATTTAATTTAAATTTGAGTTTTAACCTAAATGAAATTTTAAATTGTATGTAAATTCAAAATCTATGTTCAACTTTATCCTTTAATTTAAATTTAAATTTTGGTTTTAATTTCAACTTAAAGTTTAATTTTTATTTAAATTTTAGTTTTATTTTTAACTTTTATTTAAATTCAAAATTTAGTTTTAAGTTTATATTCAATTTAGATGTCTTATTGAAATTTTAGTTTTAACTTTAATTATTTTAAGCGAAATTTTAAGTTTAAAATTAAAAGCTTAAATTTAAAATTTCTTTTTTTAGCTTTCGTATTGATTTTAAATTAAATTAAATTTTATATAAATTTCATTTATTTTTTATCTTATGTCGTTTTAAATTAGATTTTATTCATAACTTAAATCCAACTTTGAAATTAATTTTTCTAAACTTTAAATTTAAATCCAATTCCAATTTAATTTTAATTTTAATTTTAATTTTAATTTTAATTTTAATTTTAATTTTAATTTTAATTTTAATTTTAATTTTAATTTTAATTTTAATTTTAATTTTAATTTTAATTTTAATTTTAATTTTAATTTTAATTTTAATTTTAATTTTAATTTTAATTTTAATTTTAATTTTAATTTTAATTTTAATTTTAATTTTAATTTTAATTTTAATTTTAATTTTAATTTTAATTTTAATTTTAATTTTAATTTTAATTTTAATTTTAATTTTAATTTTAATTTTAATTTTAATTTTAATTTTAATTTTAATTTTAATTTTAATTTTAATTTTAATTTTAATTTTAATTTTAATTTTAATTTTAATTTTAATTTTAATTTTAATTTTAATTTTAATTTTAATTTTAATTTTAATTTTAATTTTAATTTTAATTTTAATTTTAATTTTAATTTTAATTTTAATTTTAATTTTAATTTTAATTTTAATTTTAATTTTAATTTTAATTTTAATTTTAATTTTAATTTTAATTTTAATTTTAATTTTAATTTTAATTTTAATTTTAATTTTAATTTTAATTTTAATTTTAATTTTAATTTTAATTTTAATTTTAATTTTAATTTTAATTTTAATTTTAATTTTAATTTTGATTTTGATTTTAATTTTAATTTTAATTTTAATTTTAATTTTAATTTTAATTTTAATTTTAATTTTAATTTTAATTTTAATTTTAATTTTAATTTTAATTTTAATTAAGTCCAATCGTACTTTAGAACTTTTTTTCGGAAGAGGGCATAGTTCAGTAAAAAACAATTATGTCGAAAGAGAATTTACAAATAATTTGCATAGACAACGGGTAACATCTATTAATATTTTATTTAAAACTACACATGCTTAAAGTTGCTGCTATTTAATTTTAGTTAATCGAATGGCACAGAAATTTCACATAGGTATAAATTTATAACACGTTCAATGAAATAAATCATGAAAAGAACATAAAATCAATGATAGCAACATAAATCTTAAACAATGTGGAATATGTCACAATAAAACACATGCCGGTAGGTTTTAATACATAAAGATAACTAACCACAAAAACCAACAAATATAAATATTAATACTTACAGAAAAACATTCATAATTTAGCGACATCGTTTCAGGCTAAAATATCAAAATCAAATAAGAGGCGCAATAAAATATGAAAATCAATTCAGGAGAAAATAAAATTGTGCAAACTGTAAATGTTTGAAAAAACCCGATTAAGAAAGAAACGTTGTCGGTGGCAAACAAAAAATCAGTATGCCATAAAAAATCAAGGAAAGGAACAGTTGAAAACAAACGAGAAAAGAGAGGTGAAAACTGCAGGGAATTGAAGAGTTTGAGTACCAGTAGCTGAAGAAGGTAGTTAGTAAATAAAAAGCGCCGACAATTGGCGCCATTCACTGGCATTTGCCAGCCACAAAAGCGAAAATATGCTCGTGTATAAATAGTGGTTGACTGGAATTGCTGGTAGGAGGCAGTGGCGATAAATGTATGGAAAAAGGAGGAAAACCCGACAAAAACAGTAGGGAGATGAAGAATGCCAAGAAAGCGGCCTTTTGAGTGTTAATGCTGGCGCGTGCAGCTGCGGTAGACAACACTCTTTACCACATCCGCTCTATACTACGAGCGGAAATTAAATTTTAAAGCTTTAATATGATTTTGCTGCAGTGGCAAATGAAGTGAAAACTCAACCTGTTTTTCACAGACATTTCATAGAAATTGAATATTTTTCTTTTTCACACTTTTTTCCTGCTTACTAAAAGCTAATAAATGCGCGGCGGCATCGTCAGTGAAGTGAAGTGGAAACTCATTTAAGTGCAGGCGTTCACGGTGACAACAACAGCCAAATGAAGGCAGTGGATAGGCAAAGAAATGTTGTGTTTGTGTAGCTGCTGCAGAGAAGTGGTAGAAAATTGCATTGGAAAGTTGTAGTTGTAAACGTTTCAAAATAGTCGCATCGGCTGAAAGGCATTTATGATATCAGCTGGCTGGTCTTATCGCTAGGGACGGGTGTCAATTCTCTCTGACAGTTTGACTGGAATATCTTTATTTATACAGAAGAGGAAATTTCTTTCTTCATTACATACATATGTACAGATTATGCATGAAAACATCAAATGGGTTACGTATACGCCTCCACCCACTATGGATTATTTGACCAATTTTTAAGGAAAAAATCAATTACAACTAAACTAAATGAAATAGTTCATTCATTCTGATGAGAAGATGTGGTGATCTCCGAAATACATAGCTTTAATTTCTATCACTTCTGACTGTTGTTGTCATTTTCCCCAAAATACTTTCCTTATACTGACCTTGAGCTCAAAAATTAATATTGTCGATTTAATAAATTAGGCCAAATAATAATGCATGTTCTTAGAAGCCGGCAAAAAATTGTTTTTTAGGTAATCGCCGTAGGGATAAAGTTCACTATTAAAATAACTCTAATAATTCCTCTCATAAAAAATCTGCATACTAAGTTCGTAAAACTCTACAGAAGATAAAATGACAAGAAATTTCCTGCAAAACTAAGGTAATTTTAACGAAGGAAAATGCATTAATAAATATTATCTACTTCTATGCTCCTTTTTGAGTTTGGGCTTTCATTCGGGTATAGAATAATTCCTCTTCCAAAATGGCTGTTATTTGAAAGCATTGGAGGTGCCTCAAGGAAATTATTTATCAACTTGTTTTCGCAGTTTGAAGGAAATTTTCACAATTAGGAAAAGGTAAAGCTTTTATTTAATTTTATATAAAAATGAGTCGCAATTTTTCCTTAATTATAGCAAAAAACAAAATGCATTTTCTCCCATTAAGATAAATAAATAGAATAATTTCTCTTCCAAAATGGCTGTCATTTGAAAGCATTGGAGGTGCCTCAAAGAAATTATTTATCAACTTGTTTTCGCAGTTTGAAGGAAATTTTCACAATTAGGAAAAGGTAAAGCTTTTATTTAATTTTACATAAAAATGAGTCGCAATTTTTCCTGAATTATAGCAAAAAACAAAATGCATTTTCTCCCATTAAGATAAATAAATAACTGAACTGATGTTGTTGTCGATTAAGTTATCGATTAATGTTGATAACATTTACAATGACAATAGCGATTTCGATTATTTCTTTGATATTGCTATCGCTGCATATCAATATCGATAACAAATTAAATACGACAGCGAGAACGATAATTTGAATACGATGAAAACTATGATTTTGTTTTAAGATACGGTAGTTTATAAAATGCATTTAAATGTGCGATAGCTTCGAGGCAACCCAAAGAGCGCTGGGTTTCATTAGTACTCTCTGAAAGTACATTTATCCAAGAGTAAAACTCAAGGTGGGTTTGTAAAAGTATGGGTTATTAATGTTTTCATACCCCAGTCTAAATTGTTTTTGAAATAATTATTGTATTAAAATATATTATTGAGCGAAATGAGAGATTCAGATACATAGAAGAAAATTTCATGTGCAATATTGTCATAGAACATAAATTCTAAAAATATCGTGTGGCTGTTAATTTAATAAAAATCTCGGAAGAATTTTTTTTTTGGAAATTTATTTGTTGTGGCGTTTCTTAAGGTAATGCAAAGTCACACTTTCCGATATTTCATTTAAATTCATTCGTTTCCTTTTTCTTTCTGTCTAAGTTCACAAAAAATGTTGTTCTACCCAAAACTTCAAATATGAAACTAAACTCACCCTTAGACCTCTACAGTTCAAACTGTTTTATCGTCTGGAATAGTTTTTTTAGAAGAAATATTAGAAATCTATTTTTATTTACAACAAAATAAATTCTTGGAGGTATTTCCAATGCTCACGTAAATTTTAATATTTTTCTCAAATATTTTTTTGGAAGTTCTTGTAAATGTTTTTTTTTAAATTACCTCGATAAAAAAGTTATAGATTCTTGAATATTGTTGGCTAAAATTTTCGAAATGTTAAAACATTTATTTATAATAACTAGAAAAAAAACCTCACCACCACCGGCTGCACTTTTACCTTGAAAATCTGCGATTCAAGTTGACAAGCCGTTTTAACTTTAAATAAATATTCAAACCGCACCAAGCGCACAATGAAAATCACCTCAAAGCATTTGAAGACAGTCAGTCACATCAAAAAGGCGCACAAATAAAATATGAAAGTAGGGGAAAAGCAATGAATGCAGAGCAAAGAGATTGCCAGCAGCGACGACTGTGTATTTACCATTTGACAGTTAAGATTGCCATCTGTAAATAAAGCAAGGGAAGTGTAATAGGCAAAAAGAAGAGAAATTGCAGCAATTCAAATAGAATTTGTACGACTGCGAGTAGGACTACTGGCCTCTATTTGCCTATTTCAGCCAACCAACCATCGCCGCAACCGCTTACGCAAACTCCATACAAATGTCTACTTATTTATCTAACACAAGCATTGCTTACAATTTGTTTTGCTCACAAATTTGAACAAACATACTTAGTTGAATGTTTTTGTTTTTTAGTTTTGAATAAAGCAAGAAATGAGAAATTGTAAAGCACGGCGGCTACTTCAAAAGCAGGCACTCGCTTAGAAGAAAATCGCAGAGCGATACCGATCAGTGTTGGCAATAAACGCCTGCTACCATTGCACTGCTTACAAATCATATGAATGGTGGGTGTAATTTCAAAAGTGCCTCAAAAGCGTAAAGCAATTTAAATATCGTTTGTGAAAGAGAAAGAATTCAACCAAGCGAATGGCCTAACCTAATTCTTTTTGTCTTTCTCATTGCCGTCGACATGATTTACCATTTACTTAGTTGCCGCCAAAGGCAGTCAAATATTTGCAGGCGCATTTCCATTTTTTTTTTTTTTTTGCCGCAAATCAGTTTTTTTTTTGTTTTTTTAAACCTGCTTTCTTATTTCTTTTTCCCCTTTTCGAGGTCACATTAAAATTGCCTTTTATTTGAGTGGCATTAAGCGCGCTACTATATTTTGTTTTCGACCAACTAAGTCAAGTTTTTCATAACTGGCTGCCCTTTTTAGTTGCTGCGCGTATTTTCAATATTTTGTTTTTCGGTTCTTGGCCATTTTGCTGCATTTAAATGCGTAATGTTTAACAATGCGTAACAAGCAACGAGTTTTTAGGGAAAATTTATTAAGCAGGTTGTTTAAACAGAACCCACAGCCTTTTCTTAGAGAGAATTTAGTGTGAAGAATGGTTGAAAATGCTTGAAGCAGAATTAAATTCTGTTATTTTCATGCTTCTTTTTTAGTTTCATTTGATTTATTGTAAAATAAAAAATAAGTGCAATAAGGTTCCAATCATCTTTTTTAGTGCAGCGATAACTTATGAGCAACAAAATTTCGCGATCCCTAGTTTTTTAACGTTCGAAATAAACCACGATACATGTTCTTGTGATTTTTTCTAATTTATTTTACAAGACTTATATATTTAAAAAAAACAAGTTTTCAAAAATAGGTTACTTTTAACTGCAGTACTGCAAATCGTAGAGCCACTAAATATCTAAAGTCAAACTTTTTTTGTAATAAAAAATAACAAATATAATAAAGCAATTTACTGAAAAGCAAACAAAGGGTACCGTAGTTTGCTTTGAAGCTTGAGAAATATAACTGTATGTTCATATAAAATATTTGCCTTATTTCGAAATTACTCGCTTAGGTATTCAATATCCAAATATCGCAAAAATACACATAATTATAAAATTTCTACCCTCTCCTGCAAATTTCTTTTAGGTTACCAGATCACTGCGGCGTCTTCCAGGCTGAGGTCTCAGCTATCATGGAGGCGGTAGAGAAGATTGGGACCGGGATTATAGGAAGAGACATCTTCATTTTTAGTGACAGCCAGGCTGCAATCAGAGCTCTGAGCTCTTTCACTTTTAACTCGAACATCGCGCTGCACTGCCGCCTACCTCTGCAGGAGATGGCCAAGCAGAACAGACTGTACCTCATTTGGGTCCCTGATCACCGGGACATAGAGGAAAACTGCATGGCAGACGAACTTGCAAGACAAGGTACGACCAAGCAGATTCTTCAAGATAAAGAACGCATTGGTATGCCGTTTGCCACTTGCAAACTGCTGCTCAGAGAATGTATATATAAACAAGCTGAAAATACGACCTGTCGAACCTCAAGGCAGACGTGGCCTAAATGGGATCGAAAACGGTCGCGCAGCGTTCTCTCTCTAAGAAGGGAAAACATTTCCAACGTCATCGGGGCTCTAACAGGGCACTGTCTGATAGGAAAACATGCTGAGAGGTTGGAAGTACCCTTCCGAAGATGCTGTAGGAGCTGCAAGAACGACGAGGAGGAGGAAACGATCTTTCATTTACTGTGTAAGTGTCCTGCACTGTGTAAAAGCAGAATGCGATATCTGGGATCACCATTTTTGAATGACCTTAGTGAGGTTTCAAGCACCGAGGTAAATTGTCTGTTGAGGTTCATCAGCGAGGCAAAATGGTTTGGTGAGGGGTAATTTTCCTCTTGGATGGTACAAATTTTTCCTTGTGGTAACACAATGGGCCTCCTAATATTGGCCTAAGTGAGCCGCTGTAGGCGGCTGCCACTCCAACGTACCTTAAATTTCACTGCTAAACTAAATGCTTCAAAAATGTTACTCATACGCAGTGGTACAATAAAGTATAACTCGGTGTGCGTTAACCGGGAGCATAATGAAAGTCTCGGGAAAAAGTATCATTTTCTTACACACAGAATTGATTTTCTAAACTTTTTTTATTTGTTTATTTTTTTAATGGCATGAAATTTTCTAAAGTAGTATAAATTATCATTATCTTTCTAAGGTTAAATAACTTCAAGTTTGCTGCCCTAATAGCAAACACTTTCAAAACTTTTCAAATGAACAGTTCTGCTTTCAGTTTACTGCCCATTTCAATTAACTTGATACTTTTAGTCTCCGAACACCTATTTTTATCTTTAGAGATAATTTTGTAAATAGTTTCGTAAGGACATTGTGAAATAAGTTAATTAGAAGGCCGAATGTCTGACTTAACAAATTTACATGGGTACATTAGGGCGCCTCACTAAAAGAATTTGCAGGTTTTTCAACGAAATTATAAAATTTATTGTGCCTTAAATCTGCCTCAAAAATATTTCCAAGAATATTAAGATTTACGCGGGCTAGATGGATTTACAAACTCCTCCTAAAGTGGAGTTTTTTATAAATAGAAATATTTTTTAAAATTAGTTAAGTTTATTGGCGGCCGTCGTAGGCGAGTATGTAGCGTGTACGCGCTTCATTCGGTGGGTCGCAAGTTCGAAACCAGCTCGAGGTAAGTAACATCAAAAAATTATAGAAAAAGTTTTTTCTAATAGCGGTCGCCCCTCGGCAGGCAATGACAAACCTCCGAGTGAATTTATGCCATGAAAAAACTTCTCACAAAAACATTCGCCGTTCGGATTCGGCGTAAAACTGTAGGTCACTCAATTTGTGTTACAACATCAAGATACACACCACAAATTGTAGGAGAAGTGCGGCCAAAATCGCTTAAGCGGTTATAGCGCCAATTAAGTAAGTAAGTAAGTAAGTTGCAAAGAAATAATAATAGTATTACCTTACCTTGTCTAATTCAGCCAAGCTTTCGCCGATTTATTCAAGCTTTTATTAAACCAATCTTCCAAAAAAAAAGACAAAATTGGCATCAAAAATAATTAATTATGATTCCGTTGAAGTTTTAAAAAATATAAACCATTTAATGCAGTTAATTGTGAAGGTAATTAAAAAAATGTATAAAACAACTTTTTTTGTTTATTAAAACCACCAAAAGTAGTGGCAAATGTCAAAAAGATTGAGCTCTGCTAAATATTGTTGTAATATGTTGACTGATATCTTAAAATATAATATACCAATTTAGATATTGATTCGCCCTAAAGTAGATATTTTGAAAGAACATAAAAATCAAGAATGTCGCTCTGATGTTTCTCACAAATCTTTTATACATATCAAAAATTACAATTATTTCAATCGGTCTGGCACTTTGAGACCCAAAGCGTTACAGGCATTCTCCGTACAATAAATTTTCTATAATAAGTATAAGGGAAAGCCAGCATTCAGATATGCTGTAAATATTTTAAAGCATCAGAAGTGATCATATTTATTTTAATTTTTGGGGATAAAATTCAATCAAACTTTGGTAGTTGCGATTTGGGCCTATTTTCATTACTATTTTTTTCTTAAAAACTATGTTATGGATTCGGAATTACCGTACATTTTATGCCAATAATTTTATAAGCATAAACCAAGTAACAAATGGTAATAGAGAAAATGAAATTGAAAAAAAACCATCTTTTAATAAAAATATCAATAAACTAATTAGTACAAAGTTTTTCCTTTTAACAACACAAATTAAGTTCAGTTTGTGATCACATCTAACTATATGAATATGAAACATATCAATCAGTTGCTTACATAAAAAAAAAAAATCATTGCATATTAAGTGAATCAAAAAACCGTATCTTCAATTTCAAATCATGCGAATTATTGTAAATATATTTTCCATAGTTTTTTGTCCAGCTTATTTAGAAAAAAAGTTTTCAAACTGTTTTTTTTTGTTTGTTTTGCAGCACAATTAAAATTACATGCATAATATTTATAAACACGCTATCACTTTTATTATTTTCCCTAAAATAAAAAGTGATATTTTTATCTAAAAGTTCATACAAATCAATTTGTCGAAATATTTAAAAAGTTAGCGCTGCTCTAAATTCGCAATTTCTGGCGCATGATTCAAACAACTAAAAAAAAAATGACATAAACATAAAACTGTCATATTTTTGTTTCAACAGAGCTTAACATTTAATGCGATGGCATAAAATTTAATCCACTCATAAAAACCAGCAACCAATTGACACAGTTTGTAGGCTATATATAAATATACTATGATTTTTTAATTTGAACCAATTTCAATTGGTGTCATAAATAAATAAATTAGTGAGCATGGGTATTGATAATAGCAAAAACTTCAGCACTATTCAAATTTCTGTAATTTTCAACGACATTTAAAAGCTTAACGAGTGACATAAAAATAAGCTGCAAAATCCGCTCGATGCCAATTTATTGATTAAATAACAAATGGAATTATCAGCATAAAGCATATATTTATATTACAATTTTGTAGGCTTTTCATTGCTATTATGCGGTGTATATATTTTTTTGCGAACAAATCGCTTAACTTCAAATACTTATACTAATGCGAAATGGCATGTCAAGCCTCATGCGTATGCGCTTATAAATCCGCGTAAAGCGCCTAAATGTATGCTATGCATAAAACATGCCCCGAATGGGAGCACAGCAGCGGAAATGAGCATGTGCGTGTATGTGTATGGTTTCGCAAGTATGAATGCACTGGTAATGGGTTTGGGCGCTGTAGTGCATTGCTTCCAATGCAGGCATGCGCGAGCGGGTTGTTCAGTTAATTTCCGCAACAATTCAAGCGTAATCTGGCCATGGGCCACGTGCTGCATTATTTTTGGTAAATGTATTTGTGAGGTTATTTGTTCACACACACATGCACACAGCAGTATGCGCGCATGTGCGTATAGCTTGAAATTGATTGTTTCTGCTTAATCTCTCGGCAACTAACAACAAAAACTCCATCAACTATTCAATTTTTCCTATGGTTGATTGGTAGATTGCTGGCGCTTGCCAGCTGCAAGCATGGGTAGAAAAAAATATGAAAAATGCAATACAGCAATTTTTACCAGACAAATATAAAAAAAAAAATAAACTAGTGCAATATTAATAAATAAAAAAGTCATGAAAAAACAGTTAAGAGTAATAAAAACTAGTAAACAATAAAAACTCTAAATAGCCGCGCAACCGTCAGCATCGCTTAAAAAATGTATTCTTTTTGTGCTTTAATAAATTTTTTATTTATCTGCCTACACTGATGTCGAATTGATAGCTGCTAGCATTGTTAAAGAATTTTTTTAATCGTATTTGCACAATTGTGTGAGTGTGTGTGTTCGTGTGTGCGAAATTCGTTTGGTACTCCATTTGTTCGCTGGTTCGTGGAAGCCAATCATTTAAATTTTATAACTTTATAACTTTTTTATTGCTTTCTATGCTTTCTGTGCATTCAATACTTTTTAAATTTTATGTTTAATAGAATTTCATCATTGAAGTATTCTTTTATTGATAACTTGCTGGTATAAAGCGGAAATATTTTTATTTGAGTATAATACATTTTTTACAGCTTTTTATATTATTATCGCAATTTACCTTTCATTTTTGTTTAATGTTGCCAATGGCAAAGTGCCCATAAATATTATGCCCATTGTCAAGTGTCTCAAAAAGCAGCGGCTATGGCATGAACAAATATAGAACAAATGTATATCGCTTTACCAATATATGAATGTTAAAGATAAGTTCAAATATTTACACAAAAGGTTTAAATGTGCCACCAAAAAAATTGCGACTGTAAGGATAAAAACTTTTGTAGCGCTGCGATTAGGAAATTCGAATTAGTTTAATCGTTTGAACAAATAGATTTTAGTTTCAATTGAAAAAGAAACGAGGAATTAATAATAACAATTATATATCACATATAAGATGAGCAGACATCCCGGTTTTGTTTGAACAAAGAAAACTAATTACATGCAAGACCTTGCAGGTAACCTAACTAAATCTTCTCTACGACGGAGACCAAAATTAAAGCAGGTTTCTTTTTCCACACATTTTATTCAAATCCAGAGTGCAGTGTTAAGTTTTCTGACTAAACGTCTAAGAGTTTCGTATCTGTAACTTAATTAATTTTTTTATGATAAAAAAAGAAAACAGAAAAAGAAATAGAAAAAATAGAATATTAAATCGGTTAGTTCGTGATTGATTTTTCTATTCGTGGGTAATCACTTTTCATTGTAAAAGACGAAATACTTGTATATTCTTAATAGAGGGATTCTGTAAGTCTTTTTAAGATTGCGCGATTGCACGAAATGTATAAATCTCATACCAAAATATGCAAGAGAACAAGAACAATCATTTCAGAGAGAGTCATTTAGAGTTGGAGCCTGAAATGAACATCAAATTTGATTGATAAATTTAGCACACTTAAAAAAAAACCTAAAAATCCGCCACGGCAAACAAATAACTAACTATGAGGAAAACCTCACACTCGCTCAGTTTTTTATTGGTTTGCTAATTGTTTTTTTGGAGTAACAAACATCAGTAAAAGCGTAACTTCCGTAATCTTAATTATTTTATTTGCTTTTTCGGATTTGATTTTTTTTACTGCTGTTTACACGGAAGGCTTACCATGTTCAAAAGCATTCATGCGTTTATCAAAACTTGTTATCTATTGCAGAAAATTGGAAAACATAAAAATTATTTGGTTGACCGAAAACGAAATGAAATAAGCATTTTTTCAGTTTGATTTAATTTGAAAAAATTTCCGAAATTGTTCAATAAATTTTTGTCTGTCCGCATCAAATCCCTTTCAAGTTAATTAGCAACAAACATTTTTTTGTTGATACTTGCACCGACTGAGATCTGAATCCCTAACATTATTTTCTGTCAAAATTGCAAGTGAGAAAGAGCTGTAACAAATTAACATGTAATTAAAAAATAAATAAATTAGCGATATGATATGAGCTGTAGATTGTTCAAATATTTGAAGGTTTAGAGCTTTCTTTGGGTCCAAACATTTCGCAAAGCTGATGGAGAAAATTATTTTCTTCCCAAAGTGCAGGCCTCTCAGGCCGACAAGAGCTGAATAAATATTTAGGTTCAAAATATCTGACATAAATAAATCTTAAATATGTTTACTTACATATATACCTACACGTAAATATTTATTTACTTACATATACCTAGAAACGATTTACATGGCGAAGTATCTGCCCCCATCAACTGCAAATCTCACATCATCTGAATCATTCACTGCCTCATTACAGAATCTATATTTATCGGTTTATGCATATTTCTTGTACAAAATATTTTCAGTATTTTTGTATGCCCACTCATACATTGATTTGTAGGCCAGCTTTCTGGCCACGCACACAAATTGCAAAATTGTGTTAATTACTTTTGCAATTTGCTTGCATTATTAATGCGTTTACCAAGCTAACAACTTTCGTAGCTGTCCGCTAGCTGTCATGTTGTTGGGCTTTTCTGCTTCTTCAAAATTTAATTAATTTCAATTGCAAAAACTTATTTATCACCGATCGCCGCATTGGTTTTGTACTCATTAAAATTGCAATAATATCAAATTAAATTTCTACTGAACTATGCAGGCACGAAAATTGTATTGGCATGTCGGGTGGTTTGTTATGCTACGACAGTAATGGAAGTGCTTATGCTGATCAACATAAAATGGCATACATACTACATACGCACATCTGCTGAATAAGTAGTGATTGTACATAATTAGTTTTTAACTAAATATATTCACATTTGTGTATGATGAGTATGTGAATTGCTTCGAGCTGCTCAGACGAAATCCAATTCTTTTCAGGTTATCGTTTGCATTAAAACTGCACTTTTTGTACTACAATTAAATGTAATATGAATAGAGTTATGATAATTTTAAGTGCAAATTGAAAAAGGAATAATATTTTCTTAATTTCGTGATTTCATTAATATAAAAAACAGTTGTGTGGCCGTGCCGAGCGTCCAGTTGTATAATGAAGCAGAATCTAATTATCGTTGAAGTAGCACTTCTTTACTTCAAGTTTGAGAGGGCCTTTTTACCGTAGCTTCACAAAAATTTGTGTATTACTATAGCAATTATTGATGCAATTTTACTTATTCTGTTAAAAATGGTAGGATTATAAGTGGAAATTAAAAAAACAAAAATTATTTTTTCCCACAAACAAATTGGACTTACTTATATGTGTGTGTGCACATATGTATTTTGAATACATTTGTATTCCTCCACTTACCTTGCTTCTCTCAATTACTATTTTTGATCAAACTCAGTATCGTTTTCAACAATCGGACACATTTGCATGAATGTGCTTGTATTTATATGCATGTCCTTTCAATTATGTATCTGCAAATTTTTTTGCGTTTTTTCTTCTGCTCTCAAATGGGTCAACGGGGCGTATGATTGCATGCAATTCGACGCTGATTGCACATAAATGCCAATGGCAGCCAATTACCGTTGTTTGTATAGCACTTTGCATTCAATGTACCGATTTGTGTACATACTTATACACACCTCATATATGTATGTATGTATGTATGGACATGCGTTAAATGTACAATGAAAATAATTTCTTTATTTCTATCACTACTGTCTTGTTTTTTGTTTTGTTGCAACATTAAACTTACACCACTGCACAATGAGCCAGAAATGATTTAACTTGAGGAAAAAATACATTTTTTAACTTTCATTGTTTCTAATATCATGCTTGGATGAAATGAAGTTAGATTCTGGGATAAATAAATGCAAAACTCTTGATGCCTATTTGCCTCTACACACATGCAATTTTGTACCTCAAATATTTTTACAGAATTTTATTTAACAAAAAATAACAAATAGTAGCCTGTATTACATTAAACGCGAAACATTGGGAAAATGTGATGTACCAATCAGAATTTTCCGGCAAATGTACTTTTATCCTCGCAAAATTTCAAAACTTCATTTTCATTGCTTCGATTTTATTCCCCAAATATTGTCTTCTGAACCACAGTACACCTGTACACTGGTATTTTGTTGAATTTGTCCTTTCGCTCGCTCAGTTACATTGTCATTATTTTTGATTGCCTTAATGCTGACTAATGATTTTTAATGACAACCAGCTCAGCCTGGGATTTGTAATTAAATACAAAAACAAACAAATAAAATGGGTAAATAAATATCGGTATGCCACAAAATTTACATTTTTAATTGATTTATGCATTTTAAATGTGCATATTAAGTGTCATGCGATTTGACAGATAATGAAATCTATTGTGTTTCGTGGAAAAAACAAATCAAAAGTATAATATAAACAATCTGAAAATAATTATATTTAAATACTAATTATTTTTGTTATCATTGTGCTTGTATATTTGCAGGTGAGTTGAATGCGGCATGAAATCAGAATACTAGAAGTGGAAATGAAGGTAAACAACTCAGAAAGGTGGTTGGAAAGATTAGGTGAAACTATTCAGCTGTTCAGCAAAAAATTTTGCGAGTATAAGACCTAAAAAATTAACTTACTTTCAGCTTAATTCAGCACTTTTCTATCAGTGAAGAAACCTTTGGATATACTGCAGTTCTTAAGTAAACTAAATAACATTTCTTTTATTTACACTATACAACAATTCATCCGGTTTCTTGGTAATTCAGCGATATTCGGCAATCGATTATAAGCAGATTTGGTAAAAAAGAGAACAAGATAGCAACTCGCAATTGTAAGAAATTCGACATGGGAAAATAAACAGAGTTTCAGTCTTACATATTAAGTTTTTCATTTGCACTTTTTTAATCTTAGTTATAATCAAGTGTAACATGTTTGAAAAGGTACGCTTTAAAGAAGCAGTGCTCATTTGAGTTAGTAGCTAAAATTCTGCTGTACACAAAGTAATGACCTTCAGATCGTTTTATAGTTATTCAGCACCATTCACCATATAAGATTTGATGTCTGTAGCCCTTCAAAGATGCAAATTAAAAAAAAAAACAATAAAAAAATACATCGGATATGAAAGAACGAACTAAAATTACTGAACTGTATCTTAATTGTATTTTACAAAATTCTGTAGCATTTAATATAAAGTGAAACAAATAAATTTTGTAAAATTTGTATAATCTGAATACAGTAAGGAAATACATTGTAACATTACCTGAAAGTTTACTATTCAGCAGATTTGCTAGTTATTCAGCGCCCATCAGTTAGCAACTGTGTTCACCTAAACATTCGGTTGAAACTATTAAATGGTTATGCCTAACATATGTCAAGACATTCGGCACAAATAACACGATAGGCAGGTTTATGTCATTGGAAGGACACGACCGTATAAAACCATTTTTGTGTGAGCCACAAAATGTTAATGGGGAATACTTAATGTTTGTTATATGCTCTACATGTTTGTATCTTCACTCTCTTCAATGGTTTCGGATAAGGGTGTCTAAATTGTGTGTCGGTGAAATAAAGCAAATACTTGGTAGTTACTCAGCACTATTCAGCACCCAAATTTCAATGAATTCGAATTCAATATTATTTACTAGTAGAGACTAATTATTACATTTATTTCTTAATTGTGATTTAGTATAATTCAGCGCAACACTAATATTTTATTAAGAGTGTAAAACTACTCAAATAGGTCAATATCCATTTGACTTGGCTTTGTTCAGCACAATTCAGCGCATATATAAAATAAAACACATTTATTTAATAACAGACTTAATCAGCAAACAAAAAAAAAAACGAGTAAATAAGATGGTATTTGGTGATTTTTGGAACACATTTTCATTAATGGTAACTACGCATACTCCGGCATTCAACCCCACCGATATGCAAGACTTATTTGATGTAGTAAACTTTGTACTGTTCTCCTAAATTTTTAACCTGATACTCGCGTTTTGTTTAGTAATGTGAATGCAAAATTCATAAAATTTATGACCAACGCCAAATAAAAACAAATATTTCATAAATCCAAAAAGTAATTGTAAATGTAATAAAATACTTTAAACTTTCTTCTACTATTTCATAAACAAACGAGTCTGTGCTCGCTTACAACCCACAAAGCTATCAATTGTATTCAATTTACATTTCTAAAGTAATATCTCCTTCTAAGCAGTCGCCCCGCCGCCACCGTTTTGCATGACAAGCGCTTAACTTTTTAGTACGAATACCGTTAGTAAGTAGCCTGTGCGAGTAACTGTGCACAAATTGTCTGTTTGCCATATAAATTTCCGTTATTGAGGACACTGTCGCTGTAAAAATTTATGACTCGCCTTCTTGCGTTCGCACTGACCTAGTGTCGGAGCTTTTTTGAGCACCACAGGGTGGTTAGCATACGTTTTGGTTTGTAGAATAGTTCATTTTTGCTGAAGGTATGCGAAGTCGCTATTATTTATTTTTCTCATGGTTGCCATATTTTTAATAATATATACTTTTCTTTAGACACTTGCTCTTTGAGGTGAAACGATTTTGAATGACTTAAACGAAAATTATTATTATAATTTTTTGTTGGGGAAATGCAGTTTCCTGTATTTTCTTTAAGATTTAAAAAAGTTATTAAATTCAGCAGGTTAAATGGGGGTTATTTCAAAAATGGTTAGGTTATCAACCTCTTCTACAAACACATTGCGCATTATGCACTATTGGATCTATTAAAAATATAGTTCAGTATCTAAGATGGTTTTGCCCGGTTTTTGTTTTTTAAACAAAACTAAGTTTAAGGAGTTTAACTTTTTGGTATGTTCAGCGCTTTAAATACAATGTTCTGCAATTTGTTTTATTTTGCCAATCCAATTGATTTCTTTTTATATTTTTAATTCTTTAATTATTTCTAGTATATATAAATTCGAAAGGAGTATTATTACTATATTGGATTTAATTCTATTAGTTTTACAGAAAATTTAGCGGCATATATTTTTGAATTCATTCGATACTAATTTATTACGTTCAGTTGAATTTCACCCTATTCAGCTCATTTCAGCACATTTAGTACAGATTTGAAAAACTGTTTAAGCTATAGTTCAGGTATATTAGGAACGGACAGATTTTAAAACTGTTATTCAGCGTAAAACTCGTATTCCAAATCACAGTATAACTTGAGTTTTCAATGATTTCAATACTTTCAAACTTAAATTAAAAATATTATTCGGCTGTATTTCGTTTTATTCAGCTTAATTCAGTACATCAAATTAAAACTTACAAAATCCTTCTACCATCTTTTCTGACTTTTTCTTCCTATTGAAAACCTTAATTCAGCACAAGAAAAATATACTGAATATTTTTAGATTTTCACCGAATACGCAGAATATACCAAGAATTTTAAAGTGGTATCTATCTAAACGTCATTTTATTTCCAAAGAAGCCACGCTAATGACTTACGGCTCAACTCAATTGACTTTTTTGTTATCTGCAAGCATCTTTAGTATGCATTATGTATTTGCATTTAATATAGACCAATAATATTATTCAGCGGAATTTATTTTTATTCTACTCAATTCAGCACATCATTTGACCCTTTTCGTCTTATTTGGACTAAACCCCAATTCAGCGCAAAAACAAATCTGAGGTTTTTTCAAAATTTTAACAAAAATGCAAAGGGTGTATGATTTCAGCCCAATTTAGTCATCTTATTTCCATAGCAACTTCGTAAATGTCCATTACATTTCTTTCAGAAAGCTATATCAATGTTGTTTGTGTACATATTTAGTATGCGTCACAGGATACCATTTGCCATATTCAATTTTCTTGAATTATCTTAAAATTGACTGCGAATTGTTAAACCCAAATAACAAAAGCAATCAGCACTGCCATCAAGCTGCTCAAAAATCATCGAATGCAAATGAAAGCTAAAATTTTCAGTTGACAGCTGAGTAAGTACATAATGCAAATAAAAGAAAATAAAGAAAAACGAAATAAAAGGAAGAGGGCAAATATTTAGAGAATCAATCAATTGTGGGACAAATGATCGGTTTATTTGAATATGTAAGGAGGATAACGATTTTAAATTTTTTGTTTCTATAAGTATATATGCAATATGTTCGTATATGGTCTCGTATGATCTATGTACGCATATAAAATAAAATGTTGACTCATCCTAATCTGACATCATTCAAAAATGAGAAATCTAAAAACTGGTTAAGCGCCACTTTGGCTCAACAAGCTTATGGTCAGTTGCAATTCCTTCTCATAAAATTGGATGCAATTTATACTCATAAAGTTTTTCTCGTCGATAACAAAACGTATTCCTCGAATGTGGTGAAAAAGACTTAGTTGAAGCAAAAGTTTGAAGTAAGTATGTGGCAGTTTGCGGTTTAGAGCGAACGCTACCAAATAAATTGGTTCAGGTCAAAAGTCAATGTGGTAAAGCCAATAGTCAAAAGTATGTCAAACTTATACCGTTGACCACAGAAAAGGAAGAGGATAGTAGTTGTTAAGTGAAAATGAAAACTAGTAGAAACGGAAGTGCACATGAAATTGAATTTCCAATGTGTTTGTTTTTGCATGGAAATTGGAACTTTTTGCCTAATGCCATAAATGCTGAAATTACAAGTGAATGTAAATAAAAAACAAATGCACTTAGATGAGAGAGCTGGTGCAAGTCGTTATAAAAATGAAAAATAATATGTGAATACTTATAAGTTTTTATGTAGTTTATTCAATTAATTTTATCTTACTATATTGCATATGTGGAAAATATTCGAATAAATATTTTGCTTTGCATAAGTACTTCAAAGTTTACTCAGCACACTAGAAAAGCATGCAGTGCAGTAAATAAAATAGCAAATATAAAAATATTTTCCTGGCAAATACATGCACGTTAAGAACAAGCACTTAGATAAAATAAGCTGAACGGACTCAGCTCAATTCAGCGTTTTAAAAACAAGTTAGTGGGGATTGAAAGTGAATTTAAATAAAACTACTGATTGATAAATGACTTCAGTGCAAATAACTCAGCATGTAGAAACTGGGGGAAAAAAAAAAATACTTTTGTTCGTCTTGATGCAATAAATTTGCAGCAAAGTTAAAACTTTTGTTAGTAAAGGGAACCCTGCTTAATTCAGCGCACTTAAATACTATTTATTTGCAGTTAACAAGAGTAGACAAAAAAAAATAATTACTCTCTACGTTAATTCAGCTCAATTCAGCGTATAAAAAATGACTGGAAGAACAGTTTTTCACTTATAAATTTAGTTCTAGATTTAAGATAAAACATTAATCCATTCCAGAACTTTTTTAAACAGAGCGCAAAAACTGTAAATAATAACATTTTTGGGAGAAGTGCATGAAGAAATATCTTGGAACTTGAATAAATTCAGCGCAATTTAGCAGAACTGACAGTAGATCTACATATTCCCATGACTTTCAACTATACACACATTTTCAACAATTTAGCTCAACTCAAATGAATTCAGCGCATTTTATATAAGGTTTATGTTATAACATATTTTCCCTCTAGACATTTGCCACAAGTTTACTATAATTCAGCTCAACTCTAATTAATTCAGCGCTACTTACTGTGAGCTTTTGTTTAAATGCACTTTCTACACATATTACATACATACATGTTCTGCAATTTTAAAACAATTCAGCTCTATCCAAACTAATTCAGCGCTACTAACAGTGAGCGAAAATAATTAAATAATTTGATTCCTATTGAATAATTGAAGTTTTGGATTTTTGACGCATATTTAAATTTCAGTAATATACAATTTTAGTGCATCGTAAATATAATACATTTTCATCTACCTGAACAACACAAAATTAAAATTTAATTGAAACACACAATTACTGAACCAAAACCAACTATGAATACAAAACATAACGAAAACAAATGAAGCTGAAATGAACACAATGCAATAATGCATTTACATATATATTCGATGAAAGCAAAGTCAAATGTCAATTGTTTACAAAATATACAAATAATACCGTAAAAACAAAACGCATACGTTAATTAAAACCGAATCCACCGAGGGCGGTCGAACAAATGGAGCAGTGGTCGAATGAACATAGGTTAGTATGGAAATCGAGCAGAAACTGCGAAACAGGTAGTCACATTAGTATATATATCTAAAAATATCAATGCAATATGTAAATATTCATAAAATTCGACAGTGAACAGATGCAACTGTAAAGGGCGAAATTCTCACACAATGTTTACGATTAAAATTATTCATATGGTGGTATGGGTGGTGCAAAAATTAAATAGCTATAGATTAGGAAATATTCGTATGCAATTTTTTTCATATTTGAATATGTGAATTACATACCAGTTTTGCAAATAGAATATCATTCGACAAACTTTTTTAATGTTGAGAAATACTCATATCTATGGCATTGCTTGCATGCGTACATGTTTTTCGAATCACTCTTTCCACTTGTAAAAATTTGTAAATTCAGCTGTTGTAATGAGCCGCGTGTTGGCATTCCATTTTCGTTACAATCATTAAATAATTTATTTATGTGCAAATATTTGCATTCGGGGACCACGCAGGATCTAAACAAAATGCAACAGCAGTTTAAACCAACAAAAATAGAAACACCAAAATGCCGTCATGCACACGAAATGCATACAATTTTGTGGCAAAAATTCTCTTGTACATATGTGCATGCTTGTTGGGAAAATGTTTGAACTTCAGCGCCTGCAGCAGGCAGTGTCAGACGAATAAACAAGGACATGAGCTTGAACATGACATGTAAGGCGTGCAGTTTGGGGGAATGTTGTGCGAAGCATTTTGAATGGCCACCTGCCGTCAATTACCTGCGGGGTTAAATAGTGGCTTATCATTTTGGAACAGGACAATATACATATTTCATAAAATTGTAGACTAGATATATTTTCTTTAAAATATATTTGTCAACTTTCATAGTTAAATCGAAATAGTCTAAGGTTTTCCATAACATGCTTTTTAAAAATATTAAATTATATAAATTTTGAACTAATTTTTAATTCTGAAGTTTTGTAAGTTGACGTTTTATATTGTTGAATTTTTCCCAAAGATTATTTTTAATATACAGTTGATTTGATAAATTATATCATTATTTTCTATTCTATCACACATCAGTTCCAAATATCGTGAGGCAGTCCTTCTTATTTTTTTAGAAACGTGGAATAAAATATGAAAAAGTTAGTCGGAGTACTTGAGTCGGCTTTTAAGCTATGGAAGCTGTGCCAATGCTAGAGAAGTTGCTCCCTCGAATTTTGCTACACAATTCTGTAGCGGCATGGAATTCAATATAGTCTTTTCGTATCCAGAGTAAGAAGTGATTTCTTTTTTATGTCAGATGCCTATCTGTCATCAGTCTAATCAAATCGCATTTATATGACCAAAATGTATCAAAAATGATAAAGAATACTTAACAATTGTTTTAGTCTTCTTTGTTTTTTTAATCAGTCCAGAGCTGTGGCCGATAAAAAATTTTTCTTGTTCATGAAGAAAAATAAATGCAATAAAAAATAACTTTAATTAATATTATACAAAACGCAGCAGTAGTAGTATGCAACTTGTTTTCATAAGAAAAATACTAACTTTTGACTAAAAACCGGTAGTATATTTGTTTTGAACTGGGGAATGTTCATAGGCATCGACGTCAACTTTCTGTTGGGATCAATTTTGTTCTTTTTTTAATTCAGAGCTAACAAATACAAATGTTGCAAATACTTTGAAGCTTCCTTTGAGGTCATATAGAAAATAATTTTCCAGAATTATATTACTAGTTTAGAAATAATAAAAAAAAACACGATTTGACTGTGATTTCTGTTCAAAAAGCTTAAAAATAAAAAGAGTAATCTGCAAGACAACGCTTCCATAAATTTATACTTGCACCAAATATTTGCTGCGCTTGCCTCTTCACTCCGCGAGTAATCATTTCCCACTCACAAAAACTTTAGATGATGTGAAATTTTGTATGAGAATGCAAAACGAATTCAATATAGTAGAGATATCACTTTTCAACACAAAATAAATAAATGCTAAATACCAAAAAATCTCGCATACTTTCATTTTGCTAGATATAGCTACAGTTGCACAGACACAATCATACTTATTGATAATACATTTTACATTTTCAATTTTAAGCTATATAAATATATTTTGTGATACATGATTTTTGATTACATTCTAACTTAAGTTTCCTAAACTTTTTTTTTAAACTCTGTTTGCCTTAGCAATATACCTTGATGCAGTGCTATGCTTCACAATTCCAAAAAAAAAAAATATACTAAAACATTAAATTAAAGCCAACAATGGCACATAGCACTCTCAAACACGTTACTAGCTTGTAGCTATCGCATCCCATTTTCAAAATAGAAAATACTATATATGAATATATTTGCAACCCATCATGCAACTCATCATGCAACTATGTAAGACAAAAAAAAAAGAAAAAAAAAAATTGTGCGGAGATATTTTTCAAAACGAGAAAATTTTAATAATTCATGCAACTCCAGAAAAATCACTCATACGTAGCGTAGTCCACTGCAAAACCGTGCCAAAGTTATGTGAAACTAGGATACCACTATTTTGTTTACAAACTCCACTGCAGGTAAATAACTAGATACACATATGTTTTGCAAATAGCTAAAGTACAAGCCATGCTATCTATATACGTGTATTTATATAGAGATACTTGAATTGCTAAATGCACAAAAGAACAAGTAAAAACAGCGCTGTCTTCGGCTATGCCGAAGGCTTCATACCTTTCATGAATGGAAGAATAGTAAAAAACGTGTTATTGTATTACAATTTCGTATTACCTATAGTTAAAAGCGAAAATTTCCTTCAAATCAATAAAAATAATTCTAGTAAAGGCATTGTTATAAATTATTTAATGCTTTTCCTTATGTAATTAAAAAGAACTATGTTTTAAGAAGGGAATGGTTTTTGAATATTTTTAATATCGTATCGACGCTTGATGTTCAACATTTAAAAAATAAAAATAATTAAGTATTAATATGTAAGACCTACATATGTCGGTCTTTGAAAACAGTTATCAGATCCGTAAATAGTTCCCAAACGTTTAACGCTATGATTCATGTGATATTGCGCTGAGCTTATTACTTTTCGCAATAAATATTTGTCCTGAATTTATCTTGCCGACTTACACTGTGAACTCCGATCTTGATGAATACTAATATATAGCTAATAATGGTTGATGTTTGTGCAAAATTTCAAGCCTTTAGCTGTTTAAATGGAGGAGTTATGGTGCAAAATGCAATATCTGAACAATCGGTTGTATGGGAGCTATATGTTATATTTCTCCGATCTTCATGATTTTCAATACTGATACGTAGCTAATAATGGCTGATATTTCTGCAAAATTTCAAGCCTTTAGCTGTTTAAATGGAGGAGTTATGGTGCAAAATGCAATATCTGAACAATCGGTTGTATGGGAGCTATATGTTATATTTCTCCGATCTTCATGATTTTCAATACTGATACGTAGCTAATAATGGCTGATATTTCTGCAAAATTTCAAGCCTTTAGCTGCTTAAATGGAGGAGTTATGGCGCAAAATTCAATATCTGAATAATCGGTTGTATTATATGTTATAGTCACCCGATCTGGCCGATTCCGACAAATGTTTAATCATTTGTACAACGACACCTGCTCACCAAATTTCATCAAAATAGCTCTAAAATTGAGGGACTAGTTTGCGTTCAAACAGACGGACAGACGGACAGACGGACAGACGGACAGACGGACAGACGGACAGACGGACAGACAGACGGACATGGCTAAATCGACTCAGCTCATCGTCCTGATCATTTAGGTATACTTTTTGATGGGTCTATCTCTTCTCCTTCTGGCACTTACAAACATCGGACCAAACTTAATATACCATTTCATTCTCATGAAAGGTATAAAAATACGTATACGCTTAGAGTGCCAAGGGAGAAAACAACAACAACAATCAGCATTGTCTGAATTTTCATTTTTATTCATATAAAATCTAAGGATTTTCTAAATCAATTTCATGTGAACATAAAGAAGTGGCTATGTAAATATTTCTGCATTTTTGCACATATTTTCTCGCGTTTATTATTTCTAAGGCTGCAAAGCTTAATACCGATATTTCCAAAATCATATATATGTATGTACTCAGTTTCCTTAGGTGATGGAATTTGTACATATGTAAACGTACCCATCCACTGCGTTTTCTATGTATACACTTTATTTATATTTATCAAAATACGATGTACATATATTTGTTTCCTGGTCTTCTAAATTGTTTTCAGCTTCAAGAATTTTATTTTACAATAATAAAATAGTTGCATACTTTTATACTTCTGAGTATGTGAAAAGTTTAGCACTTTTATAAAATCTCTATGTGAAACACAAAGTGCAAGTAAGTAAAGTAGAATTTTGTGGCAATTTAGTATTCAATAAACAACTACAAGAAATCGTCCGATTTTAGGGAAATATATTCTGGAAGGGCATCAATTGGAATCTAACAGAAGAAGCGCGATTTTTTTTTTTAACAAAGTTGATTGAGTAGAAACCATGCAATTAATTTAACGATGGAATAACCAAATTTTATTGTAATGAACCAAGTAATATTATTAAAATTAACTAGCATTGTATTTCATTCGCAAAAATTTAAAAGCACGAAAGATCCTCGATACCTCTTGGTCTATTCTCGCTTTTACATATTCGTAAACCTTTCTCTTCCTCATAACCAAGAGATATCTTCCCACGCACCAAGTCTCTTAAGAATATTTGGAATGAATGCCATCGAACTGAAAGCAAGGTATGATGAAAATAATATTTCTATTAGAGCAATTCCAAAAAAAAAACAAAAGAAAAATTAAGTGAAAATTAAATGTAAGCAAAATAATATGGATTTTGTATAATAAGCAAAGGAAAATATGTGAATTTGTTTCTTCAAAATACATGTATGTATACTTCTATATATTTTCACCGCCTTTGTTATGAATATTTTTATCATTACAGTTGTCGTTGCTGTTATCAATATTGTTTTCCTTACAATTATCGTTATAAAATATCGATATTGTTATTTTTTTTAGAGCATCGCTATTGCTATATATGAAGTTACCGTTACCGAAAAGGTAATCAGTATCGAAAAATTTATCGAAACCGAAAATGTGATTGTTATCGAAAATTTTTATTACATTCCGGCACTTTTGTTGTGAAAGTATATAAATTTTTCTAATTAGTATTACACAGCGCCTATGTCTCCAAATAGTAACGCTTACCCACAGCTTTTCTTTCGAGTGCTTTTGGTGTAGGAAAATATTACAGCTCTTCAATATATAAGTTAACACATGACTCCCACGCCAACTGACCTTCCACTCTAAACATCACTACGCTAAATCCATTCTTATGATAACTGCAACATCAGCAGTTTTGGACGATTCCCATGCCACCTGCACTTCCACTCTAAACATCACTACGCTAAATCTGCTCTTATGATGAATGCAAAAAGACTATGATCAAAATAAACAATAACAACAATAGCACAGCTGCAGCTGTTACTGATCACAGCTTTATTTAAGTTCCTAGAATTAAGCCGATACGTTTAAGCAAATTTTTATTTACATTTTATTCCTAGAATTAATTTACCTAATTTTAAAGGCTGGAGTAAGAAATAAATTTTAATAAAGTTTAGTAAGATTCTAGCAGCCAATAAGTTCTGTGTAATTAATTCTCTTGCGGACTATTTTACAAGTTCAGTTAATTTTCGTCTTGGACCGTTTCACATCTGAGGAGCAAAAAATCAACCGGAACCAAAAGGCAAAGGACTTACTCAACTTATATACAGCACTTTTTGAACGCCCAAAGCAAAGCTTAGCTCAACATGAGTACAATGTAAAATAAATAAACAACAACATAAATACGTATATAGTTAGATAAAGAAAAATAAAAAAAAGTAAATCAATCGACCAATAAGGCCATTAATATATAAGCAAATAAATTAACCTTCAGTATGAATAAATAAACCAAAAATATTACTTCATGAAACGGGAAGTTAATGAAAAAAGCCTAGCAAATTAGAAAATAAATAAATGATTTAATATGCAAAAATCAATAAATAAAATTAATGAAAAAAAACAAATACATATTTAAGGAAACATTTATAAAAAAGAATAAAAACACAAACATAAAAATTAGTAGATTTATAAGGAAACAGACAAATAAACCTAATATCAGTTAAATTAAAAATAAATAAATAAAATCAAAAATTAGCAATGAAATAAAGTATGCAAAGAAATAAATGTATAAACTAATGAAAAACTTACATAAACGAATAAGCAAATAATTAATAAAAAAGATAAATTAACAATTGAATAAATAAATAGGCAATAATAAATTAATATATAAATGAGTAAATAAAATAAAGAAGTATATAAAAAAATACATTTTTAAATAATTAAGTAAACGCAAATATAAATAAATATATGAATAAAGGAAATAACGACGTTAACATATAAATAAATAAATGAATGAACTATTTGAAATAAATAAGAAAAACAAATAAATAAACAAGCCAATTAATAAAGCTATTAATAAAAATATCATATCACAAGTTAATAAAGAAAATAAAAAATTAGATCTCCACATACATACTTTTATCAAAAAAAAAAAAATAAAAATAAAAGTAAATTATTAGGCGAAAAATAAATAAATAAATAAACGAACATAAAAAAAAATATTTTTATTTTTTGAGCTTTTTTAATTATAACAAAAACTGGGCTTAAGCTTAGCTTATAAAAAAATATAAAATGATATTTTTATTTTTTGACCTGATTTTATTTATAACTACAACTGAGCTTAAGCTTAGTTTTTCTGTGTATGTTTTTAGTTCAATTTGAAGATCAGCGCCGTGTGAACTGCTACGAAAGAAATAATAAATAAATTAATAAATACTTCGATCGCTCAAAACTTAGTACAACATTTTGGAAGCCACTCCTAAAAAAGGATACCTTTAAAATTAAATTGAAACAGGATTCAAAGTAAATATAAGCGAACGCTTTACATTGAAATACAAGAATTCCTTAAATTAATTCGATACCGAATTCCTGTTCATCAAGCACTTACACAAATAACTTTCATCAAAAGCGAGCGTAGTAAATAAATAACACAAATAAATGCAAGCTAAAATATGTATAGTACGAGTACACGCAAATACATGGACGAGAAATCAAATATGTACACCAACACAAACAAGAGTGCTCCTCTAAATTCCAAAAGCTCCTATAATTTCGCATACATTGCGGCAAAGCGCGTAAATAAAGAGTAAACAACCAACTAAAGCAAAAGAGGGGAGCGGCAGAGCATACTTGTACACACACATACATGGAAGGGAAATGGAGAAACAAATAGAAAAAGCAAATAACGTACGAGCAACTTCAGGGGCAAATCAAAGCACAACGAAGTAACCGTAAGCAAAATAACAATTTTACAAATACATACACATACTATACGTGCAACTGTATGTGAATAAGTAATGCGATGGCACACATCTAGAGAAAAGCAATACTAAAGGATATGTGAAGCGCATTTTCCTTGCAGCAGCCAATAAGCAGCAAAGCGTCAGTTGAGTAAATTTCCGGTTCGCGAGCGTCGAGCGTAAATAGAAAGTTGTGAGCGGCGCTGATTATAACTTGATAAGTTGCAGCGGAGATTAGACGGGAGGTGTGGTATAGTAGTGTTCAAAGGATTCTGCAACTTCGTAAATAAACGCGCTAAATACATATTTATACGAGTTACTCGTATGTTTGCATTTGGTGAAAATTTGCAAAATTTTACTAAAAATCCCCCTTTGCCGAAAAAAAATTTGAATAGATAAGATTTAGTTTGCACGCTTTTGAGTTGAGCGTACAAATCGAAAAAAACCATTACATTTACAATTTTTACTTAATCATTTCTAAGGTCCTATCTATATCGTACTGATTTCATATGCTTCCTGTTAGATATATTCTGTTGATCACTGATCTATAACAGAAATATTACAATGAGTATATTGAATATTAGAAAAAAGAGTGTTAAAAAAAACTAAAAGAAATATTAAAATTTCGATTTTCTTTAGAAAAGGAAGCATTGCAAATTCGTAAACTGAATTTATCAATTTAGTCATTATTCTACAGTTGCGTTTAAACGAATATACAAAATGGTTTGTTTAATTTTAGGTTAATTTTTTTAAGATTACTTTATTGCATTGGCTTACAAAAATTTCTAAATTAAAATAGACAGAATTTTAGGAAGTCATTAAATAAATTTGAATTTAATATCAAATAAGTCATAAATATTTAAATATAAAACCAAAAAAAGTTTCGCATTTTCTGGAATTTCAATTTGCAATTTGCAATTTAAATGACAGTTATGAGTGGACGTAAAATTTACCGACTTACAATACGATTCTAGTGGCTTGAGAAAAAAACTGGATACTGGTATAAAGAATTTTGTCAACAGTTTCATTTTGAACACTGTCTAAAGTTTAGGCTCTATACTGTCAATCAACTGACATGCAAGTTTTTGTGGCAGCTCAAAATTCGTTTGACTTGTAAAGTTTGCTCAAAAATAATTGGGTTAAACATTTCACAAGGACAATGGAATGTATATGAAAATTAGAAAAAACACAAATTTTTTTAAAGTTCTAAATCGATAGTGATAACAATAAAAATATCGATCACGACATATATAAAAATTTTGATATCGATAATAGTCAATATTGAGAACGTTATCGATAGCAATTCGTTACCTTATGCGACGAAAGCGTCGACCGTTATAATGTTATCGATAATATATCGGATAAAAATATTGATAACGATATTAGAGGTGATATCGGTGCTAAGGCATTCAAGAGTTTCTATGTTTGAAAAATATATAAATTACCGTGGGTAATATTTTTTAGGCTAAATTTATGTCATTTTCGGATTTCACAGATAATTCTAAGTTTAGAAGAAATTATAGACCGGAAATGAGTTCTAACCTGCGCATTTTAAATATTCTTCACAAAATTTACAAACTGTTTAATCAAAATAAATCACAATTTTAAAGACGGCAGTTATATAGCCAATTTACAAAATCAATGGACATTTAGAGTCAACTTAAACTCTATTATATTGAATTTCAATTGAATATAAAACTGTTTGTTTTTAATTCAGTCTTGTTTGAATATTTTTTTAAAGGTATATTTTCATTTGGAAATGCGAAGACTCGAGACTCATTTCCGACCTTTAAATTCTTTTTTACTTTTCTTAAGAACTGCCTGTAGAATCCGAGCATCGCATATGATTTGACGTAACAGTTTTGTTCGAGCAATTTTACCAATTTTAATAAATTCCACGTACGAATATACATTACCCTTTTTTAATTTTGAAGCGCTGAACTTTTGTCACGCTGAAGCAAACATAATAAATGAACACAACGGTATTTCACGTTTATGTTCACTTGAACAAAAATATCTGCAAAAAATTAAGCGTTTGCTGTCGCAGAACTTAACAGATAAATATAATGCTGAAAAAGTAATATCGCATAACTATATTTATCGATAGCATCCTTCAAAAATCAATCGAATAAGAAGTTCGGACAAGACTTAACCACGGACGTCTCCACAGTATTGAATATTTTCCAATAAATCTAAATTGGTTTTTGCAAAAAGCGAAATTAAGTTATGATTTTTGTGCCAAACAACGAACAAGATAAGTAATTCAAAAACTGGGTTTGTGTGCCTTCAATTTAGTTTTGTCTGCTTAACCGATCTAAGTATTGTAAATGTTGAACTTCGCCATTTATTTTACCAAATTCTTTAATATCATGTGATTTTTAAATGTTATGCAAACTTTTTGATTTGAATTACTTATATAAACAATTACTTTTATACTTAACCCCATGTTTTTGTAACCTACAACATCCACGTATTCATTGAAATAGCGGCAAGCTGCCACACTTGGATTCTGTTTCGAAATTTAAAGATGGAAAACAATAACAGTACACACATCGGCTTTGTTCAGGGAGTAGAGTGATTGCCTTGCATTCGCGAAGGCCGGTATTAAGACCGAGTAAAGTTCAGAAAGAAATCTGGCACAGAAAGAAGTCTGATAAGAACTTTTGACCGTCTTTGGTTCTTTGATTCATTTCCAAATAAAAAACTGGCGCTAAGCTTACACATTATTGTTCATCTATCTGTAAATATTTGGATTTTAATTTAATATGCATTATATTTTGTACAAAAAATCACATCAATTTGTTATTATTTTATCAAGGTTTTTGTCTACTCAGCAGCTAAAGACTCCCTTAACGATTACCTAACTACTTATTTGCTCTCATCTCTTTAAGGTACTGTTTTTACATTTTTATTTACACACATACTTATACTGCAAAACATATACATTTGCATTTATAAACTCTTATGTTCTATTTTACAAAATCGTCTGTGCTGTCTGCACATCAATCATCTACTTTGTAGCACTAGCAAACTTGTTTGAATATTGATATTCGCTTTTGCCTTTGGCATTATCCTTTTTACATCATTAAATTTCTGCTTGCCTGCAAGGCTTACAATTTTCCAAGGACGTTCACTTAAAGTTGCTGTCAAATAACATGGTTTATAAGTAACTACTCATAGGCTTCTGCTATGTGCAAATATGTTTGTTCTTAGATATATGAGACAAATGAGTGAATAGTCTATAATGAATTTGTTGAAATCTTTTCTTCTTTTCTTTTACCTATACTCACGTAAACTCAAGTACCTACACTCGTATGTGCTTACCTTGAGCTGAGTAGCTGACAATGTTGTGACGATACTTTGACACACTTTCCTGATAAATACTTGAACAAATTGCACTTGACCTCGAAACTTGGCAGAAAAGAGATATTGTATGAAACAGCTGCTTTCGTTGTAAATAATCAAACAAAATGACACAATAAGCTACAATGTATAATTAGGAAAATTTGAGTGGATGATAAATGAAAAGAGAATAGATACAAAGTTGATTTTAAATAGAAATAAATGTACTAAATACATGTACGATGCAAGAGTGTTGTTTAATTAGTGAGAATTTAAATTTAGTGAAATACTTAAACTGAAAATGGTATGCAGAAACGTTTCAAAAGATATGAAATAATGAGCAGATGACTTATTTAAGTAATGGTTACTGAATTTGGGGATCGGAGAAGCTGCTCGATGTCATCGAGAAACCAATGTCCAATAATGCCAAAAATCATCAAGTCGATGCTTTTACTTAATGACGGTAATACCCTTAGACATTTCAAAAAATGTATTTTTTTATCGATTTAAACGAGGCATAGGTACCTAAACGAGGCATACTGCTTTAGAATATCGTGTCCAAGTCTCAACAACTAATTCTCGAAATTGTGGAGAAGCTTCCATTTTTAGACCCTCTCTGACTGCACCTACAACGGAATTTTTGTTCAAAATCGTAATTTGTTTTGTGAGCTATTTTAAAGTGTTAATATCCAAATATTTTAGTCTATCTACGATAAAAAAAAGGTGGTTTGTTAAGTTTTTTCAACCTCAGTATAAGTAAATATTATATTTGTTTGAATAGAACTCTCTTTATTTCTCGACAAATTGACTGCTAAAAAAAACCTTTTTTCCGACTTTTAATGCACTTCTCTCTTTAATAAAAAAACAATTTACATATTGGCGACTTATATTTTTTAATTTATTGTATTTTCAATATTTTTTTGGGAAATTATAGCTGATTCTATAACATAAACCATATAGATAAAAGTTTTCATCTTTTTAGAAATTCGACAAATTTAAAAAAATGGCTATCAAAATTTGCAACTCTTCAATCGCATTTTTAAATAAATTTGAAATATATGTAGTTTTGTGGCCCGTTCGGTTTTAGTATAAAAAAGATCAAAATTTTGAGATGATTTGTAATAACTTTTTTGTGCTGATGGTGTACGAGATTTTCTTCCATTCAAAAGACAATTTAATTTTTTTTGGGTTTTGGTCATGATCATTCGCCAGCAAAGAAGGAGATGAAATTGCGTTAGGGAATAAAATAGTTTATACATTCTATACAAGCACACAACAATGTATTTAATTAAACTTGGGTTCAACGTAAAAAATAAAGTTTCGGACTTCCCACCGGAACTATGAAATTTATTATATTTTCAGATTTTTGTTTAAATATTTCGATCTTAAAATGTTTTTTTTTATAAATAAATTTTTTTTCATTTTACAAATAAAACAGTTGTGAATATAAAAAAGAGTTTTAACTTAAAAAGTCTGCTTAAAAATATTTAAAAAAATTTCAGCGCAGTCATAATATGCGTTTATTAAAAATTATTATTATTATTATTATCGATAGGAATAGTGGATCTATATCCACTTTACATTGAAAATTTCAATACTTTCTTTCAATACTAATCCCAAGTAAAAATATCGATATGTGCATGTCAATGTTGGATCCCTAAGGTTAACGAACAGACGAACATTAACTTTTGTATATCAGATCGTATTCTGTAGCTTAACTTGACATGCAGAGTAAGAGCTAAGGTGCTCTGTTACGACTTGCGCAATGGGTCTCAGATGTTTCTAAATATTTATAATGCCAGTTTGAAACTCTTTTCTCAAACAATAATGGCGTTTACTTTTCGCGATAATGATGAACGCCATAATATATTTTGCAAATTCTGTGCGGTCTAGGTACAAGTCATCAGGTTGAGAGTGTCGATATGGGACTAATTCAAAGTATCGGGCTAAAAGAATTTGGTATCCATAAATATCGAATTATAAAGACTCCGTACCACAAATGTCGATTCTAAGTCTAAAATGGAATTCAGTCAAAAAATTTGTATAAAACGTAATAGTTTTGTCAGTTACAAAGTGTATGCACAATGCACTGACACTCTTTCCATTCCATCGTTATAGTTTACCAATAAGGCACTTGAAATTTGCGCAAATTTATCAAAAATTGGAAAGGGATTAGTTAATAGCATGCCCTTGATGCGGACCTTGTAGTCGTTTATGCTATGCTTCATCATTCCGCCTGATTGTCATATCCATATATTCGAGCTCTAACCGCCCAAAAGCTTAAGCGACATATTACTCAAAATTTTCTACATGCTCTAAGAGTCTTTCTGCATTAAAAATAGAATTTTGAAAAAAAATTCGCTTACGTTTTTTTTTTTGTGGTTAGGACTCGGTATTGTCTTTTAAATAATTTTTTTTGTAAACTCGATAAGATACGAGTATTGTGGTTCAAAAACCGGATTTAAAAAAATAGCGGTTCAAAATTATCGAGTAAAAAAGTTCGGTCTCGAATGGCAGAAGTATCGTAACGTATCGAAAATGATATCTGTAGCATTTATTAAAACATTGTCCAATAATATAAAAAAAAGAACAACTAGCAACCGTGTAACTGGAATGCGAAATAGTTTTAAACATTCCCAAAAAATCGTGTTATAAAAGTATCGAGTGAAAAAGAACGATCTCGAATGACTGAAGTATCGATATGGTGTCGTATCGTATCGCATCGAAATTCATGCTCATATTCTGGCCTCTTCAAAAACTTTCACTGAGTCCTGCGCTTAAAGTTGTCGATAATACTTTATAACTTATATAAGTCTGCAGCATTTATTAAAACCTAGGCAACTAAAATAAACAAAAAAAAAGTACAACTTGAAACCGTAACATTGGAATGGCAGACATTTTTAAATATGTGTTATTTTGTAATTAATCTAGACATTTTGAAAGCCAGTGAAGATCAAAAATATATATATTTTGGTATCGCAAACTTAATAAAGGCTTCTCACAATTTTTTCTATTCTGCTTTTTCCAATTTCACATGTACTTATGTATGTATGTATGTATGTGTGTATATCAATATGCTACGTACGTACGTGCCTAAAAATGCACACACATGCTGATTTTTGTTTGTCCGCCTCAGAGCTCCATTTTGGTTGCTGACATTAAATATTTAAGTGCAACTAAAGTTACAAAGTTTTACGCTCTGTCCGTTATTGTTGTTGTTGTTGTTGTTGCCGCCTCCACTGGTGCATTCCATTCTTACCCTGGCTCACTTTTGTAGACCCGCTATTGTTGTTATTATTATTCTCAACGTTTTTGCTATTATAACTATTATATGCAGTGTGTATGTAGCTGCAGGCAGTTGGCAGCGAAGCAGTAACGTTCTTGGCATATCGGAAATGTGACAGGAAGCTGGAAGGAGGCTGGAGCGTAGGAGGTATGCCGGAGCATTAACCTCTAAACGTAGGCAAGAGTATACAATAGAAACAACAGAAAATGCAGGCAAAAAGAAAATGAAAAAAAGTAGTAAAGTATAGTCATAGTTAGGAAAAGTGAACAAATTGGTGGGGTGCTTGAAGGTTTGCTGAAAAAGCTAGCTACAGCTGAGTGGTTGGCAACTCAACGTTTCAAAACTATGCAGTAGTGTAGATTTGTAGGCGCCTAACTGATGTGGGAGTAGTTTTAAGTTTGTTGTTTTGTATCGGTGTTAGTGTGCTTTCGCCATATGTATGTATGTATTTGTTTTATACAACAATGGTGCAAGCACAGTCGAGTCTGTTGCACCCACAGCATTTCGAATGCCTCGCACTCTTTTCGCTTTTTCTCTCTCCCTCACTCTCGTCATTCCCACCGCTGGTAGCAGTCAGTGCCTTGGCATTAGGAAAATTTCAATAGCAAACAATGCATTGAGAGTTGCATTTATTGCATTGTTGTGGCCGTAAATGTATGCTTGTGTAAGCGCATAATATTCCACTGCCGGCGTTGAAAAAAAAAAACAGAAACATAAACTGAAAAAGTGTCTATGAAGTGGGTGGGAGTGCATTGAGTGCAGCTTAACTACTTGGCCAGTATTTAGTACTCAAATATGTACATATAATACTACTATTTTAAAGCATCACTGAGCGCCTTAGTTGAAAAGTGGGCATGGGAGTACTTTAACTAAGTACTAGTGGTGTGAAAGGACGTCAGACTGGTGGTAGATGATGCAGCGGAACACATTAAAAGTACTTTGAACTTGCTAATATTCGCAGTAATTTTACGTTTTGTGGCGCTAAAAGGAATTTAATTGTGCCCCCAAGGCGGTTAAGATTAAAAGCAGATGAAATTGCTTGGCAAGTTACAAGCACATTGTTGTGATATGGAATAAATATATTTCTTATTAGTGCAGGAAGTTTAAGGATTCTTGCACCTAAGGTGACTTCGAAATTAAGTAAGAAACAAATAAAACAAATAAAAATATTACACTTGCGACAAATAAACATTAAATTGCACTAATTTTTGAGGGATTCCAAATACGGCCAAAAAAGTGTTTTTTTTTTATTATTTTTCAGAAAAATTTAGTGTTTTCAATTCTCAATTTTATTTTACAGATACATTGTAGTGCCTTTTAAATTGAAAACATTAAATTTTTGAAAACTTGTTAAAGTCATCTGAGAGATTATCATCCTCAGAGTGCTCTAAATTAAAAAATAAGTAAAAAATGGGTTAAACCAAAACATACCTCCTATATAATACCCTAATATACTCAGGAATCCATTGATGCCTCTACTTTAGAAGGAGTCGAGAAATGGCACAGACCAAGGCGAATTCAATACAAGGTGGTCGCAAGAGCACATACACACAAACTCCACATGTTTTCTTTTTGCTTCTGAATGGTGAGAATGTCAGATAAATGAAATATAGAACAATAATTTTGAACAGAGAGAATGCCAAAATAGGAACGAATTTGACAACAAAACTGTTTATTTTTTATTCAGTTGGCCAAAACTATATTTTTAAATATATTTAAATTAAAATTTACGATAGCGACCGCAATTGAAACCTTACTCTTCCTAAAATGTCAGTGCGTTGTCACCACATCTAAAGACAAATGTGCCTGTGGTTTCGCGTCTGTTGATAGTTCCGACAATCTTTTTCTGTAAAAAAGAAGCGAATTAATAGAGAATTCCAAAAATAAATTAATTTTAAAAAAGTACCGTGGTAACGTGCCACATCCAAAGTCCGTTAAACTTTGAACAGCCGAAATAGCCCCGCAGTGCAGTTGGGATTCTCAAATGTTGGATATGGAAGGGCTTTAGTTAGTAATCGGACTCGTTCCACGCTTTACTATCTTGTCACATAATACACATTTCCCATTTTTTCGCGAAATATTTGAATATAGGAATTCAAATAAATTGAATTTAAAAATATTTTTAAATGAAAATGTAAACAGAAAATGAAGATGTAAACAAAAAACAAACTAGTTGACACTTTCACCATTCAAGGCGAAAAAAGAAGAAGCAATCAGCTGATCGGAAGAAAACACCTTCTATAGATTCGCCTTGGCACAGACTAGACCGATAGTGACAGCAAACGTCGCCATATTTTCTCCTGTTTTTTTGACATTTCCCTTCAGTAAGGTTTGCCATTTCATCACGAACCAACAACGAGTCGAAATTATTAAAATTTACTACCGAAATTCGGAGTCAATCGCCTAAACTTTAAGAGCGCTACGTAAAATTTATGGTCGTCGTCATTTCTGGCTGAATGGCTTCGTCAATAAGCAAAATATGAGTTATTGGACGGGCAGCAATCCACACGTACTCCATGAGTCAACATTGCGTCCCAAAAAAATTACGGTTTTGTGCGATTTATGGGCCGGCGGCGTCATTGGGCCGTACTTCTTCCGTGATGATCAAGAGCGGCACGTTACTGTGAATGGGAATCGTTACTGCTCAATGATAACCGAATATTTTTGGCCCGAATTGGATGATATGGACTTGGACAATATGTGGTTCCAACAGGGTGGCGCCACAAGCCATACAGCGGATGTCACAATCGATTTATTGAAAACCAAGTTTGGTGAACGTGTTATCTCACGAAATGGCCCAGTGAATTGGCCGCCTCGGTTGATGAACTTCGTACGAATATCGAACGTGAAATTGTAGCAGTATCGGCCGATTTATGCTTGAAAACCGTCGAAAATTGGGTTCAGCGTCTGGACTTCTGCAAGCGTGCCCGTGGTGCCCATGCAAAAGAAATCGAGTTCCATACATAATGGCATCGAATGTACTTTCACAGGAATAAAGAATTTAATTCATATCGCAAACCGTTTTTGTTTTATTTAAAAAAAAAAACTTTTCTAGCGTTCGTATTGCAAGACCCGATATTTTTTCCAAATATTTTATATTCCAGGTACTAAATGAGTTTTGGCTTTCATTAAATTTGATATTTTTTTGACTAGTTTTTTAATTCTTATTGATTATTTTAATGTTGCCTAATTATTTTGTTTTTCTTTTCAATTAAATTTTATACATGATTATTATTGTTTTTAATAGCTAAGAAGAAAAATAATTTCATAATTAATTATATTTAACTACTGAAATATTTATAATGTTGTTTTGTGTTTTCTTCACTACTTGGTAGTTTTTTGATTTTCTTTTACTATTTACTCGTGAATTTTTGACTTGATTATATTTAATTTTTTTATTATTGTGATGCTCTTTATTATATTCTTTATATTTCTTGATTACCTTTTATTTGTGATAATTTTTGTTTTTAATAACTAACTAGACATATTTAGTTAAAATTTCCATTTTTTTTTAAGTTTTGGTAATTATGCATTTTATTAGATTTGAACTAACTCACTTTTTTATAATTAACCTTTAGTTTTTCTGATATTTTATATATGTTTTATTGTTTTCTTTGAAATTTTATCGATAACTTTTGAGCTTTCTTTGATTTGGGTAATTAACTAGAAATATAATGAATGTATTTGTAATTGATTTTATATGTATAACTTTGGTTTGTTAATTTTTAAAATTTTGTTTTGTGATTTTTTTTGGCTAGTTTTATTTTTTTTTGACTACTTTTGACGTGTTTTTTATAATTTTGGATTTTATCTTTTTTCATTGATTACTTTGATTTACTTGTTTTTTCCGATTTCTAGTGGTTATTTTTGATTATATGAAAATTATGAATAGTTGTAATTCTGTTTAGATTTGAGTGCTTTACTCTTAACTAATCTGGATTACTTTTGCTTTAATGATCAGCTTTGATATCTTGTCTTTAAGACTGATATTTTTGTCCTCATTTAATTTTCTTATCGGAGTTTGTGGAGTTATTTGTAATTTTTTGTTATCAGCTTTAATTTTCTGTCCTAGTTTAAACTTTTTTGATTTTTCATGGTTATGTTAATATGTATGACTTTCAGTTTTTAATTAATAATAAAAAGAAAGACTTTTATGATTGTCTTCAATATCTCGTGTTTATTCTTTTTTTCTTCTATTTCTGATATTTATTTTTTGCTTCTTTTGAATCTTTTCCGGTTGTTTGTAATATTTTTGTGGTACTTTTGAGGTAGTTTATTGATTGTTTTGATTATATTTTTTTTAATTTCATTTTTTTTTTTTTGATTTCTCTTGATTATAAAATGTTTAATAATTAAAAACACTTTGAATCGTTTTTAAAATTGATTTCTTTATTATTTTGAGCTATTATTGACTATTATTACTTTTTATTTTTACGATTATAACTATCTATAGTATTCTGTTTTCACTTTGGACTTTCTTGATCATTGCGAACCCCTCTCTTGCTTTTAAAAGTTTTGATTTTCACTGCTTTTTGGGACTAATTTTTAATTTTCGCCAGTTTTATTTTTTTGATTATTTTTTATATTCAGAATAATTTTATATTTGCCCTGTTTACTTTTGGATTTCTTGTCTAGGGTTAAATTTTTGATTTTTCTGGATTATATTTTTGATTTTGCAACTCCATCTCAGCCACAGTTTTCATTACATCAAAGCCTATTCAAAGCTCCTGACTTTTCATATAAATATTAGTGCAAAGTAGCGCCTTGTGAAAGACTTTTTTTTAAATATAATCAACTTTTTTTTTCTACCAGCAGAATGCTAATTTATAAGGAATTAAAGGGATTGTTTGACTGTAATCAAAAAAGTCTCTTGAAAAAAACCAAATATTCTTTTATATACTATAGTAAGATAACTAAGATAGTAACATTTTTAAAAAATAATCAAGAATTATCTAAAGCAAAAAACAGGTATATTCTTTGTTTAATTAGTATCATTTTATTGTCTATTAATCAAAACTATTATTTCTTTCAGGAACTTAGTTTTTTGCCAGAGCGGCCCAACCAAAGTAATTGGTTTGCCTAAAATAGCATTCATTTCATTTAACAAATATATCATTCTGGGTAGCAAAAATAAATGAAATAAATACTTAAATAAGCGATTGCATTCACACGCCAACATATGTATAGAAATATGTTGAAAAACACTTAAATGGATATGAGCTAAAAGCAAAATGTCATAAAAATTGCCAAGTGCGACGAAAATAAATTCATGGTGTGCCATATTTTCACCATTCAAATACTGTCTGTTTACATTTATAAATTTATTTCCATGAAAATGAAAGAAATACTTAATACTTACGCCTGCGCACACTTACCTACCTACACATACTTATACATTTATCTACATATGTATGAACGCACTCGAGCGAATGTGTTTGCGAACAAATGTACTACATTGAAGTGTCACGTGGCATATGTTGAGAAAAGACTGAAGAAATATTGTCTCTCCCACCAGCTTTCCACATGCCACAAATCGCTTCAATTGTATTGAGCTTGAGCTCAAGCATCTTGTCAGAGGAAAGACAAATAAATACGTCTAGTATGTGGCGGCAAAGTGGAAATGAAAAAGACAAGTGCTGTGCGAAAATGCAATAAAGAAATACAAATATACATATAGTACTATATATAGGAACTACAAGTAGCTAAATATATTTGTGTTTGTGTGTGCGTGTGTGAATGTGTTTTGAATTTATATGACAAATGATGGCGGTCAAGAGTGCGCCGAGAAAGACCAGCTGTTGGTAAGACGTTGAAGAAAATAAAATAAAACGCAGTGGATAGCTGCTCGAACTCAGGGAAAGCAAACCAATGGTTGGCTAGTTATTGGGCTGGGGGTGCTGGAAATGGAGCGTAAAGGTTTAAGTGGGAAGTGTGATGATAGTGTAATTCGTGACTTAATACGATTAGAACTGTATGGGCGGCAAATGCAACTTTTTACTGTTACATTTCTTAACTGCTATCGAAGTTAAACTTAATATTCCTCCTCGCGTCTCAAGATACTTATAAAGTTTTGATTTAAAACAGTTGTATACAAATTTTGTATTTAATGAACCTTTCCAATTTTTGTATTAAGATTTCAATTGTCTTTTTAGCACCTTTCATATTTCGGATTCGCTTTTCATCATAAAAAAGCTGTATTTCTCAATAAATGATTAACGATTTATGTATTTAATGTATTTTATTTAGCTGATAAAGTTTGTTTTTCCTTATTTAATATTTTGATAAGATTTACCCTTTGTTATACCCGAAGTTACAGCCTAATCACCAGTTGAAGCCCCATGAAAATCCATTAAACAGTTTCCGATATTAGTGAGTACAAACGGGCGAACAGATAGGCGAAAATTGTAAAAATTATCCCAATTTATTCTTCATATTCCCTATATCACCTTCGGTCATTGTTTTAAAAAAAATTTTTAATGTAGGGTCAGAACTTTTCTACTGTTTTATTATAGTATAAATAATAGTAAGATAAAGCTCCGAGTCTGAAAATTGTTTCAAAAAATTCACAAACCGGCATGCGATTAGAAAATCAGATAATATAATATAAGATCAAAAAAAAAATATCTACTCTTCATTTAAAAAAATTTAAACAACTTTTATTTATTTATTACACAAATAAAACCAAATATATTGGTCTGCTTTTAGCGTACCGCGCCGATTTTTCAAAATTTCGTTTTTTACATATTTTTTTCCCAATGTAAATTCTTTTCTGCAAATTTGATCGAATTTTGTACATGATATCAAATATTTTAACTTTATTGGTAAATAATCGTTATAAGCGAGTGGTGGATGTGGTTTCTGCCTGATTTCTAAAATTTTAAAATTATGTTTACAGAGTTGTAATTCAAAGTGTGTACATATTGAAAAAATAGTTTTTGGTATATACCTTAGTGCTTTAAAGTTTGCTGTAACACGCCCATTTTCCAAAATGTTAATTTTTCTGTATTTAATTCTCTAATTAATTTCGTTGCATGAAATTTGAGCGATCTAAACTATTTTTTGAACTAAAACTTTTTTTTAACTTTTTTAAATTACCATTATACATATGAGAGGTGGGCGTGGTAATTGTTCGAATTTTACAATTTCCGACGTTATGCTTTTTTAGTAGAAGTACATAGTAAATATATTTCTGAAAGATAATTGTCTACACTTTTTCCTCTTCACATTTTGCAACAAGTATTCCGACTTAAAGTAGCCAGTTTAAAAAATACAAATTAACTCACTAGCTGTATCTGCGTGCTATTTTTTTTACTATTTAGACAAAATGTCTGCCCCACACACTTCGCGTCGGACAGCTGCTGCCATTCAAAACATTGCGCGATGACTATTTATTCTTTCACTTGCCACCAATTGTCTGTCTGCTCGCATAAAATGAGCATCTATAGCAATGTTTTCTTCACTTAAATCCAAACTAAAGCTTGTTGGGCGCTTCTGCTCGGCCATTAACTGTCATCTTTTTTACTTCTCCCATTTACTTCTCCCATCATCTACGACCTTAGTTCCAACAACTTTCGAGTATTGACACGATAAGTGACATTCGAGTTGCACAAATCCTTTTAGATTGATGAGCATTTTATAGGGGCTTGGAATACATGTGTGTATGTGTTTGCGGTTTAATAGTGACCGGCATATGCCAAATGATATCTTTGTTTTTTCTTCTGTCGCATTTGTCGCGCTTTCAAATTTGTTTCCTTTACTTTTGGCCGTTTGCTTGCTATTCATATTTGTCTTTGGTCAAATTTGACAATAATCCTTTTTGGCTTAAATGCGTTGGATCATGATGCGACAAAATCATCGAGTGCTATTATCTTGTTATTATTTTGGTAAGCAACGTAAAAGAAACATGTATATCGTGACTGACGTCGTCCTAAATATGGATCAGTTTCAAGTTTGTATTTGTATGAACTTCGTGAATTAAGGAGTAGAAAGCGAGAATAGCGTGTGTTTTGCTTGATTTCGATAATTAACAAAATCTAATCTCTAGGGTCCATAGACAGTGTGTGTATAAAATTTCACAGATCTTGTAATTAAGGACAGGGAGCGGTTATATTTTAATAAAAAAAACTTAGGATTTAATAGCTATTTTATGATCTTCATTTTTTCGATCAAATACAATCGTTATTTTTGCATTTTAATTTTTTCGATCAAAAGTAATCGTTCATCTTGAATTTAAAATTTCCCGATCTTAGTTGATCGTTTTCCGCGATTTTTATTCTTTCGATAAAAAATAATCGTTATTCCTTCATTTACCATTTTTCGATCATAGTACATGTCAACAATGTCAACGCTTGTCGGTGATAACAATTATATGTTCCTTAATAAAAAAAAAAAAAAAATCGATCAAATATAATCGGAAAAATTTAAATCGAATAATAACGATCAAACTGGATATAAAAAATAAAAAATCGATGAATAACTTTTATTTTTCGTCGACAAAGTAAAAATTACAAAACAACGATCAAACTTGGTCGAAAAAATAAAAAGTTAGAAATTACCATCAAACTTGTTCGAAAAAGTAAAAATCCAAGAGTAACGATTATTTTTGATCGAAATAGTAATTATCAGAAAAAAACCATTATGCAATATTTACAAAAAAATTCTCCTATATAAAAGCAAGGTCAGATTTGTATAGCATAAGGCATAAGGATAAAATCGAATTTTGTATTAGCAGAATTCTTTACAATGATTTTTGATTTAAAAAAAATCAAAAATAACGATTATTCTTGATTCCTGGTTCGGAATGTGCCTTTCTTATTTTAGTGATATTGAAGTGTTTACGAACGGACTAACAAATATTCACTTAGCTCACCAGCGACTATTTTTTTATCTTCTAGAGCCACTTCTCAAAGCAGTCTTTAAAATCTTGCTTTTTAAGCCTATCAAGCTCAGCATTAACCGCAGAAACTGCCTCCGCGTTATTTAATTTCTCACAAATTGCTTTTAATTTTTTCTAATAACCGGATAGGATGCTATCGTATTTCCTCAATGCCAGAGTTCGCAATAAATTTACTTGTTATTTTATCAGCTTGGCACGGCCTCCTTCTTTCTTGTTTTCAAAATAAATTTTAGTAGAAGATATTTTTTTTCGGACAAAAACTTTTTCAGTGATTCGCTGGAAAAGTTGAGGCCACACATGGCAAACGAATATTTCTATCGTAATATCACGTCTAAAAATAGTCCATGAATACCGCCATTCCAACATTTTTGTCTCCAACGCCTCATCTTTTGTCAGTTCTTTTCACATGTCGTGAGTTAAAACATTGTGGTTTCATTTGATATAGGTTCCCGTAAAGTGTATGCATGTAAATGAGCATGAGAGCTTAACAAATACAAGTAATTGAGAGTATGTGTGCTATCCTTATTAACATTATTAGTGTCAAAGTTGTTTAACATGCTGCTGTCTCGATTAGTCTATATATTTGTATTGCCTCAACGCGCATATTCACTTTCAAATATTTATATCGTTGTCAACGTCGAAAGGGCAAAACTTTGCGTGCCGCTGAATAAAAAATATAATTAATAATAATAAATTAACACGTGTTCAAATCTCTAGCCAGGCGTCACAATCATTACAGCCACTCATCGAAAAACAACCACTTGGAACGAATCACTCAGTTTGAGTGACTTGCATGAGGGTTGTTTTTGTTTTGCCTTTGTTTGCCGAATGGTTGCTTCTTATTGTTCTCATTTAATGCTTATCTTGTTTATGTGGTGTTAACGCCACGCGACGGGTGTTAATTAGCTCCAAAAAGTAGAGTTATTTCCTTTCACAATTCCATGTTATTTGTGCGGGTTGAGTCAGGCGTTTTTTTTTTAACCCAAACGGAGATTAAAAGGATTAAGAGTGATGTAAGTATACGCAATAATTTAAATTATGGGAGCGTATAGCACGGAGATGAGCAAATTATTCAAAACTGAAAAGTGACTCCAGAGGTGTTTGCTATAATAGAAAAAGGTGGGGAATACTCAAGATTGACTCAATATTTGGGCATCTAAGCGCATGACGTATGCGCGACCCACGACTGCAGGCTATATATATAGATATATATATTTCTTTCAGTCCGCCAATAAGATATTTAGTGTGTTTATCGAAACATGGTGACAGCTTCGAATTCAGTCCATTCCAACCGACTAGGTGAAGCGGATTTTAAGCTAGTTCATTTAGACCGCTTGCCCAACAAGAACTACATATATTAGCCGGATTGGAATCTCGTGTATTTCGACAGTCGTTTTTACAGATAATTAGTGAAGCGACAAAATGCTCGAAATACAAAAAGTGACAGAATTGCTAAAGTACAATGTACGAGGTTGCTAATACGAAAGGCGGATAATGATGCAACCCTCTACGGACTGCATCTGACGGTAACGAATACAGAACATAGTGCGCAATCCATCTCTCGACGAAATACTCGACGATGGTTACGAAGGCGTGGTTCTTAGACACTAGGAGGTTGAGTTCGAGTTCAAGTCCGACACTGACGATTTGCTGGGGTCTGGCTTTCATTGCTTGCCCCTCGTAAAAACAATATACACAGTTGTAGAGAACTTCCCAATGTTACTATCAAAGTTAATACTCTAGTATAAAAAAATCATAATTCAACCTTTCCAATAAAGGAAAACTATACATTTAGTCGGCAAACTTTTAAAGCAGCAAATTTATTAAGTCAAGCCGAGCACCGCAGTCAAAGCAATGCTATAGATCTGCAGATGTTAAAAGGAAATTCCACAGCCCAAATATTAATATGAAAAATGCTCACCTTTAACATTGCCACAAAATATACGATGACATTTTTGGAGCATGCATGCAAAAACTAATGAACGCATTTTGAATGAGCAGTAGCAGAGCATAAAAAGCAAATTGAAAACGAAGTCACCGTCACCAAAAAGAACAAAAAGCCAATGCATTTTGTAAGTGCTGCAACAGCAGCAGCTCAGCAATAATGTCAGTCGTCGTAGTGAGCGCAGTTGAGTGGCAAGCATTAAAAGCACTCATTTGCGAAGCAGCACACAGCTTAATGACACACAGTTGGCAAGCAGAGCATAAAAAAAAATGGAAACACAAACACACACACACACACAAAATAAAATGGAAGGAAACTGCTGGCATTCACTGTGCTAACTGCTTGCTACCTCTGCGGCGCTACGTTAATATTCGTATACGAAATTTTCGCTTTCCCCGCTTGTACTCTCCTAATTACTTGCATTTCTGCCGCCGCATCTTTGACCGACAGTTATTTATTTTATTTTTATTTATTACGTTTTATTTTTTTGGCGACCTGCAGTTGTCCTCAGTGGCGCGCTGGGCCGAACAATTTACATTTATGTCACATGACACTGTTACGAGTGCTCTAGATTCATACACACACACACACACATTCTCGCACATATGACAAGCAAATATATGTATGTATGCACATATCTGTCCATTAAATTCAACTGCAATGACTTTGCTGTTGGCGCATTGAAGTAGGCTGAGGCTGCCAGTCATGTCAACTCAAATGTCATTTCAACTGACATTTTATACACTTTTATACTATTTGCATACAATTCACAATTTGTTGCTCCCAGGGTTACAATTTCGCTCGACAGCAGTGTTGTGTATGTACATATGTAGTACTATCATTGTTGTTGTATCGCCTGGCAGTACACCGCCACCGGCAAGCTGCAGCACTTGAATATCTCGCTTGTGAATATTACAAGTGTTTTACGTGAAAGACCTAGTTTTCGTCTGTGTTTGCGTGTGTTTGTGTATGTGCGATGTGTACATCTCATTGAGCGCCTATATTTATGTCATGAATTTTGCATACACTAACTCATACAATCATATCATTCTGCCGTACTCTATGAAGCTGAGTCAACAAAAACTCTAATAATCTTTTGAATGGAAATTGACAAATATTTTTGACATTTGCATTTATTACACTTGTCACAAAGCCAGCTCGACAAGCGACTATCCAAATTTTCTTCCTCTCAACTACATATACTGTATATGTATGTATGTGTGTATGTCTGTATGTGTTTGATCTCAAAAGGATGCGCTGCCATTTCCCTGCAGTCAAATGCACTAGTTGTAAACTAGTTCACAACTAGTATGGGAATTAAACATTAGGAATTTATTAATATGCCAAATATGTTTCTTTTAAATTTTACAATTTTTCAATAGGGCGCTAATATGTATAGCAAAATAAAACACGCGGACACTTCAGTGCGCGAGCCAGAAATTAAAGTTCTGTGCCGACTCTACAAACACAAATATGGGAGAGAGTTTTATAAGGCATCCTTTTTTTAGTTGTAGCATGAGTGAAAATAGTAGTAGAAATTAGTAAAAACATTATTAGCATTAATGAAATTAGTAAAAGTAATTAGAAGTAGCATTAGAAGAAATAACAATGGAAATTAGTAAAAACAGTAGTAGAAGTTAGTAAAAAAAATATTTGTAATTGGTAGTAATATAAATAAAAATGGCAGTACATACTAGTAAAAATAGCAGTAGTAGAAATTAGTAAAAATAGTAATAGTAATTAATTAGTAAAAGTCTTAGCAAAAGTAGTAAACAACGTAGTGATAAATAGTACTAGCGCAATTAAAAATTGTAGTAGAGGTTAGTAAAAATAGTAGTAGAATGTAGTCAAAATAGTAGTAAAAATTATTAAAAATAGTAGTAGTAATTAGTAGAAGCATTAGCAAAAATAGTAGTAGAAATTGGTCCTGAAATGGTCCCGAAATATATAGCCCAAAAATAGTGCAGAAACGGCCCAGAACTTGCAACTTGTACATTTCGAAATAATTTTCGAACTGGTCATACCATACCCCCATTAAATATTAGCTCACAAACTAGTATGATTGCATATGGTTGCATACTAGTTTGGCTTTTTACTGCAGGGTTGCTATTGTGCAATTTGCATAACCTCAAGAGCCGGTAAGGATATGCAGCACTGGCTTTGTCGCAGCCGTTGTAATGGGGCAAACTAGCTTTACAGATTTTATATTCAATATACTATTTATTTGCTGTGTTTGAAAATAGTGTATGTTTGATGATTCAAGTATTCTCAAGTATTGTCAGTTTGCTTTTATGATATGAAAAAAATTGTTATTCATAAGTGTATGTAGTATTTATTTTTATTTGCATAACTCCTCCTGTAATCCACATTGCTATGCGACAAAATGTATGATTTTATTTTGTGTTGCTTTCCTAAATATTCTATGTATTTGCTGCTTTTGCTATTCTAGAGCTAATCCACTACTGCGATTTGCTTGTCACTTCAACTATTTATGTACATACTTTTAGCAATTTTGCATGACAACGCAGTAGTATTTATGCTTCCACTTGTGCCAACTACCTTTGTTTTATACCTACTATACCTTTATGAAATCAGTGACGCATTCCTTTAGTCACTTTTATTTATTTAAAGCACATCATTTTAACTGCTTTGTCTATACTAGTTTCTAGTGTTTCTCTCTATATTTTCAACACATTCCCAGTTCATCTACCAACTACCTAATATTCTTTGACCTTGCGCAAGTAAATATTTCATTCTCTCTTGCTGTTTTTTCGCTGCTCTAAAAACTTACAATTTCCTTATTCATTCCCTCGTCACTATTCCCGTGTATCTATCCTGTTTCTTCTCTGCTTCTTAAATATTTTGCACAAAGAATTTGCATATCATTTTATTCTATTGCTCTACACTTCACCAACTTCCTGAATGGCTTAGAAATATTTCATTGCATATTTTCCGTAGCGGAGTCGCTTTTGTTTTAACATTTTTGGGTTTGCATTAAAGTGTCATGATTTTGCATTCTTTGTAATTTTTTTCCATTTAAATGTGTATTAAATGCATTTTATTTATTCATGAAGTGCTGCAGCAAAGTTAACTAACGTAGTTGAAATAGTTTGCAAATATATTTTATGGGTATTCGTTGTGTCATAATAGTGAGTGGAAATAGCTGAAATAATACATTTAGCTATAGCATACATTTTTTTAAATTAATAGTTTAGACTATTTACGTCATTGTTTCCCTTTTACACTAACATTAAATTATTTGTTCTGTATACTCGTTGAACATCTTGAGAGTGTTAAGGCAATATGTATCACATCGTGGACTTAGATAGTCGTAATGCTCAAAACTATTCACTTTCTCCTCAATATAACCGAGCAGAAACAACTAGTCTTAATTTTTGATGTTTCGACTGCTTAGTGGGTTTCTTTCAATAAATTATTGTTTTTATATGTGTGTGAATGCTTGTATTTATTTACGTTACTAGTTTTCCACTATAATTATTGTGAGCTTTCACTATTCAAATAATTTCGGTACGCTAGTTTATTTTTTTATGATTTTTTTATAAAAATGCTCTTCATTGTATAATAAACAATAATAGTCGAAGTTTTAGGCTAAGCGTAAATTTTTATACAGTTCTTATCAAACTTTTTAATCAGAACATTCAGAAAATATTCGAGTATGTAGTTTTATAGTCTGTTCAATTTTAGTATACTTCTTCTTCTTCTTAATTGGCGCTATAACCGCCTAGGCGATTTTGGCCGATTTCAATATTGCACGCCAGCCGCTCCTCTGCTTTGCTGCCTGGCGCCAGTTAGATATCCCAAGTGTAGTCAAGTCCTTCTCCACCTGGTCTTTCCAACGTAGAGGAGGCCTTCCTCTTCCTCTGCTACCACCAGCGGGTACCGCGTCGAATACTTTCAGGGCTGGAGCATTTTCTTCCATACGTACCACATGACCTAGCCAGCGTAGCCGCTGAATCTTAATTCGCTGAACTATGTCTATGTCGCGGTACAGCTCATACAACTCATCGTTCCATCGTCTGCGGTATTCGCCATCGCAAAGACGTAAGGGACCAAAAATCTTTCGGAGAATCTTTCTCTCGAACACTCCAAGCGCCATCTCATCCGATGTTGATAGGGTCCATGCTTCTGCGCCGTACATTAGCACGGGCATGATGAGGGACTTATAGAGCGTGGTTTTCGTTCGTCGAGAGAGGGCTTTACTGTTCATTTGCCTACTCAGCCCAAAGTAGCACTTGTTGGCAAGAGAGATTCTTCGTTGGATTTCAAGGCTGACATTATTGTTGGTGTTGATGCTGGTTCCAAGATAAACAAAGTCCTCCACTTTGTCAAAATTGTAACTGTCAACAGTGATGCGGGAGCCAAGGCGCGAATGCGCTGACTGCTTATTTGATGACAGGAGGTACTTCGTTTTGTCCTCGTTCACCTCCAGACCCATTCGCTTCGCTTCCTTGTCCAGCTTTGAAAAGGCAGAACTAACGGCGCGGTTGTTGAGGCCAATAATATCGATGTCATCGGCATACGCCAGCAGTTGCACACTCTTATAAAAGATGGTACCTGACCGGTTTAATTCTGCAGCTCGAATTATCTTTTCTAGCATAATGTTAAAGAAGTCACACGATAGGGAGTCACCCTGTCTGAAACCTCGTTTGGTATCAAACGGCTCGGAGAGGTCCTTCCCAACTCTGACTGAGCTGGTGGTGTTGCTCAGTGTCATTTTACATAGCCGTATTAGTTTTGCAGGGATATCAAAGTCAGACATCGCGGCATATAGGCAACTTCTTCTCGTGCTGTCGAAAGCTGATTTAAAGTCGACAAATAGATGGTGTGTGTCGATCCTCTTCTCACGGGTCTTTTCCAATATTTGGCGTATCGTGAATATCTGGTCGATGGTAGATTTACCAGGTCTAAAGCCACTCTGATAAGGTCCAATCAGTTCGTTGACGGTTGGCTTTAGTCTTTCACACAATACACTCGATAGAACCTTATACGAAATGTTAAGAAGGCTGATCCCGCGGTAGTTGGCGCATATTGCAGGATCACCCTTCTTGTGGATTGGGCAGAGTACACTTAAATTCCAATCGGCGGGCATGCATTCGTCCGACCATATTCTGCAAATAAGCTGGTGCATGCACCTTACCAGCTCCTCGCCACCATACTTGAATAGCTCAGCTGGTAACCCATCAGCTCCAGCGGCTTTGTTGTTCCGTAGCCGCATAATTGCTATTCGAACTTCATCGAGGTCGGGTGACGGGATGTTAATGCCGTCATCAGCGATTTGGGGTTCGGGATCTTCATCTTCTCCGGCGACGCTTTCGCTGTCACCATTTAGCAGAGTGGAGAAGTGTTCCCTCCACAATCTAAGTGCGCTTTGGACATCAGTCACCAGATCGCCGTTCTTGTTCTTACAGGAATTCGCCCCGGTCTTAAAACCTTCCGTAAGTCGCCGCACCTTTTGGTAAAATTTTCGGGCGCTTTTCATGTCGGCTAGCATCTCAAGCTCTTCACACTCACGCATTTCGGCCTCTCTCTTCTTTCTACGGACGATACGTCTCTCTTCCTTTCTCAACTCCCGGTAGCGTTCCCATACAGCTCGCGTTGCGCCCGATCGCAGCGTGGCCCTGTAGGCAGCATCTTTATTTTCCGAAGCGGCGCGGCATTCCTCATCATACCAGTCATTTTTTCGGGTTCGCTGAAAGCCAACGACTTCTTCAGCGGCGGTACGCAGTGATCGAGAAATGTGCTCCCAGTGCTCGCAAATTCCGGTTTCTTGAGAAGTGCTCTCAGTGAGCAGGTGTGAGAGTCGAGTGGTGAAGTTTGCAGCTGTCTGTTGCGATTGCAGCTTTCCGACGTCAAGCTTTCGCTGTGTATTTACACGCACGTTTTTTGATGCACAGAGGCGTATGCGCATCTTGGCTGCGACAAGATAATGATCCGAGTCGATGTTCGGTCCTCGGAGTGTACGTACGTCTAATATACTGGAAGCATGCCTTCCGTCTATCGCAATATGATCGATTTGGTTTCGCGTTTTTCGATCTGGAGACAGCCACGTAGCCAAGTGTATTTTTTTATGCTGAAACCTGGTGCTGCAGACCACCATGTTTCGGGCCCCGGCAAAGTCGATCAGTCTCAGTCCGTTGGCGGAGGTTTCATCGTGGAGACTGAATTTTCCGACAGTGTGACCAAAGATCCCTTCCTTTCCCACCCTGGCATTGAAGTCACCAAGCACGATTTTGATATCGTGACGGGGGCAGCGCTCGTAAGTGCGTTCTAAGCGCTCGTAGAAGTGATCCTTGATCACATCGTCCTTCTCTTCTGTCGGTGCGTGGGCACAAATCAGCGAGATGTTGAAAAATCTCGCTTTGATGCGAATCGTGGCGAGACGCTCGTCCACTGGAGTGAACGACAGTACTTGGCGACGAAGCCTCTCTCCCACCACAAATCCAACACCGAACTTGCGCTCCTTTACATGGCAGCTGTAGTAGATGTCGCAAGGCCCAACGGTTTTCTTGCCTTGCCCCGTCCATTTCATTTCTTGGATGGCGGTGATGTCAGCCCTTACTCTTACGAGGACATCAGCCAGCCGGGCAGCGGCACCTTCCCCATTCAGGGTTCGGACATTCCAGGTGCATGCCCTTAAATCGTAGTCCTTAAAACATTGCTTGTGGTCGTCATCAAAAAAGGGAGATCTCATCCGAGGCACATTGAAATTTTTAGTATACTATTAGTATAAAAATAGTAAGAAAAAACTGAGCAAAAGAAAAGGATTTCACACCAATAGTCAGAAATGTGCATTCAGATAGAAATACTTTTAGGATACTCTTTCTCTCTCTGCTTACTATTAGGAATTAAATATCTCTGAATGCTACAAAAAGTCAAATAGGTATACACCAGTAGTCACTTCTTTTTTGCTATATCCCAGTCGGACGCTTAACGCTGGTATTACTGGAGAACAACCGTCAAGGATTGTTATCAAAACGGCAGTATTTTTGCTACTTGTACGAAATGGATCGCAACCATTTTACGTACCAAGGATTATTGGGCAAACTTAATTCTACTAACAAGTCATTTTATGCATCTCTAATCAAATTCAGTAAATGGAGGGCTTATGAATAGGATAGACCAGGATACTCGCATTTTGAGTTAGCAGTAGAGGCACTTCGTTGCCGACCTTTTGTATTTAAGCGAACGAAGTATGAATCTAAAAACTGTTAATTAGATATTGAGCTACTAATGGAAACAGCAAGCCTTCCAAATAGCCTAGGAAATTTTGCTGTTAGTTTAAGAGCCAAAATGAGTTGACATTGGAGTAGATCGAAGTTTTTTTTAGATATCAAGAGAAGACAGTAGAGAGCAGCTGTTTTACAAAAAGCTTCTTCTTATACCTCTTCGAACTTTATCGATCAGCCCAAGCGATGTCTAGGTATCAGCTCACGAGTTTTGAAAAAATGCAGGTCATACGCTTAGGGAAGTATCATTGCACCAAACGTTCTCTACTATTTATTTTTTCTTAATAGGAAACCTAGTCCTATATGTACAACGTATCAACTAATGCTATACCTGGAGTATTTAAACTTTGCCAAAAATCAGCTAAAGTTATTTCTACTTCGATCGTAAATCGAAAGTGCCGCCGTCTGTTATAGAGCTCTTTCAGTCCACCTCAGAAGAAAATAGCTGTTAGAAGAATTGTTTTTGGTAACTAAAACCTGCACGTACAATGTTAATATTTTTTGAGTGTCGATTTCACCTTTTTTTCAACAAATTTGGAAAATCTTCAGATAATAAAATTGTTTTAGATAGCTATTCTGCGGAAAATTTTACCAGGAGGTTTCCAAGACGAAATCCGTGCGCGGTTTTAAATGAATTCTACACTAAATAAAAGAACCGAAAGTTTTATAGCAAAGTTAGATAAGAACGCTGAAAACTTTTATTTTAAATGTTAATGTGAGACAGACAAAATAAATTGAGAAAATTTTGAGGGAATATGTATTTGTTTTTATTTTCTCTGAACTGTTCGTTCCTTGTATAAAGATTCTATCTGACAAGATCCCCACTAAAGTTGTGTTTGAGTTAAAATGTTCTGCGGAAATATTTTCGATTGCATTTTACTGGATGCGTCTTGTTTACCACAGACATATATTTTAAATAACTTTTTCTACTCTTTTGAAACCTGCGAAAACTTTAGTAGCCTGATTCTGCTTATTTCACGTTGTAATTCAAAGCTTTTTCAAGGCAGCATGCTTTTTATTAGCGCCATGCTTTTGGTAAGAATCCTGCATAGGGCTTTCCCAAAACCACTGCCTTAATTGAGCACACCAAAACCATTTTCATTTGGCATTAACTTCCAAAGAGTTTCAGTCTTTAAAACGGTAAGGAAGTAAAAATATGTAAATTAGTTTAAAAACAAGTTGAAAAAAATACTTGAATAAAAACTTGTGGTGACATTCTATTTAAAAGCAACCATTGCGACATGAGTTAGCTAAAAGTTGTATGCATATACATAGCTAGCTGAAAGTAATTAAGCACGGCAAAATTGTATGAAAATGAAATTGGCAAATATTTTCGCTGAATTGCAAAAAGTTTGCGAAACTTTTGAACTGCTTGTCTGATGTGAAAGTAAAAGTGAATAGTGAATAGCGTGCGCGCATTTATTATGACCGTACGAACATATTTTTTTAAGCCCCGCTGCAATACAAACATACGAGGGTTGCCTTTTATATTTGCGCCTAATAATGAAAACACAGTCAAATATTAAGGAAAATAGTTTTATTGTTTTTCAAAATATTCTGCATCCAAGTCAATACACTTCTGCAGCCGCTTGAACCAATTTTCAAATGACTTTTGCCACTCAGAAGAGGATACCTCTAAAACGAGCTGTTTGAAGGCTTCTACAGCTCCTTCAGGCGTTGAAAAACGTTGACCTCGCATTTTTTTTTTTTGATGTTCGGGAATAAAAAGAAAACATTAGGTGCCAAATCAGGGCGAAAACTCTCTTGTGTGAATCGATACGTGAGAGCTCGCATTGTCTTGGTGAAGAATGATTTGTCTTCGGCGTTTGGTTTTCCCTAATTCTCCAAAAACTTTTGGCAAACAAATGGTTGTATACCACTCAGAATTGACCGTTTTAAGTTTATCTAGTGGAACAGTTGCGACATGACCAGATTTTCCGAAAAAACAGGCGACCATTTGCTTTGAGGTGCTTCTTGCTCGTACAACTTTTGTTGAATTAGGCTCGTCTTAGAACACCCATACAGTCTATTGCTGCTTTGTTTCCGGCTCATATGCATAGATCCAAGATTCGTCACCTGTTACGATGTCATAAACGTGCTTTGATCTACCGCCGCTAAATTTCTTCAACATTTCTGTGCACCAAGCGACACGAGTCCTTTTTTGGGCAATTGTCAAATTATGCGGTATCCAACGAGAACAAATCATCTTTACGACCAAATGTTCATGCAATATTGAATGTATGCTGGTCCCACTAATGACCAAGGATGCCTCTATCTCGCGATATGTCACATGACGATCAATTGTATTATCAATTGCCGCACAGCATCGACTGTTTCTGGCACAACCACCGTTTTTGGACGACCTTCACGAAATTCGTCATGCAAAGATTGGCGACCACGTAGGAACTCGCTGTGCCATCGTTCCACAGTGGCTAAGTGTGCTGATTCAACACCGAAAGTAGAAGTAAGTTGATTGATGCACTCCTGTCTCGATAATCCACGTCGAAAATCGTAGTAAATCATCGCACGAAAATGTTCACGGATTAATTCCATTCTTAGGCAATATGAATTTTTAAACTCACCATAAATAAACACAAATAAAACTCGTAAGTGAAATCGTTATATGCAAGTTTAAGCTAAAAAAATACCAAACTTTACGATGAAAATATCTAATTACACTAGTCACATGTAGTGTTGCGAAGGCGCAAGATATAAAAGGCAACCCTCGTACATATCTTGATACCGTATATAATATACACAGCAAACCAAACAAACAAAAAAATTGGCTAATGAGCTCGTTTTCATATATTTTCGTATATGCGCATAGTACATGCAAGTTGAAGAACCTTCATTTTCTCACTAATTATAAAGCATACGCGTTTTGTATGCAATTTGGTTGTTTGTGCGCCTTAAAATATGCTTTGCTTGCGTTTACAATTCGCTTATTAAATGAATTTCACTGCATCACAGCTACTTTTGCCTTACATACATCAACATTTGCAACATTCACCACTCATCGCGCAACGTTCGCCGTTCGCCGTTCGCCGTGCACACTTTTAGCCGTCTTTGTTCATCACACATCGTTGCACTTATTAACACGTTTTGCGCACAGTTGCTGCGAGGCTAACAGCACACTTGTGTCATTTTTGAGTGTTTAAAAGTATGCTAATGACATTTACTAGTTTATAGCATTGGTAGCAGCTGTTCATATGTATAGATTTAAACACATACATACATACATACATACAAATGTATTGTAATGCTCGAACGTGTAGAAAATGTTTACATAAAGTTACTTTATATGCGAGTGTTTTCACATACTTACCTAAGTGTAATTCAAAAACGCTCTACTTGGCGCTCAAGGATAGTGCTCGGTGAAAGTAAATTTAGTGATACATATTTCAGGTAGATATTTTAACTGAAAATGTAAGTGCAAATTAGATTTAAAGATAGAAATGGGTTATCAAAAAAGAAATTTAAAAAAGAAATTGTTAAAAGTAGCCAAATGATAAATACAAAAAGTAATGAGACTTTCAATTACTGCATTTCGTCTATACGTAGTGGAATTGAATTGATCTCCGCTATCACTAACTTAAATTTCTTCCTATAGATTAAAGTAGAGTTCAGTTTATAAGTATTTTTCTATATAAGAATTTTTAAAAAACCTATCAGTGGGAAGAGTTTTTCAGGTCATCTACAGCTACTATTTTGAGATTAATCTTTTCAAAGTTCTTGCATAATATTACTATCAGTGAGATAGTTTTTGCTTGTTTTCTATAACAATTTTTGGGACTTATATTATAAAAGTGTTTTCATAATAATTATCAGCGAGATACATTTTTGCATTATCCATTTTAATAGCCTTTCATAATAATTATGAGTACGAAAAATGTGTGAAATCATTAAATACATTTAGTTTGAGACCTATATTGTAAACGCCTTTTGTAATATAATTATCAGCGAAAAAAATTAGAGTCACAAATAACAATTATTTTGAAATCTCTTTTATCACAGAGTTTTCATTAAAATTATCCACGATAAAGCTTTTTAAATCAATGCTAACTATTCTTTTGAGACTTATATTTTAAAATTCTTTTCATATTAATTATGAGAAAAAGTTTTTAAGTAATCGGTAACTACTGTTTTGTAATTTATATTTTTACAACATTTTCTTATTAATTTAGGGTGAAAAAATGTGTTAGTTCTTCTAGGATTTTTAGTTTGAGAAATATTTTATAAAAGTCTTTTCATAATTATTATCAGCGAGTTAAATTTTTAAAGTTATCAACAGCTATTATTTTGAGACTTATTATAAAAAAGTATTTTCGTGATAATAAGTGCTGGGAAAAATTTCTTAAGTCATCGATAACTCTTACTTTAAGACATATATATTTTAAAAGTATTTTCATGACTATTTTCAGCTAGAAAGTTTTTTAATAATAATTCACAGCTAGAAGTTTTTTAAACAATTGATTTCATAATTATGATTAGCGAAATAAATTTTTTAAGTCATCGATAACTATTATTGCGAGCCTTATATTCTAAAAGTATTTTCTTACTAGATCTGTAACGGTCTCATAAAGTCCTGAAATAGTCCCGAAATACTCCCCAACTTATCCCGGCAAAGTGCAGTGCTAGACCCGAGACTCAAAATAAGACTTACAATAATATTTCTATCTCATATGTACTATTTATCCAAATTCTAAAAATTTACTTTAGATACTAAAATAAGGAACTGCCCTCCTTACCGCTGAGTAGAGCCAGTGTATTATATTATGTTGGGTTCCATCTGGAACCTTCTTTAAATTAATAAACATTAAAACAAATATTGAAATTAAAACTTAAACGAATTATAATTAAAATTAAAATGAATTTCGAACCAAATTCAGAATTGAGAACAAAACTTTATTGTTCGGATCAGAAAATTTTTAGTACATGATTGAAATTGTAGAACCCTACCCTCCAAGCCCACGCAAACAACCGTGTGTGAACTAAAATATTTACTTGCCATTTCCACAAGTGATACATTTCGTGTTTCGATTTTTCATTATGACCCTAATTTATTGTAGACCATAAAGTGTACACGAGAGTAAAGAGATACAGTAAAAAAAAAATTGATTCCTGGATAAAGTGATAAGAGGTAAAAAACTATAGCAATCAGAAGGGGGAAAACAATAAATTGTATGCTTATATAAAAATTTGTCACAGCTGTCAATGTTAGTTTTGTATTGCGGTGAGTATATATGTATGTATGTATATAATATATGTGCACTGGCTAACCGCAGCGGTTAAATGCGCTGAATGCCAGCTGGCCGCAATTGCAAACAAAATATAAATCATCAGAAAAATGTTGGCTGCAAATGGGCGGTACAAACATGGAAGCGCAATTTTTTCAACAGCTTATGTACATCTGGTACATCTGTGAGTGTATGTGTCAGTGCACATACATACATACATTCAATTGAATACATAAATTGTTTTGAAATTTTTTTTAAATACCTTCATATCTTTTATTGAATGTTTATATGAATGTATGTACGCATTTAAAATTTAAATACATTTTTTTTGTTTACATATAAAGATCTGCCATGTGATTATATACTTGAGTAAATGGGCCATTAAAATCCATATTTTATTGCATTAGCATAAAAACTCGAACGCGGCAAAAATGATTTTCACGAAATTAATAAAATTTAAAACAGCTGAAAAGGAGGTCAAACCGAGAAAGCTTGCTACATACTAGCAAAATGTGACTATAAAAAAATTGTGCCAGTGTTGACAATTGGACAGGGTGTGCACATAAATACAAATATACAAAGGTGCTTCCAATGTAGTGTTGCCAGGAAAAGTTTTCGTTTGGAACTAAAACCGTTGAAAAAAGAGCTTGAAGGAGCTAAATTATACAATAAGTAGCTAATGTAATGAGATAGTTAGTTTTTGCCAAGCTTAGCGCTTATTTAGTTAAATCTATTTATTTTCTGTAACTTAAATGGCATATGTAAAACTTATTTTGTAAATTAGACTAAGATTTCAGTAATAATCCAAAACTAATTTACTCAAGAATTGGAAAGAAAAATATTGAATAATTTCTTCGCAAAAGTTGTATTTCATTTTAAAGATAACATTTGGCAGTCTATCTTACAGAAAATGGTAATTATAAACATCACACAAATACATAAAAAGTCAAAGTATAATATAATTAAAGAACGACTGAACTTCGGCTCCGGCTTCGGTCATGTTCGGTCACAAAAGTTCGGCTCGGCTTCGGCCAAGAGCAGCGTTAGATAATTCTAAAGGGGGTACAGAAGAGCTAGAAGCTAAAGCTAAATTTTTGGAGCTTAGTGAAAAAATAAAGAGTTAAATCTACCTTCAAAATCACTGAAATGCCAAGACTGATCTGTTATCGGATTTAATATTGTAAATATGGAAAAATATTATCCTATATTGAATGTATTCAACGTGGTAAACGTAGGTGATGGCTAAGGAAGGGGAAGGCCTCTTTGCATTTGAAAAATTAAGTAGAGGAGGAATTAGTTAAGCCAGTTAGCAAAGCAAAGGAGCGACTGGCGTGCTATATTTAAAACGACCAAATCGCCTAGGCGATTATAGCACTAACTAAGAAGAAGCAGAAATATATTTAGGAACCGCCTTTTTGGGGAGCTTACAAGAAAAGCGCTTATAGAGAGAAGGCTATCAGTTTTAGTCACTGAATGAAATATCTTCGAAAATTACACAACAGTTCTAAAAATACCCGAGTCCTAGAATCATCGACACTAAAGTACTCGATCCACAAAAGTACTTGATAATTTCGTTCACTAATTTCGTCAATATTCTCTAATTTTGCTAGATAGTTAGTGCTATAATTGCCCTCAGATGCTTCATTAACTTGTCGATCTTGATTGGGTGAATTTCTGGGGACTCCTGAGTAATTATTTTTGTTTCGCTAAACTATAGATCGCATGACAGATATAGTATTTATTGTCGCAAGAAACCTTTAATGTGCTCATCATTCCAAACTGCCAAGATCTTTCTCTACAAAATAGATTTGGTATTGGTTAGCCAAGAAACATAGTTTTAAAAATAACTTTGGAATTAAGGTATGAAATTTTGCAAATCTAATCACGAATCCCATATAAAAGTTAAAATGAAAAATATTTATACATTATAGGCTATGATTCGCGAGGAGGTTATCGTTTTGCCGATGAGCAAAATTATAAAAAGTAGATCAATGAAATATAAGTGATATCAATTTGCTCTTATTATTTTGTGTAGCCACCTTTATCCGCCAGTAAGTGACTTTATTTTTCCAAACAAAAAAAACGATATGAAATATATTCATTCACACTCTTTTCCGCCCCGCGCGCAAATACAATGATTTAATCACTGTCAGTCAATCGAATCGGGTCCATGGCATCAACATGGTGACGCTTCTTGGCAGCTGCAATGAAATTTGATAGCCCACATACATATAGCGGCAACAACCACAAGTAGCTAGAGGCTAAGATATTATTGGTTATGTATGTGTGTGTGTGAACCCGTACAAATACTGTAAGGATTGGTGTGCGTGGAATATAGATTGACACAGAGATTAATTAAGCGACAGCGCATACTAAAATATATAGCATTTTGATTTGTCAAAATGAGACACATTCGCAGGTGTCGTTGCTGTAGTTGTTGTTAGTTTAGTTGCCAAAGCGGCATCACTCTCATTGCCTAAGGCCAGCAGTTGCCTATCTACCTGTGTGCTTTCTATATTCATATGTTTGTATGTGTGTGCTTATATAGATGTGGCACGCTGGGCAAATTGCCAGCCAAAGGCGCTGGGTTACGGCGATGATTAATTTGTGGCGTCGCACATCTGCTGCGCAATATTATAGCAAATATCCGTATACCTACATATAAGCAAATAATATATATAAACATATTTGGCTACATTCCTGTATATGTATATATTGTATATGTGTTATAGTAGATTAATTTGTTGGCTAGCTGCAGCGAACCGGCAAATGACTAATAACCGGTTGAAAAAATCACAGCGGCTACAACGAAAATTAGTCAGCGGCAATTGGCGATCTATTTTCTAAATGTTTCTTAATAATTTTATAGTAGCAACATAAAATACAAATTTAAAGAAAAAATAAGGAAATTTACCGCAGCATTAGCCGAAACATTTAAATATTTAATTTATTGCACTTTTTAGTATGCGCGGAATGCTAAATGAAATTTTAATTGAATTATATATATATATATATATATATATATATATATATACATTATTGTGGGACTTTTAAAAGAGGGCACTTTGAAACATGTGATTCTTTTGTTTATTCGCTTTGAAGAAAAAAATTGTATTAATTGCTTTTGGCATACATACAGATCTAATTTTCTTATTTTTGCCACTTTTTTTTTATTATAAAACTCGTTTAATTTACTCACTCAATTTGTATCATTATTTAGCTGTCATTTAGTTAATGGACTCATTTATTGTATTGCATATTTATTGCATATACTTTTTGCATTAGCAGAATATTTAAATTTGGTTCCTAAATGCATGCAGGGCAGGCAGGGCGTATGAGTAATTTGTAGTAAGCAAATTTTTTATAAACTAAGAATTTAAGGAACTGATGAGAGAACTATTCACCTATGAAATTTCCTTCCCCTTGCACTCTAAAGAAAAAGGGATTTTATTTTAAACTAGCAAATACCCGGCGTACTATGTTTACACATATACATATATATTTGAAATATTTTATTTAAAACCACTTCGGTTCAACGTAAAGAGATATACAACTCTCATAACCTGATTCTTCGACCAGCCTCTGGAATTTTTGCCCAGTAGCAAACGAACGAAAGTGCAGCTTGTATGTAGCTCAAGCTTTCCAAGACTAAAAAACTTTCACATGCTGCGAAATTAGGCTTGAAATTCCTTTGAAATTCTTTATGAAATCAGCATTTTCTGTTCAGCAAGCAGGCGCTTGCACTATATATTTTAAATCTTATGAATTGTTTGTCAAATTTTAAAATACAAATTTATCAAAATTATCTCTATGTTTATAAAGCCAAGTATTCTCTTCCTGCTAATCCATTTAAAATATGGTAACTGCAGTTATTAAAACAATTGACCGCGTGATGATTTTATCACCAATATTTTTTATGATATTTTTTTTTTTTTTAATTTTTACATAAAAAAATAATTTTTTCCATAATAGAATAAGAATTTACATATAATTTATAATAATTCAACAAAAGAAATGTATTAATCAAATTTGCAAAGAATTTTCTACAATACTTTATATGGATAAAAAAGGCGTAAGACCCAAATTTCTGAAATTTTTCAAAAATCTCAACCAGCATTTTCAGTCGCTTGAGATTTCGCCACTATTAAGATAAAATTACATATACTTTCAAAATCCATATCTAAAAGTATTATAAAATTAAAATTCAAATTTAAAACTTTGCAATTTTCACGAACATTTGTCCAATTTTTATAAAATTTATACAAAATTTGAAATTTTGTTGTATATCCTTTTTCTTATATTACTTTTGTTGTTGTTATATTATGTTTGTTATACATTTTTTTTTCTTATATTACAAAATAACCCATCGTTAGTTAGGCCTGAAATAAGTATAGGAAGTATTCTATTTTGAATTGGAATCAGTGCTTCCGAAATGTTTTTTGTTTCTTCTATTTCGTAGAAATTATAATCATGATTATTTTGTTTTGAATAGAATTAAGTTTTAATATCTTAGTATTAGTTAAATTATTCAAAAATAGCTTTGCTATAAAGCATTCTTTCTACCTTTAGCCACGTAACAAAAACATCTTCCTCTACTCAGCTTGCATGACATGCCATAATTTTATGCACTTACTTTTCCTACTTTTCATCCGAGTTCAATTAAGGGCTGAAAAAATTTTGCGCTGACTGCCACTTAATTTAAGTTCTTGAATACCTAAAATTAATTGTCAGCTATTTGATTAAAAATAAGATACTTTCATTAACGTAAAATAGCACTTACTTGCTCGCATACTTTACGGCGACATGAAAGTGAAAGTTTGGCAGAATAAGCGAAATAATGCGCTGCTCAATGTCGTATATTACACTTACAAGCGCAATGTAGTACGAAAAGCAGACACGCACAAGAATTTTACATAAGCGCTGAGCTACTGAGAAACTTGCAGGTCGAAGGAAAAACTAAAGAAAGTGACATGACAAAATAGTAGTTAGCGACTATAAATTCATACAGCATTTTCTTGCACCAAACTTTTCCACGTGCCACGTTGTGTAAAGGAAAATAATAATACTGCACATGTTAAAAAGCAAAAAACCAAAAGAGCTACACGCAAACAAAAGAAAAAATAAGCGGAATTTTACGCGAGAAACATGTAAAATATAAGCCACAGCACTTTTTTGACTTGCTGTCGCTAAAGGAGAATATTTTAAACAAACCAAAAAAAAATAAAAATAAATGAGTAACTTGCAGTATATGGGATGCCAGTGAGTATATGGGGTATCACTCTTGTCAAGTACGTTGAAGTGCGCAGCGAAAGTTGGCGAGTAAATTTTTAATTAATTGTAAAAGTTTTGTAGAACACGGAAAGCCCATAAAATTCTGGTTAATTTGCATTGCAGCCAAGCCAACTGAACAATGCAAGAAACTGCAAGCGAACCTCTACGACATGAGGGGTCAAAGTAGAAGAATACTAGCGTAGTTGATATACGATATGATATTAGATGGAAGTAAAATGGTAAGCAAAAATTAGAGTGGCGTAGCAGGGAAATTGTAGGCAAGAGAAAAGGTAGAAAGATAAGTATAAGGCGGATACCGTGCTTAGCACGAAGTTGAGTGGTGGAGGTTTCGTTTATAGCAAAATTTTAATATCATGGCAGTTTCTGTTATAAATAAAACCGTATTTGTAATAAAAAAAATTGAGTAACAAAGTTATAAATTGCTTAATTATAACAAAAGGAATACGACCAAATTTAAAATAGGAACAGTAGCGGCTATAAGTTTAGTTCAAAAAATAGTTTTTAATAATTATTTTGAGAGTATTAACTATAGCTCAGAATTAACGTTTAGTTTCAAGTTTTATACTTCGCTTAGAAAATAAAAGTTATTCTTGTTAGTTTTATTTTTTACTTGGAAAATAAAATTTAATTTTCGAGATTTATTTTTTGCATTGAAAATATAAGTTTTTTCTGGTTTTATTTTTTTCTCGGCAGGTAGCAATTTTTTTATGGAGTTCTATTTTTTGGTTAGAAAATAAATAGAATTTTTTTGAGTTCTATTTTTGCAAGTTTTTGGGTTATATTTTTTGGATTTAAAATAAATCATTTTTTGTAAACGTAGAAAATAATGTTCAAAAAAATTTAAATAACAATAATTTTATAAGTCATATATTTGGCTCATTAATATTTAAATATTAAAATTTTTTGGTTTATTTATATAAATATAGCTAGTTTGTCGACTTTTCTGCTTAGAAAATAAGTTATTTTTTTTTTAGTTGCTCAGAAAATAAGATTTATTTTTCGAAATTTATTTTTTTGCTTGGAAAAAAAAGTTATGTTTTCAGTTTTATATTTTTCTTGGAAAATAAGAATTGTTTGTAGAAACTTACTTTTTGTTTAGAAAATAGAAGTCAATTTTTTCGTTTTATTGTTTCTTGAAAAGTTAAAATTATAATTTTTCTGTGGAAAATAAAGATTAATTTTTTGTTTTGTTTTTTTCCTTGGAAAAGAAGAATTATCATTCGATATCACTACTCGACAAAAAAAATCTCCAAGAATAAAATAGTCCTTTCCTAAAGTGAAATTTTCTCCTGATTCCGAATATGACTTCCATTTTCTTGTGGCAGATCTAGTTTCCGAGATATCGGCGAAAATATGAAAATTCCCATTTTTGCAGAACACTACTTCATATAGGTACGGCAAAAATTTGCATTTTTCATTTTTTCGTTTTTAACTGTTGAATTATGCATTATACTAATTCCCATAAAAATTTCTTGCCTTCTTCGCCCTCAAGTATCTTCAGTAGTTTGGCCACTATGCCAAAAAACGTTCAAAAAATGTTGAAAAAAAAAACGAAATTTTTTACACAATTTCAGATTTAACCACTTTAAAATCGGAAAAATTCTATTGACGAAAAAAAGTTAGCCCTCCTATGTTGTAGGTAATTTAACTACGAAAATTTTAAGCATACCAGTACACCAATCGGACGTGCCATTGAAACTATAGCCCCGTTAACTTGCAAGCGTCTATCCTACAATTTTAGTATTACTCTGATAAAATTGGCGAGACATTTCATTTGGTCACTCTACCTTGGGGTCTAATAAATTTAAAAAGACATCAAGTATTTAATTGTCACTACTGTTTGTTGTAAATTTTGTTTTGCAAATTGTAGTGCAAATTTATACATACTATATCGGTAGATGTGTTTACGAAATGGCTTGTTGCAAAAGAGATTTTAAATGTAAAAATAATCCGGATGATTTTTGCTTTATTTGCGGACATTATATTTTCGGAAACTCAGCTCGGAAAATAACTAATTCTGTCAGAGATGCATACTTTCATTATTTCGGTTTCCGTGTAAAAAATCTCGATAAATCTTGGACACCTAATTTTATTTGCGCCTCCTGTAGATTAACTTTAATGAGATGGGTATCGGGTAAAGGTCATAACATGAAGTTTGGTGTTCCAATGATGTGGACTGAACCCTTTAACCACGACCAGTGCTATTTTTGCGTGATAGACCTTAAAGGTAAAACGAGAAAAAAAGGAAATTAGTAAGTTATCCAAATGTGGCATCAGCTAAAAAACCAAAACTACATGACCATACCTTACCCATACCTAGACCGCCTATAAGTTTTGAAGCCTCAAGCGAAAGTGACTCCGAAGCAGATAATTCAGAAAGTGGACAAGAAGGAGAGATCCCACATCGAGTCTCACAAGCCGAACTTAATGACTTGGTCAGAGATTTGAAATTATCAAAATTTGATAGCGAAGTTCTAGGATCTCGTTTGCAGCAATGGGGCAGCCTGGGCCCTTCGACAAGTACTTCCAAATTTCGAAATAGACACAAGACTTTCTCTTCTTTTTTTACTAAAAGTGAAAATATTTGCTACTGCAATGATGTTCAAGGTTTATTTGAAGCACTAAAATTAGAAAATAAAGTGGATGATTGGCGCTTGTTTATAGACAGTTCAAAGCATAGTTTAAAAGCAGCATTACTCCATAAAGGAAATTCGTTACCGTCAATACCAGTGGCACATTCTGAGAATACTAAAGAAACTTATTTAAGCATATCAAATTTACTTGAGCTCATTCAATATAAACAATTTAATTGGAAAATTTGTGCGGACTTAAAGGTAAGCAGTTTCGGTGGTACAGTTTAAAATAAATAGTATATGAAATACATCCTAGGTTGTAGCTATAGTTCTCGGACTTCAAGGAGGTTTCACTAAATATTGCTGTTTTCTCTGTCTTTGGGACAGCCGTGCTAGAGAAACCCATTATATTCAGGAAAACTGGCCACCAAGAGCTGAGTACGAACCAGGTGCCTTCAATATCGCAAACCCGCCTTTAGTAAATCCCGAACGAGTTATTTTGCCAGCACTTCACATCAAATTAGGATTAATGAAAAATTTTGTAAAGGCTTTAAATAAGGACGCGCCATCCTTCCAGTACCTAACGAAATTTTTCCCTAAAATAACTCAAGCCAAATTAAAAGAAGGTATATTTGTTGGTCCGCAAATTAGAAAGTTGCTGAAATACGAAAATTTAGCGATTCATTTATCATCAGTAGAAGCAGCGGCTTGGGACAGCTTTAAGCAAGTCGTTAGTGGGTTTCTTGGCAACAACAAAGATCCCAACTATAGAGAGATGGTCAAAGCCTTGTTGAAAAACTACAGTGCTATGAAATGCAACATGTCCCTCAAAATGCATTTTTTGCATTCACATTTGGATAATTTTCCCGCAAACCTAGGTGCTGAAAGTGATGAACAGGGTGAAAGGTTTCACCAAGACCTCATGATTTTTGAAAAGCGTTACCAAGGTTTTTGGAATGAAGAAATGATGGGAGATTATTGCTGGACAATAATACGGGAGACAAACCCAGAAAATTATAAACGGGTAGTTAGAAGTACCCACGTCCCTCACTATTAACCACCACGGTAAAATCGCTCAATTTGACTTTTTTAGATGTAGATATGTATGTATGTATTTAATGTTGTTGTCGTTGTTGTTTTTTACTGAATTGCTGATTTATACTCATATTACTCAATTGAATACAGTTTAACGTGCAAACATATGTCTATAATAAAACGTTATAAAAAAATAAAAACCTAGTTTGAATAAAAATTTTCTCTATAAAAAAATTGTAGGATAGACGCTTGCAAGTTAACGGGGCTATAGTTTCAATGGCACGTCCGATTGTTGTGCTGGTATGCTTAAAATTTTCGTAGTTAAATTACCTACAACATAGGAGGGCTAACTTTTCGTCAATAGAATTTTTCCGATTTTAAAGTGGTTAAATCTGAAATTGTGTAAAAAATTTCGTTTTTTTTTCAACATTTTTTGAACGTTTTTTGGCATAGTGGCCAAACTACTGAAGATACTTGAGGGCAAAGAAGGCAAGAAATTTTTATGGGAATTAGTATAATGCATAATTCAACAGTTTAAAACGAAAAAATGAAAAATACAAATTTTTGCCGTACCTATATGAAGTAGTGTTCTGCAAAAATGGGAATTTTCATATTTTCGCCGATATCTCGGAAACTAGATCTGCCACAAGAAAATGGAAGTCATATTCGGAATCAGGAGAAAATTTCACTTTAGGAAAGGACTATTTTATTCTTGGAGACTAAAGTTGATCAAAATTTGTCGAGTAGTGTATTTATTTCGCAGTTGGAATAAAAGTTATTTTTTGTTTAGTCTTTTGGTTTGCTTGGGAAAGAAAAATTATTTGCCGAGATTTATTTTTTACATAGAAAGCAAGTTACTTTTTTTAGTTTTAGTTTTTACTTGGAAAATGTGAATTGTTTTTTTCGATATATATGGTTGCTTAGAAAATAAAAGTAACTCTTATTGGTTTTGGGGTTTGCTTGGAAAATAAAATTATTTTTCGAGATTTGTTTTTTGCTTAGAAAATAATAATTAAATGACGAGCTTTATTTTTAGGTTTAGAAATCAAATATTTTTTATATACGTAGAAAATCATGGCAACATTTTTTTTGAATTAATAGCTATGTTTTTAATTTACTTTTTAATGATATAAATATAGTAATTTTCTTAGGTTAATTTTTGTTTTGCTCTTTAGTGAATCCTTTAGTTCCACTTATTGCGTTAAGTGTCATTCCTTGATTTGATATTAAATTTTTTTTATATGGGTAGAAAATAATGCTCTAAAAACCTTTTTGATTTTTATTTTTGGCTTTGAGAATATTTTTTCTTTAATTTATATAAATGTACATAATAATTTTTTGGGTAAATTTTTTGCTTATAAAATAGTAGTTATTTTTTAGTTCTATTTTTTGCTTGGAAAATAAGAAAAAATATTAGCATACAAAATAAACTTGTGTTTTTTGAGGTTTTTTTTTTGCTAAGAAATCATCAGGCAAAAAATATATTATATTTTCAAATTAAATCCAATATGAATAAATCAACGTCTAGTTGGGCCATTTCCTACAATATCATAGCCTATTATTTATTATAAAATCATATTAGACTGAAGGTAAGGTTAATCAAAATAAAATCTGAATTGCATTTTTTTATACTACAACACAGGTGGCTTTTCTTTGTGTTGTCATATTAAAAAATCGGAACGTTTTATTTTTCTAATTTAGAGTGAATGGTAATTTTTAACTTCTACCAAATAATTTGGGAAAATGTGAAACAATCCCCTGTCAACTCTTCTCAGCTCATATGAAGTTAATCAATGTATCTACTATTTCCTACAGCTTGCATACAAATACACGTATACAAATGTACCAATACATATAAAAGCTAATGTAATCTGCTCTTTCACATGCCTTTACCGCTGTAAGCTGGTCGCCCATGTAAGAGAATTTCTGTTCATTGTTGTCACATTTTTGTGGCGCTTAACTTTTATTAGAGTTGACATTAACGAGCTAAAAGTGCTAGAATATTCAACATGTGCCGTACTCTTGTGTAAGAATGAAATGACTGTGCTGCATTAGTATTAGTTTGTACGATCATGGGTCATGTAAGCTAGTAGAATTCTGAAATATTCATATGTTTTTTTAATACCATAACGAATACGCGCACACTCGCTTCTATATATATATATACATGTATATATGTATATGCTTGCAGCGCAGTTTCACTTTTATCTACATTGAAGCGCTCGAAAATATTCTGTAAAATATAAAAATGTAAGAATAAAATACAAGCAAAAATAGCTAACAGTAATAACAATAGCAAGGAAAGCCGGACATGTTTGAAGTTGGTTGTGCAGCTGATAGTTTTACAGCTGTTGCGCTGGGAGCTTAAAAGGCAGCGCTGAAGTCCAACTACTAGAGAAGATACATGCATGCATACTAATGTAGGGGCTATTATAACCCAGATAACATTTTCGAAGCGCTTCGAATTTATTAGTAAGAAATATTAACCTCCAGAAATGGGATTACATTTTGATTATATGCCACTCATTACACTACTTAGTTTATAAATATTTAATAAACAAGTGGTAGCTTGTTGAAAAATTATTTTTTAGACTAATTTAGGGTCGATAAACAGGAAAATGAGTTCCATTTATTTTTCCAAAGAAGCGTTTTCGGGATATAGAAAACCCTTGTTTTCGAGTTCCTTTTGCAGTTATTGAAAATAATAGTTCAAAATAGTAATGTATGTGTATCGTTATAAAGGGATGCACATTCAGATTTATTACGCACGTGATTTCTTATGCTAAAAAATAAATAGCACTTTTTAAGTTACTGACGCCTAAATGAAAAAATGAGGAAATTTTAGAGCTTTCTCGAAAATTGTTCACTTTCATTCAATCTTTTTAGAGAATAAACTTTATAAGAAAAAAATAATTAAAAATATTTTGTGGAAAGATAATTTCATTTAAAAAAGGTAAAAGTTATTATTTACTTACTTATTCAATTGGTGCTATATTTGGCCGAACTTCTCTTACAAATTGTGGTGTGCCTCTTGGTGGTGTAACACAAATTGAGGGACCTACAGTTTTACAAAGACTCCGAACGGCGAATGATTCCTTGGGAGAAGTTTTTTCATGACTTAAATACACTCGGAGATTTGCTATTGCCTGCCGAGGGGCGAACGCTTTAAGAAAAAGCTTTTGTATAATTTTGAAGCTCGCTGACGCTACACCCTCAGCTACGGCGGTCAAAGTTATTACAAATTAAATAAAATCATTCAATTTAAGATTTTGTTACATTCACTTTTTTATTTAAAAATCTGCCAACAACTTTTTATTTTGCGGTGCAATAGCCAGCAAGTGCATTTGATGTACCATCAAATTTTATATGGATTTGGATGCACTGATTTCGGCATTGGTACCCAAATTTTTTCATCACGTTTAGATTTTGAGATACAGGGTGCTGAGGGTTCTCTATAAGTTTGTCGGCATAGGTTGACTTTTTTCAATATTTTTAAATACAGTTTTCCAAATCGAAATTTAAAACTGATCTGTATTTTCCATAAAATTAGACAAACTTTTAAATCCAAAAAGTTAACATTCCTAAAGATTTTCAAACTGTTGGATTTAATTTTGTGTTAAAACTTGGCTAGAAATTTTCAAAATTGCGCACTTTTTCCAGTTATTTAGTAGGTTTATTTGATATTCTGAAGCTTTTCGCAATAATTGCAAAAGAACCTCGAAAACATTACTTTTGCTTATATATCGAAATGTGTTATTGAAAAAATATATTAAACTGTTTTTGGTACACTTTGCAAGAAGTATTTTTTTCGTGTAAACTAGTATTGTTGTTAGAATTTATGAGAATTTAAATTGAGTGATACATAATTCTTAATCAACCTCATTTGGTTTTATATTATTTGGCTATTCGCAAAAAAGGATATACCTTTATTTCGGGCTACTGAATGAGCTCATTTTAATAACTTTATGAGTGTGTACTGGGAAGAATGCAAGTGTAACGATTTATAAATCGTTCGACATATATTTGTGCCTACGTGTTTCGACTGCAGTGTACATTTTTCACTATGCCACTGGGTCATTGCTACTCGCATAAAAGTCTCAGGTAAATGAAATTGAATTAAAGTGAAAACCATGCAAAAAAAAAAATATCAGCGCTGGCATAATTTTACAAAGAGGAGTGAAATGACCAAAGCTCGGTCTGTTCGAAATGTTTGTATAATATGTTACTTTTAATGTGTCGTGTAAGAAAAGTTAATTAAATTAATGTAGATATAGCCATTCATGTACACTCGAAGAAGTTTCCTCAACCCCATGCTCATTCTATTTCGACGCTTTCGTATAGTCAGACAACTCCAAAAGAAAGACCGTGTCTAGAAAGCTAAATTTGCGAACAAATATTAGCGCAAAAATCCAAAGTGCACTTTTCGATTTGTATGGTTATTTCACAGGAAAGAGTGATTAGATTCCTTCACTGCCATATCTCTCCAACTCTGTGATAATTATTATATTGATAGCCAATTAATACAACCTTCTGGCTAGTGCTCGCAATTTAAAAATTCAGGAAATCCGGTTTTAAGCTTTGTCTCAGATCTCGGCATTGTGGTGTCTCCGATTTGACTAGGTTATTCAAAATCTGTGGACATTGATGGAGTTGAGCCATTTGAGAGCTGGCAATTTTTGTATTTAAAATGAATACAAGTTTATCAACTTATCCGCCATTTAGCTCGGAAAGGCAACATTGCGGAGGATATTTGTAAACTTCTTCCTTAGAGAACTGCTGCCGGAAAAATCCATATTTAGATCAGTCCGTGAAGTTGGAGTTTTGCTGAGGAGAGGAATTTGCTGTTAATAAAAATAGCTAGCAATAAAACTAATTTTTTAAAAACAAGTGTACTTTTCTTGAGCTCGAGGCCAGCTTTTATTAGGGAACGATTCCGTTGGCTAGACGTTATTATTTTTCGATTTTGTCCATTTTTAATAGCCATCTTTCTTGAACCAGGCACAACATACATATACAGTGACCCAAATTATTTTCCACTTGGTGATTTTTATATAAATTGTCAAAAATCAACAAAAAGTTGTTGGTAATTCACACTTGTAGCATTACCGTAAGTTTTGTAAAAAGTTTGAAACTCTGATCTATGTATGTATTGGTTTGTGAATTAATTCTCGCCTAGCAACTTCGTTTACCATGGTTCAAACCTTGGTAAAGTCTAGAAAGAAAGAAGTCCGTTGAGGAAATTTGGTGACGTGGTGCTCTCCGAAATAGCAGTTATCACTTCTACTACTTAGAAAAATCCTTCATTTCTCGTATTATTTCCTAAATAAAGTTACGCTTGTTTCTAAAATATAAGGCCAAAAATATTACAATAACTCATTTTTAAATTTTTCGCTTTGTCACATAAATCAATCTGGACTAAGAGTGATCTAAAAAAAACATGAAAAGCATAAGAATGAAATATTTTGCTATCCAATTTATCTAATAAACAACAACATGACTACCATGACGTATACGCAAAGTATAACAATGCACGTAAAAGAACTGAACGCACACGAAAGGAGGAAGGTCACGCTGCATGTATGTAACTCATACGTCACGGCACACTTTAATAAAACTAGATAAATAGCAAAAGAAAGTAGTCGGCACAGAGCTGCAAAGTTCTGTGGCATGTTTCTGCAATTTTTCTTTCTTGGTGTGTATTTGTTCTTTCCATGTATACTTACTACATACATATGTACATAGTTCAAAATTTCGTAATTTCAACTTTTAAAACTAGAAATTCTCCAATGTATAGAATGGCTAGTAAAGAAAACATATTTGAACTTTCATTGAAAGAAAAGTTTACTAAACAAAAGAGTAGAAAAAATGCAAACCATAAGAGAAAAGAAGCGATGGTTGTAGATTATAGTTAAAAAATGTTAAAAAATATGTGTAAGAAATAGCGCTATTTAAAAAAAAAAAAAATCAAAAATTAGAAACTGTAGAAAATGGTAATAGTGGTAATAGTGGTAAAAAGTCAAGGCCGCACTGTGTGAGTGTAAAGACAAAACTCGTGATAGTGCAGTAAAAAAAATTAATAGGAAATAAAACTTGTTAAAGTTTTTGCTACACTATTACTCCCTTGTCCTTTTACAGCATTTTCATAATTCAAAGTGATTGGTTTGAAATGAGCAATACTCAAATTGTGCAAATGACTGCAAAGGAGAGCTGAGATAAAAAAAAAGTCCAAGCAAAAGTGAACAATACGAATGTGTTCTGCGTGAAACAAACAAAAAATTTAACTTTTTGCCTTATAATTAATAAAATACAAAGAAGTGACCGTTGTAGTAATAATTCTGGATTCATTTATTAGCAAATTTTGAACTCCTTTGCTTACCGCCTTGAGTTGCTTTGACAAGTTTTCCTTTAATTTTTGACTTTAGTGAATTATGAATTTCCATTGTTTTTAGATAAAAGGTTGGAATAAGGAAGACAAAATTACATATTTTTTTAAAATATTTCTCGCTACAGTCGAGTTAAAATAATTTTTGCCTAGATGAATGTCACAACTCAAAACTATTAGTTTATAAAAAAAAGATAAAATGATCGGTCATATTTCATTGAAACAGCATTCACAGATTTCATATCGCATTTTGGCCATCAATTCCCTTTAGAGCTTTTCAGACACTAATTATTTCAAGTGTCTACGTTTCATTCAATTGAATTTAGAAAAGTCAAAACGGACAATTTGGACCACTTTGCCGAACTCTGAAGTAAACGCCAGCCTTCGCTCAAAATACGAAAATGAAATTTTTTTCTATTAAGATGTAAATTAGTTTCCAGCTCTCAAGAAATAAAGACTTATGCTTAGTACTAATAATCTCCACCCATGGGTCTCTTGTCATTTTCATTGTACATCTTTTTATGCCCACGGAAAAAAATTCTAATCGTTTTTGAAAACCAAAAAGATGTAAAACCAGAGTATATCAAAGAATAAAAGAATGAAGTCGGTGTGCCGTATTAAGTTTTTGATCTGCAAAAAAAAAAAAAATGAAACTAAACAATTAATTTTTATTGCTGAAAAAATATAACTCACAAAATTATGATTGCTCTTAATGAAAAAAATGCAAATTCCAAAAACTATGATTATTTTTTAGAAAAAAATTAAAACTTATAAACTAATTATTATTTTAATTAAAAAAAAAAAACAGTCACAAAAAATTGTTATTTCAGAGTGAAAAAAATTATTCGAAAAAGGAGCTTTAATTTTGATTAAAAAAATATAGGTTTTTAAAAATTTTTTTTTTTTTAAATAACAGATTTATATAGGGCGTGAAAAACATGCACATACTCAAAAATGTTCTTCGGCATTTTGAAGCTTTTATTTTTTTATGTCATTGAAAATTTTAAAATTATTATTATCTTCAGTCCCTTTTTTAAAGCAATTAAATCAGATTCACATTATTGCTGCTACGATTCAGTGATTTTATTTCCAGTAGATTACCACAAACGCATATAAATAAGTGAAACCTTGCCTTCTACGCAGCAAGCGCCCTTATCTAATTAATACGCATTGTTCGTTTGGTTTTAAAATCACGGAATACATACACACATTCATACCTAGACCATCTTGCCGCAACACTAGCAACATTCGTCGTAATTTAGCTGCAATAGCAGCACAGCCTCAAAAAGAAAGCATGCTATTTGTCCACGTCGGCCATTTTTAGTAAAGTAATGTTACAGCATTTTACGGTACACTAATCACACTTGCAAAAGTCTATATACAGATGCGTATATATATATACAGATATATATAGATATATATGAACAGCAGGACAAACACATAGTGAGGGTGTGAAAATCTGCGCAAATTGCGTGCATTTGCAAGTTTTAATATTGATGAGAGTGATGATAATGAGACAAAGCGAATAAAGCGCCGGCATACCTACACATTAATACACACATATAAAGAGTATATACGTTTATATATATACATATATTTCTAGCAACTTTCATTTGAAAGGGAGTTAAACTGTAAATCAACTTTTAGCTGGCGCAGAAATAGCACAAATTAGAGCATGAGGGAAAGAAAGTGTAAACGGTACCTAGTAAATTATCCAGGAGAGTAGGTGTGCAGCATACTCACACAAATGCAAACTAAGGGATAGTTCAGAGAAAGCGCACTACTGCAGAAATATATTTTTATACATACATATATGTAGCAAAAATCGTAGATATGTATGCAAACTTCTGCTGCTTAAGTAAATTTCCGTGCTCTGCTTGAGTAAAACGCTTTGCCACAAAATTAAGCAAAGGCAGCTGCAAACGTAGTCGTAAATTGTGCTCGCATTACCGAAACGCTGGCTTGCAAAAGCTATGAGTGTGTGTGCATCTAAATGACTGCAAGCTCGCATTAAGAATGTTGAAATTAATTTTTGATTTTTAAGCGCTGCAGTAAACTAAGAATTTTACGAAGCATTGCGCTGTAGTGAGCAGGGCGGGTAGCATTTCGCAACACGCTGAAATATTTAATTTAATTTATTGCCAGCGCATAATCAGTGAAAGCAAAATTACTGTTGAATTTTTCTTTTGTTTATAGCTGAAGTGAAAGGAAATGGAATGAGTGTCAAAAAGGTGTGTATGCAGATATTGAGGTAGGAAAGTTTCAAAAATATGGCAAAATCGCATGGTTGGTTGTAATATTTTCAGCTTTAGTACAATTCGCAATAAGGACTCTCGCTAAGTTGCATCTTTTCTTCTCCAAGGTTAGTTTCTAACTTCTGACAAAGATCAGAAATATTTTGGTTTATTGTTGGAACCATTTTAGAACTAATTCGTATCCAGTTTCGAATAATTTCGGGATTGTTTTCTACATGTTCAGAAATTTGTTGGGACAATTTTGGGAATAGTCATCTCGGAACCATTTCAGGACTATTTCATGACCAGTTCGAAATCATTACGAACTATTTCGAGTCAATTGCAGAATCATTTCAGAACTATCTCGCGACAAAAACTTTGGCACAATTTTGGGAGTAGTTATTTCGAAACCATTTCAGGGCTATTTTGTGCCCAGTTCGGAATCATTTCGGAACTATTTCGCAACAAGTTGAGAAAAACTTTGGGACAATTTTTTGGGTACACTCATTTCGGGACCATTTCAGGAATATTTTTTGTCCATTTCAGATAAATTTCGGAATTATTTCGTGACTATTTCGGCATTAGCTCGAAATAATTTCTTGGCTAGCTCACCATCAGTTCGAGACCATTTCAAGCTAGTTCGGAACAGGATCGAGAGTAGTTTTGGATGACTTCGGTGACAGTTGAGACCTAACGCAAAACTGATTTGTATCTAGTCCTTGAATGGTTCGGCATTGGTTAGAGAAGGGTTTCGAACTGGATGGGGGCAACTTTTTGACTCGGTCGAAACTAGTTCAAGACGCTTTTCGTAGTAGTATGGGATCAGTTTGAATTTCGTGGTTGGTTTCAAAGTCAAAAATGCATATACTCTTTTTCACATTCCTCTCTTCATCTCTTTTTGAAATCGGTACAGAATTTTTACTTCTGGCTAGCGCATTATTTTTTCTATCCAGGTTTAATCTTAAATCTGATTACTAGTACTCTGTTCCTTATAGCGAAATTTAGTATTAAGACACATTGTATACTGTTTTTACACAGGGTTGGTATGGCGGCGTTTTTCTATGAGGCTAACGAACGCATGGGGCAACCTTTAATGGAACAATCGATTTTTCATTTCATTTTCCGGCCATCGAACTCTGTACATTTCATTAACATTATTTCCTATATAAATTTATAGCTTCGAATTAATTAAATATCTTGTGTATTATAGTTCATTGAACTGCATTCACTAACACTACCTCTGCGTTTCTACTAAAATCCTGTAACCTCCATGGGGCACTGACCTAAATGTCACGCATCTCAACCTGTCTCACCAAGTACCCAATTATTTTCATTGTCTTAGGTGGTCAGGCCAGCGTCGTGTCGCTTTACATTGTGCTCTCTCATGTCAGTTGTGTCATTTGAATAATTTGCGTAATTCTTCACTTCTTCTAATATACCCTTAGATATCCTTACTGATTTTTTGGCTTCACAGCATTTCCTTTTCTGCCAACCCATTCCTGCACTCTTGCCGCCTACTCTGCACTTAACTGTAATACATTTTTAATTGTGCACTTTGAATGAAAGCTTGAGCTGGCGCGCGCACGCTCGCTTAATTAATTTATTCTTATTCATTCAATATGCCGTACACACTTAAACTTTCAGTCCTTCATTTTCAACTGTCATTTTCCCTATCTCTCTTGCAGGTCGCACACATGACTCGTCTTATGCGCTCTATCACATCGGCCAGCAGGCTACGGCGGGTGTTAAGCAATTCGCTGAAACCGGCAAGAGTGATGTGTTGGACAGTGCTAATGGTGAGCAACAACAACAACAAATGCAAAAACTACAGCAACAACAACTGCTTCAGCAACAAAATGCCGCAAACGGAAATTCATTTGTCGGCTTTGTATCAACATCCACAGCGAACACAATGAGAGGTGGCGGTGGTCGTGGTGGAGCTGGTGAACGCAGCATTTTCGACGAATTCAATATTCCCGCAGTTTTGGTGGGCGATGGACGACAGGAGACGAAATTCTTTGTGGACAGTAATCACAGTCTCGTGTCGCTAATGACGCGCATTGTACCATCGCCCGATTGGTTTATAGGCGTCGATTCATTTCAGGTGAGTAGAATGGTTGAAGGTAGTGATTTATACATAGAATAGAGGTTGTGAAGATTTGCCTTTGTAAATGACGTAAATTAATAGATGTCCTAGTTGTATGGAACAAATTAGGCACTATATGTCTGAGGCGAAACGACATGATGATAGAAAAAAGAATAAAGTAAGAAGTAGTTTACTTTAATATAAACCTGATAGTTGGAGCTAGACTTTACACAATGAATTACAAATATAAAATAATAATAATAATGATAGTTATTCTACAATTTTACTATTACAAAACGTCCGTCGTAAGGAGTTGAACTCCTAGTGGCTTTGAACTTCGGCGATTTTACAAGGTTTCGACTTCATTTCGGCCCCAACGCACCATTGCGTACCCAGCATGACTCCTTGAGGTTACTTTGGTATTGCCACTCTCTCTAGAGAGGATTTGGAGGAGTGCGATGTGTAGCATTTAGGGCTACTGAACATGTTCACGGATGGATCGAAACCTAGTGGGAGGGTTGTAGGTGGAGCATACTGCCGAGAACACTGTATAATAAAAAAATGACAATTAGACTGACAGCTGGTATGACAATTTCAAGCATGAATTTGTGGAAGCCACTCGAGAGTGAATCGCCCGGTTTAAAATATCGTTTGATCCTTACCGACTGAGAGAGGGAACGGTCGAAATCTGGATGGAGCTAAAAGTTGTGGTCGATGTCACTCTGTAGAGGCGTAGTAGTTTTGCCAGAACCTAAAATGCGACTTCAACAGCGGTTCTAAAGTTGACGAAAAGTGGTATGTTTGTTGTTCTCGTGTATTTTCCAGAATTTGATGCTCTGCTGAAATCTGGTCAATTGTAAATTTGTAGGTCCAATCCGCTGGTTCGTAAAAGGCTTCACCATTTCGCATGGTATGCTAAAAAAAAATCGACTCTCCCAGTTTTTTTTACCAAGGACGAAGGTTTCTATGTTAGTGAAATTACCTTCAAAATGACAACAAGTTATTGAACAACACGGTGTATTTGACATAAATCGGAATATTCTAACTACGTTGAATAAAATCTTCAATTCAATACCAATATAATAGATTTATTTTTACAGGACCGAGTACTTATTTACATTCGTTGATGGCTTTCGGCGTCAAGCAACACAGTTTCATAGCTTACTTGGTCTGTATACGATCTAAAGGGAATTTAGCAATCTGCTAGCCTCATAGGCAGTCCTAGTGAAGAATGGTATCCTGAAATCTGCACGAGAAGTCTAGGAAGTTTTTCACTAGGCATTGTAGAAGTTTTAGCTATTTAAACACCCACCATTCCTCAAAAAAAAAATCTTACTATTTACATAGATAATTTTGCATATTTGTTCATATAAACCAACGCATGCCTGCAGGATGGCTTTGCATAATCAGTGTGCATTGTAGCGTAATTGTTGGTGTTGCATACCACACAATATATAAGACACTTGCTCACTCAAAATGTCAAACCAATTTATTAGCAGCAACATTAATGCATTCACCGCAGGAGCCGCAAGCGTTAGTGGTTGTAGACGCGATGAGCTGATTATTAATGTAAAATAGCGGTGAAAGCTGCCGATAGCCAACAGAACTGGAAGTGAGTTACACGCAACGCCGCTGGATAAACATACAGCGACAATATCATTAAGATTATGCGGAAGCGTGCAATGAGACAAACTGACCTGCGGGTGGTATGATTGAAACAACAAGAAAACAAGAAAGCAGCAATAAACGAACAAACGTGTGAGACAAAGCAATAAAATCAAATGTGATGTGACAGCTGGGCAAGTAGGTGGGGCAGGCATACAGAAATTAAGCAAATAAGAGACAAAATGGATAAAGAAGATGGCAATGAGTGGCAGAGGAGTGCATTGACAGCTCATAATCATACCGATGATAGAAGGGACTTTTTAAACCTTTTAACAGTGGAATTTGTGGCTTAGGCTTCCCATGGGTTGCATGCACAATAATTTTTTTTTTTGCCTCTACTGTACCACGAATATTTTTACTTGTATTCGTGCTACAGTAGAGGCAAAAAAAAAATAATGTGCATGCACCCCTTGGGGTTGCTGGGTATCCACTATTGTCACCACCACTCAAAGCTATCGCATTTTCGCCATTCACCTTCAGCTTAGAAATCAACAAGCTGTATATCATTTGTGTAGTCATCATTATACTGAAATGATTGCTATTCTCCACTTCTTCAAACCGATGTTTGTTGATTTCGTATGTCTACAATGCCATCAAGTGCTTTCAGCTTCAATTGCTTTCGATTTGTATTTGGATTTTCATTTCAATTTCATTATTTCGAGTTTGTTGGGGTGCGTCAACTTCCCCAAATCCAAAGTATTCGCGCATTGTGATTGCAACTGTCTCTAACAAGTAACCCTCGTTTAGCGCCCTTATTCATGCCACTTCTATTCCACAACCCCTGCAAATTGACCGCAAGTAAAATTTCTGCTTTTGGTAGACTCTTACTCCATAGCTCCAATGCCTAGCGCTGCTTTGTAAAACTCCTTCGCAGTCTCTCATCTCATCTTCCTTATCTCTCCCCTTCTCTATCGCTCAACTTACAATTCGCACAATTCCACTCAGTCGTTATCCATTTGCAATCACTCCTGCTAAGTAATACGATTTGTGACGATTTACATTAATAGCATTGATATTACACACTTGTGTTTCTGCATAGCATACTCTTAGGCGCGTTTCAAAAAGCGTTATAGTCGGTCACAATGAATATCACATTTTCGATTGCGCTAAACTTACAGTAATGCTTTTCCAATTAATGTTGTCACACAGACGTAGTTCGACAAATATGCAAACATGCACTCATTCACCAACTTTTGGTGAATGATGAACAGTGGAAAAAATTAAATATATTTACCTTGTATGTGTTGCATATTTGTTCGTGAAAGTATGCTATGCCATTGCTGCTTATAGCCATTGTGTGTGGATTCTACTTGAAAACCAATTGCAAAATCAAAGTGTAGTAAAGTGATTCGATTATTTGGTGTATAAATATCATTTGCTGATTTACAAAAAGATGTTTGCTAGTGGCACTTCTTAATTTACAGCAATCGCATTAATTTTTTCATCGTGTGTTGAGACATATATGACAAATATCTTAGAGGTTGGGGGTCCCCTTAGTGTTCGTAAAAATATGAAACTTGTTTTATTGCAAACAATAACAGTGACCAATACTATTATTTCACAATCAGAGAATATGACCGGCCTATTTTTTGACAACCGGGTATGCCACAGATGTATTCTACATTAAGTTCTAAGCGGATTTGTCAAACAGAAAGCAATTTCGAGCTTGTCCAATTTCGTAAATAGCTCTTATTCCTACGCTTCATTTGAGTGTAGTATTGTAAAGATTTTTTACATCTATATATATGGAGATAAAGTCCCAAATTATCTTTCAAAATTTCACAAGTAACGAACAGATATCATTCAAAAAGATGATTGAACCACATATGTGATTTAATAGAATCAATTATGAAATATGGTGAATTTTGCTATAACAAATTGCTGATGTGGTGATCTGTACTTATTTCCACTTTGCAATGCTTATTTTTTCTTCGCCATTACCGGCGCAATGAACCAGATGATGCTTAATTAGCAAAAAACTTGAGAGCCATCCAATGCTTTTCGCCTTTTATTTTTATCTCTGAGCATTTTTAATATCTTTAAATCTTTACGGACGTCAGAAATTAATTCTGATTTTACTCAATTTAATTGCATATTTAACTGCGAATTCCTATCAATGAACTGACTGTTATAAATTGTTTAATTATTCTCATTTAATTTCTTAAAGCTTTGCGTCGGTGGCTCTTGGATTGACACGGTGACCGTCGAAATGGATCCATTGGATGCAGGCACCGATAACGGTTTCACCTTTACCGCCCCCAATTGGCCAACTTCACCACAGGGTGTCATCTATCGCATCACATCACGCTATCCAGCACATCCGGCGAGCAGTTTCTTCTATCCGAAAAGCAAACGATTGCCGCCGATAGCGACATTTCAATTTATTAAGGTAAGCGAATGAAGTAAATAAGTAGTAATAAATTTGGATGCGAGTTAAAGTAGGCAATTAAAAATGGCAGTTAAACGAAAGTTGAGTAATGGATGTATAAATGTACAGTCATATTTTCCATATATATATATATGTATATGTATGAGTATGAATATCAGGGAATTTTTGCTAGTTAATGATAAAATATGCGTCATTTTCTGCTCATTGCTGATATGTTGATTAATTGGCTAGCAGCGGCACAATGGCGTCCAAACATTTTCAATAGCGCTGTGTACCTCTCAGCGAGCTTGTTTGCTGTTTTTTGCATTTATTGTTTTTGTAGTTCGTTGGCAGCTGTTGCCACACTTAATTAACAGCAAATCAGTTGCACTTGCCGCACACAGCAATTTACGGCGGCCAATATTAATGTGTGTGGCATTTCGATACACACACACTCATCCATTTACATGTGCACATAAACTTATACTATATATATATAAAGCCTGCAGAGAAATTGGGTATTAGTGAAATATTTTTTTGTTCGGAACTTGAACGCTTTCGATAACGTTTCGACTAAAGGCGTGTGCTTTCGATGTGTGCAAGTTTCAAATCTGTGTGCAAGTTTCAAATCTGTGTTGAAAAAATTACATAGACTTAAAAGAAAAAACTAATAAAAAATAAAAAACTAAAACTAAAAAATAATCAAAAAGAACAATGAAACGATAAAAAAAAAAATCAATAAGATCTTTAATAAAAACCAAAATTTTTGAGTAAATAAATAAATTAATTTCTGAAGTTTTTCCGTAAAATTCCATATAACGTTTTTTTGAAATTATTATTATCAAGACTACAATATTATTAAACAGATAAAAAATATATAAAATATAAAAAAATTAATTACAATTAAAAAATCCAGGTAAATATATAGCCATATAATGCAAATACAAAACTAATGGTACAACGTGAAGTAATAGAACGAAAATAATTACATATCATTAATTTATAGGGAAAAAATCTATATGCAAAATATAATAAAATAAATAAAAAGTGTCATTAACGGAAAAATTTGAAATTAAATAAAGTCACCAAAAAATACAAATAGATTTTCAAACAAGAAGAGTCTCAAACACACAAATATAATAATGAAATAAAAATACATAAAAATTTAAACGAAACAAAAACCCAAATGTATATAAAGATCAAATTTAATTCGTGTGATTTTTTTTTAATAAAAAGTAAATTTTTCATGTGTTATTTTGACAAGACAATTTTATTATCATTAAGTCAAATTTAAATACCAAAAATTAAAAAATTGATTTTACAAAATGCATTAAGAAATTCTTATACATAAACAATAACTTTAAAAATAAAATTACATAAAATAAATATAAAATACTATGCACCTAACTAATCTATAGAAATAAAATTATTTAAAAATTAGTAGTAGTTAATCCAAGCATGCCGAAAGCCAATAAAAAAACTGATTTAATATTTGAGTTTCCAACTTAGTGAAAAATCAAAAACGAATTCAACAAATTTTAGACAAAATTATAGAAAATTGTTATTTAAGAATTTTTAGAAATATATTGGATATTCCGTTTTATGTTTTTATGGTCCATTAAATTTTTCTTCTGATAGTTTTGCGCCTCTTTAATTTAATAAGGCAAATAAAACACATGAAAATTAATAGTGAAAAATAAACAGGAAAAATGCAGAAAAAAAGAAACCAAGAAAATTAATTAACAGAAACTAAAAAAAAATAATTAATACGCAAAAGTAATAAACAAAGCAACTATACAGATTCAGGAAAATATTGAGAAATTCGAGAAAATAGAAGTAAAAAAAAACTAAAAACTACAAATAATAATAGAGCAAGATGCCCAATTTAAAATAAGAAAACAATACGAGCTGTAAATTAGAAATTTTGTTTAATTTAGTCATACGAGGATTGAAAAAAAGTTAAAATCATAATAAGCTGAAAGTGCAAATAAAAAATTACTTTAAAAATAAAGTGATAACAAATAATTAACGTTTGAAGGAAATAATTAATAAAATTTAAAGTACGAAGTCTAAACAACCTCAACAACAAAAAACTCATTGGAAATTGAAATGAAAAATTAAAAACTAGGAAAAGTAAATATGAATAAATAAATAAAGGGATATAAAATAAAGCACAAGTAAAAAAAGAAGAAATTTAACTGCTCGTGAAAATTAAGATTAAAATGAAACACTGAAACGAAAATAAAGAAATAAAATAATAGTAATAATATAGTAAAACATTTACCAAATGCACAAATAAACAGATATAATGCAAAGCCCGAAACATAAATTAGAAAATTAAAAAATAAGAACAAAAAATTTTACTGCATGTAAAAATTAAAATAATTCTAAAACATTTTTCTGGCTGAATATATGCCCCTAGATTCGCCTGAATGGTACACCAAGCTATCCCATCTATCTCTTATCTATCAGTTACTGGCATAAAAAATTAAATAACTCGAACTAGTTATGGTTCTGATTTCAGTAAGACCAAACCGGCACGGCAACAGTAAAGTTCCCTACACGGACGCCACATGAAAAAATGGCCTAAAACAGTAGCAGCCGTGCAATTGAAATGATATAGAATAAAAATGAGCATACTAATGACCCATTAACGGCAAAGACCGATCGACCACCACCACCACCTTTGCCCACCCAACTCAAAATGGTAGCGCGGTGGAGTGTGTACGTTGAAATAAATAAAAATGAATATGCGTGGATGAGGAAAAAACAAATTCTCTACACGAATATTTGCACATATTTATGGGCTGCAAGTGACAAGAAATCACGCAAAATTTCCTGCCACAGCGACGTCTGTTCGTTCATATTGCGTTCCACTTACCACATAAATGTTTGCATACAAATGCCATTAAGCCCACACATTCGGCTTGGGGTAGAGAGGAAAAAAAAGATTTAATTATGTATATAAAAATTACATGTTAAATGTAGGTGCTGAGATTCAGTATACTCACGCACACACACACATGTACGCAGCCACAGCCACACACATACCACAGCGCCTTTTGTGTGCATGCCCTTCTGTGCACTTTTCTATGCTTTTACAATGGGGTCATTTTCTTAATTACAGTGTGGTGTATAAGAAGAGGAAGGGGAAGGTTTTGAAATGTGCAGTAATTTAACTGAATACAGTAAACTGGGTGAAATAGATATAAGAGAGCGTGTGTGTGAAAGTGATTGCAAGTGTGGTGGTCTTAATAAAAAGCTTTGCGTTAAGAGGACATTAAAAACCACTTTGGTTTTTGCCCTTTCATGCAATTTTTAAGACTTGATTTAATGTGAATGCTGACCATAATTGTTAGCTTTTCATTAGCGGCACTGAAAAAAATATAATATCATTAGTTGGTAGTTTATTGGTAGTATTTATGGTCTTGATGCGTATGGGTCTAAGATGAGCAGTATTGCCGAGCTAATGTGAATTTTAAATCCCGCAACACTGTTATAGTGTGTCATAAAATCCCCGAGGAAAATATCGCTTTCATCAAGGGTAGTTGCGGAATGCCGCCGATCTCGTAACAAGGTCACTAAGACATTCCCAACACATATTGTGTAATACGCCGAACGTTGCGACATAAAGGATAACTGGGAATTAGAATGACCTGAAAATCCGAGTTTTATATATTTTATGCTCTCATAAAAATCTTCATAAAAATAGGTGCGACAAATGAAAATTTTGTTTGTTTGTGAGAAATTGATTTGTTTTCTTTACTAAATAAAGGAATAGGGACGCTACAAAAGTAGACCGATAGTGACAGCAAACGACACCATCTTTTTCCCCGCTCTTTTGATATTTCTCTTCAGTAATGTTTGGCATTTCGTCATGGATAGATATACGATCCAACAACGAGTCGAAATTATTAAAATTTACTAACGAAATTCGGAGTCAATGGCCTCAACTTCAAGAGCGCTACGTCCAATTTATGGTCGTCGTCATTTCTGGCTGAATGGCTTCGTCAATAAGCAAAATATGAGTTATTGGACAGGTAGCAATCCACACGTATTCCATGAGTCTCAACATTGCATCCCGAAAAAATTACGGTTTGGTGCGATTTATTGGCCGGCGGCGTCATTGGGCCGTACTTCTTCCGTGATGATCAAGACCGGCACGTTACTGTGAATGGGAATCGCTGCCGCTCAATGATAACCGAATATTTTTGGCCTTAATTGGATGATATGGACTTGGACAATGTGTGGTTACAACAGGACGGCGTCACAAGCCACACAGCGAATGTCACAATCGATTTATTGAAAACCAAGTTTGGTGAACGTGGCCGCCAATTGGCCGCCTCGGTCGTGCGATTTGACGCCGTTAGACTATTTCCTGTGGAGCTACGTCAAATCTATGGTCTATGCCAACATGCCAGCGACGATTGACGAACTTCGTACGAATATCGAACGTGAAATTGAAGCAGTATCGGCCGATTTATGCTTAAAAACCGTCGAAAATTGGGTTCAGCGTCTGGACTTCTGCAAGCGTGCCCGTGGTGCCCATGCAAAAGAAATCGAGTTCCATACATAATGGCATCGAATGTACTTTCACAGGAATAAAGAACTTATGCACTATTCGTTCACCTTTTCAATAAAAATTGCAATCATCACAGAAACTATTAATCGCAAATAGTGTTCTAAAGGTACTCTTTGTAGGAAATTATATTTCCTGTTTTATTAGGAACTCATAGTTAGTGTTTTAGGATTTTAAGATTTTTATATTTTCGATTACATTTAATCGATATTTTGAGGCGTTCAATCGATAAAATTTGATCGATAAATGTTTAAATAAAATAAGGTCAGATGTATGTGTGTAGCAGATGGCATAAGGGTTAAATAGATATATTCGAATTTTGGTTTGAACGAATTCTACCCAAAACATTTTTGCTCCGCAAAAATTAAAGATAGTTATTTTAAGTACTTGCCTTTAACACTTAAAAGTTATATTAACCTTAAAGATTACAAACTATTCTTTTTTGTACTAAAATAGCACTCATCGGGAATTATGCCTGCGATCAAACTAAGCGAAAATGTTCTTCTTTCGCACATATTTTTTTAGGGTATAACCATTTTCAGATTATTGGCAGTAGCAACATAACCCTACCCTACCCTAATTATTAGGGTGAGCTTCAACACTACCATTACAATGGAATCTTTAAAATGCTTTAATCAAAACTGGCTAAAGCTCTTTGGGACCCTACAAGCCTACAAGTAGGTTTAGAGATATATTTTATATTAAGTAGGGGCACTACGATGACCCAATACCACTGATTCCAACTCCAAAACTTTTTCCATTTTCATGTATAATTTTTGTTGATAGCCACAGTCAAGTATTTTAAGAATAAGAGGAATGTGTTCCACACTATTTCAATTAACCAAATACTACACTACTTGTGCTTGCTTTTTGAATATGTTGCAGCTGATTTCCTATAGAGTATGCGAATATAAAAAAATATTTTTTTTTTCAAAAACCATGTAACACACTGATAAGTGTATTAGGGTAAGCCACTGTTTATTCATCACAAATGATAAATGTGGGACGTATCAAAAGTAGCACTGCTACTACTTTTTTCTTAGCAAAGACGAAGTTTGAAAGATTTATATCAAATTACAGTTTGAAAAATTTTTTTTTAATAACCATATTACTAAAAAAAAAAACAAATAGCTCCTAATTATTTAATTTCAACTCATCCATTAACCTAGTTAATGCGCATTCGCCCCACGGCTATTGATTACAAATTTCACTCCTAAATTTGTAGGCAGATTGTGGTTGGCCACTGCCGCTATTCCACTGGCCCCTTTGGTACGCTAGAAACGCGCTGATTAATTGACACAATAAAAGCTGAGATTTATGTGAAGATTGAAAATCCCTGCCCAAATACGAATACACGACTACCAGCAATTCAATCAAGCAGGCCAGCGATTAATTCGAATGAGGTCTTGCGTTTGATGACCAAAGCTTTGCACACTTAGGAGCTGTAAATGAAATTCGCAAATTCGTATTACACATAAACGACTGCAAATAAACAATCAGGACAATAATGTGGCGGAAAATTAAACTTGGAAATATATACATATTTATATACATATGTATGTGTGTATATATATTATATGCATATCTGTAAAGTGACTCTCAGTGAAAATGATGTGGTGCCATTTTTTGCAGTATTGATCACATTTTCCATGTTAATTTTGTTCCATTAATTTTTTGGTACCACAAATGTCATTCATTTTATAAAATATACCGTGAAAGAAAATTAAAGTTTGAACTTTTTAAAACTTTTTACGAGATTTTAACAAATTTGAAAAAATGAACGTTAAAATTATAATTAGAAGATTCACAAGGTGTCGTAACGTACGAGTTGTCCCAAAATCAGAAAGTATCAAATCATCACAATTGTGTTATCTCAATTTCTTTTTCTCAGTAATCGAACGCAAACAATTTATTTAACTATACAAAAAAAAATTAAAATGCAAATCAGAAACAATAATTAAAAGTATAATAAATGCAATAAAAGTATAATTGAAAATAATAGTTATAATAAAAGAAACACAAAAATTACGTTAATTAATACCAAAGAAAAAAATAATAATAATAGAGCCATGAAAATAGCGCAAGTAAAAATTAAACAACTGCTTTTCATATAAAACCAGAAAAATTAACTAAAAATTAGCAACTGAAAGCCAGGACAAATAAATTGGAAATAAAAATATAAAATGATTGACTAAATATTATTGGGTTCTCAAAATTACAACTAAAAAAATAAAACCAAAAATTATAAAAATCAATTTAGATATTCAAGAAACTAAAACTTGCATCTTATTTTACTAGAAATTAATGAGCTATAATATTGCATAACTACAGGATTTGGCGTGAAATAAAAATAATAAAAAGTTTAATATAAGTTCAAGCAAAAATTAAGCAACTATTTTTCATATAAAACCAAACCAATTTCACCAAAAGACTTGAAAAGTCAGCACGAATAAAAATTAAATAAAAATATAAAATGATTGACTAAATAATGTTGGTTTTTCAAAATTTAAAGTAAAACAAAAATAAAATAGAATTTCGCCAAAAAAAGGTAAAAAATTAATTGAAACATTTCGGAAATTAAAACCATCACATTACTATATTAGAATTTAATGGGCTATAAAGGTGCATAACTATTGATATCGACGTGAAACAAAAAAAAACATAATAATAAAAAATAATACAAGTTCAATCTTATTTGCAGTTGATTTTACGTGAATTGTACGTAAAAGTGGAAACATTGAAGTAGGCAATATTTGGCAATTTTTCACGACCAACTGCAGAGTTCACATTTGCGGCAAAATTGAGGTTACTAGGCACCCAATGTCTAAAATTATGTCGCAGAATATAACCCCTTGTTACGTAATCAGTAAGACATAACAACTACAATGACTATTGTCATCATTAGAGAAATGAAAAGAATTTTTCCTGCATAGTTTTAGACGCAATAAAGCTGCCAACTATGAGGTTGATGACTTTTTTTTAGCTCATGAGCATATTGGGTACTCGTAGAAGTGGGTATAACTTTCGGTAATAAAATTTATCAGTAACAAGATGTTCGATAACATGCAGAATAGATTGAGCCGAAGTGCTAAGACCACATGTAAATACAGGTTTCCATACCAGTATATTTGTTTTAAAGTTTTGTGCGGATTACATATATGTACATATATAGCTATTATATCTGTATAGGCGTCTTGGCTATGTCACTTCGGTTAATCAAAGGTCACTCCAATTAACTCGCATAAAATGCATAAAATATGTCTCCCTATATAAATATGCACAAATAGTAACGCCTATAAATAACTATGTATGCTAGTAAAGTTTTGTGCGTTTCTGTTTTCTGGTAGCTTCAGCGCCAAGAAGTAGATTAAATGCTGCCTGATCACCATAAAATAACTTGGTTAAAACAAAATTCATGTATTCGCCCATTAAAGTGTCCCACATAACCACAACTGTTACGCCTATAACGCACGCCTATTATTAAAGAAACACAGACAAATAACTTCATATACATATATGTAACAGTACATGCAAAAATCGACTAGGCTAACTGACCTTTTGCAAATAGAACACAGATGATGGTAATGTACTATAGAGAGGCAAATGGCTTGGTGTGTGTGTGTGTGTGCGGAAACTTTATTATTACCAGCGAACTAGGCACATAAATCTACACAAAATTGTGTTGTGCACAACTTTCCTCGCATTATGCCTAGTACATACATAGTATACACACTTAAATGCTACCACTATTTACTATATATGTGTGGGTGTGTGTTTTGCTTAAGCCATTTCAATAACGAATGTACCCATTCTAATTATACGAACGCCTTCAATTTCTATTTTACGACCGCAAGCTAACGGGGCTCTCCCCAAAGCCATCGGCATGGCGGTAAAGTGTACGAAATTTGGCAGCTGCCAGCGACAGTGGCAGTAACCACTTAAAGCAGTCTAAGGCTAGCAGGGTTCAATACTAAATGCAATAGAGGTTGAAAAATTACTGCAGGAGCACCTAAATAAACCCCACTGTGTGTTCAGCAACCCACATTAAAATTGGCGTATATAGCGCTAAAGGGTTTTTATACCCCCAAAGCAGCCTTTGGCTGGCAACTTCAATCAAGGCCGCCCATCGCTAGCGCAATCTTTTGCTATTTGCAATCATGCTATGTCGCAAAGCTCCGAGCTATGCGCAGAGTGTATATTCGGCAAATCAAAAACGGAAGCAAAACTCATTAGTTTGATAGTTTTGAGTGCCGACATCGCCATAATTCGTTGGGGTACAGTATTTTCTTATCAGAATAATGGATAACTACTAGGGTAAAACAGAAATGCAGGGATACTATGACCTGAGATGTTATATTCCTGCAGTACGCTCTATCCCTGGTTTGCCAGGATGACTTCAGTTTCCTTATGAACTCTAGAAAGTCCTTGTTTGGTGAATTACCAACTCTTTGGAGATCGACTGTACCGACCTCTTGGGCCAAGGCCAAGGGAAAAAAGATATATCATCATCCTGAAAAAATAGCCGACAATCTGTCTCAGTGGACAGCCCGAGCGTATGGATGGCAGATTATTACTGCTTAGTTAACAAGCAAAAAAATTTGCTATCAGACCAACGATGTCTTTCTGCTGAAGATAAGTGACAGTGATCTCGTTACTTTCGATTTCAAAGCGCCCAGGTGCCTAATAGCTCAGTATAAATGTATTCAACGATGCCAGTAGTGGAAGGTTGTGATAATGTTCCATAACTAGCTTCGGTAGATACTTATCAATGTGACTTTCATACATCTTTCATAGCTCACACTGGCGCAGATACAATCATATGCCCATTTCAATGTAAAACTTGGTATATATGACTGCACCTGCCCTCTAATCAAACTTTTCTCGAGCAGAAATTTATAGCCCTAGAGTCAGAAACTCTTTATATTTTCAATAATTGTATCCTTCCCAGGATCCTAGTTCGAAAATTGTTATAGAGAAAATTTCCTTCAGGTTTATATCAGAGTTGCAACTCTCTTGAGTCGCTGCTAGTCCCTGCTACCTCCTACAATCTGAAGAAAAGACTAGCTTAGAAGATAGTCCAACGCCTTGGCGCGACAAGTTCTCATAGGTCCAGTGACCAAGAAGGCGACCAACCTTTGCAGTTCACTTAGGGGCAATTTGGTGGCTTTGTTGAGTGTTTTTTTACAGCAGACTATGGAAGCATAAATTTCAAACGGCCGAACAGAAGAGCTACGCTATAATCTTTAAGTTGAGAGCCCATGGCTGAGTCAAGTGTCTTCTACAATCCCACATGACCTGTCTAGCTTTACTAAAAGTTTAGTTGAAACGAGTAAAATAAAATAGGGTAATTTGTCCTTCAATTGACTCTGAACTGAGGTTGTTGGAGTTTTAAAATTTCAACCTGTGCAGCATAAATCTACCGAAATCGAATTCTATCATTAATTGACCATAAAAACTCTTTTGACTATTTCCAACTGCTGGGTTCATTCAAAGGAAATGTTCTGGGATGCGCAAGGGTATCTCTAAAAATATAAACTATGTGGTTATTCCTTCATAGAGATGACTTTCGTATTGTTTTATCGGATTTTGCATATATTAGTTGGTTCTTAGTCTCACTACGATTTACGAGTCATGCATCATGCATCTTTGAACATTAGCCTCACGAGCTTAAGAACACTGTGTATCAAAGTTTGCGATTTTATTTGATTTAGAAGCAAATCCTAACGCGACCGATCCATACCGATTCATCTAACAGCTGATTGCAATCTCATCTATTTAAAATGAATATAAGATCGGGAACATCTTCGCTATGATATTTTTAACATCCACGTAATTCTTTCCACTTAAGGTATGATTTTATTGTCATTTACCACCAGCTTTACCATTTAACTACCGGAATTCCGTGAATAATATCACTGGGTCTGCTTAAAAAATTGCGTGCACCAAAGGCTTCACTGAAAGTCATATTAAGCACAACAAAAATAGCTGCTGGTGCCGATATACCAAGAAAAATAGCGAACAACGAAGCAGCACACAAATATTTCCGATAAACAAAAAATTGAGTAAACAAATGCGTGCCAGTAAAATTGCACAGATTTGCAAATGGAATGTGTATATTTTGGTTTGACTTCCTACAACGACGATTACTCCCACAACTGCCAACGCATTCAATTCCTTTGCCAACTGCTCTTAGTCACTCCCACTGGTGTGCAGCTCATTTACACATTCCAATCGCACTTAATCTCTGCGGTAAGGAATTTTCAGAGCTACGATAATCCAGCGTAGAGAATTTTACAGCTTTCGTAAGGATTATAGGCCTCCGGGCCATTTGCCTGCTGGGCGGAATTGTTATTGACTTGCTTGGTTGGTTGTTTGTTTTTTGGTTGCTTTGTTTTAGTTGGTGTGGCTTGTTTTTAGTCAAATAGATGAAGGAAGGGCGTTAAGCCAAACTAAAGCAGTAAGAATTGTGCATTAGGGTGCCGCACTAATAAAGAAAGTGGACGATTTTCCACCGAGATTACAAAATTTAATATGTTTTTGTATTTCTTCAAAGCACGACCAAAATGAAGTTTTTATAAATAAAAGTAGTTTTTTGCGATATTTAAATAAAATCAACTCAGATCAAAAACAGTTTAAGCTTAAAAATTCTGTATAAAAGATTAAAATTTGTTCAACGGAATCTAAAATATGGCCTGGAAGTCTTTAAATATATATATATACATATATACATATTTTATAATCTCGATGGAAAACAGTATCGGTTAATAATTTTTGTGTTGGATGCACCCTAATGCATGTAATACAAAATTTATAATCTTTTTGTTTTTTTTAATATTTAATAAAAGAAAAAAAGGTTTAGAATATAATGTATCTCATAATCCCAATGGAAAATGTACCGATTTGATTTTTTTTTCGTAAGGGTAGTGATGAACCCTAATGTATGTATTTAGTCGAAGGAAAAAAGGAATAAACAGGCAATGTGCTGGCATTTGAAGCGCTCGATTGAAATAGCAATGAAAAAGCTAACGCTAAGGTGTAAGAAAGTTTTTCGAATGTAAAGGGTGCCATTTTTGGAGGTCTAGAACTTTTATTTTAAATAAAAGATAGAAAACTTAGTGAAATGGTCATTAGCTTTGGTACAAAATTTTGGCAATGTGACCACCGAAACTGCATCTTATGACGAATGTAAAGCACCAACAACATCGAAGTGGTTCGGTTACCAAAAGTTCGTCCCAATAAAGTCTTGGTTTCGCACGCTGTACGGCTTGTATCACAGAATCTCGCTTAAATTATATAACACTTAGACGGCTGATATCGATTTGGGGATCTTAAAAGTCGAAAATCGTTTCCCAGTAGTCTTCATTTTTAAAAAAGTATTCCCGCAAACTTTTCCATGTAGTAGACGAGCACAGAGCGAGCTGTTGGAAATCGCTTCAATTCAATAAATTTTAGTCCTCGGTCACACACACTATGAGCTGCTATTTGCTGAGTCTTGTTCGTACATTGATTCATCTATTGCGTATAACCTGGCCAGAATGCGAATTTTTCTAATCAAATTTCATAATTTTTAAACTATGGTCCGGTGTAAATTTTTGCATGGTAATTGGAACATAAATGCCACACACATGTTTTTACCCCTTTCAGAATTTCTATAGCGCTGAAAATCCACCCGTTATATCTAAATTCATACTCGTATAGATGCAAGCCTGCCGAGCAAGAAACGCAAATCGCCACCAAAGAAAATTTCGCTGGCTTGGGAAAACCCAAAAAACGATAAGCACAAAAATGTGGCTATAACCACAAACAAATACTTAACAAACTGCGCTGGTTGTGTTTAAGCCAACAGCGATAACACGTGCAACAACAACAATAATCGCACTGTGCCGTTGCAAAGCTAAAAACAAATTAAAATGCGCGACACCACATATTTAATGTTGCGGCTGCTGCCAAATGAAGCTGGAGTGAAAGTCACTAATATTATTTGAAAGCGATGTTTGTGTGCTACGCGTGTTTGCGTGAGTAGAGGTACATAGCAACCGAATAAGAAAATAATATTTTGGTGTACACTCGGAAGTACTAGGTGGAACTTGATTTGAGAAGCTGAAAGAATTTCGAGAGTAAAATATAAACAAAAAGTTTAATCAAGTACGAATTTATTTCGCAAATTTTACTAGTCCAGTACGCAGTAAAAACATTATTATAGAATAAGGGCAAACAAATTAATACATCAATTGAAAGAAAAGAAATAGTATCCCATTAAAATTACTTGATTTTCAGCCGAATTTTACATATAAGCTGGCTAAATTGATTAAAACGTGATAGATCTCAACGAACCGTTGTACCCAGGTAGGTTAGATTTGAAATCGGTACAAATCAGATAATAACCACGTCCATATTACTTAAGTAACTATAAAAAATAATTTGCCCAAGTTCGAAACTCCGGCTTGGGTTGTAGAAATGAATACGTGGGTTCATTTTTTAATTTTAATATGGGCATCTCTAAAAAAAAATAGACATTCAGTCTGTCATCCAAATTCGATACACATTTTTTATTTCCACGCAGTAGATAAAATGTTGCATTATGGAGATCGTACAAAAATTACACCCATCTCTCATATAACGGTAATAAATTTAGTAAATCTTATACGCATGTTTGGGTTGGGAATATTTCATCAAACTTCACGTCCAGTTCTCATATAACGGTAGCTTACAAAAAATCTAAACATTCGATATCTTATTAAATCATATAGCAATTTCTTTCAAATTTGTCTCGAACAATTTAATTAGCTAGAGAAATATGTAAAAATCAAAATTTTAGAAAGGCTTGGCACGTTAAAATCGTGCTGTTTTCATTTTGTTTTTATTGAAATAAATTAAATTTATTTATGCTTTAAAAATTATGAGCATTACATTAAATGGTTTTTTTTTTAAATAAAAATATGTGCCGGCATTCAAAGTTCGATATAACCTGAACTTAGACTATTTTATTTAGTGGTCATTAATTTGGAGCAAAGGCAATATCCGTGTCGATTTTTATTTAAATTCTTAATTTTTACTCGGTTATCATTCCTTTGTTAGCGACTGTGATAAGTGCAAAGAAAAAAATAAACATATTTCTGGTTCTCGAAGTGACTACGCGTAGTCGACTAATTTTTCGACTAGTAGTTTTCTTTCAATAAATATTGGTTTTTATATGTGCTTGAATACGTATCCTAATTGGCAGAACTCGTTTCATATAATGATGCTGAGGTGTTAGTCGAAAATGAAAGAGGAACCGATAACTTGTTATTTCATAATCACCTACAAAAAATGTGTAATCGACCAGGGTAATAGTATCCGGCTATTGATATTACAAAAGCTCTTGCTCTAAGTTTCTAAGTTTCTATTAAGGCTAATAACAAATCGGGATTAAGTTTTTTAATTCATTGACAGTTTTCTCAGTCACAGTCTTTTGTAAGTGAGCTTTTTATGCCGCTTTCAACTAAAGTTCAATTTTAATTAAAAGAAGCCTCCACTTTTAAACACAAGCTATTGATTATCATGCCAATTTAAAGTTGGAATTGACTGGAACTTTCTGTAAATTGTAATTGAAAAATTTCTCATAAGTATTTAAATCGAAAAAATTTCGAAAATCAAGATATACTTTAAGAAGCTCTGGTAACTAGCTTTATTCAAACTAATTTTTTATCAGAGTTATACCTTTTAAGTAGCTGGCTCCTTTTCTATTGTGATAACTTAGTTTAACTAACCAGCATCTATGAAAATTGATGATAATCTTTATCACAACAATCTTGCGGAATTCTACATTTACATTTCTAAATATTATGGCTCCATACGCATTTCAAAAAAATCATTACAGCTCTTTATATGGATGAGCAGACAATAGCTGTTCGAAACTGCGTTTTCCATATTCTTAAAAATAAGGATAACACCCTCTTGGTAATGCAAAAGTAACTCACTAGCATTTCCGCAACTCCACAGTACAATCACAAAAAATAGACGTACCCAGCCTATCTCTACCAAAATCTACTAGGCCTGATCTCACATTTGTTTCCTAAGTCGTGCACACTTCATCTAGCATGTAACGACCGTAACCTTTTAGGTGTATATTCTTGACCTTTCCAGAAGCCTTCGCCCTCTACACCGCTTTCTTGAAGCTATAGGCGTGCCCCTTGCTGACCTTCGGGTTTCCAATGGTTGAAGCTAAGAGACCCGCCGTATGAAGGTGGGAAAAATAATCCGAATGAAGTTTAAGTTATACCGGTAAAATTTGTTCGAGTATTAAAGTCACAAATTGCTCAACTTTTTTTAGTTCTGTCCGACGTGCTAGCGCTATCTTTTTAGTCATTTAATTGCTTACTACAGGGCGGCCTCTATATTTTGTGGATCATATACAAAATATTGTTAGTACAATATATGTACGGAATTATCCAGTGGCTAAATCTGATCTAATTTCAGTTTAGACACAATTTCAATGAACATAACCTCAACCAAAAAAGTGGAATATTTAAAGCTACCCAAGTTTCGGATAAATGTAATTTTGGTCCGTAAATTAAGGAGAAGACCATCTATATTTGGAAATACGCTTTCATGCTAGTCACATAAATAAATAATCCAATTAAATATAAACAGTAGTAGTTGACTCACCGACAGTTCCACCATTCAAAGCTAACATTCAAAAAGAAAAACAAACACAAAATACAATAATAGCATTTACCACAACGCAAGTGTCTGTCAAAATACAATTAATTTTTAAGGCTCTGCAAACAAAAGCACACTAACACACACAAGCACATTTGCACACCTTCACATTCACACGAGTTAACGACGTTAGTACAAACATACATATGTATGCATATAAATGTATACACTACATACATATATACATAATTATTGTTCACAGACAAAAATGTAGATAAACTACCATATGCCCTTTGGCCTTGTACTCGTATGATAATAATATACACAACATCAAAACAACATAACTTGTCCCAACATGATTACCACGGACTGCAACGGACAAACATTATAACAATAGAAATGTAGTATCACCAAAACAAACAATAATAGCCCAAATCACTACCTACTAGTAAACAGATAACGACCGACGCATCTCAATACTATAAGTAGCACTAAGATTCATGTAAACGAGTTAGTTTAAGAATAGTAATAAAGAGCACGCATTTTGGCACAGCAAAATATTATAATTTTTGAATTCATATCGAGTATCGATATTAACTGGGGGCTCAAGCCGGTCTAACTCTTGACTGCAGCCAAATTCCCTTGAAATACAGGGTAATAAAATAAAAATTCCACAGCTTTGAAGAAAAGCATAAAAACAATCTCTGAAAAAGCGAGATATAACAAATTTAACCAGTCGCGTAAAAGCAAACCTTGAAATAGCAGGCAGCCTAAACCGATCAAAAAAGTGAAAAGTGAAAAACGAAAACTGAAGATTCCTGACTTTAAACAGAATCGCTCACCCTGGACTCACGCACTAAACGCCAACGAAGTTTCAATTATCTGCGCCTAATACCACAGGACGATACAATGGCTCAGGACATCGCAACTCTACGAGCACAGGTAGAACTACTAACTCAAGCTCTACAAAATACACAACTAAAAGTGAATACACTGGAAGCACAACAACCTTCCCAGACAGTCACTACAGCAGACCAACACGTAGAATTTACACCGAACATTACAAATGGAAACCTCATAAATTTAAAAACCTTTGAAGCCATACCATGCTTCAGCGGAGACAAGAACCAATACAGATCCTGGAGGAAAAGGGCATGGACATTCATGGAAAACATTAAAGAATTTTCCAACCACCCGAACTACTATACAGCGTTTACAATAATACACTCAAAAATTGTTGGGGAGGCAGCAAACATCTTAATCAATCACAACACCAAGCTGAATTTCTATTCAATAATCAACAGACTTGACTATACATACGCTGATCAACGACCGCTGTATGTACTACTCGAAGAAATGAAAAAGATCACACAAGGGAGAAGCACACTATCGGAGTTTCACAGCGAAATCAGCAAAGCACTGAATCTCGCACTCTCAAAGATAGAGATGTCAGGAGAACAAGGACCTGCATCCATGCTAGAATATGCAAATCAAGAAGCAGTCCGTACTTTCATCACAGGACTCAACAGCAGGTATACAAGCGGCACATTATACAGTCATCACCCAAAAGACTTGGAAACCGCATATGCAATCGCAAGCACGATTTACCACGACAGTTCAAACATGCAGTTCGACGCACAAATTACGCCACAAGGATACAACCAAAGACAGAATCCTCCACAACAGAGATATGATGATAGAAGGAGATATAATCCAAATGTGCAAGTACAATATAACCATCAACCACGCCAAGAACCGATGGAAGTGGACGACTCTCGTCAACACGTACGACCAACACAACACAACAATCAACTCCAGCTAAGGAACAACCTTCAGCAACCTCAACGGTACTATAACCCGTTCAGAGAAGACCAACAAGCAGCAAAACGCGGAAGAATTCCTTCTTCACGAAACCTCAACACCAACAAGGTACAAAGAATAAACCAGACGAGAGACGAAGAGCTACAATCACTCGCCGCACATACTGACGACATCTATGAGACAGGAAGTGTTTTTTTAGGAGAATAAACGGATTACCGTGTCTCCAAAGGCGTTGTCAAACGACAGGTACATCCGTTAATATTTTAATTGATACAGGTGCTACAAATAATTATATTAGTTCTAAGTGCAAATTAGGAAAATCTATACCCATAAAACCGGTTAAAGTTAAAACGCTTCATGGATACTCTTTGACCAAAGCTAAGAAAGTTATTACACTACTCAATCATAACTTAGTATTTTTTGAAACCGAAGCTTTAGAGGAGTTTGATATGCTTCTAGGTGAACACGGTCTTAGGGTATTGAAAGCAGAAATTAACATCTTTGAGTATAAACTCTTATACAAATATAAAAAGAAAGTAGTAAGCGAACAAAAAGTTAATTTCACAATTAATAACGACAAGTATAAAACTGAAATTGAAAATATCATGAGAATAAACGACGAAACTAATGAAATCCTTCCGTTTACGACTACAATACAAGCCACAATTAGGACAGAATCAGAAGATCCTATTTGGGTGAAACAGTATCCGTATCCGATAGCAGACAATGAATTCATAAACAAAGAAATAGATAAATTATTAGACAACCAAATTATTCAGCCTAGTAAAAGTCCTTACAATTCTCCAATCTGGACCGTCGCAAAAAAAGGTACCGATAACGAAGGGAAACCTAAAAGACGAATGGTAGTAGATTTTCAGAAGCTTAACGCTCAGACTATCACTGATAGATACCCTATCCCAGACGTTGCAATGACAATTCAAAATTTAGGTAAAGCAAAGGTTTTCACAACGATAGACTTAGAGTCAGGTTTTCATCAGATCTTGATAAAAAAATCAGACAGAGAAAAAACTGCATTCAGTGTGAATGGCGCAAAGTATGAATTCCTTAGGATGCCGTTCGGTTTAAAGAACGCACCTTCCATATTTCAGCGATGCGTAGACGATATCCTACGTCCATATATTGGCAAGTTCGCATATGTTTATATTGACGATGTACTCATATATTCGTCCTCACCCGAGGAACACATGGAACATATTCGTACAATAGTAAATGCCCTCCACAATGCCAATATGAAGATTTCAAACGAGAAATCGCATTTTTTCCAGGATTCAGTTGAATACCTTGGACACATAATAAAATATAATAAAATAACTGTGGATCCAAATAAAATTCAAACTATAAAGAATTATCCAACTCCAAAAAATTTAAAAGAATTACGATCATTTCTTGGCCTAGCGAGTTACTACAGGAAATTTATTCAGAACTTCGCTACAATAACGAAACCCCTGACAACATTTCTACGCGGAGACAATGGTGGTATAAGTAAAAATCAGAGCGCAAAGGTCTCAATTAATCTAGACGAACCAGCACTCGAGGCTTTAACAAAAATAAAAGACGCACTACAAGCACAAGTCGAATTATTCCAACCAGACTTCAACAAACCTTTTGAACTAACGACAGACGCAAGTAACTTTGCAATAGGAGCTGTACTCTCTCAGAACAGGAAACCTATTTCCTTTATATCTAGAACTCTTAGTCAGACTGAACAGAATTACAGCACGAATGAAAAGGAATTACTCGCTATCGTTTGGTCACTTCAAAAATTAAGAAATCACCTATACGGTATAGCAGATCTAACGATTTATACAGACCATCAGTCACTCATCTTTTCAATTTCGGATAAAAATCCAAACACAAAACTAAAACGATGGAAAAATTTCATCGAAGAATACGGCGCAAAACTCGTTTACAAACCCGGACATCAGAACGTTGTCGCTGATGCACTTTCTCGCCAGCAAATAAACAACACGGTAAACTCTGATGACTCCCAACATTCAGCACAAAGCTCCCCAACACAAAAAGTCAAACGAGTAAAGCAACCACTAAACGCATTTAGAAATCAAATTATTGTAAGACAATCAGATCAGAATCCCATCGAAATATCCTCACAAAATATATTTTCTAACAGCCGACATACGATTTTTTTTAACACCAAAACTGAATTGCTAGACAGACTAAAAAATATAATTAGACCTAACGTAACTAATGCCCTGCAAATAGGCGAAGAAATATTATTTTACGTCGAGAATGACCTTATCGACACATTCCCAACCGTATCGATTGTACTAGCGCAGAAATTGGTTGACGACATCACCGAGACCGAACAACAAAAACAAATCATACAAGACACACACAGACGTGCTCACAGAAACTACAAAAATAACGCACAGGAAATTTCGCTCAAATATTACTGGCCGAACATACGTAACGCTTGTAAAAAGGAAGTACAGGACTGCGAAATTTGCCTCACAAACAAATATGAACGCCGACCAAATAAACAACCAATTGGTTCAGCACCAGTACCGAACAAAGTAGGCGAATACATACACTTAGACTTATTTTTTATAAGCAATAATATGTACATTAGTTCAACCGACAAGTACTCAAAATTTTGCTATTTGAGACAAATACCATCAAAGAAAGACACATACAAATACATCGACGAGATACTATCACAAATATACCCTAACGCAAAGTTTGTAATGACTGATAACGAGTCAACATTTACTGGCATATGTGCACAACAAATATACAAGCGACTACAAATAACGCATACCAAAACTCCAGCCTATCATTCAACAACAAACGGTCAAGTTGAACGAACGCATAGCACCATAATTGAACTCGCAAAAGTTTTGGCACACCAACACAGTTCGGCACCCGATGAACAGATATTTGAAGCAGTCCGACAGTACAACAAAACTATCCATTCGGTAACCAACGAGAAACCCGAGGACGTGTTTTTCAATCAAAGGGGGTATCCTGACATCAAAGAGCGTCTTCAACAAAACCAAGAGAGAGTTTTGCGATACCACAACCGCAATCGCAAACAACTGAACTACAAAGAAGGAGACGTAATATATTCAAAGACGCATAGACGGAACAAAAACGTAAAAAAATACGCCAGACATATAGTCAAAAAAGACAACGGCGAAACAGTAACGACAAATAAAAGAGTTATTATCCATAAGGACAATATTAGAGTAAAGGCATGTACGGAATAGTGTTTACCTTACTTTTCTCTATTGCACTTTGTGACAATATAATAGATTTAACTAATAGGAAATATGTCTTAGTGGAAACCGACCCTGTTTACATTTATCAGGATACAGCTTTTCTCTATCACATATCTAACCTTTCAAAAATACTAGCGCCATACGAAAGCATAATGAAATCATTATACAATCTAGAAAACCAACCTGAAACTCAAATTTTAGTGAACAAAATCGAAACTCTGAAAAATCAACTCATTCCCAATATTTATAGACCCAAAAGATCAATCAACCTTCTTGGCTCCGTGTTAAAGTTCATCACTGGTACACCAGACCACGATGACCTAGTAGAAATCAAAACTTCACTTAATATGCTAATAGAAAATAACAACAAGCAAAGGAAAATTAACTCACAGTTCGAAAGAATACTCGAAACCCTTGATCCCAAAACAATAACCGAAAACATTGTTATATCAGAAGTTTACAATGAACTTCAATCAATAACAAATACTATAAATTTTGCGAAAACTAATAATTTTTATTCTGGCACATTAAATTTGAAAGATGTGTACGATTTAATAAAGCACGAAAAACTAGATCTTCCAATAATTAATATATTAGAATATGCCGACATTCATATATGTTACCTACAAGAAGCAATTATAACAATATACAAATATCCTATCCTCGAAACTAAATGTAGCCTATTCAATGTTTATCCTTTAGCACATAAGCATGGTAAAATTAATTTAGACCCTAAGATCGCAAAATGTAACAAATATCAAAGAATATCCAAATGTAGAAAGTATATGAGTAACTTTATATGTAAGTCCGAACCCTCTGACAATTGTACTATAAAAATACTAGAGGACAAATCGGCCCAATGCGAAGCAACCCATGAAAATAATGCTCCACTCCGCATCCTAGAGAATGGATACATTTTCACAGATTACCAGCACACTTGGAACAACATGCATATATCAGGCCCTAAATTAATACACTTTAATGAATCTACAGCCATCGATGGTATCACATACTACAATCATCAACGACAACTCAGAAAAATCATACACAATCAACATAGCGAACAACTTGAAGTACTCCGCATCCTTTCCTCAAACTCAATCTACAAATTCAGCAATATCCAAAAACTCTCAGCATTTTTGATACCTATTGAAGAAAACCCAGTACAATTTACGTTCTTTATCATAATGGGATTCCTTACCTTAGCAGTCATCACTTATGGCATGGTACATCTCTGCCGATGCTATGAAAAAAGAAGAATACTTCAGAGAAAAAGACAAATTGAAGACCTATACGAAATCGAACTGAACCGTCTTCAGCAGCAACTCATAGCAGCACCATAGCGGGGACGCTCCGTTTTAAGAGGGAGGAGAGTTAACGACGTTAGTACAAACATACATATGTATGCATATAAATGTATACACTACATACATATATACATAATTATTGTTCACAGACAAAAATGTAGATAAACTACCATATGCCCTTTGGCCTTGTACTCGTATGATAATAATATACACAACATCAAAACAACATAACTTGTCCCAACATGATTACCACGGACTGCAACGGACAAACATTATAACAATAGAAATGTAGTATCACCAAAACAAACAATAATAGCCCAAATCACTACCTACTAGTAAACAGATAACGACCGACGCATCTCAATACTATAAGTAGCACTAAGATTCATGTAAACGAGTTAGTTTAAGAATAGTAATAAAGAGCACGCATTTTGGCACAGCAAAATATTATAATTTTTGAATTCATATCGAGTATCGATATTAACTCACGCATACACCTTCACATTCACATTCCCATACATAGCTATGTATATAAATTAGTTGGCACTTTTGTTTACTTACTGCCAACGCCTTGTTCGCTGACTGTCTGAGCTGAGATGAACTGCACTGAGCGTTTTCCATTTAAGCTGATTGCCTTACTAATTGCCCATTTTAGTCGCGTCTTTTGTCGGTACACACACATGTATACTTAAATAAGTACACACATAGATGATGTTTTAGTTGTGGCTTTAGTGTTTAAATTTGTACCATTCATTTTTGTTTTTTTTTTCTCCTTGCCTTCAACTTTTTGAACTAACTAACTTTAATTTGTTTTTTCTTGCTCTATATTTTTCTCCTCTCTTTGTTATTGCATTTGTATAGCTTAAGGAGTATGAGCTGAGTGAAGTTTTCAACTTTGCTGAAGATGATCGCAAATATGAGACGGTGAAGACGCAAACACATCTGGAAGCAGAACATGAGTAAGTTATATTCGTACATTAATATAAGAAAACACAGAATTTTAAGCAATAAAATGGAAGGGGCAGCAGCTCTAAGAGGAAAAGAAAGCAGAAAAGTTAAGATAAATATTATTTAAGATTTTCACATTTGATGGCTTTAAAACAGTGACATAATTGTTACGAGTATAGGAGTGAAAAATAAAGTCAAACAATAATTATTATAGGAGTATACAAAATTGTGAAGTCATCGATAACTATTATTGTATATTGAGACTGATATTTTAATAATAATTTGTTAATGATTATGGATATGGGTTTATTTTAAGTTATCTAAGGTAACTATAGTTTTGATAATTTTATTAAATTAGTTAAGGTCCTTTCAAAGTAATTGAGAGTGAGAAAAAGTTTTTAAGTTTTTTTTACTACGAAAAGATTTCAGTATTGTTTCGGGACCATTTGCAACTATTTCGAGCCTACTCCGAGTAATGCTCGGAACTTCTGAACTAGAACCGAAGTCTTGCCTTAATAGTTCTGAACTACGCCCGAAACGTGGCCGAAAGAGTTCCCTATTCTCATACTTAACAACTTTTTCTCACTCGTAATTGTTGTGTGAATACTTTGATTAACTTCAACGTAATGGTTACTGATAGCTTACAAAATGTATGTCGCTGATAATTGTTATGCAAAAGCTTGTATAATATTAGTCTCAAAATAATAGTTACCAATAAAGTTCAAAATTTCTCTCGCCGATAACTATTATGAAAAGATGCTCACTCATAATTGTTATCAAAAGACTTTGATAACACTGTGGAACAAATTCAGGTTAGCAAAAGTGAGGTCGATTCTGAGAGTGAGGGGTGAAAATAGAGGCTAAATTAGAAGACCCGTATCGCGGCGTTTGTTTATGTTAGTTCGAATTTTTTTTAATCGACCTTCGAACTTTGCAGTCAAATGCCGATTTTCAGCATATTGTTTATATGGTTTTTTGGCTATGACTCGTCGACTAATCGATATTTTTTCAATCTGTTAAAGCGAAATTATTGCTAGAGACCGGTGCAATAGTTGAAATTAAAAAAAAAATTGATTTAGAAAATTTTTGTAGTGCTTATGAAGCAAAATATTGGACATTTTTTTTAACATATTTTCCAAAAACTAAGTCTTTTTTGCTCTCTGTTTAAGCTATAATATGCTTCTCAGTTTCTTCAACTAATTTTGTTTGAAAAGAAAACAATCATAATACAAAACTTGCGTTTTCCAGCTTAATATTAATTTACTTCTCATTTCTTATGCACCAATTTTTTCAGTGTTGGCTTTGAAGAAACATTGAAAAAGAAATTATAAAAATATGGAAAAAAATATAATTTTGAAATGTTAGTTATGAAAAGTTTTAAGTAAAAAAAATTAAATAAATTAAATTAATGATTTGGCCAGTTGCCGTTTAGCAGGCGGCTGTGGATCAACATCACTGCTCTCTCTAATATCTTGGTCATCGTCATCATCATCTGAAAGGTCGATAATTTCGTCCAACAGATATTCTGGAATTTCATTTTTGTCTTCCCTTTCTTCCTCATTTTCCACGTCTTCCGCTTTTTTGTTTCCAACCACCGCACAGGTAGCGATGTTTATTTATTTCGTACAAGCAAACTAATATCAAAAATAAAGATTCAGTTAAGACTCGAAAGTCAGCCGAAGCTGATGTCTTTTAATTTTTCACTCTCAGAAAACTTAATCGACCTAACTTTTGCTAACCTGAATTTATTCCACAGTGTAATTTTAGTCTCGAAATAGCTATCGATGAATTACAATGCAATTTTTATCATGCTATATTCATTATTAAATGACTTTTATAATTTTTACGAAAATTTGGATGACTTTCTTAAAACTTAACTGTTAAATAATTATTTGTCTATTCTTTTGCTTTAATTTTCTAAGCTTCGAATAATGAAAAAAATAAATCATATTTCTCAATTGAGCCCCGTTTTTTGGGAAAATTTTTAAAACGCAATATTTGTGAAAAGTTCTTCAAACAAAATTGCAGTTATAAGTTATTAGAAAATTAATATTTTTGTTTCGTCGATAATAGTTATACTCCAGCGTTTAATTTTTAAGTTGTTTAAAAACATTAATGCAGAATAAATACTTTTTCGTTGCGAAAAAAAACTTTTTGCCAAAGGATATTTTTTACGTTCCCGCATAATTTTTACGTAGGAGTAATACTTTTTCCGCTGTTATTTTACAACAGATAAACCTAAGTAAATGTACTAAAAGTTAAAGCGGAAGGGAAGCTAAAGATGAAGTAATGAAAAAGTAAAAGAAACAGAAAATCTGAAGTAACTCTAGTGATTTTAATTATTTTTATTTGACTACATCCTTACCTGCAGACAAAACTCGTTAAATATTCGAGCAATTTATTCAAAAATAATCTTGGCGTATTCACGCTAACAGGGCTACTAGCTTATCTGGTTATAGAGGTTTCCAATTTTCGGTTTACAATTAAAAATTTAACTGAAAAAATCACTCAAGACTAGTTTTAATTTTTTCGTAGCTCACTTTGTTGTTGGAAACTTTAAAAAATTAATATCAGTTGTTGTTCAGAAAAAAAAGAACCCATAACCAGTTAACCCGATAACCTGTACGGCGTGAATACCCCATCTGTTTATATTTGAATTTCACATTTAACAATCGACTTTTTTTTAAATTTTCCTTAGTTCCACCATCACTAACAATGAACTTTCCGCGAGCATTGAGCGTGAACGTCAAAATGAAATATCTGCACAACCAACTTCGGTGACGGAAAGAGATCGTATACGATCGCGATTGTTGGAGAAAATGAATCCAGGGTGAGTATGAAAATTAATTGATGAATATAGATTTCAAGAAAAAAGTAAAAATTATATATAACAAAACAAAAAAAAACAATAATAATTTGACGTGAAAAGTAGAAGGTGGAGAGACTAAGAATATTTGAGTTTCGGGATGAATAAATTTTGCCAAAGTTAGGAACCTAAAAAACAAAACTTGCATAATGATAAAACATATTTGTTGAATCGTTATGGCAAAATTATGGTTTTTGTTTGCCAGAACTATCAGAAGAACACAGTTTAAATGAATTTTTGCAGGTACTGGTAAATATCTATTCACGCACACGTATTATCCATATATATCAGCAACCGTCCTAAATTTCTATGTAAGTCTACTAAACCACACATAATTCCAATGGGATGTGCAGAATAAATATACCAGTTCAAACACGCCTTTTCCATGCCATGCAAATTGACTAAGTGGCCTACAATCAACGCCCACAAAATTGGCCCACTAACTGACTGACTGATTAACCAAATAAATGGCGTGGACAGAATGCCATTCCAAGGTGACTTACTGCTTGCCTGCACGCCTTTTTCAGATAGGAATTCGATGCATTGCTATGAATGCAAGTGACAAGCTGAATAGCTGAATAGCTAGTCTTGTAGCCTATTGAGCAGCTGTATTCATATAATTTATTGATTTTGTGGCTCACAATAAATAACTAAAAACTATAAATGCTAAAAAAAAGTTATCTATGGTGAATAGCTGTTTCCTATGGTGAATAACTGTTTGAATAATATTGTCGTTGGCTGTATAGTAGTTCTAGCGCTAGATAGTTAGAGAAAATTCTAGTTGATCGCCAGAGTATTTAAATAGTTCAACTTTTGCATTCACAGCAGTAATTTTTAATTCTTAATCATTTGCTGGATAGTGATAGCAAATTATTAAATAAACAGCTAGCTGAACAACTAAGCGATTATGATTGGAATGGAGTTGGTTGCTGGTAAGCAAACTTTGTGGCTGAATAGTTAGGATACATTCAACTGCAATCAAAAAATGCATATTCAGCAAGCATTTCGTTATTTTGCTATTACAAATCAAATAAGTAGCTAATTTTTTAGCTGAGAAACTATCTAAATATCAGAATAATGTAATGTAATATGAAAAAGCTATTGACTGTTTCATCGATGATTTTTTTTTTGTTCAAATCAATGAATCAAAATTTCCTCAGCTGAATGGCTCAAAAATTGTTATTACAAAAACTGCAATTTCGATGCTAATGGTTTTTTTTAGTTTAAATTTATTACTACGAAGCATAAATATATAGCAAGACGTGGCAATCAGCTACAAGAGATACAATTTTAAATTAGTTTTGCTTTATATCAAGGTTTTATTACACCAGTACAATTATAGTGATTCTGGCTACCGAACAAGTATGAAGCTATAATTGAAGGGTCACTTCAAATAATGTTGTTAGCGACAATTTCTTTATACCACTTTTTTTTACCGAATCCCCGTTTAAGAGCGTATTTGAACCTGAAAGATGCCCGAAGAGAGAAGTCAAAAAAATTGTCGCTTATTTTGATTTAATTGAATTTACCTTGGTCAGCAAAATCTTACGCTGAATAGTTGAACTTTCAGCAGAATGGTATAAATTCAGCTGAATAAGTAACGTGACGTATATTTGAAGTGAGTTGTTAGCTGGATAGCTCAATTTATAAATGCATAAATAAAACTCTGCCAACCAGACTATTCACAATATTTAAATTTTGATTTGGTCCCTTTTAAAACCAAAAAAAAAACTATTATTTACGTACATTCTTGTCTTTTCAAAGCATTGAGCATGACTGAATTAAGCTGTAAATACTTTAATCCTCGCTTAGCTGACTTACCAGCTGAATAACTCAAAAATAAGAATGCTTTCATAGTTTCAAGTTAAGGACTGGGCTGTTTACAACGCTGAATTAAGTTTTAGATAACGATTTTAACCCTTAGCTGAGATACCAGCTGAATAGCACCCATATTCGAGTGCATTGCTTGCTGAATAGAGCTTCGACAGAATAGTTAACGAATGTCATTAAAAGTCGCATACTGACTGGCGGAGCAATTTAGCTACAAACTGATAACCTGGATTTCCACAGGTTTTCCAAGTTGCCAACTGTGTCCAATAAAGTTGTGGTATACCTTAAGTGAGTAATTGAAACTTCATATATGTAGGTTAAGTTAGGCGGCAGTCTCTAGCGGGACACAATTGGAAATGGGGATGTTAAGTGTATGTAGATACCACTGAAGCCTCCTGTAACTCCAATTTTTCACAAGTTTAAACCCTTCACAATTTTTGTTTTACATTTTTGTTAATTTTGTAAGCCAAAAAGCAACTTTTTCTTAGTAACTTCGCTAGAAATACAACAAAATAGTTATTGCAATTTTGCACCGCTTTCGACGCCATTACTTGGCACGTTTTCGCTTACTGGCACTAACCGCTTAAAGGGTCAACAGCACCTGACAGCGAGTGTTTTCCGGAATTTTTGCTTCACAACAAAGATTATTAAAAAAAAAACTGTAAAAATAGCAGTAGCTTCCGCTTTGAATTTTTAAACAAACTAATCTGAGTGCTGATACTACAAATCCAGCGGAACTATTACAACTACGAGCTAGAGCAGCGCAAAAAAAGCTGATTTTCTTCCTACTACTTGCACAGCAAAATATAGGAATAGACTTAAAGTGGAGTAGAAAATGGAGCAACAAAGAAATAATAAAAGAAAGCAGTTTGAGCTGAAAAATGAAGTGTTGCAGTTACTGAGTAGTAGAGTGGAGAGGAGGAAAAGGGAGTAGAAAGCTGTAGCTCCAGTAGCTCAAGTAGCAAGAAGTGGAAGTTGGAATAACAATGTGGGGTATAGCAGTAGTTAAAATAACAATTGACGGATATGACAAAACACGACACAGAAATAGGAGCGTCAAGTGGTGGTAGAGACTAGAATACAAACCTACTCTGAAGCTGGCTCATTGCTAGGAGTTTCTTCTACAACTCCCTTATAAGCCTTTGTTTTTGTCCGGAACTGGTAACCTGAATCTTTAATGAATAGACAACAGCAAACCGAAACGATGAGAACGACGAGAAAGCATACACAGCAAGGAAAAGTGTCACTAAGTCACTAGGAATAAAGGAAATAAAAAGCGCAAGGTAGCAAAAGGGAGTAACAATAAGGAAATACAAAAACGAAAAGTAAAAATAAGCTCACTTCAAGGCAAAGATTTTAAAAACACAAAGCAAAAACTATAATACAAACTCGACTAAGTGCTTTGGCAGCGAACGTGTTGGAGTACCAAATAGTTGAAAAAATATCTATAGAGGATGGCTAAGTAAAAGAGGAATTCATATGAAAAGTGTGCCAGCTGGCGTTCGATGCCAAATTGTGCTCTCTTCTCTTACAACATCTTGCCGGCGGAGTAAATTATGTATTAGTTGTATGAGTGTGTGCCTCTTTAGTGGTTCACACGGCCGGCATTCACTTCAGCTAAAACAACGAAAACCATTCGATGGCTCAAATTAGTGGCATGCTTGCTTTCTTGAATTTCTTACAGTAATTGTGCCAAAATAAATCATATACAGGCAGTTGCTTTTGAATTCATTAAAAATCTGCACCTTGTGGTGATTTAAATGACAAAATTGGCTGGTTTAAAGATTTTCATATTTTAATATTAAACAAAGAAATATATATATCCAACTCTACAGTGGAGCATGTCATTATTTGTCCAAAATAGCATTAAGTTAAGATTACACTAATCGAGATTTTAGTATACATTTGAATCTATTTTGTTTTTAGGCAGACGCTGAAGTTTCAATAAAAACACGCGCACAATGAAGCAAATTGTATCAATGAATAAAACTGAAAATTTTTAATAATGCTTCTTACAATTATGAAATAAATCAAATTAGCTACTCTGCTGCTTCTAATGAGCCTTGGTATTCCATTCAAATTTTCGCCTGGCTTCAAACTTATAGCTCCCCAAAAATTCGCCCTATATTATTGCATAGAATTTAGCGTGATTATTATTGTGTACATATTCCGTTTCTAGTCGCCACTTTAGCACCGTCTGGCACTCACTTTTCACTCCCCACCAGTCTGGTGATTTTGCTTATCGGTTTCGGGGGAGTATCAACTTTGAAATCGTAAAGTATTAGACTTTTAAAAATCTATAAATTTCCAGATGCTATTTTACCCCTTTAAAAATTCTAGTAGTGTTAAAGTCACTCTTGTAGGTCCGCCAGACTTTCAGTCGGTTTCTTGGAATGCTCATCATGAAAGTTCTACTCTGATTATATAGCTATAGTACAACCAAAAGTTTCTCTTAGACTATTATTTCTTTTTTTGAATATCTTAAAGGTAAACATTGCCGTTTAATTCCATTTCGAGTTGGAAAATATCCATTACGCTATTCATCTCAAAATGAATAAAAGTGACCGTCTATTAAAAACAACGTTTCTTTGAGCCAGGAATGCAAAAATATTTAATGCTTTTTTAAAATACTAGACATAATAATGCCACTCTAAGGTGTAAATATGCTTTTAAAATTTAATTTTAGTTTTTCTTTTTAATCACTTCCTTTAAATTTTTATTGCATTTACTTATGGCGGAACAGTTTAAGGCAATAATTTAATATTAGATTAATACAAATTTTAAACTTAGATTATTGTATATTCATATAGTAAACCATGTGGCGAAAGTCAAAAAAATTACAAACACACGGAAAAATCAATATACACCCGAAATTGGGGTCAATTCCACATTTCTAGTTTTTCTGGTGATATCAGGCTTTTCCTCTTTTTTTTAATTCACAGTTATGATTAATCCAAAAAAGTATTTAAAAAATGCAGTGCAATGAAATGAAGAGAAACTAAATTATTCGGTGCACTAGGAGGAAAGTTTTGAAAGCCTATCCTTGAGCATCCTTGAGAATTTGTAATAGTATTAAAAAAATACTATCTTTACTTTTTTTTATTATGTATTTAAATTTACGGAAATACTTGTATAATATATGTCGCAATATAATAGTTGTCAATAACTTGAACAATCTTTTCCCCTCATAATTATTATCAAACAACTTTAAAATTCTTATCAATATTATGAAGACTTTTTTAAAACACAACAGTCAAATAATTAGTATTCTGTATCTCTGCTTTATAACATTACACTATTTACTTTATATTTTTTGTTGAGTGAATGTCAATGTAAATGCATTTAAATTTGTCATATAAAGTGTTAGTTTTTGCACAACATTTGTTAATTGTGTCTAGATATCGATTTAAACAAAATTTATATATGTATGTCTGGATTAATATTATATCGTCGGCTTAGTTTAGATAAGATAATATCACACTTTGCAGTGCGTAGCTCCGATAATATTTACCTCGCTTGAATAAAGTGTTATCTACATTGCATACATACACACATACATACACACATCCACCCAAATATGTGTGTGCTTCCATTCTATACCGCAAAAGTCTATTTAAGTATTTAATTACAAATTGATTGATGTGCAGTGAAACACCAAATTATTTTCATTTATTCCGGAAAAATTTAAACCAAAAAGGTAAACTACTGAACTGTCAGCGCCACCAATAGTCAGTTCATCACTGCAGTGGCGAGTGGTACAGTTGGTGTCATTCACAACAGCAGCAGCAGCAACAACAGCAGCAGTAAAAGGAGCAGACACCACAAATATTTGTTTTACACATTTTCTGACACATCACATCCATCAATTCCACATTGCACTCTCCTACTCTAACTTCTACACATCAGCTAGCACAACATGCCGCCACCGCCTTTTTACGAACCACCACCACCCGGCTTTGGGCCGCCACCAACACGTGTTAACATCAATATGGGACCGGGACCGCAACCCCGCCCACCAGGTCCCAATGTGGTTATTGTTGAAGGCCGACCACAACCGCGACCACCAGCAGCAACTGTGTTCGTCAATGCACCACGGCCGCCACCGGCTACCGTTGTGGTGGAGGAGTTTTCACGACCACCAGTGATGACAGTTACCACTTCGGGTGGTTGTTGTGCGATTTTGTGATGTAGAAAAAACATTTGGTGCATTTTTTTCTGGTATAGTGTTAGTGACATAAGTGTTTAAAAAGTTGAAATTGAATTGAAAATTGTAATATTTAAATAAACAATGTGTAACAAGATAAACAAAAATTGTAAATAAAATAAATTAAATTAATTGCTAAATATCAAATGTTTTCTGCTTATGTGCTGTGTGATTAATTGTTAAAAAAATGTGTTACAATCAATTTTTTCGATTTAATTTGTTAAAAAACCCCATTTGAATTTCAAAGAACAAAGGAAAAATTTGATTGCCAAATACTGACTATAACTCTCCGAAAATTTGAAGAAACAACTTATATCGAAGCATAAATTTTTGCCAGCTTAAAATTTCAACGTTCTGAAAAAAGATTTCAAACGACTAGCTACAATCAGCTGCACTTTAGCCACCATATTCGTAATGAATCTATTAAAATTTAATTTTTTCTATCAGTGATCAGAATTTATTCCTCTAAAGGTAACAAGTTTAAAGTCACATAAGTTGTTTTGTTACAATTTTGCAAAATTTAAAACGAATGTGCAGTTTTTAATTCAGATGGTGTAGAAAAGAATAAAATGCTCCGAGATATTAGTCCAATCTTTTTTTATATATCAGAAAGATGTAATAAATCGTCTAGCAAGTTTGTGTTTTGTTCAATTTCCAGTAAAAAAAAAAATATGTTTTTTGTTTCATCAAAATTTAAGGATCTACACCGTACCCTTTTTAATATTATATTTCCAAAAATTTGCGTAAATTTTTTTTTATAAAAAACTGAAATATTCGATAAAAATATTACTAATAAGTCTATGATTGTTCGGCCTGTTTTTATTAAACGATAATATTAATTTGTGAGCTCAAGGTCAGTGTGTAAAGAAAAGTATATTGGAAAAAAGACAACAACAGTCAGGAGTGGTAGAAATTATAGCTATTTCGGAGATCACCACATCTCCTCATCAGATTTCTTTCATGACTCCACCGGGATTCGAACCAACAACCTACGACTTGCTGGGCAAGTGCGTAGCCACTGGACCAAAGCCGGCATGTAAGCTGCTGTTGCTTTTTAATTATAATTTCTATAATTTCTACCACTCCTGACTGTTGTTGTCTTTTTTCCAATATAATTTTCCTTATACACTGGCCTTGAGCTCACAAATTAATATTATTACTAATAAGTTTATGATCTCTGGAGCAAAAATATTCCTTACCAAGAAATAAGCACTTCCAATATACCTTAAGTTTACTTTTGAGAATAGTTTCGAATTTACTTACATTTAGATTTGAAAACCATAATCCTTTCTCACTGATTTTGATTATCAAATGAATTTAATAATTTACTATATTTTATATATGTAGTGCTGGAAAGTCACAGAACTGCTTCCAATTTCATAGCAAAACGAAATTATTAAAATAAAAAAATATATTTATTTGAGCAAATTTTTATCAAGTGCATGTGTAATTCAATTACTCCAAAATAGTAAAATATGTATATCTCGTCCAAAATATCTTAAACTAGCTGCCGAAGATATAGTATTTTCAGTAACGTACAAGATGAGCCAAACTGCACAATATTGATTTAATACATTACCGACCGAAAAGCTCCTAAAGCATCCCAATTGGAAATTCAACTTTGGTCCCAAGAAAAATACATTGATTAGTTAGTTTCGAATATTATAGTTTTTAATAAAAAAAAAAACACTTTATTGACTTACAAAAGGAGTCATTAATTTATTCAAACAAAAACTCAGTAGTGAATAAAATAAAAGTAACGAAGATTCGCTTGCCTAGCCGTTGATTTTATAAACAAATATTTCAGTATTGAAAAATTAGTAATACAGAAAAAGTTGGTAATGATTTGTAACAAATGAAAAAATTAGTAACGAGCAAAAATTTGAAATGAATAAAAAATTAGTAATGAGTACCAGTTAAGTAATGGATGGAAAAATTTCTCACGTGGAAAATTCAGAATGAATGAAAAAATTAGTAATGAAGGAAAAAGTAAGAAACGATTGAAAAAATTAGTATTGGATCGAAAGTTATTAATGAATGAATAACTAGCAAAATTTGAAAAAAAATGTAACGAGTGAAAAACTAGTAACGAATGGGCAAATTTCAAAGGAGCAAACAAATTTGCAATTAATGGGACAATTATTAACGAGGGAAAAGTTTGTAGTAAATAAGGAAATAAGTAGTGACAATCTAATATGAATGAATTAGATGATTGATTATGAAAATAGCAGTGAATGTCAAAAGTAGTAGCCAAAGAAAGGTTTTCAATAAATGAAATATTAATTATATATATGATATTATTAAATAGTTAAGAAAAAGATTGAACTAAAAAATTAGAAACGAGTGGATATTAGTAGTGAATGAAAAAAAACTTGTAAGTATTGAACAACTAGTAGCGAATGGGAAAATTAGTAACGAATTAAATATTCGTAACGAGTAAAAATAGCTATGAAAGAAAAAACTTGCACCGACAGGAAGATATGTGGATGAAAAAATTTTAATGAGTGAACACTTCGTATTGAATGGAGAAATGAGTGGAAAATTAGTAAAGAAGGAAATAGAAGTTGCGAGTAAAACGCTAGTAAGTTACCGAAAAATTAGGAACGGGTAAAATTTACTAATAAACGAAAATTTTTGTAATAAATCAAAAATAATGGAGAGTGATAAAATTAGTGAAAAGCGAAAAATTAGTAATGATTGAAAGAACAAGAAGCGGGTAAAAAATTAATAACGAATGGGAAAATCAGCAACGAGTAAAAATTAATATTATGTGGGCATTGGAATAAACCGACACGGTTGAGAATAGCAGTGATAGTAGCAAGCCTTAAAAATCGATCCCTCCTGTGATAAGTTTTTCTGAATACTAGTGAAGTTGAAATTTCAGTATTTTAGCAAGCACTTTTTATTAGTAACTTAAAGTTTTATTTTCCATTTACATATATATTATAGGTATCTATGTTTAATTTATTGAAGTTAAACTATATTTTTTTTAAAACTATGACGTGATATATTCATGCTCTCAATTCATTTATCATGAGATCACACAACAGCAACAGCTTGACCTCGGCGGCCCGTATACAGTCTCTGTCACCACTGTTGTAGTTTGCGGACGTGGATTAGCGCCCTCCATCACCACCGTCGTAGACGGCTGCTGCTGCACTACCGGCGTATTTACAATTACTGTGGATGATTGCGGTGCTGGTGTATTCACAATTGTCGGTCCAGCCATAGCTGATGCCGCAACGGCGCCCATCGCCGCCCCGGCAACCATAGATGCACCGAGCATTACACCAGCGCCCGGTAGTATGGGTGGTGGACCACCAACTACGACTAATTCGTTGACCACTGGCCTTGGAGCGGCTGCATTAACATTCACATTCACTTGTGTTGGTCCTGGTGGCGGACGTGCAGGTCCTGATGGAGGACCTGGTGAAGGGCGACCGCCAAACCCTGGGCGTGGCGGCATCATAGCTGGGCTTGGTCCACGCATAGCCATATTCATTCTTACCGGACCGGGAGCAGGTCTAAATCCACCATGTCCACGCATAGTTTGTTTGTGCTGGATACTACTGTTTTAGTGTTTCAAATTTTGGTGTCGCCGCAAAACAAACTTCCCTGCACCTGTACGCTTTCGACCCGAAACTGTTTTCAACTGTTTTGTGGTTTCCGTTTGCATTGATAGTGGACTTGCTTGCTTTATCACTGCAGTTTCATTCCTGTTAAACAAATCGATCATTGTCTAATTACAATATATTTTGGGTATAATGACGTCATCGGCTCGTGACAATATCTTATCAGTATATGCAACAGTTGCGTCGCGCGCTAGAACTAACGTTGAAGAAAAGTAGGAAATCACATTAGCAGTTTTTTGTATTAGTTTGGAGCTTACAAGATTTAATTAATTATAATAAATACCAACATTTTTTTGTGCAACTTTTATTTTATTAAATACATTACACATATATGTACGTACTTACTCCTTGGATATTATTTTCACTGAAATGATAACAAGATATACCTTTGTATGCATATCAAATAACGAAGAAACTGCCCTATTTCGTGAAAGTTTTCGTGGTAAATAAAAATAAAAAGGGAGTGCATAAAATAGGTGAGTAAATGTGGGATTGTGTTTATTATGCGGTGATAACAAATGCAAATACAATTCGTGTATGAAATTAATTTGAATTTCGGATCTGGATACACTCACGACATATTCGTAAAAAGTGTTAGATACAAAATTTTAAATCTATTTTAGTAATTTTTTTTGTTCGCTAATCGAGTTTCTCTAAAATTCCGCTGGATTAATACTTACGTACTTACTAATCGGCGCTATAACCTTTTAAGCGATTATTTCTAACCTCTCCTACAATTGGTGATGTGCGTCTTGATTTTGTAACACAAATTGAGAGACCTACAGTTTTATGCCGACTCCGAACGGGCCCCAACAAATGAAGCAAGCACACGCTATACACTCGGCTACTGCGGCATCGCCCAACAACCCAGATCTTAACTTTAATTTTTCCAAAACTTGGTAAAAGCTCTTAGTGCAAGTATTACAGAAAACTTGTTTATGAAAATCTACCTTCAGAACCATCTAACATACCAAAAATTTGGGAGAGTTACAGTTAGTTATTTTGTCGAGTGCTTCCAAGCAGCATTACTCCAGACATAACCCAAGAAAAACACAAAGGAGACATACAGGGTCCTCCGTAGTCCTCCGAACTAAGTAAACTTCGCAAAGAATGAAGGAAAGGTTTCTATCCCTCCACACACAGCGGCCCAGAATCATCTTTGCTATAAGGAAATTTTTAGAAAATAGAAGGGATCTTGGACGATTTATTTTTGTAGCGTTACATAGGCGGACGATATAGCGGATTTTGTAGCTTGTGTGCGCTTCTCTCGAAGTGCCTTGGTTTTAAACCTCGTACACGGCTAGTAACTTCAAAAAATATATAAAAGCTTTTTCTAATAGCGGTCGCCCCTCGGCAGCCAATGGCGAACCTCCGGATAGATTTCTCTCATAAAAAGACTTCTCACAAAAAGAATTTTCCATTCGGAGCGTAAACTGCAAATCCCTTAATTCGAAGAACACCGAGATATAGGCCAGAAGTTGTTGGAGAAGTTCCGACAAACATCGAGTTATATGCTGTAAGCGCTAAGTTCATTTTATTATCATTGTTACCTTTAACGTGTATATCCGAAGCCTGAAGACTCCGCAAGATACTCAAAAAATCTCCCACGGCACCAGGCTATATTCAAATGGTCGACAGGTGTTGCGATATTCGTACAGGAAAAATTTTCACAAACCATGTGCGATTTCTCTTAAAAAAAAAAACGCGGTCTTTATGTGAACCTAGCTGTAAAAATGAATTAATCTTCCACTTCCTTCCTAAACTTAATGGTCCAAACCTGAAACTTAGTATGGATAGTTCACTGGATCAATGCCTATTAATTCAACAGCGCTTAGATAATTCCACTGGGACAAAAGAGTGGCGAGCTTTATTTTTACACCCATTGAAGCTCTATATATTTTTTTCATTTTATAAGGAAACCAGCGATGATGGCTGAACTTATGAGGCATCGAATAACTGTAAATTTTGTATACGGGTTTGAATTAAGAATCATAGCAAATTGATGCATAAGCTAACCATCATTTATTATATGGGTCGCTGACCAATTGGCACAAAATCGCAACATCTCCGGGGGCCAGGCACAAAATTCCAATCTATCTATAGTTTTCGAGATACCGGAGTAATAACTGGTGTAGCTAATAAAATATACTTGCAGGAAGTGAAGCTCTAAAAAAAATTCCACTAAAGATGCTAAAGGGAAATTTTGAAAAACTTCTTATTTTCGTGCAAATTTGGCATGACCACTGCGCGTGTTAGCCAATAACTTCCACACTAAATGGAATATCAAGGTGTGATTATGATCCAATTAAATCTTAAAACAGCTTAGTCACGGAAAAAGTGTTTACAGACGGCGCAGGCGGAAGCTGTAGGCTTTCACGCATGTGGGGGAATCTCATTTTGGAGTTGGTATTAAAAAACGGTTATGTTTTTTGAGAATGCTTTTATTGCACAAAAATTTGTAAATGTGGTTGCAGATATTATGAGGCATCGAATACATGTAAACTTTTCTGAGAAGGTTTGAACAAAAATATACGGGAAATTGATGTAGAATTGCACCTTCTAATAAAATATAGGTTTCTGAACAGACAGCACAAAATCGAAGCATATCCGGAGGGGCGGAATGTAAAAATTTATAAATTCTCTCGATGCAGTCAATCAATGTCAGTATTTATAAAATTTTAAATTGAAGTAGAAATTCTTCATTCCAGTAACTATTTTCACATCGCCACTTTTTCTCGGACACTTTTTTCACCAACATATGCAACGATTGTTTTTACAACTTTCACATTTCACTTACAACTGCCTCTCAACCTACGCCCCTCACAAAAATATTGATCCACTGTTTCCAATTGAGGTTAATGGAAATTGTGCGAAATTAATTTCAAGTGAAATAGTAACTGCAACTCGGAATACTCAATCTTTCGGCATCCACGCAAACAAATATACATACATGCATACATACACACAAACAAAATGGCCATCTAGGCATGCCGAGGGGTAAAGGCTTGCATTGCATAGCCGCTTTATTACATACCATATCAAAACTTACCATACCATATATGAGCATACACAGGTACATAAATAAATGCTGACATAATCGTTTTTATTCTCTCTCTCTCTCTCTGTTTGCTTCTGCTTGCAGCTACAATAACAACAGCAACACTGCCGCCAACATCAACAACGCGAATGTGGTGCCGAAAAATGATAAAAATGCGATCATGCAAAATATTGCCAACAGCTATCGGCGTTCGGAGGCGAACTTCAATTCCTCAGCCTCATCAGCAGCAGCCTCTTACTCCTCCTCGTCCTCCTCATCGTCGTCGTCGTCGACGTCGTTGTCGCCGTCCTCCTATACCGCCACCAATTGGTTGGGTCCGCTGCCGAAACGTCGCCGCACGAAATCACGTACGAAGTCACGTGATTGCCGCGTCAGCCATTGGTCCGAGTGGTCGACCTGCAGCAAAACTTGCGGCATCGGTGAGATGCATCGATATCGCAAGGTTATTAGGCATGGTAAACGTGGCGGACGGCCATGCCCCGCGCTGCAGGAGTCCAAGTGGTGCGGCACCGAGAAAGGTTGCCACTCGCCAGCGACCTACTTCAATTGGTAAGTGAATTGAAAATGCGCCAAAGCGAATGTATAAGCGTGTGAGTGTGGGTGTGTGTGTGTGTGTGTATGGTTGTGAATTTGTGAATGCGAGTTTATTTTGCTGTCTGCCAGTGGGTTTGATTGGTTTGAAATGCTGGATTGACAGTTGGACAAGCAGTGACGTTCAGCTGGACAAAGATTGACAGTTCAACTTTTGTGTGCGGTCATGAATGAGGAGATGGAAATAAAAAAAAATATATGCGGATTTAAAAAGATTGGAAATATCAATTTGGATTTGGATTTATTGAAAGCAATGAGATGAGTGAAAGAATGAAATTGATTGCGAATCTGTGAAATGCAAAAAACAGAATGTGCAAGAAATTGCATGCACTCGCACTGTGTGTGCACAAAACAACGTTGTACGAGTATTGTAAATTTTACAAAAACAAAATCTCTCTTTTACCTTTTCAGGTCCACTACATGAAGGACGCAGAGCAAACAAGCGTAGTTCGTAACGTAAGCGTATGATTTTCTTTTGCAAAACAAAAAATTAAATAAATAAAAAATAATAAAAATAAATAGTAATTAAAATTGAAGAGAAATAATATTTAAAAATTATTTTAAAAACTATATATGTATGTATGTATATGTATTTAGTATAAAAACATGGGAGCATAAAAGTCCAATTCAGTTATTTTATTTAAAATTAGTGTTTTTCGCTTCATCAAATTTACATCACAAGTTTTTTTAACAACATCCTTTTTATTGTGAAAATAATTAATGATACTGATTAACATAATTATTTAAATTTTATAAAAAAATATTTGTTTTAAAGAAAATTAAGGAAAGTAATTTATCGAACAAAAATATAGTAAATGACTTTTCTTTAATTTTTTTTCAAAATAATGCCCAGCAAATCTTATTATTTTAAGAGTAGTTTTTTTTAAAATTACTTTTTTAATGTTTTTTAAGTTCAAATAATTTAATTACTTTTTTCAAGACAAATATTTTTCTTATAAAATTAAAGAAAAATAATAAACAGCAGTAGCACATTATTTTAAAAGTAGTTTTTTAAATTACCTTTTTTAGTGTTTTTAAGTTAAAATAATTTAATTAATTTTTTTGTAAGATAAATATTTTTTTTTATAAACTTAAAAAAAAATGTTCAGCAGTATCACATTATTTTTTTAGAGTAGTTTTTTAAATTGACTTTTTTAATGTTTTTTAAGTTAAATTAAGTTTCTAGTTTTTGGTTGTAAGTGTGTACTGCAGCATTGTTGTTTATTTAAAATAGTTTATTTTTTGGATAACTATTTCTGCCTGGGTATAGAGCAACACAGGCATACATAATTTTGATGTTTTTTTGGTCTTATATTTTAAAATAAAAATTAATGTTAATTAAATAATGTGTCTATGGAGAATTATACACTTTTAAAACAATTTTTTAATGGAGTTAAATATTTCAATTATTTTGCAGTTATCATATTATTGGTGCAAGTTTAAAAAATTTAGACTGCTTTAGAAAGTCTGTATTTCAAAGTTCAAAAATTTTAATTATACGTTATAAAAATCTGCGTCTTTATTTTTTGTAATTGAATTTTATGAAAATAAATAAAACGGCTAAAACGTTGTTTAATGAATCACTGCTTTTCTTAATTTTATTGTATTAAAAAATGGGTATCTTAAAAACCTATTGCTTTATTATTTTAATTCTTCGCTTTACCTCAAAATTTAACTTTTTAGTTTCTTGTTTGTTTTTATCCTCATGTAAGACAACCGTACTTTATACTTTTTTTAATATGTAAAGCAAATATTCTCCGCAAAATTACACCGTTCAATTTTTGAGTTATTTTAAAAATTTTCATAGTTTTAAATTTTTTTCAAAGGTTTGTTTTGCAAAAATTTTGTTTTTAAAATCAGTTTTTTCATTGTGAACATTTTTCTCTATGAACAGTTTACGATCAAAATTATGCACTGAACTTCACTGTATTCAAGCTACTTTATTTAAAATTTCATAAGGTGATTTGATTTTTTCTTTGGAATGCCCAGATCCGCTCGTTTGCAAAAGATAGTTGTAAATCTGCTTACAATTATGATAAGCCTGTAACTAAAACTATATAAAGAAGTGTACTAAAAACTCATGCGAAAAACCAAAAGTGTATGTTTAAATGTAGAAATAATTACAACAAAATCACAAGAAAAAAACAAGGGATAAATATCAGTAATTACTAGAAAAACTGAAAACATAAAAAATAAATTAAGTAACTTAAAATGTTTCTGGTCGATTTAAAAAAAAACGTAAGCTTTCCAAATAACACAAAAATTATCAACCTAACGAAAAAATCACAAACGCTCTTAAAGTGAATAAATAATAACAAAAAGGTTTAAATAACGTACATATTTCATATATATATACATATATTTTCGGCGTGTGCTAAAAAGCAAAACCCAAAACTTTAATTCTTAATTATACAAATTTATTTATGAGTAGTCTCGAGTATGAGACACTTAATTTAAACTTGAAAAATGTTAACGGTAAAAAAACCATGAAGCATTGCTAGTTGAAAATAAAGTAAAGTAAAATACTTAAAATAAGTTATCACAGGCAAATCTGCCTAGAACTCGTCGAATTGGAAGCAAAAGTTTTTATTTATCCCACAAAAGAAGAACACAAGATTCTTTAAATATTTTTGCTCGAAATAAATAATGAAATATAAAATATTTTGTAAGCAAAAATAAAAAAACCTGGACAATATATAGCGAGAATTCGAATTGAGAGAATATAAGCAAACCAAAACAAAAAACAAAATTAAAAGAAAAACACATATAAATCAGTAGCATAAAAATAAAAATTAAATGGTAACTTATTTTTTGGGAAACAAATTTAGAAAAAGAAATTGGAGTTCTTTTTATTGAGAATTTTAAATAAATTGTCTTAATTTCTGATGGTATGATTGAAATGGAAAACAATTAAAATATATTACGAAATAAAAAATTCAGAGAGAAAATCAGAGAGTTTTTGAATTTTTTGGCTTTCTGGGGGCGGCAATCATGCATAACCGTTCGTTGACCGTTTCTTTGAGAGGAACTCTACCCAAAGTTTAACATTAAAATAGGAAAAGTTTCAATCAAGATGAAACTCAATGACTTTGTCGATAAAATATTTTGCTTTTGAGAAAAACCAGCCTACAAAAGCATCAATACATACATACAGTGTGCGTCAATTGCATAAAGGAAATTTAGAATACTCGACAGACCTTAAACACATGTCGGGCACGTATATTTAAAAGAACAATTTGGTATTGGAAGGGAGCACGATCTCTGACACAAAGACAAACTTCCTTTTGTAAGTAATTGCAGTTCACAATTCGATAATTACGATACCGCGAGGGCGACGGGTAACGAACAAAATGAAATGATGAACTCTCCTTGGTACCCTGGTTTTCCCCCTGCGGGGAGCCAAATTTATAGGCAAGTTCTTTTCGTGCTGCCAAAGTGGCACTAAGATAGATAAAAAGATTTCCAATCTAGGGTGCTTTCCAGTAATTGATGCACTGAGTATATCTGAGCAATGGTGGATGGGCCAGATTTGTAGCCACATTTCTCGGTTTAAATAAGTTGGCTCATAAAGATATTCATCCCTTCACACAGTCTTGTCATGTAGAATAGGCAAAGTACACTGAGACTCCACTCTTAGGGCATGTATTCGGCATTTACGCCTGATTGCTGTTACCATCTGATTTTGGTGGTGCGTAGGGCCGGTGATCATGGTACTTCCTCCAAATACGCCAGTGTTGCAGTTCAATAGTGTCGAGAAGTGTTCCCTCCAAAGCCTCGGTCTTGAAATCCTTTGAGTACTCCAAACTTTCTGATACAACTTTTGCGCGCGCTCCTGCCTTCCAGTATCTCAGGCTCTTCTTTGAAATGATGGCGTCCCTCTCTCCTGTTCTCCTGGTTGCGGCCAACTATTGCGCGCGCAGTAATAGCCTGCAGGATAGCTTTGTACACCGCCTATTTCTTTATAGTAGCGACGTAGCACTGGGCGCCATACCAGCTGTTTTTACGTGGTTGGTAGTAACCAACCCCATCTTCCGCAGCGGCACCAAGAGATTGCGAGATGAAGTCACCATGCGCATTCCTACGCAGCCGAATAGGGGTTCCTTAAGCAGGATTGAGAGTCGATACCACGATTCCTCGGCTGTCTTTGTGGCTAAGCACAATTTTATCTTCATGGCGCGCTCTCTTAGGCCTCATTGCCCTTTTCCCTCGGTGGATGCGCGCATATATTAAGCTATTCTTGTTAAACTTAGTTTTGATAGGGATTGCTGCAATTTGATCACCAATGGGGGTAAATTTGAAGCGAGATGTCAGACTCAACTTCTTACCAGAAATCCCACACCAAACCTATGTTCCTCTCATGACAGATGCAGTAAACGTCGCACCTTTCAGCCATACCCATCCATCGAATCTCCTCTAAGGTGGCGATGTCCACCTTATATTTTCCGAGGAGCTGAGTTAGTGTGTCCTGGGTTCAAATATGACATCAAAAAGTAAAGAAAAGGTGTTTTCTAATAGCGGTAGCCACTGGGCAGGCAATGGCAAACCTACAAGTGTATTTTTTTCATTAAAGAACTTCAAGCAAAAATAATTTGCCGTTCGGAGTCCGGGTAAAACTGTTGATCCCTCAATTTGTGTTACACACATTAATACGCACACCACAAATTATAAAACAAGTTCGGCCAAACATCAAGCTATATGACATAAATGCCAAATTATTATAATTTTTGTTATTAATTTAAAGATAGTTGGTAAGTGTTTGAAAGGCTTTTTCAGCCTTGTACACAAATCTTAAACAATTACTCTGACGCCCATTACTTGCATGAAAGCGGAACTATTCATTTCGGGTAAACTAAAAAATGAGTTTTCCCACTTACAGTTTATATTAACTGATTTTAATCACATTTCAACAAAAAAAAATATTATGTAAAAAAATGTAATCAAATTGTAGGAAAGTTTAAAGAGAAGCCACATATTTTCGTAGAATTAAAATAAAAAAAAGAAACCAAACGCAGAAGAATATGCAATAATTGACTAAAAAATCAACACAAAATAATAGTTAGTGTAAAAATTATAATAACAGTCAATAAATTAATGGAAAGCAAATTTTTTGGTTACATTTTAAAGCTTCGTGCAGCAGAAAGCTTTCGGACTTCAATTCAATAAGAGTAGTGTAAATGAGTATAAAATTAGATGTACAAAAGAATGACGAGCGTATTTAAATAAAAGAAAATCAGCATTACAGCCGCACACTAAAATTTTCGATGTCTTAAAAATTGGTCGATATTTCCCGACATTGTTCAAATATTGGCATGTTTTAACGAGTGTGTTGTTGTTCTTAATTTAAAAAATATTTCGCAACTCCAAACAAGGTAAACGTAACGTTGATTACAAATTTAAGAAAACAGTTATAGTACATTACATATGCAAACAGAATAGAAAAATGTAAGCTAAGAAAAATGTTTAAAAGTTTACTGATAATAAAAATAAAAAAAAATATTTCAAAGAGCGTAAAAAATTAAAAAGTAAAATTTAATTGTAGTAGACTAAGCAAAAGGTTTAAAGGCAACCTTAATGGTAATAAAATTTATTTAAAACTGAAATCATAAACTGCTAATAAAAAAATGGAATATTAAGAAATAAAAATATTCGAAATAAAAATTTGTATTTAAGAAGTAGCAATTAAATTATAAAATAAATGAACACCACGTCAATAAACTAATCAATTTTTCAACACGCAATCAGTTGACCATAAAATAAAAACATAAACCGAATAATTAATTCATTGGTCGAGGGAAGAATCAAATTGGTAGTACTAAGTCAATTGAACATGGAATTTTTAGTTTTCCTAAGTGAAATAGTACAACATAAAGAAAACTAAAACCATGGACCATAACCCTGGGCTTAAAAACAATCATTTTTATTTTACGAAATGCAGCAGCGAACAAAAACAACAACCATATAATAGCTCCTATTCGAATGAGGAAAAACATTTTTAAGTAGCCTACTTTTTTTTAAATCACAATCTGTTAAGTATATATACGAGTATAATAAACACTTATTTGTTTAAAAATGATAATAAACGCCATTTAAATACCTAAATACATATGTCTGTATAATGTAATGGAAAAAATCATAAAACTAAAATAAAACCTGTAAAATTAAATGATTTTTGTATAAAGTATGTAATAAGTATATATGGTAAAGAAATATATTATATATACTACATATATAATGTGAATGAATTGCATATATATGAAATATAACAAAAAAAAGAGTAATACTTGTTTTAATTCGTCCTATTTATTCGCTAGAAAGTAACGTTCATGCTAGAAAATTAAAAAGAAAAATCTCCTCCTCCGTTCGTTCTCAGTTTTTTATTGGTATACTCTGATCAACGATCATCGAAAATTTCCCATTTTTACATCGTATTAAGTGCAACACATTGCTTATAACATTAAGTTTCAACTGCATCTTCTTCCTTTGCATTCGCTTCCAACTCAGCCATCAAACGTTTAGCTTTAAAACGTATCAATGTAGGTAAACTCAATTTCAGTGCACCGGCTGTAATCAAACAAACGCCAGAAAAAGCAAACGCCGCATTGTAATGATTTGTCCAGCCATTGAGAAATGCAGCAGCTGTAGTGCCCAAAAAGACGCCAAGCCCCATAGCCAGACCGGTGAGACCAAAAGCATTGGTGAGCTTATCCAAACCCAAGAAACGTACATAGATGATTGCGCGCAGAGTTGAAAAGAAAGCTTAAATAGAAATGAGTGTTAGAGTGAAATACAAAGAGAGAGAAGGAGATGAAAAGAAGAAAAAATCGTGATACGAAAGAAGTGAGCGCAGACGTGGATAGGGTAATGATCTGATTTTAACAGTTAAATTTTTAAATTTCCGCACACAAAATAGTGAACCAAATAAATGGAGTAATATTTATGTTTTTTATCTTATTTTGATTTATGCAAATAGAAAAACTGATACGAATGCATACTACAAATATATAATGAAAACGAATTTAAATACGAATATGAAACGTTATTGATATCGAATGTCGATGATAAATATCGAAAGCGATAAAAATAGTTTTGGTAGCGTTAATCGATCGTTAAGTGTCGATTTCACTAGCGAAGACTTTGATTTAGTTTTACAGTAATTTCGATAGAGCGGCTTTAACTCTTCAAATATCGCTAAGATATTTGGTGATGATAACAATAATAATGCCGATATATATGAAGTAAGTTTGAAGATAGCGACGTTTAACGGTACCGATAATCGTATAGGTAAATACATGTGCATATATCTATACATATAAAGTTACTCAAAAGTGCTGACAAAACTAAGAGAAATATATCATTGGATTTAGCAATACCGAAACAAAACCCGATAACTATTATAATAGCGATTTGGATAACGATTATGGCTTGCATTGAATATAACGATAATCAAATAGAAAAATTAAAAATAAAAAAAAAATGCGAACGTGTAATTATGTATTGGTAGATAGATTAAAAATATATGATTATGCTATTTTAAGGCACAACAAAGAGGAAGTAATAAGGTAAATACAATTTTTAAGTCATCGATAGTTATTATTTTAAGACTCAAATTATAACCCTTCTGATAATAATTATGATTTGAAATGTGCTTTTAGGCATCGATAACTACTATTTTGAGTATATTCATAAAAGTTATCAACCATATATATATTTGTAGTTATCGATAACTATATTGCAGAAGTCTTTTCATAATAATTCTGATAGAAAAAAATCTAAAAAAAAATCTTCGAAAGATTTTTAGTTTGAGACTTACATACTTATTTCATAAAAATCTTTTCAAAATAATTATGGGAGAGAAATTCATTTAAGTCTTTGAAACACTTAGTAAGTAAGAATTTTTCGAAGTTCAAACTTTTATGCGAAACTGCTTTTTTGATTTCACAATGATAAAAAAACATAAGTTTGAAAATTTTTTGAAATCTGAAATATTTCGAAAATTATAGTTATTAACTTTCTTCGTAAGTGTTTTGATTTTATTTAGTTTCTCGCTAAAATTTTCTTTAATCCTGTACTTGAAAAAATCCATTTTACATACTGTCCACTTCAAAAATGTTTAACATTATAAAAGTATTTACATAATAATATGGAGTGAGTTCCTCAAATCGTCTCATGGAAAAACCCAAAAGATACTTCCGATAAACTAGGCTACAAAACATCAAACAAATATTTTGAAAACACTTCTATAATATATGTAGTAAGTCTCAAAACAATGTATCGTATTCGTACGAAAATTTGGTTGACTTTATTAAATTTCGCCCATCAAATAGTTATTTATCTGGGTCTCTCACCTGGCGCCACACCATAGCAAGCCGCATAAGTGTATTGAAACCACACAACATCCTCGCCATAAAATGCGCTCACCAATACAGCCAAACCGCCAAAAACAATGCCACCGCCGCACATGAAAGTCGTTTGAGAGCGATATTTATTTGCAGCAATACCGGAAAAAATTCGGAATAAAAAATTTGACAGACCAATAGTGGGTGCGATGAGACTAGTGTTGAAAGCATCCACCTCAGCGCGTACTAAAAGCAGTGCAAGTAAAATAATTGTAAATTTTATAAGTGCAATAGCAATGTGAAAAAAAATATTTCTTCTTTACTCACTCTTCGAGTATACAAAGGGTATATTGACGCCCATGGGAAAGAAGAACGCCGACAGTAGTAGCACGCGAAATTCCATAATTTTCAACATATTCATATCGAAAAGTTTCGCAAATGCATTAAACAACTTCGAGGGCATCCAATTTCTTGGTGATATGTAGGCCAAGAAGGGATGTTTGTGGCGATGTCGCAACATTGCTATCGATCGCGTTCTGGTCTGATGTTGACGCTGTGCGCGCATAACCGACATGGAATAGTGGATTGTAGCGGCCTAAGGAAGTAAATAATTAGTACTACTCGAATTCGGTAGATTATTTTTTGATGGTGGCTCGTTTTAAAATCTTTTACCCGTTTTTTGTCGATTACAATTAAATGACCCGTTGTGCGACGACTGATAGATGGGGCATTGCTTTCATCATATGCCGCATGGCCGGTATAAAAAAGATCTTCCCTTTCTATTGGATCCTGACGAAGTACGTATTTTTTTGTTGGTCTTTTTTTATACTCATCATCTTGATCATCGCTCTCGAAAGCATCGCTGTCCCACTCAGTTGGAGGCTTTTTTCGACAGCAATGAGGACATAATCTTTCCAGTTTTGTGGGCTTTCTCGGTTTATATTCCTCTGAAATGTACATATGTAGTTAGAAAAAATATAAATAAAAAACATTGATATAATATAATAGGCGCGAATTTAACTGAATAGAAGGACAATAATTTGTCTTCGTCATTTGCTAAAGTAAGAATTTGGCATTCGATTCGCTATTTATATGCCTGTTGTTATCAAGGCGAATTCATAACGCACACACTAAGGCGAATTCATATAAGCATCCCATGGACTGAATACTTTTTCTTCTTTTTCATTTCGCTCGGCTCTTTTGTTTACACAAAAAAAAATACATGGCCAATACTTTGCGAAGTCAGATTTTGACATTTTACTCGCAAAATTACACAAACAAAATACACAACGGACTCGCATTGGTTATCTTGGTATACTCACTTACTTACTTACTTAATTGGCGCTATAGCCGCTTAAGCGATTTTGGCCGAACTTCTCCTACAATTTGTGGTGTGTGTCTTGATGTTGTAACACACAAATTGAGGGACCTACAGTTTTACGCCGAATCCGAACGGCGAATGTTTTTGTGAGAAATTTTTTCATGCCAAAAATTCACTCGGAGGGCCGTTGCCTGCCGAGGGGCGACCACTATTAGAAACAATTGTTTCTATAATTTTTGGATGTTACCTGCTGGATTCGAACCTGGGACCCACCGAATGAAGCGCGCACACGCTACACACTCGGCTACGGCGGCCAGTATAACCCTCTATAAATCCACCTTTCCATACACACTTATTTTTAATTATAGGAAGAAAAGGATATTAACTGCTTTAATATAACCTTATATGCAGTCGCCTTCGTGATTATATTACCAACAATGTTTTTATAAAAAATTAAGGAGACAAGTGTATAATAAACAACATTGTGGATATTTAAAAAAAGTCAATACGTGGTCAATTGTTTGAGTAATTCCATGTATCCATACCCTTTAAAGAATACGAAGTACATAAAATTGAGTATAGAGCTGTAAATAAATGTTTGCCAAAAGAGTGGAAGGCACCGGTCGAAATCAACGATTCTTCCCATCAGCTTTGTAAGAGAATCAGTTGATGATGAGCCGCGCCCAGTACAACCATCCAACTCCATTACGAAGCAAAGCATCCGATTTATAGAAAATACAGTCTCCTCTGTGATTAAAAAATTAGCAATTACAACTGTATTATAAAAAAAAACAATAATGCTTGGGACCCTGCATGAATATTGTGGCATGAATGGGGTAAGCGCAAGGTGAGTTCCAAAACCAATTTTCCTTGTGAACGCCAACATCAAGAAGTTTAGGGTTCACTATGTTAGTGAACTAAACTATGAACTAAAGGCGCTACAGGCGAACACATTTACATTTCACCATAGCAGAAGACAACCTTAGAACAGTAGCAGGCAATACTAAACACACGCGCACAAAGAAGATTTCTTATGTGTTGAATGCCCAATACTCGTACGAGTGAATTGCCGATCGGGCAAAACCCATTCTCATCGCGAATAGAAAACAGTGTAAGTTTCCTCCCATCTCGTACGACGAACCAGACATCCAAAAGATCGCAATCTTCGGACAGTATTAGCAATGTTTCGGAAGGGCGTGGGTTTGTAAACAAATGTGTTTAAGGCTATGGCGGTTACAAAAGGTCGTTACGAAGAAAAAGTTAGCGCAACATGGCTACATTAAGCGACGCGTTGTTTACGAAAAACAGACAAAAACTTTATATATAAGCTTATGAACTTACCAAACATTTGCTCCAAACCTCTATTGATGGACGCAGGCTTTCCGAATTGCGAAGCATGAAACTGAGAGTAGCGAATTTCACTAAACGGCACAGTGTTGTCATCGCTTGATGAAGACGTATCGGTATTAACCTTCAGAAATAGAATTTGTTACATGGTACAAATAAAAGAGATAAGCTATTCTTAATTTGTTTTCATATATGAGCTGTATTAACTCGCCTCCTTTTCCACCGTTGCGATGCGTGTTGGCGTTACTTCAATATACGTGATCGCCATAACAACTACGCACAATAATAAAGCCGTGTGAATGCGCGAAGTGTTACGCCAACCAATGTCCGGGCACATTTCAGCATTTATAAAAGAAAATATCAAAATGCCAGCGCCGGCCCCGGAGCATGAAAGACCACTAGCTATTGGACGATAACGTTCGAAATAATAACCAATGATCAATTGTGATGAGATCCAAATTAAACTGAGCGATGGACCACCTGGAGAGAGTTTAAACTGAAGTTATGCACAAAGTAAGTGGAATAAACTCCAACCGCAATAAAGATACGAGTTACGCTTCTTCTGCGCTCACTTCAACTTACCCAACACGCTATAGAAAACGATCAGCATTATCATATTGGGACTGTACGTACCAATCAATATGAATACAATGGAACATATAGCGCCCGCCAAAGCCACCGGTCGAAAGCCATACTTATTAATTAATGCGCTCGCCACAGGTCCTGCAAGAAAATAACAACCTTTCAAAGCATTTACTTCAACCGTTCAAGTCGTTGCAACAGTCTGATTTGTTGCGCTCATTACCAACTTGTATCGAAGCAACTAGCACTATAGATGTTTGCGTTTCGCCAAGATCTTCGGCCATGTAAGGTAACAATATGCCTACCGAAAAAATTATGCCATCTACAATAACCTGACACAGAAACGAAATGAGTACGATGAACCAGCCGTAACCGCCATCCGGAGGTATGATCATGTATAGCTGTGGTGGAGTGTGGAGGTGAGAGTATGTTTCGATCTACATCGCATGTGTACTTACAAAACCATTGCCGAGCTCGAGATTTGTGGGAAATCCGCTTAAAAAGGTCGGTAGTTCGCTTGACAATGATGATGACGAAATCTTCGCAGATGCCATATTAATTGGCACACCCAATTCCTGAGCTCGCTCCAGGTTAGTTAGCGGCGATGAAGGTTCTACCAGTTTGCCACTTTTATTTGATTTATAAGATGGCTGATGCGTGCCATGTAGATAATCACGTTCGGCTTGGCTCTCCAAGCTGGCGGATATAACTGTGCTAAAAGAGTTTCTTGGGGAGTTTGAATGTCGTTGTGATAAGATGATCGAAGATTCTGCAGCTAATTGCGCTTCGTCAATTATCCGTACCTTCTTGGTGTACTTCTTAACACGTTGCACCGTTGCCGAGTCCAATTCCTTATCGTATTGGTGCACCTCATCCACTGATGAGGGTACACTGTCAAACGATGTCTCAGCGATGCTGCTTTCTACAATGGGTTCATCGGTTTGCATACCGAGCTCGTTTGTGCTTTGTGTGGCTTGAACGCCAGCTTCCGATGCAACTGGCTCTACGCTAGTTGCCGACGTCTGCACTGCAAAGTCTAAGCCAGAGGATTTATTTTCAATCTGATTCTGATCCGCTGTGAGTGTGACAGAGGTCTGTGTGGCAAATTCATCTGTAGTTGGTTGTGTTTTGTTGAATGGGTTAATGCTGGAGGTGGTCTGCGCACTGATATCGACATTAGCGTGTTCTGCTGGTGTACCCCTGACAGATAAGCTTGTAGTTTTTGTAGTTCGCCTGAGCTCATGTTGCCGCTGTACAGGCGAGTGTTGTGGCGTTGCCGATAAAGCGGACTGATAGGGTGATGTATTCACATCCGTACGTAGTGGAGAGTTGAAACTTTGCAATGAATAATATGGCGTAACATCATGTGTCGAAGACGCTGGTGCTGGGTCAGTTTTGCTGTGAAAAGGGGAATAAATTATGGCATCGATTATCAAATATACGTTGCTTTAGCGAAGCTTACCGCGTATTTTCTGATTTATCAGTCATTTCAACATGAATGGAGAGTTTCAGCGAATAAATAAAAAAAACGTTAAACTTTTTTTTGTATCTGCGTAAATTTTTAAAATTAAATATTTTTGTAAAAAAAAAATATAAAATGTCGTAGAAAAAGAAAATGTTCAAGCTCGAAAAAATCTGATTTTGAGCAAGATACCAGATCAAATAAAAATTTAAATAAATAAATGTATGTATGCAAATATACAAAGCAACGGAGTAAAAATGTTTAAATTTGTTGATATCAACGGGGTTTTTGGATTATTTACGACATCTTGGAAGTGCTAATGTATTTCTAAAAATATTGCGATAGTACATAATATGGCTTTAAAAAAATATATATATGTACAATAAATGCGATTGGGGTTAAATTTATGAATCAGTTTTGTTGTGAAACGAATGCATTTATTCGACAACATTTATAAAGCAGGGGCACAGAAATTTGAGTAAAATGTATGATGTCATCCATTTTTTCTTTTGCAGCGTTTACCACTTGAAGAAACATGTTGGAAAATGTGGCAAATTGGAAAACAATTTTTTTTGGTTCTTGTTAATATTTACACTCAAGGCGAATTCATAAAGGTGGTGTTTTTATTTACCTTACATGTAGTCTGTTTTTGCTTTTGCGTATGAGTTCAAAAACCGCAAAAGCTACAACAAAATATATGTAAATTTTAACAGTTCTTATGCAAAAGCGAAACAAAATGCACGGGAGTTTTGCAGTTTTACTTTTTACACCAACTTATATGAGATCGTATTGCTTACACTACAATTAAACAAAATGTAACTATATTTTGACTGCTTTGTTTTTTTTCTTTATTTTTTAGTACTTTATTGTGCAACCCTGTGCTTATTTAACACTTCGCACCAAGGCGAATTCATATAAGGTGGCGTTATAAATACAACTACAAAATTCCTATGTATTTTGTTTTTGCTTCTGCTATGAGTTGTTAAAACTCACATATATTTTGTTTTTGCTTTTAAGGCTTTTGAAAGCTCACACCAAGGCGAATTCAATACAAGGTGGTCGCAAGAGCACATACACACAAACTCCACATGTTTTGTTTTTGCTTCTGAATGGTGAGAATGTCAGATAAATGAAATATAGAACAATAATTTTGAACAGAGAGAATGCCAAAATAGGAACGAATTTGACAACAAAACTGTTTATTTTTGATTCAGTTGGCCAAAACTATATTTGTAAATATATTTAAATTAAAATTTACAATAGCGACCGCAATTGAAACCTAACTCTTCATAAAGTGCCAGTGCAATATGCGAGTAAATGAACTGCCACAATTAATGCAGCAAAAGCAAATGTGCCTGTGGTTTCGCGTCTGTTGATAGTTTCGACAATCTTTTTATGTAAAAAAGAAGCGAATTAATAGGGAATTCCAAAACTAAAATGATTTTAAAAAAGTACCGTGGTAACGTGCCACATCCAAAGTCCGTTAAACTTTGAACAGCCGAAATACCCGCAGTGCAGTTGGGATTCTCAAATGTTGGATATGGAAGGGCTTTAGTTAGTAATCGGACTCGTTCCACGCTTTACTATCTTGTCGCATAATACACACTTTCCCATTTTTTCGCGAAATATTTGAATATTTGAATATATGAATTCAAATCAATTTGAATTTAAAAATATTTTTAAATGAAAATGTAAACAGAAAATGAAGATGTAAACAAAAAACAAACCAGTTGACACTTTCACCATTCAAGGCGAAAAAAGAAGAAGCAATCAGCTGATCGGAAGAAAACACCTTCTATAGATTCGCCTTGGCTCACACGCAAAAGCAAAAACAAAATACATGCAAGTGAATAAAAAAAATGAAATCGGCTGCTATAGTAACTACACATTATATGAATTCACCTTGCTTCGCACTCTCCTGGCGAGAGAATCGTAGAAACCTTTTACTTATTCAGACGTAATTTCCACATATCATACCTTTTCTATTGTTTTTCGCTGTCCCACCATTGATTTAGGCCTTTTTTTGCGAACGAATTTTAGTGCTCATTATAACTCAAATGTTTTCTATTGGATTGAGATCCGGGCTATTCCCTGTCCAATCTAGTGATCCTTCTTCAGTTTTGTAATCTAGCATTAAACGATAGACCGAAAAATAGTAGTAAAAGGTTGAATGGGAAAAAAGTTCATGATACAACTTACAGTGCATGCCCGATGACATGGCGCTGAGTAGTCCTGAGAAATTGGATATGCATCATTTTCAGCTAAGGACTCTAGCTTGGTACAACCCACTAAGTATATTAGTTTCGTACCTTTTGGTATTTACTATATCCTCCATTATAATTAGGACCCCGGTTTGTTGTTTCCTCATACTATGATATAGGGGAGAATGCCCTAGAATAGTAAGTATGCAGATTTGCGCAAATCGTTCTCCAGGTCTATGCGATAGACATCAAGTGGAATTAAGACTGAAGGGAAAATATGACATGTCCCCATTCAGACTCAGTTCATATTACGTTTTACCTTTTTGTCCAGTTGAACCGCTGTTCTTTCAATTCTTCGGTTAAAAGTGTCTTTTTTGCAGGCTTCCTAGCCAACATACCCATCTTGTTTAACCGGATCGAAATATCCACTGGAAGCGATTGCTGCAGCTCTGTTTTTTGTCTCGATTTTTAACTAAGAGGTTATAGCGCCAATTAAGTAAGTAAGTAAACATTTATGAAACAATTTTGAAGGCTTGCTCTCAATAGAGATCTGTCTTGCTTCAAAGCGGAATCGGGTGCATGCACATACACGCATAGATAATAAACTATATACATACATGTATGTCTGCCTATTGGGTAATAAAGTTCATTGCAACTAGATATGCTCTAGCTATAGGTTGGCATATGGATACTCGTAGAATATCCGACACATATGATGCAATATGGTGAATGAATGCATTGGTTTGTACAATAATAGGCTCGTTTTTTTTGTAACCGAGTTGCAAAGGAACACTAGGAAAGGTAACAAATTGCATGTAAAGCAACAACACTAATTCAGTAAAATATGCGAGTTGAGCCAACTCGGTAAAATGATAGCCGACCTGAGATGTAGTATTGGGAAGTGAAAAAACTGCGGTGTTGTGAATGAGCCGGAAAAAATACATGGGAAATTTCAGTTTAAGACCTAATGCGTAACTACGTCAACCTGAAATTTGTTTGCAACACTCTTTTTCCGTTCTTAAATAGCACTAACAAATTTCATGTTTCATGTAAGATGCTAACAGGGTTGCTTTTGCAACTAAATGAAATTTTATTTGCGCTGAAGTGTTCTTTTGCAAGTCGGTTACAATAAAACGGGTCCAATATACAAGCGTCTCTATGCGCTCTCTACACCTACTATCTTCTATACCCCTGATTGATAACACCGACTGTGTACGTAACGTGACTTGCAACATGGATGCACATTTGAGAATAATGAAAAAGAGCAACAAGCCTAGCCGACACAAAGCACAGACAACGTGCAGACATTGTAGATGATAGCTTAAAATTGCCGCTATTAAAGACCGAAAAAGGTGCAATAGAAAGCAATCAGAGAGAAGAGTAGACAGCAGAGCAGGCAAGCACGCAAGCAGCTTTGAGCAGTGCATTCTGCGTAGACGCACCTCTTGAAATGCGACGCTGTTTGGTGAAGAAATCATTGTCGTACTACACATACATACATACTTATACAATCAATGCTTAGCAGCATAGTTGATTAAATTGGCATAGCACAAGCAATAAACAGTGGAACGGTGGTACAGTGGGCGGTAGATGCTAAATGAATATTCAATGCGTAAAGCAAATTGTAGTATACAGACGAGGAGATACTAGCGAATGCCTGCAAAGCAATGTCGAGTGAAACAGACCAAAGCGAATCAAAGGAATAAGCTTGATAAATTTCATGTCAGAAAATGGAACGATGTTGTATCGCCAACAAACAATTTCAGTTTTCTTGCACAAGCTGGTGCACTTTGATGGAGTGATGTAGTGTATAATTTAAGGATTGCGTCTATGGCATTTGTGGCATGGCATGCGTGCGTGCATTTATCATTGAATGCGTCATTTTGTTGTATATTGAACTTACTTCGACTGCCTTGTTTGAAATTCTTGGCTCACTTGCAGTTGGATTTAGACGTTAAAGCTTTGAAAAATTGCAAATTTTCAAATTTTTTCCATTTGCAGTATACGCAGAAAGACGACAATCCTTGTGCATGCGGAAGCAACTGGATACACAAACATTCTTGGAGTCGTATATATAACAAGGCAGATAAACTAAAAAGCAAGCAGAGTGGGAGATAAAAATGTACATTGTACGCAATTTTTTTTTTTAATTCGATTCTTGATATATGTATAACATGTTAAAACTTTTTTGCAAAATTTTTATAGGAATATAGTTTGATCCATAACAAGCTTCATATAAATGAGGGTTTTAAACTTTCTAGCTCATAAAAATTTTTTAGTTGACGATACTGCAGGAAAACCTGAAATTTTGTAATGAGGCAAACAAAGAAATGGCTCAAAAAGATCAGTAGTTGGGTCATTTCAAATTGCAAACTGCAATTGCTTATACTAAAAGGGAATGGACTATATTTAAAAATACATAAAATAAATATATTTAAAAAGTTTGAACTTATGACGAAAATGTGTCATAGTTATGTAACTTAAAATATTTCGAATATTTGAAACGCCACTTTACAAAAAACCACTTTACAAAAAAAGTTGATGTGATATGAAAAGCAGCGTAAGTAAGAATAACAAAATTTCTCTAAGCTACTAATCGCAACTTAAACTCAAATCAAGTCAGCTTACTTGTCTAATTCCTTCAGACACTGCTGTATCTTTTAATGAGCACATTTCGTACACATTCATATATCATACATACATACATACACACATTAGACTATGTATAAATAGATAAAGTTTTGTTAGCTATCACTGTTGAAAAGTTATTGCTGAGCATTAAAGAAAAACAATAACGATTTAGATGTAATCAGTTTGGTAGTAGACGGTTAAATCCGGCAGCAGCATTTAGTCTTGCATATAAACATATGTACATGCATATGTGTAGGTGCATGGGTGTGCGGATATAAGTGTATTTGTTTATGCTACGCAGAAAATCACTGAGCTAGTGAACAAAAGCAACAGCTGGCCAACTTTATAATGAATAGGGTTTAATCAAGTAAATGACACTAAAAAGGCTTTTGGAAACGATTTGAAAAATGTTACCGTAATTATTTTTAAATGTTAAATAAATAAATTAATATTACGATAACGAAATCAATAACGTTAACTCAATAAACTGTGCTTTTATTAAAAGCAAGTATTAAGATATCAGTAAACGAAAGGTTATCATCAATTATGCTAGATGGCACTTTGAGCAATCCGGATTTTAAATGTAACTGTGTACCACCTATGTCCACTCACTAAGTAAATGTGCTTAAAAGAAAACATATTGTAGGGAGGCACATTTTTATGGTCTTTGTACAATATAAAGGTTTTGTCTGAGAAGTCCCTTAGTGAAATTTTCCGGTGAATAAATGTCTTGCACATTTAAGCTATCAGTCGCGCTCTCTAAACCATAGCTAATGAACTAAAATGTTCTACAGAATTATTTCCCATGAAATTTTACTGAAAAATTTCAATCTGAATATAACTATACACAAATTCTTGGGCACAGGATGTCAATAAGATTTGGATGTTTTATGGGACTAGATTTTTCTACAGACAATGACAGCGCAATTATTGCTCCATGTTATTCAGGATTGAAATTTGAACATTTTCTTAATTAAACTGTATTTTTAATAATATAAACTATGGTTTTTAATTTTCAAATTTATTTAATATTTCTTCATTTAAACAACTCTACTCCTCAGAGCTATTAATAGGTAATAAAAATTTAATAAAAATCATGATATTTGCAATAATAAGTTGAACTCAGTAGCTCAAGCAGAAAAGGCAATGAAAGGGCAACAAATATGTGACGCCTTTAATAGTAAAGAGATGCCACTAAAATTTTTTTTTACAAACAATCGCAAAAGAGTCACTTTGTTTTAAAATTTTGCGGATTTATTTCAATAATTTTAAGTTATTCATTCCTCTTTCTCTTATGTTATTTCTTTATTGGATCTGGGGAATGCCACTTCGCTGAAACATTATAACAGATTTTTAAAAATGAAACTCTAACAATTTATTTCTTACTTAAATCTAATTTAAAACATTAACATGTAATATGGTATTTTTTTTTGAAATAGGAACCATACAATCATATAGTAATTTTGAAGAAGGGCTTTAGACTCCAAATTTCTATGTGATTTCATTTTTAAGAGTATAGCTCGCAGTTTTTGAGCATTCCATAAGTTTCTTGCTTTTATTAAATAATTTCTTAAAATTCTTCTATAAAAGTTGTATGGCGTTTGAGTCATCAAAATAATTTTATACTAAGTTTGATCGCCAAAATCGTTCAACCCATTGCCAGGTCTGCTTTAGTAATGTTGTTAAAGTCACTTACGATCACTTGGAGAAAATGTATTTTTTTATAAATCCCAAATTGGAAGACATCCTTCTGAATGCTCCACTTTCGGCACCATCCTGTAAGATATTTTATTTTTCCGTCTTCCATTGAAACTCAGGTCTAGTGTGCAGTATAATAGCCCTATGCGCTTTGAAAAACAGCTTATTTTTCTTTACTTCGTTCTCTGCGATCACCAGAGGACATCGATACCAACAAATTCATCATCTAAACCAATATTTTTACCACCGTGAGTTCCACTAACGTCTACATCAACTTTCATGCATCATTGAATTAAACAACACAAATATATTCCTAAAGGGGCATTTTATATGGCTTTGTGCAACTTTGGCAGACACCCACATTTGAGTAAGAATTTTTGCAAATTGTATAAAAACAGTGTATGTACAACAACAAGAACTCAACTATACTCGTATGTGACAAAAGTTTCAGCTTTGGTCGCCAAATCGAAAAACGTCTCAAAAGTTTTACGCTGCTGCTGTTGTCGCGAAAAGTTGTGACTGAAAGAAATCGCTTGGAAATACTAATAATGTACACATATAGTTTTTTTTTATATAAATGTGCTTGAATGTGTGTGTGGACAGCGTGTGTGCGCCCATCTACAAACGGCAGAGCATGAATGCCAATGCCAACGGCAAGCAACAGTCTAAAAATGATTGCAATAGCGGGTGCAATGCAACAAAATGAATGCATCTCAAAATATGCGAGCATATGTGTAGTAGGATCAACTATAAGAAAGAATAAAAGGAAAACGAAAAAAAAAACATCTTGAAATCTCAACATCAACTTTTCACAAACAATTTCGTCGCCAATGCGTCTGGAGTGAAGAAAATGCGCACATATGATTTGTTATTGCTATCGATTAGAGCTTTTTGTTTGCATGCGCTGCATATCGCAGTAACGCTGTGGAGTCGCAGGTCGTTGCCTTCATACAGGCAACAATACACCCACACACGCACAGCTAAGTCGTCGGAGGAAACTTTAAATCACAGAAATTGATGAAAGACTAAAGGCAATGGTTGGACGGGTTGCGATTGGTTGGTGGGTGTGTGTTGAGCAAATTTGTGTTATTTTTATAATGAAATGTACGTCAACTAGCAATTGAAGCAGCGGATCAATAAAACTAACGAAAAATAAGAAATGCAATAGCAGTTTCAAATATATATAAAAAGAAAAGTAAGCTTGATACTAAATTGTAGTAGCATTAAAGTAAAATTACTGCAATAGCAATAAGGAATATGTATGTAAAAATAGCTTCAGATAAAGTTGCAGTAAACGGCGGTAAATGGAAAGCCCTTTGAACAGGACTAGAAGTAGACCAAATGCATCTCTCGCATTTACTTTTTCTTTGTCGCGTAAAGGTACCGAATAGTTTTATACGTTTTAAAGTAAAAGAAATCAAATTGGCTATTCTGATTTTATTCAGTGCCGTATTATCAACAAGTCAAGACTTGCACCATGTTTCAAAATGTGTTAACAAATTAAAATTTAATTTAAAGATTAGTATCCTCAAAGCGACATTATTTCTGTTTTTGCATATATCACATTGAGATACATATTTCAAATTACTACTAAATAATGATGTTGAGAATTATCGCGAATCTAACAGCTTTTCGAAAAATTAGTTACGAGTATCTGTTTGGATTTCTAGATGAAGTCCAACGATGATATTAAGAGAGATGTATATTACAAAAATTTTCCGGTATCCCAAAAAAATGCCACTTAGATGGCACAACGGCGGAACCGGTTTGTCTCCAAACCAAACTTAACAAGGGAGGACGGAAAATTGTTCCAATATAAATCAACTTTTCGCACTGTCGGAAAAACAAAAGATCAAAAAGAAATATTAAAGTCTGATCGACTGATCAATTTAACATGGTGTACGATTTTTAGGTAATAACTAGTATTTTATTAATGAGGTGTAATTTGTTCCTTGTAAACTACCGGTACAATAGTGATAGCCCCTAGCTAATATACGAACTTACGCATCACTTTATGTGAGCGTTTAAAGATCTAAAGATTTAACAAAAATATTTGTATTCATATAAAAATATTTCTCCTCCAATTTTCGTAAATAAGATTTTAATGTTATTGAGCTCGAGGCCAGTTTTTATTAGAGACTATTATGAAATGGTAAAATTTTTCAAAGTGTTAGAAGTGATAGCTGCTATTTCGAGATTGCCACATCTCCTCATCAGACTATTTTCTATCTAGGCGGTACCAAGGTTTTAACCAATGTACGCGGATTCTTAGGTCAACATTCATACGCTGGACCTCATTAGCCATTCAGAAATTACTTGCTTTTTCATTCTAAATTGAAACCCATTGAAATCAATTTGTGTTACAAGATATAAGGAAACCATGGGTGTGCAAATTCAGACTAGTTTTTAATAGCATAGAAATCTTCGTAAAGCACTGTCGAAAATGTAATAAATGGAACTTATATTGAAAAATAATAATCAAGGCGAATTCATATAAGGTGGTGTTATAAATACAACTACAAAATTCCTATGTATTTTGTCAAGGCGAATTCATACAATATCACCTTGACTATCCCATGAGCTGAATGCTTGTTCTTCTCTCCGAATGCTCTAGCTTGTTTTGTATACACAAAAAAATACATGAGCAAACTGAGCGAAATCAGATTTTGACATTTCACACGCAAAATTACAGAAACAAAATACACAGCGGACTCGCTTTGTTTATCTTGCTATCACCTTCTATGGATACCCCTTGGTACTTTGTTTTTGCTTCTGCGTAAGAGTTGTCAAAATTTACATATATTTTGTTTTTGCTTTTTAAGCTTTTGAAAGCTCACACGCAAAAGCAAACACAAAATACATGTAGGTAAATAAAACAATCAAATCGGCTGCAATAGTAGCTATACGTTGTGTGAATTCGCCCAAAATTCGCCTTGATAATAACAGTGAAAAAAATTTTTATTTAACAATTTTGAAAAATTCTAATCATTTTAGTTTTTTAGTTTAAGCAAACGGATCAAGAATAATATTTGCCTTAAAATTACTGTAATTTTTTTACTAAAAGTTTCTGGGGTAAAAATTTTTAGTTTTAATCTTTTAAATAATTGAAATTAAAATGTCGCACAAACGCGTTGCATTTTTAAGACCCTGTGCTATAAAAGAAAACATTTTAAATGGAAACGATGCTGGCCCATGACGCTTATTTCTCAGACGAAATATTTATACTCTTCTTTTAAATTTTTCTCTAAAAATGTTCTGGAAAATATTTTAAAAATTAATTTTGGCATACAAAATAATGGGCTATGAATGTAAAAAGCTTTAAAGGTTTTATTAAATATATGTAGTACTTTCAAACTAAATTGAAGTTATTAACTAAATGTCTCCCAAATTTTGAATACTGCTATTTAAATTTATTTAAACCAGAGTTTTGCCCAGTCTAAATATTCTGTTAAGAGCATAAACAAATTTATGCTTTTCGTAAAAAAAACCAAATATTTTACTATTTATGTGTGCAAAAATTAAATGATAACTCAAATGACCAGTTTATTAACTGCCATAAAATAAAATGGCCACATACAATTATACTCTCAAATGGACTATTATTACTACCATTAAACATTAAATTGCAATTTACGTGCAGCACGAAAGCAAAATTTCACACCCAACAAACCGAAAACTATTGCTAACGCACAACAATTGCGCACATACGCATGCCCGTCAATTAAGGTTATGGTGAAATGACTTTACTGGGAAGGGAACTAAAGCACATGGCAAGGCTGTACTTCATTAAAAAGCACTTTATATTAAAATGGCCAACTGTAGGCAATGGTATATTTGTTGTGTGCATTTAAAATTGATTACAATGATGTGTGTGAAATATTAAACAATGTGCACGAAATGTGTAATATAAGTAACCGGGATGACAAAATTCGCATTGGCATAGAAGCCGAGGTAGGTGAAGGAGTTGGAATTGGAATATGAAAAGGTAGAAAGTTATGGCATTCAATCAAAAGACGTACGTGCGAAAGGTAAGATGAATGCTGAGAGTTTTGCTGTGCTAACTAAAAGCAAGTCCTTGGTGTTTCAAACTGAATATGATTAAAATGAGTGGCAAATTCTTAATATTTCTCAAGCAATGCACACAGAAAAAAAGAGCTTTTGAGAACGAAAACCAAAAAGTGTTTATAAGTGATCACAGTTATCTTTACTTATTGGCATTTTCAATTTCTCGGGAATAGTTTTAAATTACAATACTTAGCAGAACTTTTGTATGGGGAAACCTGAAAGATTAGAAAATGCGAAATATTAGAAAAAAGGACGAGTTAAAAATATAGTGGATTCGAAATTTGAACTTACTCCAATTGTTGATTCCAATAAAATGTATTTGAAATGTGTTGATAAAGGGGAGATCTTATTATACTTTCCTGAAAAATGTCGAAAACCGTTAGATAGTTTATTAGCATTTAGTTTGACGTAAGATTTATTTTTTTTACTATTTATTAGCAATTTTATGGATGGTATTTTTTTACTTATTAAAAATTCATAACAGAAATTAATTAGTTTGATTATCGAGCTCTGCGACTGATAATTTGTGAGAATTTATTAATTGCAACTTTTATTTTTTATGTTGTAAACAAATTTTAAAGGGATATTTACCTACTTCTGGGTTTGAGATGTAAAGCAAAAATACTGTAGTCACAGAGTTCGCAACCTACGATGCAATAATTTCAGCGAAGTTATAATTCTACAATATTTTTTGAACTATCTCGAAATATTTTAACATTTAAGAAGAGCTCTTAGATATTTTTCGACCACGCAATTTTATAGCTTATTTAATATTAGTTTAAAAAATTATAAAGAACCAACGGTAGTTTCTAGTTACTTCCAACTTGCACTTTATTATACTCAAATCAAATATGCTAAACGTTATTCTAAAAAATTGAAGAAATTTTGATGAAAATTTGAATGGGTCCAATCGTTGAATTCGAGTCGATCGAAAAGTTTGTCGATATATGTAGAACGCCAAACTTGCGATAGAATCATTGAACTTGTATCGACAATAGATTTCCCGAGGAGATTGCACTCACTTGGCGACTCGAAAAAGTAATTTGCATGGCTAAAGGCTTTTCCTAAAGAGCACCAGCCTACCTAAATTATTTCTACGCTCACGACGAATGTGATTGCATCAATTTAAAATTATTTCATAAATAAAACAAAAAACTCAAGCCAACAAATTCATTTGATAAATTTTTCCGCACAACAGTTTTAGGTTGTGGATAAAGCAGCCTAACAACGGAATCGATGTCGATGCGGAATGATTGATTAGACCCATTAATTTACACGGGTTTTGTCGTAGAATAAACTATAGTCTAAAAAAAAAATAACGAAAGAAATGAATCATGAAAAATCCTGCAGACCCTGTAAAAAGGTCACCACTTGCCCGGTGTTTCTTGCCGATGTAAACAATTTGTTTTTACAAAATCGAAAATTCTATAGTAAACACACATTAATTTTGACAATCTCTACACAAAGGCAAGGCGAACTTAAATGGCACCAATTTCTGAGGCCAAATTCGTATCGGCCGTACGTAAATATTATTGCTACAAATTACAAAAATAAACTGCACTGCACGCGGTACGATTGTTATACCCTACAGCGAGCAATGATTTTAGTGAAGTCACAACAACACAAGTGCGTACGCAAAACACAATAACAGTTGATAATGACAACAAATTTGCAACGCAATTCCAAAAAAAAAAAACCATCGAATGCAATAAAAATTATAGTTCATTTTTAATAATAGCCACAGTGGCGAGTTACGAGCCCGAACATAACATACAAGCTCACTCAGTCTCAGCGTCCCCATGACGTATGAGTAATATTTAAATTAAATTTTAATGATGTAAGTTTTTAATGATGCTGCCTATGTACATATTTACTGTTGCTCACAACGTTACGCAGTGATTTTTCGGCAGCTCTATAATATAGCCTCTTAATGTGCACAAACATATGTAATGAAAGCAAAAAATAATATGTGTAGATAAATAGATGGATGTTGCTATTTACATAACTGATATTGTTTGCCTGCCACTTAGTGACGCCTGTCAACATAACTGACGTACAAGCTAATTTAAAATTTGCATGAATATAAATTGGATTTAAACGTGAAATAAGCATATTTAACAAGCAATTATGTAATTGGAAAGTGTGAGGCTTAAAAGCAAAAAATAAGATAAAGTAAAGAGTGGCTTTTGCTTTTATGTAATATATGCAAACGAAAAAAAATTTGATTACAACTGAAAAAAAAATGTTAAAACGAATGGGTGCCCTTTCCAAAACGGGGTGTGTAAGTATACCTTTGTGTCGTGATTATTTTTTATTTATTACATATTCTGAAGATTGTCAAAAGAGAATAATTTAAAAACCAATTTGTCTGATTCTGATCGTTTGCGGTTAGTGATGCGCTTATATATCTGTGGCAATTTACCAAAACATCTGAACCCTGCTGTTAGGTTAAAAAAACTTACGAATCTTATGTAAGAGGACCATTTGGTCCATACTGCAGTTTTCATACAAAATAACAATTTAATCTTAGTCTTTATATTTAGTTTGGTTCAATACTTGCTAAATATTATTATTTTATTATTTACTCAACTCTGGTAAAACCCAGCACCAGTGGCCTGCTCTAAAAATGCTTCTAGTTCAGGAGCTCGAAAGCGAGGAATTTGTAGTTGCTGCAAGTCTAAGTCTGATGTAAAATGCTCCATTTGCAGTGCGGTTATTTGCAAAACCAACCGAAAAACATTTTTTTGCTCATCATGTAGTGCCAAAAAATATCGAACAAACTAATAAATACTTATTTTTGGAAAATTAATGTAAAGAAAATCAAAGAAAATATACTATGGACCAAATGGTCCCTTAACCTAAGATTCGTAATTTTCAATTTATCTTAGTCCAGTTTTAAGTCAGAGAATTAAATTTTCGCACATAATATTGTTTTATAAAAATACCACCTGAGCTGAAAAATTTAGACAGTATATATCACCGTTCCAAAGTTACAAAGAAAACAAAAAAAAAATTGGACCAAATGGTCTTAACCTAACAGCAGGGTTAAGTCGACTTAAGTCAAAATCGAGTTAAGGTCATATTTTAGTTCTCCTACTCATAAATCCATATTTGTGTCCAATCCGATTTAAAAAATTCCAATTTTAAAGAAAGTTATCGCCTTTTGTATTTTTCTTATCTTTATTTTTGAAAATATTACATACATTAAAACATTTGATTTTTCTTAACTTTCCGTTTTTTTAAATATCTTATGTACAAACCAACGAATAAAACATACTTCTTACTAAATATTTTTTCAAAATCTGCCTATAATGTCTTAATGAATAGTTTTACTTTTTCCTTGATTAAAAATAACTCATTAAATTTCAACACAATAGATTTGAGAGGAAATCGCCAATATCTCACAACTCAATTTTAAGACTTAAGATGTTATGGCAAAACGCCACAGATATAGTTGACGTTAATAGGAACTAAACCTTGAAAATTTTTCAAACAATGATTGGCATTAAAGCAGATAAAGTTAAATACAACATTTGAATAAATGGATTGACTGAAGATAAGGGTCTCCCGATTCGTTGCTCGTTACATTCATCGTCATTAGAAAATAAACTTTTTGGTAAGATTGGCTACGGACCTAAATATTCTATAAATACTTTCGGAGTAGAAGAATTGAAACACAGGATGAAAGGGCTAAAATGGTTTCAAAACTAACGTAAGCAATCGACATAGAAAGTCATTTAACGATTCCACATCAGTAGAAGCTTTTACTGCGGTATTATTTTAACCCAACTCGTCAATAGAGTGCCTCGCAAGTATGTCGAGATAATACAAAAGGTGGCGCCGCTAACTTTCGCTTAACGATTTTGACAGCATAAACAGATTTTCCTATGTGTATGTTTTCTCTCAAAACTGTTTTTTGTTTGTGGTTTTATTTACAAGAAGGAAGCATGAAAAGCCCATGAAAAGCCGTCAGTGTTGGATTTGAACCCATAAAAATAAAAAAAAATAAGTAATACTTCTACAGTCTAGCAATGCTCCTTGTACAGCTTTCACGTATCGCGGCCCAAGTTGTTGTGACCACTCGTCACAGTTCTGATGCAGTCCATTGGAAGTTGGATCTTCATCTGTTCATCATTTTGCCTAATTTTTACCTTCTACCTTGGCAATTCTGCCTCTTTCCATCTCAATTAAAAAAAATGTATTATTTTGATCAAGTTACGCGTTACGTCACCTCAAAGTTATGCTCTCAAATCTCTCAGTAATCAGCTCTATAATGCATTTTCTTATTCCTGCGTCAGTTGTGAAATTTACATAATTTTTGTTGGTTTGATGTTGCATTTTATTGTAAGAGCAGACGAAATTGGTCGAACAAATTTGTCCGAATTAACAAAAACCGGACATTCCGTTTTCATAATCATCCTCTAATATCTCTTTAAGTTCCAAAACTTAAATAACTTATAGCTTTTTCAAAAGAAAGAAACGAAGAAATTTATTTTTAAAAGCAACCAGGGCATTAGAGGTCTCAAACAATTCATTCTTAGGTAAAAACAAAATCGAGCTACAAACTACTGTAGCTTTTTACATCATCCCGAATTTCTATTTCAACCAATTAAAAAAATCTGAATCGAAAAGTGAGTAGATTCTAATACAGTCAAAGCTATAGCATTGTACTTCTATATAACCTTATTTAAAAAAATATATATGTTCTAAAAAAATGCACTAAATTTCAAAAAATATTCAATATGCAAACTAAATATAAATGTAAATTATTAAAGTTGAGTAAACGGCTTTAAAAGAAATTGTGAAATTTATAGTTCGCCCAGGGAACTATTGCTTCCAACCGCAATCAAGTTATCATTATTGCTATGTGTTCGGTCAGTTTTAATTACGCAGTTAATTGCATGCGGCTTTTATAGCCGCAAGAATGGTTATAACAATATATACATAGTTAAATATCTACAACATGCATACATGCCCATATACATATGTATATATATATATATATATATATATGTGTATATATATATGTATGTAATTCCACTATTGCTTACTTCAACTATTTATTTTATCATCCCCATTTCCCTCCTACTTTTTCCTTATTTCAATCTGATTCGCGCGCTATACTTGCGCTGACAATTTGATGCGTGTCAAAAGTGACAATTTTGCAATTCATACATAATGTTGAGTATAGTGTAAATTGCCAGCAAGGGAATTCAAATGAGCAAGCAAAAATTTTCCAATATTATTATAGTATATACATATATAAGTGGTAAAAAAACACACACATTTCTGCGAGTATAATCACATATACTTATATATACATATGTAGTTTACCTGCATACGTTGCATTAAATATTAAAAAGTAAAACCAACTAGTTGACAGTTATGACAGACGTGATACTTTTTAATTAAATATTGAAATATATGCGCGTGTATTGAGATGTCATTTATTTTAAAATTTCCTCGCTTACAGCCCAAAGGTATGATACAGACATTTTGCGACCAGTGTGGGGCTTTGTTAAAACTGCTGCGCCGCCTGAAGTGTTTAATTATCGACTAAAATTAAAATTTTATTTTAGCAAGCAAGTAAATGAGGTATTATATTATTTTTCACTCTGCTGGAACCACTTAAAAAGCAAAGATGAGATATGAGCCTTTTTAACCAACCCCTTTCCTGATGTTTACTTCGCATTCCCCTCATTAAATGATTTTTGCTGACTTAGGCTGCCTATTTTGTCAGCTGCAAAACCTATACTGAAAGACAATATATGTATACCAAATTCACTAACAAGGGAATATTTCGAAAATACAAAATGTTAAATGGCTTGCAAAGGCTCAGCTGAATGAATGTTTATCAACAAGCAAGCAAAGAAGGTTTAAAGTAAGTTATCCTACAAACAAAAAAAATATCAAAATGTAGAAAGCAGCTTCCAGTAGGCACTGGAAATGAAGTTGTGATGACTATGTCCGTATTTAAAAACCGAAAAAGAGAGGTTTTTGCACGGAACGCTTAACATAGATGGTTTAAGCCAAACAAACCAATATTTTTGGAGCTATTAAGTAATATACATACAAATGAAGTCAAGTCTCATTTGCAGACGTTGGTAACTGCTTTCGCATTTGAATAAATGTTTGTTTTATATGTACATTAATGGCTTCACTCCAAATGAAAGTGGGCAGTGATTTATTTTGTATTAGATTAAATATCCGCCAGAGTATTTTCGACTCAGATACGGCTTCCTTTTACTAGATATATTTTAGCAGTTCTATTGAGAGCGAGACATATCAGTTTGGCGTGGGTTTGACATAACCAACGTATCTGAATTTACAATACTATCTAAAAATTTTACTCATAGTAAGTCTATCAAATACTTTCTCTGGTTTGGCTACAGAAGAAGAAAAATTTCAATTATTATCATACGATCCCATCGTATGATCTGATAATAATATTATTGAAACAAAAAAAAAAACAAGTTTTTATTGGGTAATCAACCACGCCAGTTCAGTAAATATTAAGTATGATGTAGATCTTACAGTGGGATCACATGATGGTATTTGATGATGCGATGATATGATGTGATCTAAAACATGCTTCAGTCATACTTTAAGGAAAAATCTTTCTTACTTAAGACAACCTAGAAATATTAATATCCTCATCATATTTTGCACGTCTCAAATACCCTTGGTAAATATAATTTTTTGCTATCGTGAAAAAGTTACTTTTTAAAACATATTGTTATTTTAGAGAGAAGATCCTTCCTTTTACGACATCCTCTATTTATCATCTCTTTGACTTACAGAAGTTCCTAATTTGGTCACTCAAATACATTAATTTCACACATTTTATACCGCTGGACTAATTAATATTTTAGGTATCACATTTCGTAAATTTTTACTGAATAAAACGGATTCGTATTTTTAATACTGAACATTTTTTAAAAATTCAAAATTCTTTGATAATTTTTCTTTCTACTTTTACTTGTTTAAAATCTTATTAAAAAAAAAGGATTTCTTCCGGAGTTTTTTCCAAGTAAACGTTTTTTTCTTAGAAGTGGAAAATACTCGCTCACACGCTGTAAGTTGTCGATGAAGTCTATATTATCTTCAAGAAAACGTCACAAACCAAAAACCAAAATTTCCTATTGGAAGATTTTCGGAATTTTTGGAACTTGGTGATCTTATCGGTAGTGTCAGGAAATAATACTATTTTGCCAATAAGAATTAAAACCTAACTTTTATTTTTCACGTTACCTGATAACTGATATGACAGTTAAATATTTTTCAATTGCCAATCGAATTTATTTCCCTATGCTTCGTTTGTAAGATACCTGATAACTGTTATGAAGGATACATATTTTTTTCGTTGCCAATAGGAATTTTATCGCCCTGTTATTTCTGACGTTGCTTGATAACTCTTGTTGCCTATCGTTTATAACACTTTTCGGTGAAATACAAAATATTTATCAGCTGATATAGGGATAGCAGTAATTTTTGCTCCATAATCAATACTGATAAGGAAAATGATAATGATAAAACCGATGATATCGAAAACTTCGACGAATGCGATGAATATTATTTTACTATACTAGAAAAGTTCTGTACCTATATGCTTTAAAAGTTTCTCACGGAATCTATCTCTTTTCAAAACCTCAGCCAATTATACTATATATTCATATTCTTTGTACTTCTTTTATTCACAGCGTATAGAAATACGAAGACAACTAAGAAGAAGCAGGGGATGAGCAATAAATTCAATTAAAGTTAAAAAAAAACGAATATCGAATATTACACAATTGCTTTAAAAAACAATTGAATTATTGCAAACCAAACTGTTTATAAATATTTAATAATTATAAACTACATATTTCCAGTACACCCTAGGGGACTCCAAGGAGTCCTTTTTGTTTGAATATGTAAGTGTGCATTTCAATATTTTTTGTGCTATTCGGAATGAAAACAAAACTGGTTTTATGAACTAAGTAAAGTGGAAACAAAATCCCTGCGGCTTATTTACGCTTGAAAAGAATACTTTGATGAAATATTTTCGGACGATTTCCACTCACTTAGCACTTAAGTGCATATACATATGTAGACTTTCGTAGACATGGCAAAACAGTAGCTACAATTACACTTAAAACACCGAAACAATGAACAGCATTACCCAAAATTGTATGAGGAATGTGTTAAGCTGTTACAACAACAACAACAACAACAACATGAATAAATATGTACATATATACGTATAGCATGCCAAATTTTGCATACACGTATGTACTACATATACGTAAAAGTCTGCAGTTATTTGAAAAAAATAGAGTTAGCTAAATTTCTGGAATATTTTGGCTTCTTGCTAGGCCTAGGAGCCACAAACTAAAAAGGTTTGCTGTAAACATAAAATTTGTGGCAAGTATTTGAACGAATGGAGCGAGTAGACATAAGGAGTTGCTCCGGCTCTATAGCAATATGAAAAAAGTAGTTATGCTGCTATACACAACATTTCCACTCAAGTATAAGATCTAAGTATTTAAAAGTTCCATATGGTATGGTAAGTCTACCCAGGAACTGGCCGAACAAACTACTACCAAGATTTAATTTGCAAATTATTTTCCCCATAAAATACAAATATTTATAAACATAAGCACACAAACGCCTACTACATGCAAATGGTAGATGTGTTTCAAAATTTAAACCACTCCTTAGTAGCCGTAATTCTTTCATACCCAAATTTTATGTTATGTTTATTTATTTTTCCAACTTTGTTGAACAACTTGCAATTTATGAAATTTTTAATTTTCGACAGCCGGTAACTGCATAACTTCCACCTAATTTGCATCACCATATTTTCATATTGTTTTCTTTACCCACTTACCATATTAGCACTTGAAACTTTGCCCCAAACCCAAATATGTTAACCACATTGACCTTAGTTAAATTGGTGAGTCAAGTGTTTGCTGGATGCTGCAGTAGCAGACAAAATGGCTTTACGTTTTGTTGTTGTGGCAGTTGTGCAGTTGAGTAAGTGCAAATGTCTGGGCAGGAAATAAGTTACTCAAAAGTTCGTTTGGTCAACGGTAGTCAACATTTTTGCCGTGCAAATTTTATCTTGCGCTTGAACAAAATGATTTTTTTATAACATTCTGCGCTCTTTTCTTCAAACTCGACGAAAATTTATTATAGACTCGCTAAAATAAAAAATAAAATAAGAATTATAAATTAGAAGTTGTCTGGAAATGCACGTGATATCTAATCACATCACAACATCACGTGACATTATTATATGATATTCTGAATGGCTAAACTATGTATTTGCATTGGTGTCAATGAACTGTTTTTTAAATATATTTTCTGGAGTAGTTGCACTATGCAGAAGGCATTTAAATTTGATCATATCAGAGTTAGAACTTTTTTTTAATTAAAGATATTTATTTCATATCTTTTGGTAGTATGTGAGCGAAATGTCACACATCTGTTAATATCATTTCATACTTAAAAATAGCAAATGAATTAACTTAAAGGTATCTTAAAACATATCAGATTTTTCAAAAAGGGAAACAACAAGTGCTAAACTAAAACTGATACGATCCTTCAATAATAAAAGAAAATTGCGTGACATAGAGCATACTTTGTCATATAATTTTTTTCTTGCTAAAGATTTGCACATCACATCGATTCACACAACATTTGATATAACATCACTTTTAAATTATATAACGTCACATTGAATGGGTTGCACATCACATCGATGCGCACCAAATGTGATATCACATCAGTTATATTTTATGAGATAATATCACATTGAATTGATATGGAAATACCTCCATTTTTTAAAAAAGAGGTGTGCATGGAGCTTATGCACTTTCTCTATTAGTTCTCTTGCATTTAAAAAATATATCTTCTGGTTTGCACACCTCACGGACTCAGTTAATATTTGATATAACATCACATTCCATTGCATCATATCATTTGACTAACACATCACATAGATGCGCACCACATTTGATATCATATTCCATTTTATGTGATAATATCACATCGAATTGAATCAAATTGTATTCTGTAGATTTCTCCAATTTTATAAAAATTGTGCACCATGGCAAGACTTCCCTTATTTTTGTTTTCTAGCGAATGAAAAATCATACCATATCGTCTGATGTGCACATCACATCGATTTATACAACATTTGTAATCACATATGGTCTCATTGCATCTGATAAGATAACACATATTCTAGGCGTAATATTATAATCATTACAATCGAAAACTCCATAAATTTCATACTTTTCATACTTTTGTAAACCAACGAATTACATTATCTTGAATTCTACTTCGTTGAAGTCACACATCACATCAAATTTAATTATACTTAAACAACACTTAATTCTTATAAGAACTAATCGCAGATATATAAAATGTACCGCAATTTGGTGGATTTATAAAATGCCGCAACGGGTCGTAAGCTCACAAAAATCACTAAATTTTAAAACTTCAAAATTATATTACTTATAATTTCTTCTACACCGTAATCCAAACATCAGAAAAAAATTTTGTTACTTTAAATTTTTTATAATTTTGTTCATGTACGCGTGCTATGAATCCTTTCAGGCATCACCTCTATTTAAAGAACATTTCACAACCATTCACGCGTCATTACTAAACGTTATATAGTTATAGTCGTCGTAAAATTTTTAAATAAAGGTCACATCCTATGCATCACATCGCGTCCTACGTAACACATCACGATATTTAAAATAACACCGGCATGATTTTACATCAAAACATTTTGAACACAAGTCTTTACTGTGGATCCTGTAAAAAAAATTTGCAACTAATGGCAAATAACAACAATATAAATAAATAAAAATTACTAATATTTCAAATCTAAATCACATAAGATCACATGACATATTTTTAGATCATATCATATCGTATTTTATCACAACGAATAAAATCTCGTCATAAGAAATTAAATCACATTAAAGCAAATGAAATAACTCATATCTTGTGTTGTTTTTTATCACTAATCTACTTTTAGAACTTAAGAGAACTAAAAATACGAAATGAAAGCAATAAATATAAATACGTTCATGTAACTTCATTTACTAATTGCCAACTCTTGAACACTTTGAGTAGTACATATTTGTAATTTCAATTAGAATAAATAAAGTTCAACTTTTATAAATGTATATAAGTGCTTATGTACTGACATATATAAAGAGATTCACATTTCAAATAAAATAGGTATGCATCCAAACATATTTACGAATGTATGGAAGGCATATCGACGCCAAAACTTAAATGTAAAAGCGCGCCTACTTACATACATATCTGAAGGCTTGTATGTATTTCTGCACATTTAAATATCGTGAATATGTACCGTCGTTTAAGGCAAATACATACATACCATTCATATAAGTAGATATGCACATGTGTATACATATGTAAAATGACTTACCCAAGTACAAGTGTTTACAAGGTACAACCTATTTTGCGTTGCAATAGAATATTCAAAGTGCAAAGTACAGAAATTTGCAAAGTAATTTTATTGAAATTATTTAACTTTCCATAAGAACGCACAACCAGCAGCTGAGCTGTATACGTACATATACGTACATAGCTGTGGAAGTGAATTTGTCTGCATATGTGTAGGAAGTGGTATAAATATTTTAAGTTTGTCAGCAAGTTTTGGAATGTTGCATTAGACTAGAGACACATCAACCGACTTAGTCGGCACGTATTTTGTATATGTAAATAGTTAGTAGCTGGGCGTCTACTTCTCGGCTGTTTGCTTTTAAACATCTCTTTAATCTACTTTTTGCTACATACATATGTACATACTACTTTTATGGGTGTATGAGATTTTCTTGTTTACATGTTGTTCGGTTAGGTTTGGCAAGTTGGCAGAGGTCACAAGCAGCAGCTGAATGAATTTAAAATGGAATAAGTTTTAGAATTTATAGACTAAATATTGCATATAATTGTGTGCGTAAATTTATGTTTACAAATATTCACAAATTTAAGAGTAATAATTTGTGCTTTCGTTTTTGTTTTTGTATACAAATATAGTGTGTATCGTAAATATATGACATGGATTTGTTCACAAACTTCGACGCTTTGTTTATTATTAAAGTTTAATTTAGTTGTTCTTTTGATGAAAAAAATATTAATCTGCATTAAATTGAGTTGTGTTGATAACAAGTTAAAAAATATAATAAAATTTGAAAATGTTTCAATCATTAATGAATTTTATGATAAGAGGTTTAAGAAAATTTTTGGGTATGCAGTTTTATAGCTCCTCCAATTTTATAATAAGTACTAGTTTGAAGTCTCTCAAAAATTGAATTGACTTTTGATAATTTTTTTTACTAACGGTAGATAACAATTGGCATATAACATTTTCTTTAAAAGGATCTAGAACCTGTTTAAAAATTTAAATTTAATTTAATTAATAAAATAAATGAGATATTAAATTGCATGAATAAGTTAAATCAAACATTGTAATATGGGTGTGAAACGAGAGAGATTTAAGATGCTTTATTCTGAAAATATTTTCAAATAAGATTGCCGCCTGTTTAAAAAGTGAATTAAATGATTTGTAATATTAACCAATTTCGACTTTGAAAAAAAATTGGCCATCTTTCCGACATCTACTGCATTCTCAAAAGGGGCGGGAAAAAAGTTTTCAACCATCCTAATATACATACATACATACGTATTTACGTTAGGGTCAATATTATGGAAAAATATTAAGATTTACCTGAGCTGGACCGATTTTGAAAATACCGCCAAAAATTAAGTTTTTTTTATAATTAAAAATAGTTTTAGAGTATTATTTCCATTAAATCACCTCAGATGTTAAAACGATTATAGCGTAAAAGGTGCACGTAAATTGTAATATTTTTCCGAAATATGTTGCTGAAGTCTTAAAATATAATATATTTTCCAATTTCGATGGGATGCCAGTATTGACTTTTGTTTTGGTATAGCGATAGGAGGGGAAGCATCCTAATGTGCGTATCTACGTATGTATATGCTTTATATTGTTCATTAAAAACCTTACGTATGGTAAAAAAAAATAAAAAAGTACCAACAACAAACTAGCCTACCGCCGTACTGATGCTAAAGGCAGTCATCTAAAAAAAAATAGTGTTATGAAAAAGTAGAATCATGGATAGAAATTATTACTTCATTTTTCTACTTTAATTATATTATTTGTTTTATTTTTTCGCTTTTAACACACCAAGGAGTAAGCGAGCAAACTTTTTTTTCCTTTTACTCTTTTCTTCCAACAAATTGTACACAGCTTGCGGCAAAAACATCAGAAATGAGGATAACAAACTTTTGATCGATATTGCCACAAATTGTTCGGTGTTACAGTTCCTGATATTTCTTACAAATTTTTACGCAGTACATCTACATCTAGAAGTATTCATTTATTAAGCGGCACTAACATTTCCCGTGAAACAGCAAACTCCAACGAACGATTGAAGCCATCAAAAGAACCGTTTTCATTCGTTACTACAACTAAAACTTAAAACTTCTGACAAGTGATTGGCTGTCTTACAACTGCTTTACAAAACTTGCTCCAACTTACGCCTATGACCCTTTTGCTGCAACCCACACATTTTCATAATTAGAAAGCCACACGTTGCTTCAGCTACACCAGTCAGAACTTTTACTAGTCTTTTTTTCTAAACATGCATTTTCTCTCTTCCTTAACGTCTACTGCCCTCTATTGCTTTGCTTGATTGGTTCAGCAACAACGTAAGAACTTGGTACTTTATTTTTTAAGTTTTTTTCTTGTTTTTTGTTGGCCGACTACAGCCGCAAATTGAAACTTTCAAAATAATTTCCTTGGTTGCTTAAGCGCGGTTTAGAAAGTTTGCCTGTAAGCAGTAAGAAAAAACTATCAGTTTTTATAGAAATTTGCTGTAATTAGAACAACTTAGATATTAGAAAAAGCAACTGTTGCATGCCAAAGAGAGATTTTGCAACAAATGATTGGTATATGCAAAAACTGAAGTAAAATTGAAATTGAGAAACCATTCGCAGCTATATATACAACCTTATGGTTCATAGCTTTAAACGTTTTCAAAAACTGCTAAAAGTGCAGTAAATGTTAAAAAAAAAAGTCAATTCTTATTAAGTGAAACATACTTTGGTCTACTTACGCTGCACATAGGTTTTGAAGTTTTCACACTTTGGAAAATGGATGTTTCCGTTGACAAGCAATCACCGCTAAGGTTCAAAATCATTCAGCAGTTTATATAACTGAAATGCATCACAAAATGTTACAAAATAATAGCTTTTCGAAAGGCTTTGAGGAGAAGATATAACACAAAACCTGTAAGGTCACAAAAATGGTAGACTAAATATTATGCTCTATAAAGAAATAAATTTCAAATAATATAGAAAAACAGATTTTTAAATACCTGGCTATTAGCTAGTTTTGTTTAAAAAAATTTCATTGGTTCTATAAACGCGTTGGTTTTGAAATTAAAAGATTTTGTACCTAGCTATCAAAATATAAAAATATCAAATAAATGGTAATATTAATTATTAACATTTAAGATAGACGTCTTTCTTTGCTTGTACATAATATTTTTTTGTTCTAATCATAGGATCTTGATATTTGCCTCAATGTAGATTGTTGCTGAAAAAACGCTACATTTTGTCCACACTCATGCTTATCGAAGGTGTGAACGTGATATCGCATCTCCTCATCACATCGTCTCAACACATCATGTGACTTATTCGAATGATATGTTGATATTTATTCATTGCCTATCGTTTATTGTTTTGATAACTATAACTTAAAATCGATTTTTTTAACAACTAAGTATTTATGATGCAGACTAAAAATATTTTAATATAGTCGTAATTTTCTCTTGGCTTCAAAAATGGCTTGAATCTTCAATGGCATAGAGTCAACCAGTTGTTGAAGTACATTATCGTATAGTTCATGAAGAGTCAACAACCTTAGGTTTCATTACATCGATCCATAACCGCAAAACATTGGTAAGGGTAATTTTTTTTCAAAATTTTCTCTTTGATGCAGAATTGCTCCATGATGCGAATTTCGAAAAACAAATGGCGCTTGCATTTTTTTCACGGTTAGGGCTCGATTTGTAATTAATTAACTTTTCCTCCACCGGCTCAGATTATTTATGGCCAGTCATTCTGCGCTAAATGTACGGTTTGTCTGAGCGCCCAGTCATTTAAGCTAATCTCCCAGAGCCTCCTGCGCACAGCCTATAGTATAAGTCAAAATGATCAACTGATTTCTGTTTTTTAGAACATTTTCATTGCTAAATTTCATAAAAGTATAGTTTATTCAATAATGAAAATTTAATCGATTTGGAGTAATTGGAGCTTAAATTTTCAATTTTTTCTCAGAATTTTCATTAGTTTTCAGATATGAAGAAAGTGAGGAAAAGATAGAGTATATCTATAAATAAAACGTATGCCATCGGATAACCCCTCATACATTAAAGAAATCCAAAATCTTGTCTATTGAATGCGCTGAAAGTTAGCGATTGTGATATCTCCGCTTAGCTGATGTTGTCGACAATTAGCGGTTATAATGCCAAATAAGCTAATCACATTAAACCGGCCAGCTTTCAACTAATTTATGTCTGTTCAGCCAATGCAATAAAAAGCACATAACGTAACTCCCTTAAGAATATTATAACTTGGTCTCTTCCTGCTGCTTAATTTATAATTACTTTTTATTACAATATCACATATTTCACAAAAGTGATTAACACATAACTTTCGCTCCGAAAATATCTACAGCACAAAACAAACCCAACTTTGGCATTTATTAAATATGCCCGGCATCATAAACGCGTTGCATAAATCCTTGCTTTATCCTCTTTTGATCACCGCCAAAAGCCTTCGTTTTTTTTATTGTTTCTATTTTTGCACCCACACACTTTCACACTTTCATTAGGCAGACTACTCATTTTATTGCAGCTAGTGCCCAGGGATTACCACCTGCTTTGCGAATGCGAATAAATGAAGCCATTATAAAGTAGTAAATTAACATGGCATTTATAGGTGGTGTAGAGGTAAACTGCTAAAATATTAAAATAATCACCCATCTGCAAGTCAAAGGAAAGCAGTAAAAAGAAATGAAAAAATAGCTATAAATAAAACTTAAGCTGTAAATGTAATTAGACCGGATTATTGGCGTGCTTTGTAAGTAATGCGCCTAAAAGTTGACTATTAAAAACTAAAAGTTGCATAACACAGAAAATAAAGGCAATACAAAGCGTGCACAGTGCGGTGAAGCAGCAGCGACTATGGAGTTGGTGGTCAACAGCAACGAAAGCTACAGCAACGCTCGCCACACCTCGCTCCTCGTTCTGTTCTATTTAGTTTGGTTTTGGCTTAGTTGGCCAATCGTGTAATGGTTACTACGCCGAAAGGGAAGCTGTACATTTGGTTGTTGAAACTTTGTGTACTCTCTACCTCACACAAACATACAGTCCTACTGCTCCTACATAGCGCCTTTTTCCACCTAACCTTCCTATTTCTGTAACGAATTACTGCTCCCACTGCGAGTGTTACTTACTTAGCTGCTTGTGAAATAGTTTGCATAGTTGCTGTTGTAAATAAACAATGACAACAAAATGTTGAAAGGCAAAAGGCGGTGAGTACAAGAACGTTAGCTATATTATGTAGCTTTAACAACAAACAAAAGTGAACGTAGTATATGCGAAAGCATTGCTATTTACATTGTATAGAGAGAAAGCGCCATTGCAAAAGGCACATAGTAATTTCTGCATTTAACCGACACTTTCGTTTGAGTGAACTCTTGGAATACCTCACGAATTTATAGAGCTACTGTAATGTTCTAAATAGTGCTACAACAATTGCAATGCATGTTTTTGTAAAAGTGTATTTAGAAGGTATGCTTACAAATGTTTGCCAACTTTCCCAAGTTCGGCTTACTTTGAAAGAAACTTCAAAATTTACTATATATTTCTTTTTAACTCCATTTGCGTAAATATTTCATTTTTAGGAGGGTGATTTTTCATTTAACTCATACATCTTGAATTATGTTGAGTAGCGCGAGGATATCGTTTTTCTGTGGCGCCTTCGGAAAGTGAGGGTGTGAATTCGCTGAATTTTTTAAAATAAAATATAAATTTATTAAAAAGAAATACGAGTGTTTAAAGCATTGGCATTTAATGAAAAGACTTACGACATCGTTCCCTAAAGATGAGCCACTGAAAATAACTGTATTTTTCGAAATTCAATTTCAGAATGCATGACGGGCAAAAATGATATACATGATATTTGAATATAACAATTCTACCAATACTTGCTAGCTAAGGAATACTCATCTCAAGTGATTTAAATTATACAAAAATTAATATTTAATCCCTGATAATTGTAACCTAAAATAAAAATAGTAATTCTAATTTATTTTTCCAATAAAAAAATCAAATAATTATTTTCAAGCAATCAAATTTGACTTCTTTAATAAAAAGAAGCATTTCAAATTTTTTCTATTACAACAAAGGGCAGTTAAAATTTTGTTTCTATTTTTTTAATTACAAAAAAAAATTAACACCTTTAAATTTTAAATTTTATTTTATTAACCAAAAATAAAAGTTAATAAAAGCCTTTAACTTTTTTAATAATAAAAATAAAATTTCAAACACAAAAAAACAGTGAAATCTTGACCACCAAAACCAGTCAAAGTTTGGCGTTTATTTTTTTTATGCCACACGAAGCATAATTAAAATTATTTTTATTTTTCCAACCTAACAAAAAATAGTTAAAATTTCACTTTTATTTTTTCAATCCAAAAAAAAAAACATTTAACAATTGACTTATATTTTTTAAGCAAATATAAAAATGAAAGTGCCTTTAATTTTTCGGGGCAAGTAACAAATGATCGCTATTTTATCTTTTTGCAAAAAATTATTGATATTAGTTATTTTTTTCAATGATTGCAAACGGATCATGGAACAAATTATCCCCACCTTTTAAAGGCAATCAGAATAAAGTGGAATATTTTCAGAGTTTTTTTTTCAATTAAACCATTAGGCACGTAGCTTCGAAAATTTAAACTGTTAATTTTCTTAAAACAAATATGTCAAATGTCAACTGTTTTAATTTATTTGAAAAATATACGATTATTTCTTTACTTCTCGAAAAAATAAACTCAAAGGCATATTTTTGAACAAGAGCTGCTGCCTCTTTACAGAAATATCCATCTTGAAACCAACATGTTTATATTTTTCAATAGGGATTTCCTTCCAAAACAATGAACAGAAAAGAATGCTGACTTAAAACAACAATTTCAAATTCAATAACTCAACAAATACTTAACGAAAGAACCAAATATACACAATGTACATATAGAAGGAAATTCGGGATAAACTTTGGATAACATATAAAATTATCCGGATTATTTTTAGGGCCTTCATTCGCCGAGTCCCAGGTTCGAATCCTGGCCGAGGTAAATAACATCAAAATTTAAAGAAAAAACTTTTCTAATAGGGGTAGCTTCTCGGCAGGCAACGGCAAACCACCGAGTGTATTTCTGCTATGAAAAAACTTCTCACAAAAATCATTTGCCGTACGGAATCGGCATAAAATGGGCTCACTATTCAATTTATGTTACACAAACAAGACGCACACCAAAATTTGTACGAGAAGTTCGGCCAAATATCAAGCCGTTATTATTATTTGATAAGTAGAAAGTTGTAGTAAACATTCTGTGATAAGGGCGATAGTGGCTTAGGAAAAGTTTACGTTATGGAGAGCATTTTCATAGTAATATCAAAAAAATATTTTCTATGAAAATATCTTATTATTAAATAAAATCTGAATGCCGTTCCAATGAACTTGAAGTTTTTAATGTTAGAGTTTATTATTTAACTTGCCACCGAGGAGTTTGTAAATACAAGTGATTTTTTTAATTAATAACCATTTATTGATTGATCTTTTCCGTTCACATCGATTACATTTTTAAAGTACGATCATTCCTTCAACTTACAATGAAATATAAATGAAGCAATCTCTTGTACTCATTACCTTGAAAGTAAGTATTAAACTTTTTATCAATACTTCACACCACATACACGCATTCAACCAATGTTGAACGCAAGAGGATCCCTCGATACATCTCAAATGCAAATTACCCTTTAAAATTCCATTTTCCGACAAATATACTACGCTTTAACGATATTAAACTTCAATTCCAGCCCCAATTTCAACAGTGAATTTAAAACACAATTTTGCATCAGCCATCCAAGCATGTATGTATGTGTGTGTGTGTGTGTGTGTGTGTGTGTGTGCATATGAACGCCCATCACCCACATAGCCAAGTGCATAAAACGCATTTCAGCGTAGCGAAAGTGGCGGAGGAAAAATGTACGTAAGTGTCGAGAATTACGGCAATAAAATGTAAAGCGAAGCATGAAAACAACTATAGCAAAAGTAAAACAAGGCAAGCGAAGGGAAAAGTAAAAAAAAGTGCAAAATAAAATATGTATATAAAAAATAGTGAGGTGAAGAAAAATATATACATACATATAAACAACTGAGAGCGAATATTTTGAATAAAATAAGAGTGGCGCAAAACGCAAATGAAAAAAACGAACAAATACTAAAAAAAAAAGCAAAAACAAAACAAGCGTCATGTTAAATGCGTGTACTCATTTCATAAAGTTACAGATATTTACATGTACGCATGTATTGTATGTATGTACATATATTATGTAAGTCTGAAGTTGTATGGATTCAAACAACTACATTATGCACAGACCTACACTTAGTTGCGTTAAATGAAATAAAAAAATGCACAGTGATGAGAAAAAATAATGTAGAAAAAATATTTTCTCTTTCTGCTACCATGCACTTGCGCCTCATTGCAAAAATGACCAGTGATGCGGAAAAGTGCAGCAAAATATTTACTTGTTTTTTTGTAAACGTATGTGAGTAATATCGTTATACAACATCGGAACAATAAGGATTCAATGACTGAATGTACATACAAATATGTGGTAGTACTTGATGGGGTTCCAAAATTCTGCAAACGTTTACCAATACAAAAAATATCGAAAACAAAAATTACAACACGAAACCTCAGTGAAAAAATGTACATATGTACGAAAAATCAAACCATCGCCAGTTACTAGGGCTGGAAAACTAAGCTGTTGATACGGAATAAAAAAGAGCAAGAAGAAAGGTGAACTGAAATATGTGAAAGGCAAACGGGAATCAAGCAACAAATAAGCTAAATATAAAATAAACGGGCCGAACAAATAAAAGTTAAAAAAGTATAGAAAAAAAATGACAGTGAATGTGAAAGAAAAACAAAAAGGATAATAAAACGGAATAGAAAAGAAAAATTAAAAGAATAAAATAGTAAGAAATAAAAAATAAAGCTTAAAAAATGAAAATTAAACTAAAATTAAGTGAATAAGAAGAAGTGAGAAAAGGAAAATAAAACGAATAAGAAAATATAAAAGAAAGAAAAAATGAGAAAGAACAACGAAACCAAAAAAGGGAACTCAAAACGAAAGAAAAAGGCCAAAAAAAAGAAAAACAAAAAAAAACCTGAAAAAATAAGTAGCATAAGAACGAAAGAAAAATAAAAATTACAAGAAAAGAAAAGGGACAAAATAAAAATAAAACTAATAAATCAAAAAGATATGAAAAATATTAAAAAAATAAAAAATATTGGAAAAATTAAGGGCATAGCAAAATATTAACTTGCCAAGTATTACAATGAGCAAAAATTTGTAAATTGATGAAGACCAAAGAAGTATGTGCTTGCAATCTATAAATTGAAGGAAAAATAAAAGGAAAAATATATGCAAAAACAACGATAGGCAGCAAACTAAAAAGAAAAAAGTATTAAGAAAAAAAAATAAAGGTAAAATAAAACTGTTAAAAAAATTAAAAAAAAGAAAAGAAAACAAAAATGATAGAAAACATAAAAGGAAATGGAAAATAAAAATAAAAATAAAATAAGGAGAAAAAATTGGAATTAAACTAAATTAAAAGTAATTCAAACCAGCAAAAATTCGAGCATTGGTCCCTAATTTCAGATAAAATAGTAAATGAAACATAGCTTGAGGGTCCTCAGGTATATCAGCAACAAATTGTCCACCTTAATAGGGGTTATATTTTGTGCTACTCTATGTTGTAGTACTCTGTATTTATTTAAAATATGCAAATTTTTTATAGCTCTAAATTCTATTTATTTATCCATCATTTTTTCACATAAATTAAATTCAAAATTTTAATAATACTTTAAATTATAAGTTATATCAATAGTTTCAAGTTTATAGAAAAATATGTTTTAGCAACAATAATGTATCTAAAATTGTTTCGATAATAGCACGCCCTAACGTAACAAAATTGTTACAATAATAATTCTAAAAATAGATTTTTTGTTACACAACAACAATTAAAAACCACACATTCACTTAAAAGCGACAGACTGTCGTACATGAATTGTGTTGGTAGGACATAGGGAAAAGCGGTAAAAAGCAACAGCAGCTTACATGCCGAATGTGGTCCATTGGCTACGCACTTGCTCAGCTAGTCGTAGGTAGTGGGTTCGAGTGGCGGTGGAGTCATGAAAGAAAATCTGATGAGGAGATGTAATATTCTACCACTCCTGACTGTTGTTGTCTTTTAACCAATATACTTTTCCTTATGCTGGCCTTGAGCTCACAAATTAATATTATCGTTTAATAAAAACAGGCCGAAAACTAATATACAATAGTAATTTTTGTTTGAATGAAATTTCGTATTAAATTTTTCAACTAACGTCCTTACGAGTGAGCCACATGAATTCTTCAGCAGAATCACAAATTAAAAACGGGTTTTTATGTATTTGAATAAATTTTTCATACTTTTTATGTTGTGAGAAGCGAGCAGAATCCGGACGAATTTGTTACCCAAATAAAATAATTTTCCGCAAAAAAAAAAGCAAACATCATAAAACAAAACTGGTAGTCATATAAATATAGTTTGAAATAATATCAGAGCCTTAAAATAAGTGTTCAGTCCCATTGTACATAGGTGACGTAAAGAACCAACCATACCGGCCTTACTTAAGTCTTCCTAATTTCATTTGGTTATATTTGAGTAGCTTTTGTTGAACTGACCATAAATATGTTTTTCCCCGTTATATTAATGAGTTTACTTGCCGTCATAATTTCATTTCGAAAACCATTACTGATTCTAAATCCCCCTCTTCCCTGATTCAGCTGGTGTCACTCCGCATATATGGTAACTGCTGTGTAATCACTAACAGTACCAGCTGTCAGAAAGTAACATACCTCCAGTCAGATTCTCAGTATTCATGAATTCTCCTAAAGTATCGAACGTTTTCATGTGCACACCTTTATGTTTGCCACAACGTGCATTGTCAATTCGCTTATGCTATGGCTGCAGGTGTTGACCGCCCATCACTAGCAAACATTTTCTTGTTTGGTCGACTACAACTTTGGCCTTTAGCTTGCTGCGGGATCTTGTTGTGACTTTGGTATTTGCATCTGCAACAGCACCGCAGCATGTATGTATAATTACATATTTGTGGTATCAAACACATTTTCTGATGAAGATGGTTGGGAGTTTGATTTACGTACATGTCAAGTGAATTTACATCAGATTTTTATTGGCTTGCTATTTCTTTAAAAAAAAAAATTAGTGGAGAAGTGGAGAACTTATAGTTAAAAAATATATATTTTTTTTAAGTAAAGCAAATAAATATGAGTTTCAAATGGAAGGTTGCTGAGAATTCTTAAGACACTATATATTCTAGAACAAGGGTGCCGCGTTTAAAAAAAATTAAAATACATATAATTTTTTTATGTAAAGCAGAATATGGATATCTGAAAAAATGCGTTATTGATAATTCTGCACTCAAGATATACTCTCGAAAAGGGTTGTTATTTATGAAGAATTTAAAAAGTAAAAAAAAGTTAGTTTAAAAAAATGTGGCATAAAAGTTAAAGCGTGCTTTCTAAATTAAAAGACTTAGATTTAAAAGAAAACTGCGAAATTAATCCAGGCTACAGCTACATTGGTTTTCGCAACACCTCCAATTGTTTACTGAGTCGCTTTATTTTTTTCCAATTAATTATGTATTCCAATTAATTGAATATTGGAGGTTAAAAGTACCTCATCATATTAGCGGTTTATTTTATTGTACTAAGACTCCAAAGAGAGCGATATAAGTAACTAAACCTCAACTAGTAGTAATACTATGGATAAACCAGGCTGCCATAAAGAAACCAAGACATACTTGGTATTTTCCATGAAACGGAGCAAATGCCTATTCCAAAGGGGCTTCCTGAGGGCTGAGGGGCCTTCTTTCTATATTCCAATTTCCGCTTTTTTGTATTGATTGTCACAAATTCAAGGCCTTCTACTTTCGCTAACCATAGAAAGGCTTCCAGAAGAGAGTTGTAGGTCGTGCCATGAAAGCCTCTATTGTTTTGCTACCTACAATAGAACTTGTATTAGGGGATTTGTGGCACGTACTTTTGAAACAGTTCTTTATTCATAAAAAATCGTTCGTATGCGAATCATAAATATTGTATATGACCCCTTAGTAGGCATTCTTCGAGGATAGCTAATTACAGTAGCAGCATTAGTAAAATAGTGGTAGAAATTAGTAATAATAGTAGTAGTATACATCCGTACAAATTGATATGTCGCAACCTCAGCATGTATGCTGTTTTTTCTCATGTCAGCGTCCTGTGGTGACTTCAACTTGCACTATCGACACGACTTGCGTTATGCAATTTAGCAAGTCATTCTCATGCCGATAAAGAAGTTTTCCTTCTTTAAAGATTAGTAAAAGATATGAGTGTGTTTAAAAGAGATTTTGATTGAAGCACAAAAGCTCTTTATTTATAGAAAAACAAAGAACTCGCATTGTTCACCACCATCTTCATCATTGTCATCGTTACTTTTTCTTTTATAATTATCGTGCCCCTGTTTGGAAAAGGCAGCAGTAAAAGCCCAATGAATATTTCCGATACTTTTGTAACAGTTGTAGAAGTTTCAAAGCTAAGGCAATATTTAAGCCTACTGAATGTGAAGATTTTCGGCATAACAAACTGATGTCATCGGTATAGGTCGGCATATAATTGAACCCTCAAATAACATCGGTATGCCTACGAGTGCACGACAAAAGCGCCACATTATAACTAATACTATTAAACTTGATACAATAAGTTTGTGTGTAATAAAAATTTAAATTTCGTACAGGGCAATACATGCAATTATCCAGAGTAAAATATCCTAAATAGGCAATTTACGTTAACAAACAAATGGCCAATTGAGGGTAATTGAAATCAAAAATATCAATTTGAAATACAAAAATGGCAGGGAAACTCAAGTGTGAATGTGTAAGTACATAAATGAAAGCATATGCGAGAAATAATCAGCAGTACAAATACGAAAATTGAATGTTGAAATGCCATTTCCTTTCACAAAATGCTAACCAAGTGTTGGAATTATGATTCGACTAAGCCGAAGTTTGTGCATATAGTTAATACACTCAAAAAAAAAATAAACGAATTGGCTGGATTGGAGAAAACCAGCTATCATAAAAAAACCAAATGGGAAAGGTGGTTAAAGAAAATTTAATACTTTTGGAGAATAACGATTTCATTTTATATAGGTTCTTAATCATTTGGAAGAAACCTTTACTCAATTTGGGGAAAATAACGCAGTTTGAAGAAAAAACTACAAAATATACAACTAAACAAAATAAGAAACACTTTTTAGGCTCTTCTGTTTTTCTTTTAGTGTACATGGTATACAGTTATGGATTCGCTGGAAAATACAACACCACTAAAAATGCCAATATTAAACAAAAGCCGATACCAGACGCGGCAAATCAGACATCTCCATGGTTGCTCACTTAATATCCGGCGTCGCCAAGCACACCAAATATCCCTTAGCGACACATAGCAGAAGCGATAAAGGCAAGGAAGCACTGTAGCTCAGCAGCGCTGCATCTCAACAGTTAGATCGGACTCTGGACAATTGTAATCATACAAATGTGCTTATTTAGCATACAAAACGGCTATTCGAAATGCCAATGAGAGCAAATATAGAAGCATTGACGACAAAGGCAATAGCTATGACAACAACAACGTAGAGATGCGCACACTTTGCCAACAAAACAGGCACCACATCGTTACGAGTATCAAAGGCAATGAACAGAGATTGATTAATTGATTGAATTGTTTGAAGTTAAGATAGAATGAGATGAAAGAGTATGTGTTGACAGTTAAGCAGCGCTCTAAGAAAATATATTTACAGAAAAAAGTTATAACTGAATTTTAAGTGTTAAGCCAATAATTTATGGAATCATTTGCATGTAAACGGAATATCTGTTCTAGCTGCTCAAAAGTTAGCATCGTCTGAAGCATGTGTAGATTATATCATTTTGTCACGACCACAAAACCGGCGTCACACGACATCAATATTCAGGAAAAGAATGCTTTCCGTTGCAGACAGTGGTTAGGATACAAGTATTTGAGAAAAATTTTCAATCGAATTTGAGTAAGTGAAGTTGTTCTATTATAGGGAAGATACATATTTTTGCACATTAGGGTGCCCAACAAAAAAAAAAAAATAGTTTCGGGGTGTTCACAGGAATTACCTAATTTAAATATTTCCAGAAAAATGCTAAGACTGATTTAAGCTTAACTAGAGCATTCCCCCAAAAAGTATAATTTTATATTCTGGGGTGGGTAGTTGAAATGTTACTAACCTCACATCGTTCAAATTTGTTAAACTACTCATGACAATCACATAAAATTTATTCTGATGACAATTAAAGAGAAAAGTGAGGTTAAAAAGATATAATATTATATACGCCTTGAACAAATAGATGCAATGCGAAAAGGCCAAAATACGTGTAAAATCACATTTGTGCAGAATGCAGCTCGTCAAAAGATGATCCAATCGAGCTGAAGTAAATATATCCTACGCATCTCATGAAATCATTAAAAAATAATTTCATACAAAAAGGATATGGGTTGTTGAATAGGTAGAACTTTAACTGCACAAAAAAAAGATAATAAAGACGATTAAACAATTTAAATATGTCGAAAAATATTAAAAAAATAAATAAAAATGGTAATGAGATTTTCGAATAAAAAGTTTGTAGAGCGAATGCGTTTATTGTGAATATATAAAAAGAGGTAAGCCAGTACCTTCCTTAAGACACATTATAAGTCTAAATTCGTCAAGTTTTGGCCGAGTTTTTCGAGTGTTTCTAAAACAAATCTTCCAAGACATTATCAAAACAGCTTAAAAAATAGCTATGCCGTATTTTAATCTTAAAATGCTCTTTTATCAAAGATGGTTTGTTTAAAAAATATTTTTAAAATTTATTTTTATTTATAAAAATCCTTTTTTTTTTTGTAAGTGTTTTTAATTCGGTCTAGATTACGCAAATCTTAATATTCTCCCGATATATTTTGTTGCAAGTCTTAAAATTATATACTAGTTTACTGAGCACATGACCAGGTTTAAATAAAAACAATTTCTACATTGTCTTGCATCTTATTAAATATTTTGATATTTCGGCTTCAATCTGAAGTCATCTCCACGAACTTTGGACAATGCGTTGTCGATATAGGAAGTCTTAAATATTATGTTATGTGTTATGGTAAAACAATACCCTTTCTTTATATACGTAATTAGTTATGCACCCTAATGTATACAAATATTTACGAAAGTCAGTATATACTTATATAGTTTGGCGGCTTGATTATCAGGCAAAGGATAACACCAGGACAAAAGCTTAATATGGAGGGGTATTAACTTACCCCAATAATGATCAAAACTTAATAAGCGTTACAAATTATTACACATACAAATTTGTCCGACTAATAAAGCATCGGTGCGAACTAAAATTTGATTTTTTTTTGCAAATAATTGTTTTCGAAATATTATCGAAAAATACGTTTTGAGGTTGTTTTTCAGTTATCAGCTAAAATTTAATATAGGTTAATTAATTTTCGCAGTTAAAGGAATTTAAACTTTATACAATCGAAATTATCAAGCTTTTCGATAATTGTTTTGTTTTGTATTTTTTTTTTTTTTTTTTTGAATTTTACCATTATAATTCAGAGGGCTAAAGTAAAATTGAATGAGCATTTTTTGTAGCATATATTAACCTTTTTACTCTGATCTGGTGATCTGGTGATGGGTTTATTTTACCCTGTTTAAAAAAAGTTTTATTAAGATTTATTAAAAAACTTTGTTACAGTATTAAAATCATTTGGAAATCAGTCACGAAATAAGCTCGAAATAGTATTAAAGTAAACGCAAAATAGTAGCGAAATAGTTTCGTATTTCTATGCATGTAGCAATTTTTCACCCTCATAATTATTAAGGAAAAACTTTTCTAATTGTTAAGAAAATTTGAATGTGTTTTTTAGATCTCAATCATTAATTAAGTATTATCCTTGATATCTGCTTATATTTATATTAAAATTTCGGTACGTGTAGCTTTAAGTATTTCTTTACCCAACAACTTACTCTATAAAATTTAGAACTCTAAAATAGTGGACAAATAATTTGCTCATTCGTTGAACATTAGTTAGATATATATGTAAGAATATATGTAATATATGTAAGTAAGCCTACAGATGTAATTGTTATAATATGCCGCTGGTGCACATAATAATTTTCATATTTCACTTTTCATCCTTTTGTTGCATTGCCATTTTTTATAATGAGAGTCCCCTTAAGCAAATTTATTTTTTTACAAGCTGAACTGAACTAGCTCTGGGCAACATAGTAAAAGAGCAGAACTATTGGTGTGCAAAAAATATAATAAGCAAAGCAAAGTTCTGCCTTAGGAGCGCTACTTATCATTTCAGCAGTGCCATGGATACTCACATATAAATATTTCTGTGTTTTTTCACTTTTTACACAAAATATGTTACAATTCATGGTTTTATGTAAACCTACACAATTTGCCCTTATATTTTTTATTCACTTTATTTTATTTTTAAAATTTTCGATGCCTATAGAATTTTCTAAAACAGCTGGTTTGTTCGCCTAAAGTTATGCAACAGATTTGCGCCTATATTTGTTAAATTTATACATATCGATGTACAACATACATATGTATATCATAAGGCCTACCAATGCCTGTGAGCTAACATGCTATAGCATTCATATAGAAATATTTACAAAAACAAGTTCACATATAGCAATTTGCGGCATACATTTTGTTGAAGTACACCACAAAAAAAGGGGTTTGCTAAAAGGAAGGACTAACAATATAATAATGAAAATGTGTGAGGCAATGAACATTATGGAAAAAAACATACATTTAACAAAATGTTATCTACTATTCCCAACATAGCAAGCTTTTTGAATTAGCGCATAAAAGGGCTAACAATAATCATGTAATGGACCAAACCAACAATCCAAGCAACAACAATATACATATATATATATATATCCATACTGTCACATTTATTTAAATGTGTACGCTAATGCAAGTACGAATATAGATATATGAAAATTTGTACAAATTAAGCTGCTTGCCACCAAAAAGGATTCCACAAATGGAGCGCACACTGATACAATATTCATTCATATTCATGCATTGTATGCATGTGTGACAATATGCTTGTGTGTGTTTCTAAAAATATATTCATACTATGTTGCCCCAAATTTGCTTGAATAAACTGGTTCTTTTTTCTCTTGCGTTTTGTATTTTTTTTTTTATGTGTTGCTTGTTATTTTTGTGTATGTTTTTGCACATGCCTCTTATTTGCCTAAAAATATGCCACACAAATTCACTCTTTACTGAATTGTGGTGCACGTGGCTGCACACAGTGGGTAAATTTGAACGCATAAGCAGCACATAGGTAGTGGTTCATTGAAGCAGATAACGGGGACGGCTTAGGCGGGTTGCAATGTACCGGCATTGCACCAACCGGCCTAAGGGACGACAGTGGGTGTGCAAATTTCACAAAAACAAAAAAAAAAACGTGAGTAAAGTTCAACCGTACAGTGGGGCAAAAGTATACGATAGACGTATTAGACATTGAAGTAAAGTGTTTGCTGGATAGATAAAATATCACAGTCATGATGGCATTGCCCATCGTTGTTCCTTGTAGGTATCAGGGATGTTTAAAGAGTTTGTCACATTCAACCTCCTATACAAATTATTATCTAAATATTTATACTTATCAATAATTCCACTATGCTAGTCAAAACAAAACTGAATAATTGGGACATCTATCGAATGAAGTTGTGTCAACTACTAACTTAATGAAAAAGGTTTAGGAAAGCTTTATATTAAAAAAAAGTTTTGTTTTAGGTTGCCAACTGTTTAAAAAAAGGTAAGTTCCAGGAACTGAAAATAATCGTTATTTTTATTTTATCGATTAAAAAAAATTATTTTGAAAAATTCGGTCAAAATAAAATTGTAAATGCTAATCTGAATTTATTTTTCTTTCGAAGTTTATTTTTTTAATCTTTACATAAACGTTATTTTGTGATTTTTAATTTATCGATCAAGTTTGATCATTTTTTGTTCATTTTTATTTTTCGATCAAATTTCATTGATATTTTTAACTTTTTATTTTTTTCGATCAAAAATAATCGTTATTCTTAGAATTCATTTTTTCCGATCATGTTTGATCAATATTTTGTCATTTTTTTATTGGGAGCATGAAATCTTATTATTGGTGTGGCCGTCATTGTTATTGATAAATTTATTTGCCTTTAACATGATCGAAAAATTATAAATTCAAGATAACGATAATTTTTGATCGAAAAAATTTCAAAATATCGATCAAAATTGATAGAAAATATAAGAACTAAAAATTACAGTTCACAGACCGAACTTGATCGAAAAAATTAAATTCACAAAACATCGGTAAAATGTGGTCGAAAAAATAAATATAACAAAAAAAATTAATAAATAATGAATTAAATAAAAAAGTTATAACCGCTGCCGGCCCAGTTAAATACAAATTCTTTAAAGAAGGGTTACCATATTGGTGTGAAATGAAAGAAGTTTAGGAAAGGTTAATTTCGTAAATATCTTTGAAAAGGGTTGTCAGCTGCTTGCGAAAAATTAAATTGGTATATGATAACAATATTTTTAAGAATGCATATTATGACAGATTTCCTTTCTGGAACGTGTTTTATGCCATTTTATTTCTGCCGCGCGTAGTTTTATTTTTCATCTACCTCTTATATTAATAAATCCACAGTAATTTAAATTTTGGCACTCATATTCCTTTTCAGTGAGCGAATTATCTACACCGGGTTTACAGATCTTCCATTTAGAAGTTTGAATTTCATGAGGATATTACTTAGGTTTGTTTGTGCTAGTGTAAAAATTTCTATCTGGAACTATTATATTCACAAAAGTCAGTCTTTCCATAATAGGTAAAGAAGTAGTCCAGAAAATAAATGGGAGGCTTGCAAATAATAGGAACACATGATTGAAAGCAATCAAAACATAATTAAAACGCAAAATATTTATAATATAGATTTCTTGCAATTTCCAAAATTCATTATATGAAGTCGACAATGCATTGAAAAAATTATTTGTTATACATTTCTCAAATATGCATTCATTATATCCAAGCACCACTTTATTTACAACTAACATAAACTACAAAGCGGCATATTTTGGTTTTAATAACTAACGCTATCATCACCACCAATCGCCTTTAACAAACCCTATAGAAATAATTTCTAGTTCATAGCAGTTGTGAAAACACATCAAATGTATATACATAACTTCACTTAAATTCCAGTTACTTATCACTTTTCGTCATCGTATTCGACCTAAGAATATGACATTTGCTTTTCTTGCAATGCCTCTAAGTAGTTTTCTCTAATAAATTTTCTATCAGCAAAGGCATTCCGAACTCCATTCAAAGTGCCTGAAAACACGCCTCGTTTTGTAGTTGAACGCGCTAACGAGTGCAAGTCTGTGAATACATATCGACGTATGTAAGTATATGTGTGTATGTTTGTATAGATAGTAGTATTTTGTAGTGGATAAACGAAAAGCATATGTAGTAAATGAGGTATGGTGGAAAAGATTGAGAATTTTCAACATATACAAATCTTGAGATTTGCATATGCAGTTATATTTAGATTTGAAGGGGCATACCAAAGAGGGAGCATTGAGTCGAAGATACTAATGCGTATACATGTATGTAGTGTTACATTATGTAATGTCATATAGATTTAATAAGTTAAATATACAACAAACAACTAAAAGCAGATATATGCCCAAAATTCATTTTATGCTTAGAACCCTAGAGAAATAGGAGAAGCGGACGTTTTAAATATAAATAATAAAAGAATAAAATAAGATATATGTTTTGAATAAAATTTTTGAATAAGAAAACCTAGCGCCAACTTTTTGTATTCCCTATATACAAAATGCAGCATTGCAAATATATGAATTAGAGCCCAATCAGTTTAGTTATTTGTTGGTCTTTTCTCTTATAAGATATATGAGATTATATAATTTCAAACCGAAAATTTACTTTATTCGAAAGATAATTGTTTGTCATTAGCGTTTCAATATAGTTTTAGCCATGTGGTCGCCGCGACTGCCAAGTAAACAACGCAAACTCGAAATCAATTTTTCAAATACCTTTCTAAGCAATGAGCGCCGCATCTTGGCAATGACTACAATAGTGTTATCCTCCAATTCGTCAAAAGTTTCCCGTTTGTTATAATAAGCAGTGTCCAATCGACTAGACCCTTTCGGTAAATTTTACCTTCAGCAAATGTTAACTTCGGTAAATTAATTGTTTGACAAATAACATGAGAGGTCATCCGGTTGGAAAAAGATGTCTTCACAAAACATTCAATTCAATTTGGGCACGAAATTATTGGCAACCTTGGCTCTCTAGCACTCGCTGTTAGCAGTAATATTCTCGTCGTTCTCAATTCTGGGGCTCAAAAAGCTCACCAAATAGTTAGCTTTTGTGGATGAAATGGTGCCTCGTAAATCTCTCGTCGATTTTTTTTGGTTATTGTTATGTTAATTGCGCCATATCTTAACCTTTGGAGTCCACAGTAGTATTCCCAAGCTAAACAATAATTTTATAAACAAATTAGTCATTTAGCTGTGACGGATTTCAACAAGCATTTTAGACATGTATGAGGTTTCCGGTTTTTATAGTATTTCTTTGGCAAATTCCGACTGACTGTGGGGTTGTATGTGGCTGTGCTACTCTTTATTTCTAAAGCCAGTTAGTCAGTCAGATTTTTCATTTTCGTTTTCAAATACGATTCAAATAGATAAATTGACGCTCGTGTCAATCTGAAAAGCTTGTGGATCTCCTTTTTTTTGTGCTTAGAGACCGAAGTTAATATACGCAGATTTTCGCTTTCTTACTCCCGACAAATGATCAAAATAATGATTAGTTATAATGTGTAGTCGTTCAGGATGGGTGTTGTGTTCTTAAATGCGTAAGAAAGTTAAAAAAAAAGTTGGCTATTAAACTTTGATTGAAATTTGCCGCCCTGGACTGCTAGCCCTGTTGCTCTTGTGATAAATTTACCCTTGCGTGTAACGACACTGTATCTTTCACTGTCTGTATATGGTCTCGCGTACATTTCACGAGTTTATTAATCCAATTCTACTTAGCCCTTGCCCTAGTAGATTTTATATTTTTTTCTTAAATGAAATAATTTATGAATTTGGACGATTAGCCATAAAGTCGAATGTCTCTAGATATTTATGTACAGATATATTTAAAATTGTAATTTCGTCAGGTTGCATCATTCACATAAAAACTAGGCCAGACATTCAAGTAACAAGATAACCATGTTTGAGCATGTAAAAGCACTTAAAAGAAAAAGTAGATTGAGAATAGCGGAAGACAAAACTTCGCGAGCTGGGCGTGCTGTCGCCTCCAACTCTTGCACTTAGGTACTTTTTCTGGCACAAATTGCGGTGTAAGTGAGGCACTATGTCGTAAGCATCATGCGAAGATCAAACACCAGCTCAGACAAAATTATGAAAAAGTTTCACTCACGCACACATAGCACATTCACAAACTTTTTGCGGCGTAACACCAACACGCCAGTGAAAGGTGTAAAATAATGTAAGAAATTTAAAACTTAAAGAAACTACAAGCGCGTGTATGCATACAATTTGCGAAAGTAAAAATTTGCATGCTCGCATGTGTGCGAAAGTTCCCAAAAGTAGGCCATGACAAGTTTAAATAGGCGTTTTTTTGATGTGTACGATTCAACGCAGATGATATAAAAATGACAAAAGTTAAAAGACGGGGGGATAGAAAGCGGAGATTCGAGTTGAAAGAGATACCTAGCGATAAGCACTTAGAAGATAGGTATAGTAAAGCATGTAAGCTCTAAAGTAGGCTGCACTTAAGGGAGTAGCTGGAAAAAATAGCCCAAAGTATTTCAAAAGATATTAGGAAATGAAAAATTTTAAGGTAAGTACGTTACGCAGGAAAATTGCGTAAAAATCCATGAAAATAGAGGGATACGCTTGAAAGTAGGCAACAATTTGTGAAATAATAATTCAAAAGTAGGTCAAAATTAGCTTAATATCGTATTTAAAAACTAAATATTTTATCTCAAAATTTATATATGTAATGCCATAGTCAATGCTTGGAGCTGACCATTTTTGATTTGCATGAAAGTTGGTAAGAATTTTTCGTTTATAATATTACAAAGTTCTATCAACGGAAAAAAAGAAAGATTTAATTCTTAATTCAAACATTTCAAAATTTTTCAAATTTTAAAGCTATACATATTTCTAAAACTATTAAAGCTACACGAAAAAAATTATTGCAATCGCTTCAAAGGGATACTTGAAGCGACAAAAAAATTGATGTGAAAATAAATAAATTTACATATATAATTTTTTTTATTTATCACAAAAATTTTTATTTTCAAAATTTTTAAAATTTAATCAGTCAAAAACATATATTTTTTGGGCTGCTTTTTTATAAAACACCATTTTTAAATGTTTCTAAAATTTTCAACGTGGCGTTTTTAAAGTATAACTCATATTTTCTTAAACTTTCCTAAAATTTCGTGGTGTTTTTAAATATTACCATCTGAAATTTTGAATTAAAAAAAATGTTCGATTAGCAAACTCTTAATGAAAAACTATCGAATTAATACTCAGTTTGTTATTTTGAAAAATTAGTAGCAAATCCACAACAAAGCCAAACAAGTTTTTTCAAAAATTCGTATTTTACCAAAAACATAAAGCACCCACTTGAAATTTTTAGAATCTTTTTTAAGAACATACACTGGTGTTTTAAAAAAAAGAAGTTAACAGTATTCGAGAAGTTAAAAAACCAACTTAAAAAATTGCAAAACATTATTTTCTTAGTTTTGTAAGATTTGGAAACAGATTTTGAATTTTTTTGCTAGCTCTTTGTTAAATAAATAAATAAATTTTCCAAACAATTTCATCCAAACCCCAAAAGTTATCGAACATTAGTCAATTTAACATGAAATTACACACACATATTAAAAGCACAACGTTTACATAAAACTTTAAAAAAAAACGACTGTCACTCGCTTGGAAACGGAATTCTTTTAAAGGTCGTGACACAAAAATACAAACTGCAATTCAAAGTTGAATTTATGCCGTATATTCGATATTACGACAAAAAAAAAAAAAGAAACGCACTGTGTTAATCGCCTGCAAGTTTGCACTCAGCTGCGATAATTTTTACAAAATATTTTGAAATACTCTAAAAAACCCCAAACAACCTCGCTTTGTTCGCTCATTTGTTGCATATTTTATGCGCATTCAATTTACAGCTATTCGTCACACACACAGCGCGTAAAAATGGCAACGCAAGCCAAAAAACTACACTTCCGATTGACAAGCTGAAAAGAAAACCATAGTAAAAAAAATGTCACCCGCTAGTTTGTGCATAACATGTGAAGGGTTAATAGGGCAACAGTAGTGCATGTCACATGCAACACAGCGTATATGAAATAGGCAACGCGCTTATCTGCCTGAGTGCCTACCAGCAGCTTTAAGAAGGGGAAAAAATCGCATATGTAGTGTATAGCTTTCCAACAGCAGGCCAGATAAGTGGGAGGCACGAAAAAATATATGAAAAAACAAAAAATACATAAACAAAACAGAGCCAAGGAAAAAATTACATGTGCATATCTACAAAAAAAAAAAAACAATACTCTAACGCAAATGCGATGCTGTTCGCCTCAGAAAGATAGCGCCATTTGAGCCACGTAAAAGCCGTCAGATATTATTGTGTGTGTTGGTTAGAGAAAATTGGTGGGAGGATAGTAAAAACTATCCGGCTAAATGACATTTTGTGCCACTTGCCACATTCGTCTCCTAGCTTGTTACGCGCTCGTTGGTCTACTACATTCGCAGTCAATCCTTGCTTGGCCAGCTTGACAACCTTTGCCAATGATATAACTTCTGTATGCACAGGCGACGCGGACTTACACACACACACACACATATATATATATATATGCAAATATATAGTCATGCACGTTTATGCAAAAGTTTGCAGTAAACAAAACAAAACCAAAAACGGTAGCGTAAAAAGTTTAGCGAGCAAAAACTATGCAGTCAAAACGTAGGTCGGTGCAACTGAAAAGTGAAAAAAGCGCATGGGTATAGAAGTCATATGGAGTAAAAAAACAGTAAAATAAAAGTTAAAGATAGCTTACAATGTAATGCTGCATATGGTACAAAGCACTTTTTTTTTGCAAATGCAGCGAACTCGAAATTAAAATTTATTTATTTATTGGAAACAAACATAGCTAATATGGTATGAGTATTTAAAATCTAGTTGTTTAAAATTGAACTTTATATTCGTAAGCAGTTTTCGCAAAAATTATATTCGGGATAACGATGTGCTATGTGCTTATTTTAATTTAACACAGACTTTTTCTTCAGTTTTTTTACCTAGTCATTTTTACTAAGGGGGCAAACGGTAACCGTTGATTTTTGGCCACTGCTTTTTTTTTGTGAACGCTGCGGCGCATTTTCTTCAATATACAAAAAATTTCGAACTTTACAGCAAAAAAAAAAATCAAAACTCGATTGAATGTGAAAAACTTTTTACCTTAAGAGCAGGTACCTTAACACAGTTAACATTTCACTTCTGTTTTATTTATTTTTTTAAAACTTTATTGTTTTTCTTCGATAAAATTTTAAATCTAATCGGTGTTTGGTTACTATACTATTTGTGTTTTTATTGCTAGGCATGAACAAGATATTATACGTTCGTGCATAGAATTAAAAAGGACTATATAATAAGTTTTAATTCATTTGACAAACAAGTGATTTTTTATACTCTTTTGGCAAAAATAAGACCAAAAAATAAAATAAAATAAAAGTCTAATGTTAGCTATTATTTTTGATGAAAAAATACAAGTCAAATGATAACTGTTATTTTTGACAGAGGTAATAAGTAACTGTAGGCCCCTCAATTTGTGTTACAACATCAAGACGCGCATACCACAATTTGTTGAATAAAATATTAAATAAATATAATATAATAAAAGTAACATCCTAACTAACTGCAATTCGAATTCTCACCTATTACCCTTAATAGAAAACATAAAAGTGATTAAAAAAATATCGGTAAGAAAAAACCCATTTTATTGAAAAATAAAACAAAAAATCATTTGAAAATAGTAATCTCTACTTAAAAAACTTCACACTGCTATTCCCAATATCAAATCTTTTTTTTGTTTCGTCTGATTTCATTAATTAGAATTTTGAAAGAATGTTATTTTTAAGTGAAAGTTTCCTTTTAAATACAAAAAAATAAAATTTGATTAAAAATGTAAAAATGTTTCCTATTTTGGTAAAAAATGTAAAGCTTTGCTTCATACGTCTTTTTGCTTGCATTAGATGTCTATACTTATAAAATATCTCCATAAAAAGCTAACAACCAACTTTTTGAAAATATTGAAAAAAATCGCTGTACGATTTTCACTAGAATTCAATATAAGACGGCTGGTAATGTGGTATAAGTTACAGAAGATGCCGTTTTCAGATGCGATTTTTCATTCATTTTAGTGCGTAATTTACGCGTATATCGATTGGCTTGCGAATAGAGAAGATTTTTCTCAGCCGAAAACTCCCATCAACATTAATCGGAGAGTGTCAAATAGATAAATAATTTTATTAGAAGCACGCAGGATTGCCAAATAGAAATCTTTATATTGAACGCATTGATATCGCAGTTACAAGAGCACATTAGAAAAGTGATACAGAATATTTCTGTAGTCAAATTATCAACAACAAAACAGTTGAAAACTTTATCTCAAAAACGTTGCTCCATAGCAGTTATTAGATGAGACACATTTTTTCTGTTGCCTGAGAATATTTATGTAGGAAAAATATTTATCCGTTGCCCATAGAAATTATTTTCTAGTGATTATTCTATATTATAAATGTTGCATGATAAAAATATTCAAGGCGAGGGAGATGGAGAAGAACATTAAAAAAATGTAAGTCCTCCCTAACAGTTATCGGGCAATGGAAAAAAATTAAACCTTGGTATATAAATCTTAATAACTCTCAAAATTTGAGCAACATTTTCAATTTGCGAATTCGAGATAACAGTTATTTTGTTTCCTGCAAAATATTCTTACATTACTTTATTTGCACCTTCTCTTCACAAAAAAAAATATTTTCACAACAGCCATTTTATGTGGAGGACGATTTCTACGCAGGCTAAAAATACTAGACATAGATATACTCAAACGTAGATATTGAACGAAATCCAACTTCGAAAGGGCTGCTGAAGTTAATATATCGAGCAAAGCATACAATTAATATTGTAAAACGAACTCGAACTAAAGTCTTATAAGGTGCAAAAAGTTCATGATCTAATAACGTCTTGAGAAAAAATGAGTTAAATAAAATCAAAACAAGGTGTGCACAAAAATTTTTTTTAGTTTTCACAAATAGGAGCTGTTTTCAGTATATGGCTAGGCTGTTTTTCGAAACTTAGTCTAATGTACCAGTTCTAACCACATTTTAAATAACTTCAAGAAATACAGTAAATATTTATAAAATACTTTCCGTTTGACGCAACTCAGCACAATTTAACGCCTAAATCTTTGCCTAAATTTTACCGAGCTCGAAATCCATTTTGTATTTTTTTAATTTCCTTACAAATTCTTGGCAATAATACAGCTACTTGATTTCTTTTCATGTTCGCCTATTTGCGAGCCTCTGGCCTGCACATCTCTTGCAATTCGTAAAATTAAATTCATAATAAATAGCTTCTTAGCATTGCCAACCAAGAGCACAAAGCATTTCGTCAAAAATCTGCTTGTGGTTTGGGCGCACATAAACTAAATGAATAAAGCAAAGGCAGATATAAAAAAGGAGCTCACAAACACACGCACACACACACATCCATGCCCACACAAGTAAGAACTTTAGTTGATAAAGTGTAATAAAGTAGAAAACATAGTTGTTGTTATAATGCAATTCACTTGTGCGGCTACATTAAATGACCATCAAGCGATACTGGTGATGCTGACGATCAACGAAACGAGTCGACTATAACGTTTTTCCCAATCTTTTCATGCCGCACAAGTTTTCTCATCCACAGTCTTTTCTTAAGTAACTGAATTTTCTTGGCTACGAATTTTGATGGTGACCCGCACCCAGCAAATTTGTTGTTAAGTTATATTATTAATTTTATTTATTTACAAGTGTATGTACATATGTATGTATGTATGTATATAAATGCATGTAGTAAATACACACAGAGGCAAATACACAAAGGTCCATATAAAAGTAATAACATTTGTAAATAAGCACTCGCCTGCAGTAGTTGCGCGAAAGTTATGTAAGAAATTTCTGTTCGTCTCGTATAAAGCGCATTACCGCAAACTGCCTGCTTGCCGCGAAACGAAGGATAAACTTTCACATTCACTGCTGACCTCTGCGCAAAGCATGCGAAGAAAAATTGAGTTGATGTCAGATCGTGCAATTTTAAGAAAAGCACAAAAGTTTCGCAACTATTTTCATTCACATTTTCGGAATCACTTTTATGTTTCATTTGCAGGCCACCACCTTTTCTTTTCGCTCACTTTTCACTGTACTGCTCGTACCTTTAACAATCTTTCAACTTTTTGTTGTACTTAGCGATTTCTGTTCCTTACCTGCTGCCTAACAATTCAACTTCATCATTTTTACAACTTCAATTCAACTATTCAACTGCAACTGAATAAGGGTAGTATAAATATTTTTATGAGCTCTGCTTTTCGGGCTGTTAGATGTGTTTGGTTTTGAAAGTACATTTTTTATAGTTGATTTTAAGATAATCAGAAAGTTTTTTTTTTGGCTGGTGAAAATTTTTCTCTCGCCGGTTATAAAAAATAAATAAATAATTCTTGTAACAAAGAAATATTGTATGATACTCATGTGAGGCTAATGTAACAAAAACTGTTAGTTTGAAATTAAGCAAGCTAAAAGTAATTTATTTAAGGAGCACTTTTTACTGCCACATCATTTTCAGCGAGGTAGATTTCGAGCATAAAGGGCACGTAAATTAGCAAATCAACCATATTTGGAATGCAAACCTCCAGACTCCCAAGGGCTCAAACTTAAACAAACTTCCAAGTCAGTAGAAGATACCTGTAAATTTAAGCAAAGTCGTGTTGATCTGAAGACACTTTGGAATCTAATTAGTTCGAGCTTCTCAAAAAGTTTTGAACTAACCTCTGGACATACTCTCAAGTTCGGAGAGATGAGGATGATCACATGCCTGCATGGCGGCATAGGTACTAAGTTGTGCTTATTTTATATCCTCGAAGACTTAAAGACACAGGGAGCCTAGCGAAATGTAGCGGTGCACAGAAAACAGTGGATGCCCCCCTTTATTACACGAGAGTCCTTCGGCGGTATATAAAAAGGACACTTTCAGCTTTGCTGGATTAATGCGCCAGAAATGGCACACTTTAAAAATATATCTAAGGATCCTTTAACCTAAAATTTTTTTCAAAATAAATAGCCTTATTCAAAATGGACCTAAGAATTCCAGCGATAATTATTATAGGGTACTGCGGGCCGAATTACCATCTGACTAAACTGGGAAACTACTCGTTCGAAAAGGAATCTAATAACGTGTCGCAGAATGATTTTCAGAGATGTGGGCTTGGTAGTAAAATGTATTTCGGTTACCAAATTAAAGAATAATCTATAATTCAATGATTGCACAATAAACTTCAAGGTCGTAGTTCCATATTCCTGACGATTATATTAATGAGAGCATAGAAAGTGCTTCTAAGGGGTGTTAGAAGTAAGACGGTTTATAAGGCTAGTAAAGTGTAGTTAGATTCCTGGTGATCCCCTTATTTTTAATGCCAATTAGGTGGCTATCAAATCTCTAGATAAAAAATGGCAGTATTAGGCGAGTCTTTTACCTATGACAACTGGAAAATTTCTGAAACACGTCGTTCTATGCTACTGCGATATTGAGTAAAATTACAAAGACGACGAACTAACTCGCCAGGACGCGTCTCTTTTAGATTTAGAAATCTAACGTGCTGTATGCCTGCTTACAGGCACCTGTAAATTTTCTATTCAGAAACAAACCATCTTGAAGGACTACAAGCCCACACCAATCATCGGAAACCCGGATATTTGCCTTTCTAGAGTTGTCCTACGAGCCACCAGGTTATATGCAGCCTATAACGATCTCAGTTTTATGAAAATCAGGAATCAAATTTATCAATTATATCTTATAAGGATATTATCCGCGTCTTAATAAATAACCAATACTGTAAGATTTTCGTGTCGGAGGCGTTTCTCTTAACCTAAGCTCATGTTAACTATGTTTTCTCTTCCTACCTTTCAAATATTTTCTCACATGTTTTCAAATAAATCTAAATAATTTATCGCAAATACTCATCACATTTACAACTCTTAAGATATCGATAACTATATATCAATTTTTCAATATCTGCAAAGATATCAGGTTATTTAATACTTATTATAATAGTGGTAACAATAACAAAGCTATCGATAACGATAATATTTTTGATATACTATTCGATAACAAAATCGATAACATCAGTGCACGAAAATCGATATAATACCATACAGACATTTTTGTCATTCGATACCGATTTTTTTGGCTCGATAGATTAAAAGAATCCTTTTGTACAATCGATTACATGACAAAAGTTATTTAATTTTTGCCTTTTATTTAAAAAATGGGAAAAAATATTAAAACAAAGACCACAAATCCAATTCAGAAAATGTTTGTAAAATAAAAATAAAGCAAATCCATACAGAACCTTCAAGGAATCAAATAAAAAAACTATTAGATTTACGCAATTGAGGCAAAAGCAATTGACGTTAAAGTCTTGCCAGAATTAAGTAAGCTGCCGTGGAATAAGAAACCCCACCGCGCCTGGGTGAAGCGATAAAAAACAGGAAAAAACATGGCAGACATGTGAAGTCGGAGACTTCGGGAGTAAAAAAAAGTACTGATTGAGTGTAAAGGAAAGTAAGCAAGTGGGCAAAAAGGCAGAGTGCGAGTAAAAGTAAAAATTGTACAAGTTTGCACAGCCAACCAACAGCAGTGGAAGTTAAGCTGGAAATCAGATTTTCATTATTTACGTCATATTTACGACGGTAGCAGTTAACAAGTGTGCTAAAAAAGAAGAAAGCAAGTAAATGCATACAAAAAACAGCAAAGCACAAAAACGTGGAGAAATTTATTTAACAAGGAACGCCAAGGTAAGAAAGAAGAAAGTTTTTTCAGCATGTGCATAGCGGCGGAAAAATTCGCGTAACCATTTTTATACATTTCTTTTTTCGCTATTTTACTAAAGGCTTTGTGTTTTTTAGTTATTTAGTTCACTATTTTTTGAATGATGGACTCCCCCTTCTGCGAGCTGATAAACTTTTGCAAGAAGCTAAAGTTAGCGGATAAATAAATGTACTCAAGCAAAATAACAACAACAGCAGCAGAAACAACAATAATCGGGGCGTTGCTGTTGTGACAAACTTTTGACACTGCGAAGACCTGGACATACTATGCATGTTTTTTGTACCTCGGTTGAAGAAATAGTATGAGTGTTGCGCGTGTGGATGGTTGTTAAAAGGAAGAATAGAAAACTGAAGATATAAAAATGAGCTCTAAAAGCCGTTTAAAAATTAGCAAGAAAAAGTTTTTGTATCGCACACAATATACAAAAGTGCCACAGTAGCAAATATGTTAGTCAAGTTCTTTTCATAAATCACATCGTTAACTAATGAAAACCTATTTTTCTTCAACAGTACTTTCTTTAACTGTACAACTAACCGTATGCTCGGTTTTATATTAATTATGCTGACTATACATGATTCACAAGCAGTTCTTTATCCAGAACAAATTTCTTCAACTGATTTTGAAAATATGTCTTTCCTCGGGTTAGATTCTAGAGAACGCCAAAGCTCTTGAACACTTCTGGTGCTGATGTTGGTGGCGCATGTCCACATAGAGAAGCTCCAAAAATATCAACAGCATTTTCCATTTAACCCTAATGTAACAATCCTGAAATTTCCAAACATTAAACACATTCGCAAATTTTTTCATAGAAATCTTATCTTATCTCTGTCCGAAACTGAGCATGGAATAAAACCAGTTAATAAACTTTTCACTGTGAAATCTTAGAAGACTTGAATTTATTTAAATAACACCAAAAAAATAAATAATTATGCACCACATCCGTTTCCCAAAATTTTAATTTTTGCGCATTTCTCTCTCTGATTTAATTCTTCGTTCCAAATTTGGGCGAATTTCCTATACGACTTTTTAAATATCGATTGTGCATTTTACTTCTTGAATATCCGGCTATATTGAATATAAAGGACCAAAGCTGATCTGGTTTCCGTAATATTTACTTCTAGTCAAATCTTCCTCTCTGATGCGCTGATTTGATTAATTTTTGTCTGAAAATAAAATTACGTGTGAAGTCCAAGAATTTGAAATATGACTAGTGACCCGATATGATGGCCTGGAATACGACTGTTACGAAGAAAGGAAAGGAGAGGGGCACACTTGCCCAACGAACGGCGCCCCTTCGTCATTAATCGCAAATAATTTCGCTCGACTGTAACTTTCTTAAAGTCGACAAAAAGAATATGCAAGTGCCATCACCACTGAATATATTCCTTGATTATGAGGATAATATGTTCAATTTTTCAACACAATTTTGATGTAGTTGAAACACTGCCTGACCGTTGCGTCCAATCCCGTGAAGTATCTTCTGTATGATTTTATGTACACGGTGGCGCAAAAGTCGTCGTGCTAGTGGTGGCAAATGGCAGTACATTTATGAAATGTTTAAGGCAAAAATAAAAGGAATTGGTTTGAAGTAACCATGGAAAGCGTTTGTTATTGCATTTTGGTGATATTCCCTGGCCTTCAAGAATTCCAGATTTGACTTTTTAAATAAGTCAGAGTAAACAAAATTGAAGTCCAAAGAACATGGTCTGACAACTTTTGCGCCACCTTGTATTAAGTCAGGTAATTTTGTGCAATCGGCGCAGGTCTTTTATATTTTTTGAATTTTATTTCATGGGAAGTGACAAGGAATTAATTGAGCAATGATCATGAAATATTGAGATTTTTGTCGATAATGTGGTCCTTTTGCTTTCTACCTTGTATAGTTGTTTGCTTGGGGGCTGACTTCACTAAAGGTAATTAAATTACTTTCCTTTAAAATTTATTAAAAGAACAGTTATCAGTTATAGACTTAAAGACAGAATGTCTTACTTAGTTTAAGATAACTGTTTGTATTATTTGTTAAATATATGTATTAAATATTTATGAGACATTTTTGGAGTGAATTTCATTCTGCGAATAAACAAGCGAATTGCTGGGGTGATCCTAATCAATATCCAGAATTCGAAATTTTCAAATTTAAGGTATCTTCAACAATGAGCTGCTTTCAATCTGCACTGCATCTGGTTACATTTTAGTCAGTCCGGATTTCTCTAAATCATTTCATTGAGGAGGTTCAGCAGATATCCCTGAGCTGTTTCTGGTATAGGGAAGATAATGATCTCATAACAAACTTGGATGTTGCTGTGCTGTGGCGTCCATCAGATTAAATGATAATTTTTAAGAAGTTATTGACAAGTAATTCATATAATTTACTTATTAATAAAAATTTATTTATTTTAATTCTTGCATTTTTATTGCGACCACCTTTTGTTCGATAAACTTTTTTTGCTACCTGCAATAAAGGGTACTTTTGTTGTATTGCGTAGTTCCTGTTAACTGAAAATTCTCTTTACCTCCGATTTTCTTCCCTACTTCTCCTATCAACTACTGTCTCCTAACCACCTGCAATAACTAGCAAATTTGTTCACAAAGTTTATCGTATTTTACTACAGTTTGCCAAGTAGTTAAAGTTTATTTTATCTCTAAATTTATCACTCACATTTTCTGGTTAAGAATAGTGGGTGTGCAATAGTGCGTATAGTTAAATACAAAAATACATAGAAAGTAGTTGTAGATTTAATAGAGTTATATTTTGAAGGTGTATTTGTTAGGGGGATTTTCTCGTAGAATAGGGAAATTTGATAGTTGCTGAAGTACAAGAGAAAATTTGTAGTTACAAATAAATATAAGCAATATACAAATAAGTTTGACATATTATAATGATCTTAGAATTCAAATAAATGCAGTTAGAGTCATCAAAAATCGTGCACTGAAATGTATGTGCTGTTGGCAATGTTTTTTATGTGGAATTGAAGTCGTTAGTGTTTTAAAATAGTAAGTTAAGGACTTAAGCAAAGATTGTATAAATGAAATAATGAAGTTTGCATTTTACTGCTACACATATATGGAATTTCCTGTGTTTTTATAAATAAAAAATACATATTTTTATATATTTAAAAAGAGATGACTTTAGACCATCAAACAATGTAAACTATAAAGGACTGCATAAAAAAATAAAATGGGCGAGAAAATAACTATTCAAATTTTTTCAAACTTTTCTTAAACCAATCCTCCAAAAAGGTGTAAGACTACATCCGAAAAATTATTATTATAATTTCGTTGAAAAATTTTGTTTCAGATATGAGGTGATTTCTTTAAAAAAATATTTTTAAAAACTATTTTTATTTATGAAACACTTCGAAAATGGAGGTAATTTCAAGTAAGTTCAGCGCACCTAAATCTTAATATTATTGCGCAATGGTTTGGTAGATGCCTTAGAACATAATAAATTTTATAATTTTGACCGAAAAACAGGACCTATTATTTTTATATCGGGAGTGGTGTAACCCAATGCACGTATTATTGAAAAAATAAAAATGAGTGTGTCACTCTATAGTTTTTTGAAAATATTGTATAAAAAAAAGAGTTACAAAAATCAGTTCAAGACTTTGAGAGCCAAATCGTTACAAACATTCTCTATGTAACAAATTTTATATCTTATATCTATATAAAATCTTGTGTCACGGTGTTTGTGCACGAACTTCTCCGAAGCGGCTCGCTCGTATCTTATGAAATATTGTATGTGTATTTGAGAATAGGTCGCAAAGTATATTTTGGACTTGAGAGAGGTTTGCCACCTGTTTAAAAAGTCGAATTTAATTAAATTATGCAAAAGTTACATGAAATATGAAAATGTAGATGCCATACTGTTCGAGTTGCTCAGGATAAGGTTGATAGCATACAGAGGGTTGCCACCTGTTCGAAACTTCGAGTTAAATGAAATTACGTACAAGTTATATGAAATATTAAACTATGGGTGACAAACGGCTCGTCTATGAGGGTTAAAGGCACATACACACATTTTGAAGAGGGTTGCCACCTGTTTGAAATGTCGAATTTAATTACATTGTATACAAGTTATATGAAGCATAAAAATATGGATGTCATACTGTTCGATTTGCTGAGGAGAAGGATTAAAACATATAGAGAGTTGCCATCTCTTTAAAAATAAAATTTAATAAGATGACACACAAGTTATATGAAATAGCCGAATCTGGATGTCAAACGGTTCGTTGTGCTGAGGAACTATATTATACAGAAGTTTGTTACCTGTTTCAAAATTCGGATTTAATAAAATTATACTCCAGTTCTATTTGAGAGAAAGCCCAAATACGATTATGGTTACATATGCAAAGGGGAAATTAGTAAATAAATATAGACAGGACAACGTCTGCCGAGGTGTTCTAGTAAAATATATAAATATAGATAAATAAGAGTCACTAAGCTATCAAAATGAAGAGTATTATATTAACTGACTTTACAGAAACATGCGCTCCTTATTTGTTGTTGGTCCCATGTTCTAAAAATTAATTACTAATATTTAGCAATTGTGTAAATATATTTTTATATGCCGGTATTCAGACAGCTACAATCAGCTAATAGCAATTAATATATATGTTTTCAATTCACTAAATTATGTAGCTACCAATAATTTACCAAATGCACTTTCACTGTTTGCTCAATATGCACCAATTCCCCCTGGTATGAGGGTATATTGTTAGTAATGATACTAGCGTGCTTTCTTCCTTGCTCTACATTTGTTTACTCTGCTCAGCTGACTGCGGCTGCTTCAGGATATGCAGCACATATCTTCGTCACGCTGTCGTTTTTCCGCCCTCTAAACAACAAGGCTGCCATTGTGCGTTCTAGACTGCAACTTCTTCTGTGACGCTGATGGCATGACTGCTACTGGTTGCTGGTTACTGGTTGTTGGCTGCTAGCTGCTGCGTCATTGCTTGACACTTTGACATTGACAATGACAAATGTGTTGTCATTAAATTTCGATTTGGTTTTGGCTTACAACAAGGCAACCGCAACGCCCGCTACACTGCACTGACTATGCATGCATTTGGATGTGTGTGTGTGTGTGTGTCTTCCGATGAATATAGTGTCAGCTGTGCACTGATTTACATACATACATACATACATAGATTTACGCACACAATCGCATGGCAGGCTGTTGACTGCATTGCAGTTTATTTGTGGCAATTTTCATTGTTGTTTGGCTACAGCTTTTAGCAAGCGTGGTTTTTGTTTTTGTTATTGTACTGTTGCTGTTGTTGTTTAAAGTGCATTCACTGCTATTTCCACCAGCTATCCTTTGCATATTGTCCCCATGCAGCGGGCAGCAAAACAGCTGCCTTCATCTCGCTTGCAATATGCTAACTGTGCTCCCATTCTCTCTCTCTCTCTCTCTCTCTTTTTGGCGCCTTTATTGTATGCTCTGCTATCTATCGCTATATTCTCCACTTTCTCCGATTTGCGCTGTTATTCATCAATCCCTTTGCTGTTGGCTTTTTATTTGTCCATCGCTGCTTTTGTTTGGCGCTGAGTAAAATTGATTGCTAAACAATGAACTCTTTCGTAGTCTTCTGTGCGAGTGCATGTCTGCAAGTGTGAGTGTGTGTGTGTGTGTGCGTTGTCAATGTATGTGTAATGTGATTTGGAAAATTTTCGCACAGTCGTCCGCTTTTCACTGTCACTCAATGGCAGTTTTTGTCGCCATGGCTGCTACTTTTTCTTACCCTTGCTCTTTAAAAATATTTTTGGTATTCAGTAAAATTTTGCGTGCGGTAAATGTCAAAATTGGTTTGCGCTTACTGGTCGCAGTGACAGCGGCGGGAGAGTTCATTAAAAGTGCATTAACTATTAAAATTCGATTACTCCAATGGTTTTGTAATAAACTCCAGAGCACTTGATCGCACTTTGCTCGTCTAGTAAAGTGTATTTATTTTATATGTTTACGGTAATTTAGCTCCTTGCGCTTTTGTGTGCAGCTTATTGTGTTTTGTGACCCATGCGTTTTTGGCAGTAATTTTGTTCTTACTTTTTTTTTTTGTCTGCGTGTCATTTTGCTTTCATTGACTTGAATACTGATGTAAATTTCACTTATTTAATTAAAATTCATTACAGTTAACATGGATTACCACGCTACATTATCTTAGATGAAACTTATGGCCAAATTTTGTGAGCTCTTATAAATAGTTTATTATTCTAAATGAACCAGTTAGAAGATTGCTGCAAATTTTCTAATACAAAGTTAATGAAAAGTAACAAACGGCAAAATTTTCTAACTATTTAATGAAACTTTGTGGAAACTTTTCTAGTATGTAGTTTTTTGACCCATTTAACTACATGTTTTCAGTGATTGAAAATTCCCGTACGTTTTTTTTATAATTTTTTTTTTTTTTGTTAAGTTTTGGAACCTGAATACTGACATGGATGCTTCGAGAACAAAGGAAACTGTGTACTTGAGCAAAGAATCGAGTATTAATTCGTAATTGCTTGAATCGATACAACACTATATATTGGATTCGCTCTATTTAATCCTGAAACTCTTGTAATTATTGAAATAGTTGATTTCATGTCAAATTGACGTCACTGCCACTTATTGTGTACCTGTAAAAAAAAGTTAACCAAATTAATTAACAACCCTGAATAGCTAAGTGACTTGTTCCATTCCATCTCAGTAGAAATATTCTACTAAATGAATTTCGGTTACCAAATGTAATAAAATATTGTAAATTATTATTCGCACTTGCTTTGTTAATGACAATTTTTTTCTGGTACGAATCGATGTGACGTTACTATAAGTGACAAGCACTACAAGTTCTTAATCAGCGACTCCGCGAGTCCCCGAATAGCCAGCTCCAAATAAATTTGACCCATTTCAGAAAAGCTTCTGAATTGTTATTGTTTTTGTTACCACAAGACTGCGGTTAGATGAATTAGAAAATGCTTACACCTACTATAAACACCGTTAAAAAACAAGGAGTTAAAAAATATGAATCGATTTAATCGAACCATAATTTCCTCATTCTTTATTGTAAAGTTTTTGAAGTTACATTTCTTAAGAGGTGCCAGTAAAAAATGAAATCTATCTACTCGTGCCCACGTTGGGGTGACTTTTTCGGAGCGCGCCCATCAAACAAAAGAAAAAATGTTTTCCCTCGTGCAAATATTTAAGCTGGAGATCAGATGAATTTTGCGAAAATTCTCTACTCTACCAGCTATTGCAATGACAAAAGTAAACGGTTTTAAATATCCACTATACGCAATACTGCGCCATTTAAATGACCGCCCTATCCACCACTTCTCACTGTACAATCTTCTATTAGCTCTCAAATACTATGATCCTGGATATGGAGCTTGCTTCTGTTTCTCCTGTGTTCAAAAAAATAACTTCCTTCGACAATATTTAACATAAGTATGCACATATTAAAAAAAAATGTATAAAATTTAATCCATCATATTCACCTTTTCAATGTCTGCTGTTGCACATTTATCACAAATCTATGGTCGTTGCTGACGTTGACAGCAGAAGGATGTATTTATGCAGAAAACATGCAAGTATTTGCTAGGCATACTCACTGCAACCAACAACGACAGACTTGTGTTAGTTAGTCAACAAAAATCATGTAAAAGCGCCGGCGATACAAACCGCCGCCTGTACAGTCACCACGAATGGTGATACGTATGACAAGAGTTGCAACAGCATCACAGTAGGTACATAATCATCACCAACCGCTGCCAACAGCCAGAGCCGAGTTCACGTCTATGCCAACAACCGCGAAACAACTGCGAGCTCAAACTATCAGGATATATAGCAGCAGGCGTACGAAATGTGGATGTGATCAAAATTAACCACCATTCTAACAACCGACAGCGCGCCATTACTGTACCGGTCGCCACCACAACCACCGTCGGCGGCACCACAGATTATCAGCAACATAAATGAGGCGAGCTATTGTTGTTGCTGTTGTTGACAAGCAGATACAAAATGGAGTTGAACAATAAGAAAAAAAATAAAAACAAATAGTGAGCATGTTGGAGATGACTGATGAGACCAACAAAACATAGCTGGATACATAGAACAACTGCCCACGGAAGCTGGTGTTTCACTCATACGCCCTGACGGACAAATTGACACTGCTGAGAGAAATCGAATAAGGATTTTTTTTTAGCTGTGCTGCTTTGTATTTTAAAAATATATTTTTTTGAATTGTGTATTTTACTATCTTAAATTTGACCTATTATTTAGCGGGTTGGATTTAAATGAAATTTTGGATGTGAGTTCTATCTAGGCTTCAAATAAATAAACTTTTCGGCGCTATCCTAATTCAATTAGATTAAATTATTATAAATGCAAATATGCAGCTTTTCAAAACTACATAGAAAGGCACTTTAAGCAGTATTTTAATGCAAACTTTTCGTGATCAAAGCACCAAACCTTTTTTACCGTCGGCTATTATTTTTTAATACTTTAGTCTTTTTAACTGGAAACTGATGACCAATCAGCCAGTTTCATGAACGATGAATGGCTGTTTTTAATTCAAAAATGTGCAATGAAAGAGCAACACAAGAAGTACGTACAGTTGACGTCCAATCTGATATACAGCAAAATGTTACTCATACGCGCTGTTTAAATAGAGAAAAAATGCTGATAGGACAAACGCGACATAATAAAATTCAACGAAGTGGCTCAAAAATAATAAAAATATTAATAACGTGAGACGTGAAATAAAACGAAATGAAATAAAATAAAACGAAGTTGTAAGAACTTAAATTAACTGAAACGAAATGAAATGAATTTGGAATAAAGAAATTAAATAAAATGGAAAAATTGAAATGGAAAAATTGCATTTCGTAAACAAACTAAACTGGGTTAAACTAAATTAATTAAACTAAATTTAATTAACATAAATTAACTTAATATTCATAAGTTACTTAAGTTAAATTAAATTGATATAAATATAGCTACACAAATTTAAACTAGCCCTAACAAAATTAAACAAAACCAACTAATGTAAATTAAACCAAACTCAATTACAATTTAAATTAATTTAATTAACCTAGCTTTCGATTCATTTGCATAAGTTTTACTTTTGAACTGAGTTTGATTTAACTTAAATATTTCTACTCCAGTTTATTTAATAAAATTAAATTCAATTTAATTCAATTCAATTTAAGTTAAGTCAGTTTAAATTAATTATATTAATTTAGTTTGGTTTAATTTAAATCAATATAGTTCGAGTTAACTAAACTAATTTACAACATTCAAACTTCACCAAAGTAAATTGAATTAATCTAAATTGCTTAAATTACGCTAAATGTAATTAAATAAAACTAACTAATTAAATTTAAATTAAATTAAACTGAATTGAGTCAATGTAAATCAACTTAAAGTAAGCCAAATAACATTAAAAAACACTCAGCTAATTTAAATTAAACAAACCTAAAATAATATTGAATTAAATTCAACCAAACTTAATCACATCAAACGAAATTAAATTAAAATTAACTAATTAAATGAAATTAATAAAACCGAACTAAATTAAATTAAATCAATCCAAGCGAAATCAAATTAGATCAAATATAAATAAATCAAACTACATGAAATAGGGGGAATGAATTTTAAAACCACATAATAGAATAGAACAGCATGGTAAGGAAAAGTAGAAGAGGTAATGAAATTGAATGAAGAGGAGCGAAATCAAAAGTATTAATTATATTAGAGTTGCAATCATAATAGCAAGACCAACATTTATATTAGTAAATACGCAGCCACTACAAAACTATCAAAGCTAGAGTAAATCGTGAAAAATACCATGAAAAGAGAAAACGAACACACCATTTATTTATCGACTGAAAAAAAGTCTCCCTCATTTTGTTGTATTGGCAATAAAATGACTTGTTTCTCCCACTGACTCTTTCCATAGAACTCCAAAATGCAGTTCATCTACCAAGGCGGCAAAATCTGCAGTAGTCGACCTTGCTCAGAAAGCAATCGGTGATACCAACTTCCATAAATTATTTCTGATTAATCGTTTCGCTTTCAAAGTACAATAACTAGCAAGGAAATGTTGGTGCGATACCAGGCTATTAAGAACGATAACGATATAACGACCTTAGCATAGTGATACCGATACAATTACGGATAAAGAAATATATCATTGTCGATATCAAACCCGATAATCCCATTGATTCAGGCATCGAAATCGAAAGCAAGAACGTCAGCCAGAATCAAATTAATCAAAAATCGATAACAACACTAATTCAGACATGCACATTGTCCCCATTAACGACAACGAGAATGATTTCCATATAGCTGTGGTTACCGATGGCTATTATTATTACGGTGTAGGCATCGAAATACTTCCATTTCTTACCCACTTATCACAATAAGTTTTCAAAAAAATTTCAATTAAATAATCGGACTAAAATACAGCAATATATACTAAATAAAATTGAATTACTGAACCAAACGGAAACCCATCAAAAATTGCCTCCTCGCTACAAAACAATATATACTTATATATACTGTATATTTTACATCCCCCCTAAAATTTGTTTGCTACTAATTCAATATTTTGTTTTAAAATAAATGAAAAATAACTCATATGGTATGAGGCAATAAAATTAAATTATCCTCTTCTTTTGATATGTCCACCTATCCTTTTTGGCCTTTAAAAAAATCGAAACATCCCAAAATACGACAGCAAAAATCCCACACAGCTAATCCTTTGGCAAACAAAAATTAAAAAAGGACTTCCTCGAATTACCAAGCACATCAAACATCAAACGTCAACAAGCAAACCAAACACCAACAAAGGTTAGTACAACTGCACTAATTTGAAGGCACCTAAAAGCACACAACAGCGTTAACCTTTTTCTTCGTCGTTAGAACACACAAAAAAAAAATACAAATGATAGCAAAGAGTTAAGGCAACAGTGGACAAATTCAGAAAAGAAACCTTAGGGAACAAATGTTAAGAAAACGGCTGAAAAAGTAAAAAAGTATAGGGAAAAGAACTAACTAACAAAGGGCCACTGATCCCTAAAGCATAGGCAAACAAAAACTAATTTCATTATTTACGAATTTCTCTGCACATCCTTTCTAAGTGCAACTCCAGCGCCGTTTTGTTGACGAAAAGTAAGCAAGTACTCGTAGAATTAGAAAGGTAGTAAGAGTAAGCAAATGTAAATAAAAGTGTGCAGAGTTTACATTTTACTCTTTTACTTTGTTGGCATTATGACTGAACAGAGCGGTATGTCATGAAGTTGACTATTGCTGCCTTTTCTGTCATACTTTTTCTATTTGCCGCTCAACTTTTTGTTTACTTTTTCTGCGCTTGCTACGCGCCGTTTATACTTTCATTGCTGACGTCAGTTGAGCTGTAAAGTTTGCTAGTCGCAATTGGCATGAGTTGAGCACAGAACTCGAGTAGAGATTTAGTCATCCTGTGGGGCAGCTACAACTTCCTGAATTGTGCGAGTGTATGTGTGTGTGTATTTGCGTAGGCTGCAGGTTGGGAGAGCTCTATAGAGCAAATGTGATGGTAGTTAGTTTGAGTCAATTGTATTGTGTTTGTTGTATAGAAGTTAATATTTTGTTATGCCCATTCTCAGTCTTTCTCTTTCTCTCTCTGTTTTTGTTTATTTTTTACTTACTTAGTTATTGTCTGTCGAGCTAAAAGTTATGACATATGCAATAATATCATAATTACCCTAGAGACGACGCACAAGCGAACTGCGCTTGTAGAGTACACATTTTATACTCGACTGACTCTGGTGCGGAGGAGGTGGAATTTCCACAAATCATCAGGCTTAACAGCTTTGGACATTTTTTGTGAAATGAAGAGCCATGCAACTTTTTTAAATTTCGTTCAAACGATCTGATTGTTCTAGTTCTGCACCAGCATTTCTTAGTGCGTTAGAAGCAGTCCTACCCCAATTGTTTTGTAATAACTGGAACCTTTGGCGTCTTAAAAAGTTGAGCACTTTTGAGTGTGGCATATTTCATATGCTGAGGTGTGTGATTCAATGACTGATAACACCTGGGCAATCACCGCGACAACAAAGTGAAGTGAAGTTTTTCTTTTGATGGGTAATCGACTAGACGAATTTAATTAGCAATTCTGGCATTTCGTCAGCCATTCCACAAAACCTACAGTCCGTATTTATAATAATGGTATCTTAACTTGCAGCAGTCTTTCATTTAACTATTAAGAATTCTTAGACTCTCCCGGCTTAGATTTAAAACCTCTTTAACTGATTGCCTTTTACTATTTGGCTTACAGAAGTTGGAAGGCAGCATAGACTTCTCCCATCTGATTTTTAGCTCTGCAGTGAAATCCTTGGATATTCTACGCAACGACTTTGGACTATACAGACGTGTTTGGGTCCTAAGTTTTGCAAGACTTTCAGCCATTTCGTTGCTTTCAAGCCATTCTGCCACGGTATTGACCACAGCTTTATATTTTTGCGCTGATCGTTTGTTCCGCAAATTTTTGCAGTCAGCCTTGCTCTTTCCTCTAATTTACTTAAATTCCTCAGAGAGTATTAAACTAAATTTATTTTTCCATTGAATTTGTTCTAGAATAATTTAAATTCCGATTTGTGAGAATTAATGGAGAATCCGTTTTTTACCGATTAAGCGCTGACTAAGTTCAATATACCATAAGTCAGGCCATAAATGGAATCCAAAAACCCTTTCCTCGTCGTGAATATCATTCCGTTCATCGTCTCATTTTCTGCAAACCAAGACGGTTTCATTTAATTTTTTCGTTTGATTTCGTTCAATCTCTATTTTCCCACAATTTCCTTGATTTCATTTCCCTTCGACTCATTTTATCTTATTTCATTTGAATTAACATCGGGTATAACAAATATATTAACTATATGAATATCATTTTATTCGCCTTGGGGAAGTTATTAAAGCTGGTGACAACCCTATCCAAAAGTATTTTAGAAATAAAGCTTTCTTAACTCCCTTTGGTTTGAGGCACATATTTTAATTATAACCTGAATAAATTTTTTAAACAGGTGGCAACCCGCTCTAACAGTATTTTTTTTTTGAAATTTCTTAAAGCTTTTACTTTGGCACTCATATTGCCAAATGCCATTTATTTTTTTATTTTAACTTAATTTGCATTTAACCAGTCGGCAACCTTCGTGCAAAACATTTCGTAAATGAAGCTTTATTAACCTTTTAGGCAGGTGGCAAGTCTCTTTAAAATATCGGTTCTATGATAACCCATATAACGTACTCTACATGTGCCAAAACTTATTCAGATCTGTTCAGCCGCTATATAGCAATATGTGATATAACTTATTTATTGAATTGCATCGCTTCCTGTGGCAAGAATTGTTGTCCAATTTCACACACTGAACGGATAAAATCAGATGCTAATATCAATCAGCAAAAATCAAATTAGTTCTAGTAAAATAAGACAGGATGTTCTGTTAGAGGCCACGCTTTTCGGTTTCACTTTATATAATTTCTGTGCGTTACATTTCGTTTAATTTCATTTCATTTAATTTTACACTATGTCACATCCTCTCATTTTACCTCATACTATGCTGTTTTACTTCTGTTCACTTGCGGGATATTTATTTTATTTGCACTTTCAACTCCGTTCGGTGTAACTAAAAGAAATTCTATAACATTCATTTTATTTTAGGTACAATTTAGTTAACTAGGAATTAGTCCCAAAAGGGATTTTTAAAGCTGCCAACAGGCTGGCTAAGGTAAAAACAGTATTTAGAGTAAATACAAAAATATCTATCTCTATACGAGTATGGGAATGTAAAAAGTGTACGTACTTCAAAGTTTTTCTGTTCAACCGTATCCACCTTCACATCACATGCCCTTAAAATGTAATAATTTCATTATCTAACTTTTATGTTCGAATTGTGTATAAAGAAAACGAAAAAATAGTAGTAAAAGTTAATACTAGCATATTTTCAATATTTCTGCATATATGTATACATAAATAAATAAATATGAGTTTTGTATTTTTATTTGTAGGCTCCTACACTTGTTAGTATTTATATTAAAGCAAATAAAACTAAACAAACAAAAACAGTGAATCAACGGGCACCATCGACAAGGGAAAAGGCTAGCATAGAAATAAAACAAACAAGCAAAATAAACAAAAAATTTGCAAACAACCCTGTGACGCAGAACGACAACGACGGAAAGGAAGAGGTATTACGAAAATAAAAACAAAACCAAAAAAAAAAACAATTAAAACGACGCAGCGGGATAACTTTTACTAGCAGTGGCTGAAAGCTAGAGCTCGTTGGTAATAGTCCAGTGTTAGCCCAGAGACAAGCTGGTTTTTATAGAAAAGTATGAAAAACTAGTCTGGCATTTACACCATACTCTCGATTCTGCCGTGCATTACTCCGGTGAGTACAAGCAGTCGCGAATAAATTGACTACTTCAGTTTATATTTACAGCTGTCATTTAATGCTCCTTTTAATTTCGTTTGGCAACAATTGAGAGTGCTAGAAAAGTAGAAACGGCTAAAATAGAATACTGCCTATCGTAAGGCTTTACTCAGCTAATAGGTGAAAATTTATATTTTAATGATTACTTATACTATATATCTACATTAAGTCCATTTTCGCAATGTCTGGTTAATATTGACCATGGTTAGATGCTAATGAGAACCGAGACCTGGGGTTAGCTTAACCGCCACAAGTCGTTACAGAGCACACTAACCGAACTTTACCATAAAAGAGTGGAATATGTGCCCCTTGGGTTTAAACAAAAAAAGGAGCATCCTGTATTCAAGACACATTATTACAAAAATAAGATCTATGAAAAAAATTGCGTTTCACATAAGAGGTTAATGATTTTTATAACCTAAATGCGATTTTGGTTAGTATCTTTACAATTGTATATCATTCATAAAAATCGAGAATAAAATAGAGAATTTATAGAAAATACCCAATTTAGCTGTTTTTACAGGGTGCCGAAAAAAATTGTTTCCCAGTTTTTGGAATCTTCACAATTTAACTATATGTTTTTTAACTGGCGGGCAGTGCGTATGATGAACATTGTAGATTTGAAATTTTTTTTTTTTATCCTTCTGTTTATCTATACTTTTATTAAAATGGCAGTAATATGTTTAACAAATTATTGTTCAAATAAAATAAATAATATAACAGCAGGGGGGCTACTGACGAATGCAGCATTAGGGCGTGCTGAAAGCTTCCTCTTTTTGATACACACGAGATCTCGGGTTTTTTATCCAGACGTTCAATCCACATGTTTGAGCTATCATTAGAGTGTGCAGAGAAAATATTTTCAATTTAATTTTAGAGAACTTCTTAAAAATTAGCTCAAAGTGTTACGAAATAATTACAGATTTTTTGGCTTTTAATGATTTAAGGGAGAATATGGGTACCTCAAATTTTTTTTTCTATGGCATGGGTCAATACTAACCGTACCTAACGGTCTCTAATTTAAAAGATGTAGATCAAAACTGGCTTTGGTTCGCGAATCCGCTACTTCAATTTTTACTATAATTGTATGTGTATTTCTCTGCCAAAGTACACCACAAATTACAGAATAGAAAGTAATTTAGGGGCACCTTCTTAAGGGAAACCATTCTGAAAGGTCCAGCCAATAAGTACTGATTCCATTTTTTTTAAGATTCTCCGTTCTAGACGTGGCTGGTACTTGAAAATCAGGAACATTTTTGACTGTCCCTCTAGATTCCACCACTCATTCCACGCCATTCGCACGATTATCACTGAAAATACCTTAAACTAGGTATCTAGCGAAATCGAACTAATATTTGACATTTTCTCGAAATCTGGCAAGCCGATTTTTTCTAGGTATAGTCCAAAACATTAGCTTCTTTTACTACATGGAAAACTTATATTTGAAATATTACATTGCCGCTCCAAATACCGATAAAAAGTTGGAAAATAACATATTCAACTAATTTCGTTGCTTTGGTTTGGGTTTTTCATAAAAATCACATTAAGTGAAATATGCTTATGCTCAACGGATAATTTTTAATTGGCTTTTTCTGTAATTACATTATTACTTTTTCGTTTTTAACGCAATTTTCTCAAATGGTATTCATAGAGTATTTACTTAATTTACTGATTTTAAAAATGCTATCCCAATATAATTGATATCCAATAAAACATTTTTTGAAATAAAACAGTCGAGTAAGATAAGTAGAGCTATATTATATACCATAGATTTTAGCTAATGCGTATATTTAATTTTTTATTTGCATTTTTTGAAACGTCACCAGATGGCATTCAAATATTTTATTTGGTTGAGAAGAGCCGAAGTGGTTGAACGCTTTTTATGAATTAATTTGGCTTCTTAATGTCTAATTAAGTAAAAGTCGATTATATTTATAGCAAATATTTTAGTTCATTGTAAAGGCTTAGATTTCTATGATTTTGACGACGGAAAACGAAGAAGATATTTATGTTTTGTTGACGCTTCTAGAAACTATAAATAATAATAATAATTTCAATTAATTTTTATGTAAACAACTAGTTAATCCAAATGATTTAAACGAATTATTTGACATTTTGGATTTGGGTGAAGCTTGCACCATAATTACAAATAAAGGAAAGTGCCTAAATCGAAACAACACAGGCTTTTCTTCCACCTAATGAAGTTTCTTATAGGTCTTAGCTGCTACCAAAAATCTTTAAACCGCTTCGATGTGTGCGTGTCTTCTCTGTAAGCGACATGCAATAAAGACAAAGACGCGAGACATGTTGTATTTACCTGACGACGTTTTTTCAATTACATAAAGTATATTTAATTGCATTAAATATGGCGGGACCTAGTGAAGTTTCCCCATCGAAAAGATTTCGTGTATTTTAATATATTGGTAGATTACAGCTACTTGACCAGAAATCATATACAGGATGTCCCTGTAGAACTTGTACAGATCCATAAAATAAATATCCAGTTGCCTGGAGAGATGCGAAATTTTAAATGGCATTCGCAGTGCACTAAAAGTTTGTATGGCAAGTTCACAGATCTGCTTAATCAGATTACGGTCCGGAGTCGCCCGGGCTCCTTTCACGCAGATAGGCTATCTCTATCCGGTGAGGCCGATGTACCTTCTAGGAAATAAGGTTGGACAGCATCTTCAAAAAAACCTTTGCCCGAAAGAATTTAATCTTAACATCTGTGGCAGCAGCAGCCCGAAGAAGGTGTGGTTGCATAATCAGTCCTTTGTGGCAATTTCCGATATAATAATATTTTCTTTAGAACCTTATAGACATCCGCTCCCCTTTATGATTTTCCATTTTCCTCAATTCGATTAATCTACCGTGACTTCAAACCATCTGATGAAAATTTAAATGCTTAAAGGGATATTTTTTTTCATTGAAAAAACCTGAAAAATACGAAAACAGACCGCGATACTCTAGAAGCTTTCTATGACATCATTCCACAATGAAATTATCTATGGTATTGGGTTAGCAAACAACGTATAGAGGGACTTATGGGTTGGAGAACTTAAACATATGATATTAACGCCTTGGAAACGTCAATTTCAGATCGGATAACAACCCGCTTCGAAATTAGAAAGGTTGTCCAAGTGCCTAGTCGACTGCGGTTTCTTGAAAGCCCATGCATCTTTTTCAATATTTCAAGGTTTTCTTTCCTATATGTGCACACATGTGCACTGAACTGAATAGTACCAGTCTACACACACTCAGCTCTCGCAACTCTTTCTAATTTCGGCATAGTTATTTTCTTGACTACTTTTTTTTTGCACAATTTTAATGGCAGAGATTTCTTCGATTTTTCTTCCACCGCTTTTCCCATTGCTTATTTCTTCAGATGTTGTTTCTTTTTCCAGCTGCGCGTATACGCGACGCAACCACATTGACAGCCCTTTCGCGAATAGAGCAATGCACGCGAACCAGCCAAGCAGCTAAGCAAATAAACAAGCCGCGGAAGAAGCTGGCGGTTGGAAGTGGAGAATGGAAAGCAGTAAGCAAGTAGCGTATAAAATATAAATTGAAAGGGTTATGTTGCGAATTTGGCGAATTCCTAAATAAACCACTCGATAGACAAATTGTCGCTGCGGGCAGCCAAGCTGAATGACAGAGTGAATTCGAAAAAATAAAATAAAAGCAATGAAGGATGTTTGTAGCAATATATGCTTGCCAAGCGATTTAGCTTGAAAGCGAAAAATGTTGAATGTCCTCAGGAATTATGCGCACATTTACTCAACTGCAAAAATATATAAGTGTGTGTGTGTGTGTGTTTGCACGCACACTTTTGTCACATGGATGTGCTTCTTGAGTTAATGTAAATGGTTGGGTATTTGCGCGTTTTTTCTGAAGTTGATGCTTTCACATGCGTATTTGTAGTGATGCTGTGAAGAATTTTACAAGTTCAAATGAATATTCTGCGTCAACCAAACTACTTCATATCCGATCTTTTTCCGTGTAAGCAACTGATGTTTGGAACATGGCAAGGCCCTACGAAATTTCAATTAACAGTAAAGGCATTAGTTTCGTAATAGTTGAGGAACTGGGCAAACTCTGAATCAGCATTAAACCAGCTGAAAAACTAATCACCTTATGCATCAGCATTATACTAGTTGACGGAATAAATAGCTTCTTAAGCGGCATTATACCAATTGACGAACTAGTCAGCATATGTCTTATAATTATACCATTTGACAAACTAGTAACCCTCTTAAATTGCATTATACCAGTTGACGAAACAGTCAGGCTCTGAATCGGCATTATACTAGTTCACAAACTGTGAGCCCATGCATCGTAATTATACCAGTTGACGAATCTCTGCAGCAGCATTATAATACTCGATGAAACAGTTCAGCAAAAACTTTGGGCAGAGGGAAGCCACTTTTATTAAATTTTTAGTGATTATTTTAGATCAACAAATCATAGACAAAATAATAAACTGGAGACGAAATGCACAGGTATATGCCCAAAAGGCTACTCTTGCTCTGCGAAAATACCCACTGAGTCGAGCCAAAAATATTTGATTACAGAGTTTACAGATTATAGAGTTGCATCACTCCCACCGTTCCTCTAGCAGAAGATCTCTCTCGACTCCACCATACCAGAACTAATTTGATTTTTTCTGATTGATATTAGAATCTGTTGAGATCCAATTGTTTTCTGGTGTGATACGTGATACTAAACATACTACCCATATACACTGCGGGGGAGGAATACGCTGCTAATGTCGCTGTAAGTCTGCAACATCTAAACTATTACAAAACAATTCGAAGTGGTCATACTAGCTTCTGGGTTCAGACGAGATTTTTCCGGCATTACTACATGAGTCTCAAATAATGGTGGTTCTATGGTCGGACAGCATTTTCAAAGCAAGACGCATAATTAATCATATTCGGTACAATTGAATCAATTTGAACCTAAATCATTTTAATCTCATCAAGAGTGAACTTGGGTTGCCCCAGAAATCCAGATTCCTCTAGAGGATATTCCCAACTTAAACTGGCTAATGAATATGAAACATCGGAATAAAAAGATAGCGGGCGATCTCCATAATTGCAAAAAAGTGTTAAGTGAGTAATGAGCAGCCATCTAAAAGGCGGAAATCTGTTTGGTTCGCAGCTCTGGTAGGAAATTTATCACAATGAATTTAAGCACGTTACAATGATCAGTTGTCATATCCCCCCTAATGATATTTCCTGGAGGCTGCTTCTCAGATCACCTAAGGCTAAGGGAACCAAAAACGTGCATTTGGTCATGCAGTCCGTGAACGATCCGCTAATTCATAAAACATTCCTTCTTATTCTTCTATCCACTTAGGTACTTTGTTTCACTCAAGAAATCAGTGTGCTTTCAGTTTTATTCACAGAGCGCTTCGAAATATCTGATTTCGTGAGTGGATCCAATATGGATAGTGGAGCAGGTGCGGAGTTATACTCAGCGGATCCTTCTGTCCCTTCTTGTCATCTAGAAGAATTGCCGAAGTTCTCTGGCAACGGCACACCTTTTAGTAGCATCGCTGCTTTTTTTCAGAAAATCCGGAAGCAATTCGGGATCTGAGCTCCGAAATAGTGGCAACGAGCCTCGTTAATCAGTGGCGGGAGTACTTCACAAATGTCGACGAGGTGCTTGCGTTATTATTAGCATGTATCCGGATGGATGTTTCTAGGTGTTTTCACTGGTCACTGTCCGAACTGGTTTGGAACACAAGGCAAACCGCCGCGGCTGCAAAAGAAATGATGGAACCTCTGCAGTTGCTCAGCTTTGTACAGAACTATAATGAGATTATTGGGCAAATCCTATTATGTAGACTTAGGTTTTGGACTCAAAGGATTTTCTTAAATTCTTGAACTCAATTGGCGAAATGTAATGTAATGCAAGGGATTTCATTTATCTTCTATTTCCCCCTTTTGTTCCCTGCCCTGTAATGACAGCGAGTGTGTGGTATTAAGCCCCCTCTTTAAACAACCTTTAATAAAAAACCAATTCAAAAACTCATGCATTTGGAGCTAGTTTGGCATGTCTGCTAAGCACAAACACTCCCGCAAAATTTATATACAAATATATAAATTTCGAGCACCACCACATGTCTGCGAATGCCACAATAATAACAGCTCGAACTTCAACGTGAATCATAAGCTTGTTTGTTGTATTTGCCATCGATTTTGGGCACTCCTTCCAGTCTTGCTATGCTGCTGTAAAGCAGACTTACTGAAACTAGATGCCACATCTTTTGCGAAAATGTAGAAAAAAAAGAATAACAAAAATGGACAAATACTTACTACTTGGGTTATTGGTAATAGCGCTGCTGGCGTTGTCGACGAAACGTTTCAATTATGAAAATGCATTCAAGCGCGCAATTTTCGTGCAAATTCACATTTAGATGTGCGAGTGAATATATGAAGATACACTCAGCGAGCTGTATAAGTAAAGGATATACTCATGTTTCGCTTTCATATGCTTATGCGAAATATTTTCCAATCATACTTACAACATTCCTTTAATTTTTATGGCAAACATTTTGATGTACTTATTTTGTTTTTATTTTTTATTTTATTTTTATTTACAATTTTTTTTGCATATTTTCCTTTCACTATCATCTTACTTTCGGCTTTATGCTTAGCTAGTCAGCCAGCGATAGCAGTTTGCTTGAACGAATTCCATTTTGCTTGTAATATCTTTTGAAATTTCATAAATCGCACACCGTCACATGCTTTCAACACCATACACAGTTTTGTCTTATCCTTTTTATCCCTGCATATCACATATCGTTTTTGTTTTTCTTTTTATCCCTACTCATTGCTTCATTTAAGCGTGTGAGCCTTTTTTAAGCTGTCAATAGCACGGCAATAATAACGGTTTATGTTGGCAAAGGAAAAATAAAACAACAATATTAAAAAGGCGCAGGAAAATATACTTACGAAGTGCACAGAGTTCACACAAATCGGGCAAACATAAATACATAGGAGTAAAGCAAATTTACAAGAAAAACAACGTATGCATCAAAATTCGCTTGTGTAGATTTGATTTGATTTTAACAATCTCATTTGTTCACTTTCATTTCGCTGGAATTGTTATTTCCACACACTTATAGCAACTCTGTACTATTACACAAATAGCCATTTACCCTTTTGCATTAAGTTGCGGTCTGACCTTCTGTCGCTACAGAGGTCATTTCACGCTACTTTGCGCCTGAAAACTGCATGTTTTGTTAGTTCCATTGAGATGTGTACTCAATCGAAAAGTACGTACACTCGTGGCAAACTGTGGAAATCAAAGCCTATCAATAGGCGGTGGTCAAAGCTCGTTTAAATCTTTGTATAGATATCAGAGAAATTTTCTGTAAATTTTAGATTGCAGGGTTTACTAATGAAATTTGTTTTTAAAAAGGGACCCAAATCATTATTACCTCAAATTTACAAATTAGAATCGCCCGCATCATGAAATTTAACCAAAAACTAGTTCCATGGCTGTTATAAGTGTTATTTCCCGGTTGCCAATGAGAGTTATTTCTCAACATTTCACTTTTAATTTTTTTTATATTTTAATTTTGACCTTGTCTGTAACTTTATCTTCATTTTAATCATCTATATGTTCTTCTTCTTCTCTATCTTGATCAATATGTTTACTTTACAACAAATAAACGCTGGTCAATTACTCTATTTGCAATAGACACTTTCTCCTGCGTAACACTTATCAGCCAATGCAAAGGATATAAAAAATATTTCCCAACTATTAGCTGTTACGCCTTTGCGATAAAACATATATGTAACTGTTATGTCTCTGTTTTTCAAAAATATTTCTGGGCACATTTAACCAAGTACCGAAAATAACAGGTGTTCGTCAAACTGTCCCTTAAAAATTCACGATGGAAAAACTGCGCTACTACCAAATGGTATATACCAATCCATTACTTTTTTCAAGGAGAACAAATTTTGTAGATAAAATTATAATTCAAATTTTTGTAAAAAAAAAACTGAACAAAAGAAAGCGATTATTTTATATTTTTATTTTATAAATATAAAATAAAAATTTACATATATGATATTAATTTTTATTTGTATCAACAACATATTTGATGAGTACAAGGCCATTTATTTATTAGGAAGTAATTTAAAAAACAACAAATGGCATTGAGCTTATAAAAGTTATTCTTGATAAAAAAATAAAAATAATTTTTCATTTATATCTAAATAAACTACAAATTACAGTTATTTTTGATTTTAATTGAGGACTTTTGCTTATAATAATGTCATAAAAAACTCAGTCACTGACATTTACTTATACAAGTCATAAATATAAATCAGTCACTGTCTTTTAATTTTAAATCATACTTTTATTAGTCATTATAATTTTTTACAAAAAAATCTGTAATTGGAGAAAAAAAGTAGTTTTTAAAGGGTCTTGCAATAGGGACGCTACAAAAGTAGACCGATAGGGACAATAGGGACAGCAAACGACGCCATATTTTTCCCCGCTCTTTTGACATTTCCCTTCAGTAAGGTTTGCCATTTCATCATGGATATACGATCCCACAACGAGTCGAAATTATTAAAATTTACTACCGAAATTCGGAGTCAATGACCTCAACTTTAAGAGCGCTACGTCCAATTTATGGTCGTCGTCATTTCTGGCTGAATGGCTTCGTCAATAAGCAAAATATGCGTTACATTCCCCACGTACTCCATGAGACAACATTGCATCCCGAAAAAATTACGGTTTGGGCCGAACTTCTTCCGTGATGATCAAGACCGGCATGTTACTGTGAATGGGAATCGTTACCGCTCAATGATAACCGAATATTTTTGGCCAGAGTCGGATGATATGGACTTGGACAATATGTGGTTCAAACAGGACGGCGCCACAAGCCACACAGCGAATGTCACAATCGATTTATTGAAAAACAAGTTTGGTGAACGTGTTATCTCACGAAATGGCTCAGCTCAGTCAATTGGCCGCCGAGGTCGTGCGATTTGATGCCGTTAGACTGCTTCCTGTGGGGCTACGTCAAGTCTATGGTATATGAGCTTCGTACGAATATCGAACGTGAAATTGCAGCAATATCGGCCGATTTATGTTTAAAAACCGTCGAAAATTGGGTTCAGCGTCTGGACTTCTGCAAGCGTGCCCGTGGTGCCCATGCAAAAGAAATCGAGTTCCATACATAATGGCATCGAATGTACTTTCACAGGATTAAATAATTTAATTCATATCGCAAACCGTTTTTGTTTTATTTAAAAAAAAAACTTTTCTAGCGTTCGTATTGCAAGGCCCGATATTACCTTTAATAATAATCGAACAATTTCATTTATGACTTTTAAAGCAAAAGTATTTAATAACTTGTATCTAAGACACATGACTTTAAAAAAATAACTGTTAATTGTCGATTACCTATTATAAGTAAATAATTTTTATTTTGATTTATAAAAGAAAAAGATAAAATAACTGCTATTGAGAGATAAGTGATAAATGAAAGTAAAAAAATTAATAGTGAAAAGTTTTTTTTTATATTAATAACTGTCTACTTTCAAAACTAATATTTAATAAATATCTTCTTTTTTTTGACAAAAATTAAATAACATGCCAGTTAAATTATTAAAATTGTTACATTTCGTTACCCTACCATTTTAATTAAATTTAAAAAAATAAACCTTTTGTTTGTTTTTAAACTAATACCAACCGAAAAGTTCCCAAAGCAACCCAAATGGAAATTAAATGTTGGTCCTTCGAAAAAAATAAATTGATATTAAGCTTTTAAACAGATGGCAACTCTGTTTAAAAATTACATTTTCTCACACCCCAGTCAATTAAATTTTCAATGCAATCTTCCACTTTCTACCTACGTATTCCCGATATTCCGTCTCAATCGCCGTGCTGAACGTTCTAGGAAGTGCCATATGTACCTTCACTTCAGAGAGTCTCGTATCTAATAATCGTACTTACTTTAATTTACTCAATCACTTTTTCTAGCTATTTAAATAAAATATCATTGCACTCACACTCTGCCGATCCACTTCACTTCTTCTTTTCCCCATTCATTCTATACGCGACTTCTGTCTCCTCTCCATCAGGCATTCAATTAACTCCTTTTGTAATTAAAATGTAAACATTAGCGTTACACAAAGCAACAGCGGCACCATTGACAATCCGTACCAGCAAAACGCGGGCTTTGCGCTCAAAAGCATTGCTTACAGCCAGTGAATAAAACGGTGAATTTCATTGAATCAGTTCAGGTATGTGCGGGTGTGTGATTCGCAGCGCAAAAACACTTTTACAAACAGCATTCTTCGCTTCCTTCTCACACGGCTTTTAAATAAATAAACACTCGTTTGCATTCAGAGCTGTGAAGGTGCTGGCCGTAATTACTCTACGCGAATTTTATACGCTCGTGGCGATGACAGCGTTTTTCCGCCTAAAACTGTAGATTGAAATGCACTTTCGCTTTGACCACAAAGGTACTCACTTTAAAGGATTATGTAGCACAATTTGGGGCACATACATATATTACTTTATTTTGTGGGTGTATTTATGAAAACGACTGGATTCAGGTACATACATACATCAAGCTCAATACACATCTGTATCGTATGCTCTGAAGAGAATTTCTGGAGTGGCTTTGAGGCAGTTTAAGTTCATTAAATTTGTTCTAGATATTCAAATAAAAATTAAAGTAATTGCACTACTTAAGGGCAACTGGACCGAATTAGGTTACTTTATATATTCAGGCGTAGTTGTGCACAGCTTTGTTCACCCAAAGGTTCTTTGAAACAGGAAACTGAAAAGATATAAATTTTACATAAAGGCATAACATATGCCTAAAATAACACATACTCACAAAGTAATGGCAACCAATTATCTTTCTAATAAAAGTGATATTTCATTTTGGCATTATGTGTTGAATCTCATTATGCTATTGCAATATAAAAATTTACAGGTAAAAATAAAAAACTTCGTATACCAAAGTTAACATAATGAAGTGAAAGCTCGGTTGAGCTACGACTACCCGTCCGTCAGGACACACGATAGGTTAGGTTAGATTAGGTTATAGCGGCTGCCCTTGTATCAATGCACAGGCTGAGGACACACTTAGGCCCATTTGGGGCCGTTATTATACCAGTTTGACAGTGCTATATGTCAGTGACATCTGACAGCCAGTCGAAGAAATACTGCTATAGGCATCTCCTTCTTACACTCGCTAAGGCATGCGCTCCTATAATGCAATGATGTAACTGGTCAGGCGTAGGAGGCGTCTTTCATTTTGATTGGATTAACAGATCTATCTTTGTCTATTCTAGACCAGAGCTGACGGGCTATCCCATAAGTGGGTTATTTGGCCCTTCTACTACGCAATTACCTGGCATATCGCTGTGGCCAGAGACCCAAACTACGCACGTGTTGCAGCTGGTATCCAGCTCATTGAGAAATTTCACTCGATCACAGTCTTTGACAAAATTACGCTGCAATCGAGTGATTTAAAACAGATTGACTCTCGGGAAGATACTTATTGAGCTAGTTTGGGCGAGAGATACTGAGAATAACTCCCACTTCCAACTCTATCGTCCAATTTAGAGTCGTGAGTTTAAAGTACAGTGGTGCTGGTATAACACCCGATAACTACGTCATCCACCCAGTCAAAAAAGTCACTCGGAAGAATACACGTGGTGAAATGGTTTGCCTGCGCAATAAGGATGCATAGCAAACTAGCGTCATGCATAATATTTTTCAACGTACCTAGGTGGACGATTTCATATGTAGCACGGTCAAAAAATAATGATTACTTTTAAGATTTCAATGAACGGTCATAATTATAATTTTGAATATATATGTATATGTGTATATATTTTCATTCCCTGTATGAATCTGCTGTGATTTAAAAATTTTTGAGCCATATCACTAAAACTTATTATTAATAATTACTTTTAGATTTTCGTTAATCGCTTAGCAAAATATATTTATTATATATATATTTAATAAATTTTTTGATCACAACTGAAACTCGAGTGTTGCGTGTTATTTTTTCGTTCTTAAATAATGTTTTTTTTTGTTTTGTAAATTTTTTTTTCAAAAATAATCATAATTTTATTAGTTTAATTTCGTTGGTCACAAAAAATTAAAAAAGTTCAGTTTTATTTTTTTCGTCAAATATATTTTTTTGGTCAAACATAAAACTCATTTCTGAATCGTTATTTTATCGCTCTGAAATAAAAACAAATTTTTTAGTTTTATTTCTCTTGCAGAACGAAAAACTTAAAACGCCTAGCCACTTTTCTAATAATTATATCGTGGTAGATTTTTGTTCAGAATACTGTCTAGACATTTTTTGAGTATGCAGTGCCTATTTAATTTTAATATAATAAAGTGATAGCTTTGAAGTAGGGCTTATAAATTTTTTTTTCTCTTTAGCCTTCTAAACTTTTTTCATATATCGGCTATAAAAATACATATTTAATGTGGTAGAATATTGTCAGCATAAAAAATTACTATAAGTCAACGGGATTTTTCATCAAACGCCTGCTTTTTTGAAATAAGGGTTCGAAAGAATAAAAATTGCAAAAATTATAAAAAATCAGCGGTAGTTTTAGCCACTGCAAACTTACAACTTTGTTATACTATTTTATTATGAATACGCTATTAAACTGCATACTCTAAAAATTTCTAAACATTATTATAAAAAATTTGAAAGTTTTTATAAAAATTTGTTGTGTTTTTTTCAAATTTTGTGTAAAGTTTCTAGCCTTAATTTATATGGTTTTGCTTATATTTAGTATGAACTATATTTGTATATAAAATTAACAAAAAAAAATGTAGAATGAGAAACCTTGTAAAAGGCCACCATTTAACCCGTTTTGCTCGCCACTGTACAACCAATATTAGCTGTAGCTTGTAAAGTCGTAGAAGGTGATAATACTAAACGGTCGACTACTTTTGCATTATAGTTCGATTGCTTATTGACCATATTTCCAAATAAGTTCCACGACTACCAGAAACCGTACCCTTTTTCTTGGAAAATTTTTGAATTTGAACGAGTTATCTGGAGATATGGCTTGCCAGCATTTTGGTGATCTTCCTGTGATCTTTTAGGCAAACACTATACAATAAATAAATAAGAATTGGCGCATTAAATAGATATTTCAAATTATATAATTGAAAGCAAAATACAATCGTTTTCTTCTCAACTATCTTGTAACTATTTCTTAAAAATCTTTTGCGTACCATGAATATTCCTTATTATAATACAACCGTAGAGCGTTGAGCCTTTGTGACGGTAACATTCGAAATTTCTTTTAGAATTGAACTTAATTGCAATTTGCCCTTTTAAAAATATTTTTTTTTTTTTTATAAATACCTCACTTCCATTTTACGAATTCTCATACCTTCGTACTTGCTAATTCCTATGCAGCAACATTGTAATACTCTCTAGCACATTAATTTCAATAATTTCGAAGCTTTAGCTGCATTTTAGCTTTTATCGAATAATACTACACACACTGCTACCTCCTCTTTCTTGCCTTCCACAATTGTTTTTACGTAATGTAGAACATGTGATCACAAATGCTATCGTTGATATTCTTAGTTGCACTACTCCACTCTGTGTACTACAAATATATCTAAATATATGTATATGTATGTGAATGTAAACATGTAGTAGCTAGTTATTGTAACTTGTTATTGCTATAAATTTAATCTCCATTACTTGGTTAATACTCTCTGCTAGTTGCTAATGAGCTTTATAACATAACATGTTGCGTAGTTTTGAAAAAAGCACTACATATGTACAACACATAGTAGTAGTAGTAGTAGTACATACATATAAGTATATTGTAAATGTTTAAGTTCACTTAGCAGACGATTACTGGCAATTGCTTGACAGAGTATTTGCTTTAGAAAAAAATGGGTTAATTGATCCTGACTACTGTATACTTGTATTTTTGTAGTTTTTCTTTGTCTTCACATTCCTGAATTTGAAATATATTTTGTGTTATGGTATGGTTCTTATTTTTGTACGAATAAATCAGAGTCCTTTGATTCAAATTTAATGCTTGGAAAATATGCGGTTCAGCTCAATATTTAAGAAAATATTAAGAAATGCAAACGAGAAAATGAAGATACAAATAATATTAATAGAAGTTTTTAGCTATCAGCTCACAAAAACTGTATATTTGTAGAATGGTTGAAATTTTTTGCCTTCTGTTTATGCCCATCAACTCATATACTGACAGACGGGCAACTGCTTCAAAAATTTTCGAACATTCATGACTTCAGCTATCAACGACAACAATTTCTGTAAAACAATTTTTTGAATAAAATGCAGACATTCATATTTACTTTATTTTCCATTGCCAGGGACCGCAAATAACGATTATTATCCAAATTTCGGAAAGAGAAATACTACCATGTGTAAAAATGAAAGCCACACACTCTTTATGACAAGGAATACCTTAGGCTCATTGATTTTTATTTTTAGTTTTATTTAAACAAAATCAAGTTTTTAAGTTTTATTTATCGCTCAGAAAACGCCACGCAATCCCGCGAAGATTAAAGGTCTGTTTCCGAACTTAGCTACGGAGTCCCTCAATGAGGTTCGGTAACCTTATTATGGGCATCAAATGCAGTTTGACTATTTTTCACAGATAACCTTGACTGTTTTAAAAAGGTGGGCATCGCTTTTTCGCGATTTTCTGAAAAAAGATTGGTATATAAAATGAAACTATATTTTATGCATACGAATCTCATAAAAACCATTGTCAACAGTTTCCTTAAACATCCTAAAAAAAAATTAAGCTTCATTTAAGTTATATAAATTTTCAACTATTGCAAGCAAAGCCATTTCATTAAAACATCCATCATCAAATCATATCATCCTCAATCAATGTCCTTCCGCTCTACCTGTTTATGCCTTGTTTTATTAAATTTGGCTTCTCCGTTTTCAAATCACTCAACCACTGATGCATGCAATTTATCCTTTTCGAATGTAATAAAATGCAACATCCGCCATTTTCGCGGCGCGTTTCACAAAATATAACAAAGCACACAAACACAGCCAGTCGTAGCGCTCGTCCAGCCTTGCCTCAAGTTGTCCAGCTACACTGTAAATCCACCAATACCCCAACAATCAGCAAAAACAGACGTAATCAAATTTCACTGTCATCAAATGCACGCCCCACCACACGAATACTCAGCCCAGGAGTTATACGAAATTACGCTGTTGGCTGTTGGCTGTTGTTTTCCTTTTCTTCTTTTTTTCCTCCCAACCACCTGTCTGTCTATTTTGTCAGCCGCTTGGATTTCTGCTTTTCGTTTCATGTCCATTTTTCGCCACAACACAGAAAAATTGACAAATATGACAGTGTATGAAATTAAATTTTTCATTTGTCAGTACCTGCAAGTCGCCCACACGCAAATGCAAACATAAGCAGAAAGTATCCTTTTTTGGTTATAAAGTAAGCACTTCTAGCACTCTGGTTACATGATGGATTCTTTGAGTACTTCCTGTGCGCCTCATTTGGCACGCTTCCTGCGAAGACGACGGCCACGACAACGACGACGACGACGACGACGATGACAATAAAACGTGCTGCGCATATCAAGCAGCTATCTCGAAGTACTCTCATATTCTCACCATACTCATACTCGTATCTGCCATTCAGCGTTGTCTCTGCCCATCTCACTCAAAGTTTTCTTCTGCTGCCGCCTGATATCTATGTACACACACACATACTCGCACTCGCACTCGAACTCGTGTCTACTTTTATTTTAGTACTTGGGTGGCGGAAGCAGCATAGTCAGCATGTTGGCTTTGTTGAATATTTATTTGCATTTTCTTCGCTTGTCATTTTGACATTTGCCAAGTTAACGTCGCTCTCGAATACTTCATAAACAACAATAGCGTGGAACAATAACAGCAATAACAACAATATTCTGCTTGTCAGCGTCATAATTGCGGACAAATTCAAAGCAAATTAGCTTTGACGCATTCGGTAGCACTTCCGCTGATTTGTTTTTTGTAGTTTTTTCTTCTTCTTTTGTTTTCATTCTCCCTGGCTTGGTTTGATTTAAATGCCAAACGATGAAAGGTAGTTCGGTGAGACTTGCTCTCAACGGTGCGAGGCAGTCACAAGGGTGTTTAATTTGTCTGAATTTTATTGCTGTGCGATGAATTTAAATTTTATAAGCGAAATTTACTGTTGGAAATTGGATGACAAGTTATAAATAAATTTATTTATTTTTGAGACAAGACACGAGCTGTGCGGCAAATTTTAGCGTATTGGGAAATGGCGCTTTCCGTTGATATCTTGTAACTGTGTATGTATTTAAAAACTTGCGAATTTTTCAAATTTATTTATTTCAAAACTAAACAGTTTCAGACTAAAATTTTCCCAATTACATAAATAGTTAAAGCCTAACCATTTCGGTGATTGTTTGAAAAGAAAAAGCGGCATATCTATGCCGACTTTGAGTGACCATAGAAAGTAACTAAGAAAAATTTTTCAATATTGCATGTAGCCTTAAAAAAATCGATTATACGCATTCCAAATCCTCGAGTTTTATCTGACCCAGGCCGGGGAGCCCCATATTGACAATTTAACCGGCATAGTGCTTAATACTAAAACCACCTCCCGACGAAATACATGACGTTAGTGCCGGAGGGTATTGGTACTTAAACTGTAGGGGGTTTAATTAGAGTCCAAGTCATACACTGACAATTCTTCCTCGTAGAAAAAAATACCAGATTGAAGAAGTCACTAGGTAATGAGTTGCCCTGCTAAAAACCTCATTCGGTTTCGAGCAACTCAGAAAGCTCCTATTCCATTTGGCTCTGAAAGTTGTGGTTACTGTCAGCCTGTACTCGACTCTTCAATGCTTCTTACTCATTTTGGGTTGTTCAGCTTCGACAGAGATCATTGTAGGATATCCCCACTCTCTATACTTGTCGGTGTCGTTGCGAGATTTCCATCTTCTAGCCCATCATTTAAAATAAGTCTTCTTTTTACTGAACTGTGCCCATCTGTGGCATTGCAACATCTCCCAGTTATGGATGAGCGAAATATTCGCGCAACTTCTGACGAAAATGGCTGAAAATGGGAATGCTATAACTGGTTACTAATCAGGGAACAGTACTTACTCAGAGCCCTCTTTAACCAAATTGGCAGACGTCTCTCAGGTAACCACTAACTCTACTTATTTACCACCAAAATTTTATGAATACTTGCATTGTTTAACTGGTTTTGAAATAGCTAGAAGCCTGAACAGCACAGCAGACACGTGAACTCCTGTTTTCCACCCTTTTTTTTACTACATATTCCATGACCTTGTAGATTGCGAATAATTTGGCTTAGAACAACATGGCATATTGGCTGAGGGAAAGGTGAAGTGAAGTAAGCTGCTGATGTTGGTCCGACGCCTGTTTTAAAGCTATCAATGAGGTCTCCACAAAAAGTAGGCCGGGTTCATTACTGGAATTCAGCCCATACTCCGTCTCAGGAAAGTCAACACTGTAGAATGTTCTCGAAAAAGGTAATGGTAGTGTGCTATTACTGGCCATCGAAAAGACACGAGTATCTAGATAGCTACCACGAGAATTTCCGCGTCATGTTGGACCGACTCCAATTACTCTTAAACCTGCAGGTGGCCTGAAGAACCTCCACAGGAATATGAACGCAAAGTGATTGTAAGTTTGGCAGAGCATCAACATCAGCGCCAGGTATTGTATAGAAGACTCTCGCACAGCGCAGGGCGATGGTTCTCTTAAGTTTAGCAAACAATTTAACTTAACCAATTCGATAGCAGCTTACACGTCACCTAATTTCTTATATGACCAATAGCTTATTAAGTCATAAATCCACCACAAAAAAGGCAAGATATTACATTCAGCTGAAACTTTGCCCGTTTCTGTTGTGTTAAAGAATTTCAATTTTAGAACAAAAGAATAATTAAAGCTTAAGAATTTCATTATAAGGTAACTCGATGAAATTAAGGGGATTTTAAATTCTCTTACACGCACACACACGCACACACCCTCAAAGATTACACACATATTTGCGTATGAGTCCTTTTGCGTAACGAACCTTTAAGCTACTTAACAAAATAACCACTTAGCATGCCACAAAGGAGCTGAACAGCATCCCAAGCACAGACGTCGTCATCATCGTCGCCATTTTCGTGACCACCAACGTGGCACTATAGAGAATACAACAAACAGAATTAAGCAACCAGGTAAGTACATACATACATACATACATAGTTAGTTTATCGTCATTATTGCCTTCATTATCCATATCAAAAGCAACAGTGATCGTCTTTGTCGCCTTGTCATCAACCAATACACATACACTACCACCAACGCCAACAACAACACACTCAATCTCATAGCCATGGTGCCAACATCAATTTTTAATAAAGCTTTACGTTTACTCATTAATTTCATATGAGATGCAATTTAACGCCATCAATTTTATGGTTTAAAACAAAAGCGGAGCTGAAAGCTAAAGCCGACGACTGGCTTCAAAGAAGAGTGATGACTAATAGGTGGAAAGAGAATGGATGATGATGAGGTGTGGAAGATGTCGAACAGAAGACCGGTGGATATGTAGCGGAGTGGTAAGGGACAATGAAAGCGAAAATGAAATTTTTATAGAAAATATTTACAAAGGCTTAATAAGGCGACTTTGTGGTTTCTGTGCTTTTGGGGAATGCGAAAAAAAGGTGGAAATACTATGTAGATGAGAGAAGTAGTAGGCCAAACGGTAAAAGTGTATCAAAACCACTGCCGAGCGGCTGATTGATGAGGTGTAACGGATTTGACGATAATTCACTGCCAAGACTAAAGCATTTAAATAAGAAAATACAAAATTAGCAAGTGGTTTTTGGTTGGAAAAGTTGTAGTGAAAATGTAGAAAACTGGAAGTTGAGTACATAGTGAAATTTTTGAATGGAAAATTAAGCACTGATACAAAGATCGAGGTGAAAGTTTTGTGAAAAATGAGTAGAGTCAACGAAAAATCTAAGCTTTGGTAACAAGATTTCAAATCATTTTATCTAACCACATTGAAATCAAGCCCCCACAGTTCAAAAAACAAGGCACTACTCACTAAGTTGAGTCACGTCAAATATTTCAATAAAAAAATACACTATACACTTTTCCCGTGTTCCCTTTTCCACTAATCACTAAATCGCTTCAAATTCTTTAATATGTCCACGCATTACAGTACAGTTACTTTGCCCACCTAGTGCTTTTCATTTCCCCAGCGGCGTTGAAATTAATTAAACTAAGTGATTGAACTGTCGTTGGCCTCAAACTATGACACGAGTAGCGCTGACCAGGCACAAAGTCCAGGCATACATATTTTAAAGGGCATAAAGTGGTCAATAGGAATTTCTTCGCAAAGTCTGAAGATGTGCATTGGCTACACCTGCACACAAAATGCAGTTGTACGATTTCGCCATTTATGTTACCGTTTTTTGCTGGCATATTTTTAGGCACTTAATTTAACAATTTTTTACCCAAAAATTCCGTGCGAGGAATTTTAAATCTCAAACTCAGAACTATAATGTTCACCCTGTGTATGCTAATTATTTTTAAATATATAATTCCAATCCAAACCTACTATCTCAAGCCTCAATCTATTTCACAATGTCCATCCCAAGCTTGGGCTCCTTTTCGCCTTCTACCTGAAACTTAATCGAAAATTCAACCTTGATGTCCACTTAAAACTCCATCTCTAATTTTAATTCAAATTTCAGACCTCATTTGAATCTAAAATCATAAACCAATCTCAAGTCCTTACTCAATGAACTAAAATTTTATCTCAATCTTAATATTCTCTTCAAGTGAAATAATGAACACAACCCTCGTCCAAACCACAATTCCGCGTCAATCTCAATCCAAATCCCAATTACAAAACCACCCCCATTTTTATCCACAAACACTCAACTTTAAACTAAACTCCAACCTGCGCCTCAACCTTGCTCTCACCATTAATTTTTACCTGAATCTCAACCTAAACATCAACCTCAACCATAACCTCAAACTCAACCTTATCCTCACCCTCAATCTCAATCTAAACCTAAACTTCAACGTCAATATTAACTTCAAAATCCACCTCATCTACATCCTCCTCCTCAACTTCCACCTACCCTCACCCCAATTTCAAGCTCAACCGCAACCTCTACTTCAATCTCAACCTCAACACCAACCTCAAGCTAAACTCTTACCTCCACCTCATCCTGAACCTTAACCACTACCTGAAACTCAACCTCCACTCCGCAGGCCCGCATTCAAACTCAACTTTAGCATCGAATCTGCCTTTGCGTTCCAATCATGGATGTGATATTGGTCCTAATATTTCTTGACAGCAGTAGGTCGGAACTGGAGCCCTAACCCAGTTGAGAGCCAATAACCGTTTGACTATTTAGTACGGAGTTTTTCATCGACATGACATAGAGGTCAATATATGTATTAGGCTAGCCGGCCTCTCATTGCCTAGAAGTTATCACGCGAAGAATTAATAATTCCTATAGAAGTTTGATGTAAATTTTTCTTAGAAGAATTGGTACATCTGATACATACCAAACTGTAAGCTCATTGGATTATGCAATGTACATTTGCCATGTTCGTCAATAAAAGAGTTATCGCATATTAATTGTGGTATTAATACGAATTTCCAACAGGGTCTAGGCTACTTCAAATTTCCCTGTCTCTGCTATTAACTAAAATTGAAACACTCATTGATACGCAATCATAGAAGGACACCGAACATTCGCTGCGTAACGGCCCAGACTTGAGTGTGGGAAGTAGTATGAGCATTTATCAGAAGTGGAGAAGAAGAAGCAGTGGCAGCAACAGTGACATGCTCGTCACATTTATAGGAGAACACAGCTGTAGAAAGCCTACAAAATTTACGGTCGAACAAACATTTTAGAGCTTGGACAACATTTTCACTGCTCTGTAGATTTGTTGTTTTATGCGAACTTCTTTTTTTTTTGTTTTTTTTTTTTGTTTGCTGTCGATAAGGTAATACAATCAAATTGTCCTACCGCTACCGTTACGCATACGCTTTCCATCGGCTTGTTGGCATAACGATAATACGACTTCATTATTATCCTGATTAAATATTTACATTTTCATTTTGGTTGACGTCAACGTTGTACGTTGTTAGCATAGTCGGCTGTTGGTAGTCAGAAGGGTCAAAAGGTTTTGACTGCATGAAGTTGTTGTGAGTAGGCATACATCATATAGTATACTATATGGAATGGGTGTTTTGAGCTGGTATGACAAGTACGTAACAGCTGCACCTGTACTCATTGTAACATTTGTCAATTGTCGTTTATATTTTTAGATATATTGAAGTTGTTGGAATGGCGTTAGATATTCGATGGATTTAAAGCCTGTGGAATCGGAAGTGGGAAAGTGCCACCGCTCCCTCCCTTCCATTGTGGGGCCATTAAATTCATCAATAGCTTCGTTAGTACGCTGGTGAAATTGAAATTGAATTGTTGTTGAGAAAGGCGAGCTGTCAATTGACCATTTCATGAAGCCAACCTCAGCAAGACTATAGAAAATTATTAGTTACGTAGATGCAGTGCCAAACAATATGTGTGTAGTGAAAGGTATTAGTATGAGAAGGAATCAGTTTATGGGCATTTGACAGCTGTCGCTGACAGGACATTAACAACGCATAACTTATAAAAAATTAGAGCTTTGTTGCTACTTCCTCTTACGGCATGTAGATTTCCTATGCCTACCCTACAACCTTTATGGATATATTTGTATGTATTTAAATAAACTAATATATACTTCGCCGTCATAAGGTTTTAATGTATAACCAACTGCGTTGCTACTTCAGAGGAATATCAAGACTAAATTACGTTGCTTTGTTGCTTCGCTGTCGTATCTGAATTAGTTAAACTTTTCGATATCCAACAGGTAGATTGACCGTTGTTTTAATCGTTATCGGTATAAATAAATATATTTAGCGAGCACAGCCGCTTTACTATCGAAGACGTTGCCGGTATCGCTATCGTCACTATTTCGTTCGTTTTGTTCATTTCGTTCATTCGATTTAGATCATCAGCTTCATCAACATAATTGAAGAAAACAAATCATAATTATCGATTTATGTACCCATAGCAATCGGAAAAAACATATCGTTATAAACGTCATTATTTGACCAGTTATCGGCATCAAAATCGCTACAGTAGTAGTGATGAATATTTTAATTGATATCGCATTTTTTTAACAACCAAAAATTGCACAGCAGCAGTTTTGGAATACAGCTACAGAGTGGCATAATTTTTTTAAATATTTCTGAGTGTCTAAGAACGTAATTCCATTTTATTCGTGTGAGCTGGGAGATTATTCTTATGCCAAAAGTGGCAGTGCTGTTCACCGTTTTCCCAGCTTTCCCAAAAAACTGTTGGTAAACAGATTTCACTAAACCATTTAGTCTGTCTAGTCTTCAGAAGAATTTATTGCTGTGAACAACATCAAACATTTTATATCCGTTCTTCATACTACTCGAAATGCCCCTTGCTTCTTTTGACTTTCATTTTGTCATATGCGCCAGCTATATAAGTTAAGTGAAGCTGAGGCCTACTCCACCTGGTTTTTTCAACGTAGCGGAGGCTTACTTCTGCTATCCACAGCGCTAAATCCTAATTCGCTACGCTATGCCTATGTCGCTATCTAGCTCATATATGTAGCTCATCGTTCCATCTTCTGAGTTAGTTCCCGTGGCAAAGGCGTGAATGTCCAAACATCTTTCGGCGAATTTTTTTTCGAACACTTAGCAAGATTTTAATTATTTCTATGTTACTTATTATCCAGTATAAAATTTCCGAAATCACTTTGAGACAGCCACCGAACGCGAAGATCTTGAGATGAAAGTAAAACTATTATGCGCTCTTTCTTCCTGTAATAAACAAAACCACTTTTCAGTAGGCTTCACTTTAATTGTTCCCATGTTAACTTCATATAATGAACCTTGAATAGAAAAATCATAATACTTATAAAAATCAACGGATATAATATTTGGATATACCTAACTTTAAACAAGACGAAATGTTGTTACTCCTTTCCAAAAATTTTATATACATAGATACTTTTGCTGCTTGCAATTTCGTCCAAGCTGACAGCTCTTAATAGAGCGATAAGCTCAAATTTATCAACTTTGTTTATTACCAGTTAAGCACTGAGCTTGAAGTACATCCAAGGCAAAAACAAAAGCAGAAAGAATAAAATATAAAAAAACAACAACGGAACGCATTAAACAAGTAAATATGAGAAATTTCCAACGCAATAAAATGCGGCTGACTACAAATTGTTTGGAGCTTCTTCAAATGCGAATTAATTCAATTTGCTTGTGCATATCAAACTTTTGCGTTGAATGTCTACACTCTGTATACAATACATTTTTATACTACACATACATATATGTACTTATATATACATACAAAAACAATTCATTATACTGCCTGTTTTGCCTCCTTTTCGCCTCTACTACCATTTGTTTCGGCTCTTGCAGCTGATTGCTAATCTGCAAATGAGTTTCGAACTATTTTAACAAAGTCTTATTAGACCAGTCTAAAAAGCGGATTAAAAGCCTTTTTGCCTATTTCAATTCATTTCAATTCATTTTTGGCTGCATACGCATATAAATCTTCTTCCCACTCAAATGGTGTGCTCGCTACTTGACGTTAATTTGTTGGTGTCAGTTTTTTTGGTTTCCTCACATCGTATACTTTACTTTCGTTGTCGCTGGCTCTTCAGATAATTTGCTGTTTTTGTCATCTGCATTCAACTCACTTTAGTTAGTTCAACTTCTGGCCACAGACAGTGCTAGAGTCCCAGCTTATTGCTACCCTGCACGCTTTTCTGCGAGTTTTCGCCTGTCTTTCACATTTCCGTCCACCATACGATTTCAGCTGTCACTCAGCGCGTAACCTTGCATCTCGCCCGCTGTTATCGCCGCTCCAGATACATACCATATCACTTTACTCATAACAAGCGCGATACTTATAGAAAATCAGACATATGTCTCATCTGGTTTTGCTCATTCCTTAGTCCTTGCATCGTCAGCGCTTCAGTTTCAGTATGCGGCAATCTTTCGCTGAATTGTCGTTCTGTCTGACGCATCTTTTTCAAGTCTCTCGTATTTGCTGCCGTTGACATTGACACTCATTTATCATATTCCTTTTGCTCCCACAAATTATATGAACCCTTTTGAAATAATTGAAGATATTTGCTCTTTATTTGGCTCCGTACGAAATTAGTTATGAATTTAATTGTTCTCCTTTTTTTGAGTTGCATATTTTTCTCAGTTCATACATGAAATATTAGAGAATAGAATGGAATTTTTTTAATAATTATTGGTTTAATTTTGCTCATTGCTCCGATTTAACTTAAACGGAAGCTCTCGGCAGCTATCACGAAAATTCTTCGGATTACACAGCAACTTGAACTCACCTTCGACCGCTTGGCTCGACGATGGGCAGTATTGGAAACCGGAACGTCCTAGATTTATATCAGTATCACTTCAGGAACATTCCCTAAAATTGTATAGCCAATTTTTTTTACCAGTACAACAGCAACAACTATGAGTCGTCAGTTCTAGCTCCGATCTCGTACAACTTAAATTGCTCCCACTCTATTTCACTGGAGTCTCGACATTCTGAAGTGCATCGACTATTTTTTGGGTTGTGATCGACATATAGGGCATTAATATATAGTAGAATGACATTTTAGAAAACCAGACTAGTTGCGTTTAAGACCTATCAATGATTCCGCTTATTAAATTTGATATTTAAGATAAAGAACTGTGGGCAATTCTTCGTCTATGGTCACCCTACCTTGTTTACATCCCACCACCATCCCTCCTTTGTTCAACGTTCATTGTAAGCTATCATCTGTCTTCTGCCTTCTGCCTTCTGTCATCGCCTAATATGTAGACCCTACCCGCGCCTTCCATCTTTTGATCTCTGCTACAACCTTCCTAATCCAGCTCCATCCCTCTTTTGATTTTTTCTGACACTGTCTCTTGTAATCTGCTGCCATCCGTTTTTTTCTTTCAATACTGTGTCTTCCATATCCAATCTTGCATTCGCTGGCCGCTGTGATCCGAACGATTATGCTGACTTAAGAAATCTAATACTTTCCATCAATTACCTTTAGTTCGTCCGCACTTTTCTGTATCTATCATTTTCTCTCCTTTGATCCCTTTTCTCTGTACTCCAATCGTCATATGATTTTTTTTGTTCCTTCCCTTATCCTCTGCTGTGTACCAGCAATCTTCTGCCTCCGATATTTTGCCATATGTTGCATTCTGTATCGTTTAGTTTGATCTTCGAACTGATTTTGGTTCATTTCTCTGCCCTTTACCCTTCCTACACAGTACCTTAGTCGCGTTCTTTGTACCCAGATTTCACTATTTACCTTCTACATTTATTTGCTCAAGATCTCTTCCCTCTTCATTTACAACGCATTTCCGGTCTTTATTACTCCGTTTTCTATCCCAGTTCTACTTTTGTTCTCAAGTATTCCTGTTAATAGTCCCTTTGGTTACGGTAAAATTATATATGAATCCGGTGCCAACTTTCATACAATTTTAAACTTCGATCGATAACTATAATAACCATAACTATGGCGGTAACATCTTTAAGAATTTTAAAGCCTCATATTTTAAACTATCTTGTGATCATTAATCAGCGTGCTGCCTGCAAAATCCAACGGCATCCTCCAAAATCTTTTCGTCCTCCACAAGATATTAAAAACATATATCCAATCAAGACTTAACTTCAATTAACCTCAAACACTTTTAGTCAGAAAAGCCTAAGACCTCTAATAGCTCAAGCCAATAAAATGAAGCGCAGATAAGCTCACAAACCAAAGCGTAAAAGATACATTGACACAAAAACTACGTACCTTTACACACAAATGCACTTATTTGTAGCCACACACACACACACACACACACACACACACAAAATATGTGAAATGATTTTTAAAGTCAATGTTAGATCCTGTTTGCCCATATTTTTTCATTCCCTCTGCCAGCGAGGCAAGGTGAAACACTAAGCGGCTTTGTAAAAAGGTAACTTTTGTACAAAAAACACGGAGAAGACACTTATACTTTGGTACGGAGATGTGTGTGGGGCGAGGCTATGTATGTAATACAGTAAAGTGCAGAAATGTGAGCGCAAAAAGGAGAAATAGAAAAGATAAAGAAGAAAACAAGGCAGATAAAACTCAATACGAGTATTAGAGTAGGAGTAAAGTACATCTAAGTATATTATGATAAAAGTAAGTGCTATGATTAAAAGGGACACACACGGCAATTAAATAAGTAGGAAAATCATATGAGAGGAGATTACGAATATGTGGATATTTTTGCTTAGAGGCGAACTAGTAACTGTTGCAAATATTTTCACAATTAAAGTAATGTATCAGCGAAATTATTGAGGGAGCTTTATTTATACTACATAAGTAAATACATAGGCCTCGAAAATCAGCTGCAGGTTCTAGAGATCGAGACGGGGCTAATGCAACTTACCAAGAAAAGCCAAAAAAACCACAGCTCAGACCATCTTCTCATAGAGTTCCACATTCGCGAAACTGCGGGGAACTCTGCAATCATACTCAGAGAGTCTGGCTACTGGCGGTCGAAGCAATGGTGGGGTTCTGGGCAAGGCCTAACCAGAAGCAAAGGAGCACACTGATTATATAACTTCTTCGTTTATTTTCACAAAAAAATCTTTTAGGTGAAGTTTCCTTCTGAACGTGTCTGAAGTAGCTGCAGAGTTGCCGAGGAAGGCACTGCGGGGTAGATGTGCTGGAGTCCGTCTCTCGTTCCGGCTGCCTAACTGTGCTAGTATCTTCTAACGGGAGGGAAAGAAACTTTGAAGGTGAATTTTGGGCCCAATCTAGCATTGACTTCGGAGAAAATTTAAGAATTTTGAAATTTTAAACATAAAATTTTTGGCAAATTTTTGTAGTGCAAATAATACAAACAAAATTGGCAACATGTTGAATATCTCGAAAAATATTTTGGTTAAATGGTTCTAACTTCTTTTCAAAAATTGTATTTTAAGCTATAAAAAAGTATATTTTTAAAGAAATATTTGGAAAATAAAAACATTTCCGAAAAACTTTAATTTTTTCTAGATTTTTAAGTTTTAAAATTTGGAATTATTTTAATTTGGTAAAATTTTCAAAGTGTATTTTTTGATATGCACAGCAGTTTAAATAATCTGTACAACTTTGTCTGTCCTTTTTATCTCGTTAGTCCTACCAGATAATGTTACACTCTTCTCCTCGTACTATCAATTTCGCCGCTCATCCCGATTAACTAATATCCTGTTAGCTTCCATCCCAGTACATTAAAGTATTCTTTACTATGTGCATTTCATTCCGCTTCAACTTTTATTTAAAGTTTCAATTTCGTAATCGAAGCAGCTTTTCTGTCTCAAGTGGATTTCAATAGCTTCACTCTTAATCACTTCAATGTTTTCTTTTATTTGTATTTGCTTTTATTTATATAGATACAAAGATATATCGTCGAACGTAATATTTTGAAGGGATTTCTTTATTTCATATAGAGATTTTATTATGTTGCCTGTTTTTCGCGCATAAGTCATTCGACACACCCACTTACATAGATTGAATAAAATAAAGCAAGCGTAAGCTTCTTTATGTGTTGTGCAATATTAACGGTACTTTCGCTTTGCGAAAGTGAAATCCCCTTCAGTATGAATATAAAAATAAATGAAATTTTTTAATTGAATGCGCGGTTCATACACTCTTCGTGGTTACTTTTTAATTTTAAATTCAAAGGTTTCATTCAGTTCAGTATTACTAATCGACTTGCATAAAGTTACGAAGCCCCACTGGCAGGTTTGCGAACAAACAAACATAATTTCGAAGGCGGGCCTTAACGGAATGGAAAAAAAGAAAGCCCTTGACTTAACTGATTCCAGGTCGCCATAGATCCTGCACTTGTTTCTGTTTTCTATTCCAATTGCTCAACTGTCATCTGTAATGTATTACCGGCATTCCCTTTTTTCCGTTGCTTTATCGCACTAGTTTCTATATTGCCTCAACGGAGACATCTCTCTCTAATTTTCTCTCATATCTCTTATCCCTCATCTACTCTCTGTACACTGTCCTTTGATCTGTTTGCCTTTGAATTGTTATTAATCATCTGTATTCCGTCTTTGTTATTGTCATCTGTTTGACATTATTTACTTTAAGAATCCAATAATTACAAAATCTAAGATTGTGATTTCCGCGGACCGCCTCTTAGCGGATTTGTCAACATCCACCCATTCGGTGACGTAACAAAAGTCTTTTGCTTTTATGCTGCAGTCTGACATCTGTTCGCTTCTTACTCGTCTTTTATTATTGAACATCAGTATCTGTCTCTGTATCTTCCGTGTTCTCGGTCTCTGAGTTTGTCTCTATCTCTGTCTCCATCTTAGTGCCTTCATCTGTCTCTATCTCTGTCTGTATATCCGTGCCAGCATCGGCATCTGTCTATATGTCTACCGCCGTGGCTGTCTCTGTCTCCATCTCCGCCTCTGTCTCTGTTTCTGTATCTGTATCTGTTTCCCTCTCAGTACCTGCCTAAATCTCTGGCTTTGTGTTACTCCCACTGTGCACACTATATGCGCTCATCATATTTTATCTGATTTTATCTCTGATCTGGTAATTTCCATGTCTACATTACTCTACAACTGTTCACTGTTTTTTGCCTAGCGCTTTATTTTTATGAACCTGTATATTCAATGGTAACAAAAAACATGGAACATAGAAAACAGACCTGTTTTATTAAAAGAGCACGTGTTTTCAAAACTATCAATGCAAATCTGTCACGTTTCCCCTACTTATTCGACTCACGTGATCCTACAAAGAAATAAAATCTTTTTAAATTTATAAAAAATAAAAACGAACAAACGGAACTCAATAAACACTGAATAGCCTGTACTGGTGCACCAAAGAGAACCGTACAGTTTTAAAATTTCAATAACAATTTGATGCAACAAATAAGATTGCGTAGGAGGAGAGAAGCAACATAACAAGCAGCTTTCGTAACAAAACTACGCGACAGAGCTGCCAAATAACATTGTAAGTGACCGTTGCTAGTAAATTGAATTTGCAATGAAAACGTGACGTACTGCCTGGTCGAGCATAATAAATAACTTTGGCTTTCACTCTATTCAATTTTCTGCTTTCTATTCGAGTAAATAAATGAGAAAAGAAATGATTATGTGTTGTACATGTATGTATTTCTAAGTTAGCTATTTAGTGTAGTATAGAATTAGGTAACTTTTGTTGCAATCCCAAAATTCAGTTAGTTACATGGCTTTCACTTATTTGTGAGTCCTTTCACTACAAACTAAATTCAATCAAATAGTATATGCGGACTTTTTTTTTTTTGAGACCAAATTACGTAGGTGGGGAAGTGGGGGGTTGGCGTCGAAGGATTTAGTTACCATAACAAGTTTATACAAAATCAGGAAGTGAAATAACAATTATGAAAAAAGTGTATAGAGATTTTTTATCAAGAATTTTTTGTGAAGTCCAGCTTTTCAAAATTATTTATTAGTATTTAGTGATTAACGACTATGCAATTGTTAAACGTTAAAAAATGAAGGGGCACAATTAGTGTGGCCCTTAAAGCAACAAATAAATAGTAAACCGTATAATGAAATTTTCGCACAAAATGGAGTACCAATTGTCCGATAGGCTTGAGTTTAATTTTATCGTGTTTAGTATTTTTTATTTATTTTACTAATATCCACTACTATTTTTACTTCATGCTACTATTATTTACTAGTATTATTTTCACTCATATCTACTACTATTTTTTAATAGTGCTACTACTAATTAATAGTGCCATTTCTAGTGATTTCTACTACTACCACTACTACTCTCATAATTAACTCTGTCTCTCTTAGTACAATGGACACAGAAGTTTTACTTCTGGCTCGCGCACTTAAATAGGTGAACGCATGTTTTTTACGCACTCAAAAAATATCAAATTGCTAAGCGAAAGCACTTGCTTTCGCACAACTCCGTACGTGCAGACTTTTCGAATCATCTGTAAAAAAATGTTTGACTAACTCACTCTGAGTTAAAGGACAGTAACCGGTTTTTGTCTCCAAACTAATCCTGACAAGGGTTGACGGAAAATCGTTCCAATAAACATCATCTTTGCACCCTGTCGGAAAAAGAGAGAATCAAAAAGAGACAGCAAGTAGATTGTTGCCCTCAAGCAAGTAACGTAACATCTGTGACATATTGGCAATCCTATTCACTACTCATCCAACCGATATTGTAATAGCAATCTGAGGCAAACTCCTTTCAACGTTAACTTTCTACTTCAAATATCACTATTGCACTAGTGCACAAGGGTTGAACTGCAAGTGAATTCGGCAAACGCGGATATTGGGCAGTAGGAAACATACGCCAAATAATTTCGAATATAAGGATGTATGTATATTATGTAACTATAGGAGGGCAGACCCTTTAAGAAAATGAAGAGGCCACATACATATGTAGCTCTCATAGTAGATAGAAAGCCACACTGTGGATCCAATATTGTAGATAGAGTGCGCAAAGCAACGATAGCACTATACTCCTCATACTCTGTGTGCTCTTTGAGTTTGCTCTATGTTCGGAACGTTCTCAGAAGTCTAATTTGCCATAAAACTCGAACAATCCCAAAACGGCCTTTGTGTGCTCGTAAAAGCAGACAAACAGCGCTGCGTAAGCCATTAGTTGGCACGATGGGAGAGTGTGGACCCGTCGGCTCATCAACGGAGTTGGTGCATGGCTCGAGAGGCGGAATTGATAAGTAGATTTCAACCTTGCTCAAATTCTGGGTGATGACGACTGTTTTAAAGCACACCTTCATCGCATTGGGCACAAGGAGACCCCATTTTTCGGGCAGTGCGAACCAGTAGTTGCCGAACCTTCGGGAATATGTATTTTTCGTGCGTTTATGTTTCAATATACAAAATAACAGTCTAGAAGATGATATCAGCCATAGCGTCACGCTAGAGAATCTGGTGCCGGCGGTGCTGAAGTGCAACAACACCTGGGACGAGGTACAAAATATGTATGCCGAAGTGATGCGACAACTTCACAAAAGCGAACAGATGAGGCCGCAAACATCACAAAATATAAGTAACCCAGTGCTCGAAACAAATGCAGCATAGTAACCGTTGAAGTAGTGCCAGAAGGTTAAGAAAAGTTAACTAAATTGCTTCACGTGAACCAAATCCCAGAACTTTCGTCAAACGTCTCCATATACATTTTTAATTCGATCGGGACTTATATTCCTTGAAAAATATACAAATTATAGAAAAGTTTGTTTCTAAAGCGATCGCCACTCGACCAGCAATGACAAAACTGCAAGTCTATTTCTGCCATGACAAAATTTCATTTGCCGTTCGGAGTCGGCGCAAATCTTTAGGTTCCTCAATTTGTGTTACAGCATCAAGACCCACGCCACAGATTTGTGGGAGAAGTTCGGCCGAACATCTGGATATGGTGTAAGAGCCAAACTATTATTATTATTATTATTATTATTATTATTATTATTAAGTATACAAAGAAGAATATGCAGCGTCACCAAAACTATATTACAGAGTTTCCCAAAACTAAACGACTATGTTTTTTTGCTCACAAATCTGTTGAAACTGTTGAATCTGTTGAACGAAGCCACTGAATCACTTCCCTTCAACTACATACAACCCCATATGTGTATATATATATGTGCGCTTGTGTCTACATTTTCGTGCACCCCTAGAAATGTCTAACAAAAACTGTGAAAGCTTACAAACTTTCGCCAACTTTAACGTGTCGGGTTAATCAATCAAATTAAACTTGGCGACGTACCTTTGGGAACACTCATTCCATTGGTGGCTGGAAGAGTATAGGAAGAGGGTAAATTAATTTTGTTGGGATAAAGTATGCACATGCATACATACATATATTGTATAAGTATGTATTTAGTTACAAACAAGAAAAATAATCAAGCTTAACATGGATGGAATAGTGAAGTAAACGAGACTGCAGAAAAAATAACAGCATTGCATTAAAGCTAAAAAGAAAAAAAAAGAAGCTCCATAACTTTTCACTTAGCGACGCAGCCAAAAAGTTAACACAATTTGAGAATAAGGGTCGACAACAATTTGGTGCGTCTTCCTCATATTTTAGCCTCGTATGTAGAAGTACATACATATATTTTGCTTAGCTTTATTACACATACATAAGTGTTTTAAATTAGATGATATATCCGCATTGATTTGCAGGACAGGTTCTGCAGTTGTCTTTGTTCATCAAAAATATTATTGATGGAATATTTTGATATTTTATGTACGATCCTACTAAGTAGGATATTACTGCGATAGATTTTTATAAAATTTAGCACATAATTATCTTTTAACTTGCAATATTTTAAAAAGAATGACCGCACAGTTATGATCAATTAAATAAATAAGTTAAACCACATATTGCTATGAATAAGATTTGGCACATATAAAGTATATACATATGTCGTTTGGCATATTATTATTTGAACGAAAGAAGTTAAAGTTGATTTAAAACAATAGTGATATCAAATTAAAGAGGATTAATACAACTTCCAAAATGTTTTGGGAGAAGTTTGCCATCTATTTAAGTTAAATTAAAAGATTTTATCTAACTTTCCGATATAAGTGTTAAGTTAAAATTTTAAGAAATCTTTTATTCACAAATATTTTGGAGAGGGTTGCCATCTGTTCAAAGTTAAATTAAAATAATATGGGGTAGATGAAATGTTCAAATATGGATATCCAACGAGGGAGTTACTATGAAAATTTTATTCTGAAAATTCTTGGAGAGGGTTGCCACTTTCTTAAATAAGTAAATCCAATGGAATGGAGAAAATATTGCGCCAAGCTTGCTTACTTATGAAATTTAAACATAAAAACGTGTTTTACGGGTGTTGCCACATATTTTAAAATATTAGTTGAATTGAAAATTTAATCTTATTGAAATATAACAATATTGGTGAAAAATGAAAGTGTTTATATTCAAACATTTTTGAAGAGACTGGACATTTTATAAAAAACGATTGCTCAATTAATTGATAATGCTACTGAAATTCTTTTATAATGATATCCAAACAAAATACGTTTAAAAATTGTTTTATTCAAGAAGCATGCTTTGAGAGGGGTACTTTCTGCTCAAACCATTTAAATTCAACTAAATTTATAAGATAAATTAATTCTTCAACAACTCTTTCAACTGGCAAACTTTTAGGAAAATTTAGTCTCAAAAATATTTTGAGAGCTGTTTGAAAACTAAAAATAAATTTATTAAACGCACTAATAAAAGTAGCATATCACGAGTATATTAATAATTATCCAATAGCTTTTTAAAAGTAGTTCATAAAATAGTTGTCACTTTTCCAAAATTAAAGAACTTACTCTTGAAGTTAAATAAGTAATCTAATTAGTAGTGATAGTAGTATAAATTAAGTTGTCAATAAAACGGGTTTAATATATCTGTGGCGTTTTGCCATAACATCTTAAGTCTTAAAATTGAGTTGTGAGATATTGGCGATTTTCTCTCAAATCTATTGTGTTGAAATTTAATGAGTTATTTTTAATCAAGGAAAAAGTAAAACTATTCCTTAAGACATTATAGGCAGATTTTGAAAAAATATTTAGTAAGAAGTATGTTTTATTCGTTGGTTTGTACATAGGATATTTTAAAAAACGGAAAGTTAAGAAAAATCAAATGTTTTAATGTAAGTAATATTTTCAAAAATAAAGATAAGAAAAATACAAAAGGCGATAACTTTCTTTAAAATTGGAATTTTTTAAATCAGATTGGACACAAATATGGATTATGAGTAGCAGAACTAGAATATGACCTTAACTCGATTTTGACTTAAGCCGACTTAAGATGTTTTGGTAAATTGCCACAGATATGTATTCAAGGTAAATTTTTCAATAGAATTACCACTCATAAAAAACGTTCAAAAATTTTTGTGTGTGTGTATAAAAAGATTGGTAGAAAAGGCAAGTACTTCCTCATACCGGGCATACATTGTCAATACTCTGAAATATAATTTTTGAGACTTCCTTAATACTGAAAACCTGGCTTTTTTTTTTGTGTAATCGGCTAAACAAGAGAATTAGGTAGCACATTGTCTATTAGATTGATTCGATAATGAGGCTTCTAAGTGGTACAGTCGTTTGATTTCCTTGCCTTGACACTAAATTAGATTGCACTAAACCCAAATGGCAGAATAAGCAGTTCATAATGACAGAAAACTTTCAGCGACCTCTCGGTAATTATGAAATGAGAAAATAAAAAATGGAAAACAAAAAATTTAAATGAACTAAAGGTTTTAACGTCTGATAACATAATTTATTTCTATTTCTGGTACATTCAAATACCCAATATTAAACCGAATGCCGAACGAAGCAGCGGGTAAAATCTAGTAATACATAGGTATATAATAAAAGTATATTTTCAACTACACTACATATTTTATAACTAACTATACAACTTTCAGCTTTCCACCAGGTATTTCCTGTAATACAAACCCATCACAGTCACCCACCATAGAGATATGTTCTTCCAGTTTTAAATTTTTTTTTCTCTGATTGAACACACTCCTTGGTAGGTATGGTATGTTGAGTGTCATTTGTTTTAGTTAGCGCATATGCCTTACTGGTAAATGTTCTTTTCATATCGGCATATTTTAGAGCGCGAACAACAAACTGTCAAGTAATAAAAACAATGCATATGTATATATTTTAAGCAGTAACAGATTATCCTTATCTGCCAGCAGTTTGAAATGGGTATTGGCGGCACTAGCATGACAGGTGACAGAAAACAAAATGTAAAGATTAAAATATCTCACTTACTTTAAAAGCCTAAAATTGATGGTTTAATTTTCATAAGCTTTCTTAAAGACCTAATTTAATTGTGAAACAATTTGTCATAACCTAAGGCAGATCACGCCACACGTTGGCTGTAGTGTTTCTGGGTGTTGCTTCTTCGGACAGACTGTTAGACAATATACATATTTGGGAGACAAACCGGTCTCGGCCTTGTGCCATCTTCTGTGTCATCTTCCGTTTTGACTTGGTTGTAATTTTTTGTTCGTATTTATAGCGTTACTCCGCCCGATTTGAAATTTGGAAAATGTTCTTATCGTATAGCCATGATATGCCACTGGATACCATATGGATGAGAGCTTGAAAGTTATGAACAGATAATATTTTTCTCTCTAAATCCAGAGTATGTTTTTGTCCATTAATTATTTTCAAAATTCAAACTTGCAGAATTTACCCAATTTTTACTACAGCAAATTTGACGTTCTTTATGAAATATGTATTAAAAAATTTTCTTTTATATCTTTAAAGTAAATTTATATCGGTAAAGCTATCGAAAGTGATACAAATCAATGCAGAAATGTCCCCCGAAAAGGACGATGATGGAGAGTACAGAGATAACATTTGCATATAGAAAGTAAACATTTAAAAGAACCACGAATGCCCAAAAATATTTGAGATATTAATGTTATATAAAAGTTATATAATTTTATTTTTTTTAGAGGAAGCATAGATAGATCAGTTTTAGCCAGCCAATAAACGGTACTGGTTATAGTTGCCCTTAGATAATCAAGACAACAATAATATGGCATAGAATTCACTAGCGTCAAGACTTTTTGCATCAGATTCTATTTTTTCCCCAAAATTTCGATAGATACGTATAATATGGCAGAAGAGAATCAAGTTTGACTTTCAATGAATTCGCAATAAGACCTAGAATACTCCTCACGTTATTTCTTAACAAGCACACATATACAATACATATGTCCGTATTGGAGATCCCCATCTCTAATTTCAAAATGTTCGGGATGGGCGAAAGAATTTAAAAATATGAAAGCAAAAAAGTATTGCCACGCATTTATTAATTTAAAGAAGTGTTCAGTATTAAATAAATATACGAATCCATTTAATGAAATCTACCGTTAATTATACAGAGTTTGTTAAGTAACATATCTTATTTTAAACCCACGGGAAAATTTGAAAAACGTCGGGATGGACGGCATCGGGAGTTAAAAATTGAATATCGGGATTGGCGGAATTGAAAACGAATACTTAGCCCTCGCCCATCTTTAATACATATTCCCATAAGTATTGCCTGACACTTCCTTATATCGTATGCTCGTCTATTTATTCTACGTTCAATATACCAAAGAGCTTTTAACACGGAAGGTGTTAATTTATTTTAGTCAAATGCATTGACTCTTAACACTCACAAACATGCCACCAACAAAACTCTAACAACAAAACTCTAACAACAGCGAAAGGACAACCACAAAAATGGCAGTCGACCACGAAAGAAGTAACCAAGACGAAAGTCAAGTCGCGTCGTCATTGCTGCAAAGGACATTAGACATATCGATAGACGACGATACCAAAGTCAAATGCGCAATCGACAGCAAAGGAAAGGTGGGCGAAAGCTAAAGGAAAGGGAGTGACGGTAAGCAATGTGTGGTCGACTATAAGTTAGAACTTTTGTGATAAGTGCAACAGCCACATTTACTACGAAATACTTTGCAAATGGTGCAGTCTGAAACAATTTGTTTCTATGAGTTATATATACATAGAAGCATATGTCTATGCATTAAGGTGTCTCACACAAAACAAAAACCAACGTATTTTAGGTAGGCGGCCGCCGTAGCCGAGTGTGTAGCGTATGCGCGCTTCATTCGGTGAATTCCAGGTTCGAACCCAGCTCGGGGCAAGTAACTTCCAAAAATTATAGAAAAAGTTGTTTGTAATAGTGGTCGCCCCTCGGCAGGCAACGGCAGACCTTCGAGTTAATTTGTGCCATGAAAAAACTTCTCACAAAAACATTCGCCGTTCGGATTCGGCGTATAACTGTAGATCCCTCAATTTGTGTTACAACATCAAGACGCACACCACAAATTGTAGGAGAAGTTCGGCCAAAATCGCTTTAGCGGTTATAGCGCCAATTAAGAAGATGAAGAAGAAGAGGTTGATAGGAATGGCACGCTTAGACTATAGATAGAACCACAAACACTGACACCATCCGAAGAAAAATTTACCCCTTGCTGAACAATTTCGCTTCGCTGATGAATCTCATTAGGCAATAAACATTGGTGTCTGAAACTTCATCCAAAACGGTGATCCCAGATACCGCAATACAGGACACTCACACAGCAAGTAGATCTTATAGCTCATCACTTTCGGTCCCAATTAGACCATGTCTGCCTTGAGGCTTAGCAGGTGTGTTTTGACTCCATCTATCACCAGCTTACTTATATATACATTCCCTAAGTAGCATCCATGCGGTTTCTCTCTATGTCCCAAATGAGATGTAGACTGTTCTGATTGGCCATCTTCTGTAGCGATGAATGGCAGTCCATAGCGATTTTAAGAATTATAAGTAAAAGGACCTGGAGCTTTGATTTTAGCCTGGCTATCAGTAAAAATACGAATGTCTCTTCTTAGAGTCCTGATTTCAAACTTCCCCACAGCTTGGAATCTGCACTGGTCTGGTAGTCAAAAACGAAATTTGTATTTCATTCTTTAATACGGTTTATAAACAATAGAAAACACATTTTTTTATTGTGATGAAAAGATTTTTATACTATGATGAAAATCCAATCATTATTACAGATTGTGAATAACTCGCCTCTAACGCCACCTAGCGCATTTATTTTTCATTAAAGTGTTTTTGTTGCATCAACATTACACCCCTCTAGCATTATTAATATCGGACTACAAATACGAATTTTCTCAAATATGGTTGAAATCCGTTCATCGGTTTTTGAGCCAAGTTGTAACAAGGCACATTGCATTTTTTTTGTGTAATATCTAAAACAACTTAATGCACATTTGAACATACATACATACTAAGTAACCAGAAGCACATGTGTATTTGTGCGCATCAATTATTACCTAGCATATATTTAGCTCACACTCAATCCAAAAAATATCATTTCGTCTCGCTTGCCAAACTCCTACACTAACTTTGACCAACTGTCATTAGTGTCTACGCTAGCCAGACGTGTAGCACCCACTACAGACATGTACGCCATATCTGCTCCGCGTCTTCCAACCCGCCACAACCTTCACTCAATTTTTCCACACCTCAAATAGCGCTACTTTATTTTAGTGATTTTCTACGACATGCCATCGCAAAAGTTTTGCAATTTACTTCATTTAGTTGCACCCTCCGCAACCAACACTACACCTTGTTAACTTTGACTTCATTTCTATTTCCATTCAATAGGAAACCCCTATAGCTAAACTCTATAAATTTTTTGGGTAAAAATGGGAGTAGACCGCAAATTTCACGCGACCTTTCTGCCAACGACAAACGTGAATTGAACTGCAGGAAGCAGTAAAATGGCATTTTCATCACACTTCTACTATGTAGCTGTCACTGCTAGCTTGCCGCAGTTTGTTGCAATTTCGTATGTCGGCGCACGTTTCACATTTCACTTGGTGTCTTTTGAAGAGACAGAAGGCAGGAAGGAAGACAGCGAGCGTGCGGGCAAGCAAAGCGAAAGCAGAGTACCCTCGCCTACTGTCGTTGCCAGTTGGATGAGAGAAACTGTCGGCGGTAAACTTTGTTTGACTTGAATTTGCTACACTTGTTGGTGTTGATGTTAATTTGCCGCCAACACCGCGCAACGTCTCGCATTTGTCGGAGGTACACACATACGTAAACACACGCACACCCACACACACACACAGCCATGCGCTACTGAATCGATGTTATTGCATAAATCAAACTAATTTCTCTGGGGAATTGATGGCGATTGCCATAGTCAGGTGACGTATAGTGGGCAGTTGCTGCAACAACAATAAATCGCAGTAGCAACAGTCAGTCTGTATTGAATCAACAGCAAGTTAGCAGTTCCCGTACTTTCCACCACCACCAACAAAGCAATAAAAATGATGCTGTATTGTTCGACTTTATATTGCCACATTACATTTGTCGGTCTATCGATGCTTCAAAGTTGGTTCTCGTGTATATATGTATACATTTACTTTTATTTGTACACAGATACATGTACATATACCCTAAAATATGTGTATACTACCCACAGCTTGTTGAAACTAAAATCGTGCACATGAGCGAAATCTTATTGCCTTCACTCAGCTGTTTTCTTTGCGTTTGCGACACTTTCTTGAGACTTTTAGATTGCATGCTAATTGACTTTCTTTGGTAACCTTTCGCCAGTTAATTTTGCTGTTAATTGAAAGATCAAGTGTGGCGAGTACAGCACTAAAAAGTCTAACGATTTTTCGGCACATAAGCGGTACGGGCGATAATGAATGAAATGAAAAACTATTTTTTTATTTTATTATTTTTTAGTGTAATCTCTATATCATCAATATTACTATTGAAAATATATTATTTATACTTTTCTTCGAAATAATTTCCTATGTTCGCCTTCATCTTGTTGGCATCCTAAAATTTTTCAGCTTCTTTACTTTTTTTCACCGTTCACTGTAGATTGCTCAGGTAAGTAATTAATAATAAAATTCCCTTGCTGTTTCCACAAAATAGCAGCTTAATCTAAGTAATTACCGTTTTTCAATAATATTTTTTTGATCGAAAATAAAACTGTCTATGTTTCGGAAATAAAAATTTCTTTTTTCATAATTTGTTTTCCTGCAGATCTAAAAAACTCAAAACGCCACACCACTTTTCAAATAATTTTTGGTGGCCAACTTTGAGATGAGATGTTTAAAAAAAACCGGATTTTGTTTACTGAGTTAAAATAACGGCCAAATAACTAGTATATTTTACTTTCGATCAAAAAAACTCAAAAAATAATGATGGGTGTTCAAATTTCATTAATCTCTCAGAAAAAACAACCAAGTTATATTTTTTTGATCGAAGATAACTAATTTTTTGAGTGCAATGCTCTGAAGTAATGATTTTTTTGTAAATTATTATTATTAATGTTAAACAGAATAACTACTTTATGAGATTTAGTTGTTTGATCAAATATAATCACTTTTTTTGACTTAATTTTTTCTTTATCGAAAATTAAAGTCAGTTCTTCATCGCTATTCCATCTTTCTGATATAAAAATTTATTCTGCATAATTTCTTGTTTTTTTTTCCTTTTTTTGGCAGATCTGAAAATTCAAAGCCCCACACCACTTTTCAAATAATTGTTAAGATATCGATTTTTTTTCGATATGCCACAAAAATATATTTTTATTTCTGAGAGATACAGTAACGCTTAATAACTAAATTTTTCTTTTTATAAAAAATAATAAAATTCAGAAAATTATTATTTCTTTTGATGAAATGAAAAAAACTCAAAAAATCATGGGAAAGTTTGATCAGAAAATAAAACACATAAAATATTATTATTTTTAATCAAAAGAGTAGCAGTTTTCGAAATAGTCATTATTTCAGAGCGAAAAAATAATACTCGAGAAACGAGGACTTTTTGTTAAATTTTCTATCAAAAAAGTATAAGTCGATACGTAGTTATTATTTCTAAGCAAAAAAATAAAACTCAGAAATGTATTTTTATTATTAATTATTATAAAGTTTAAATAAAGTCTTACATATAATAATTACAGTACCTGCTTTAGACTGTACTCACAAATCTCATTAACGATTTGAAATGCCGAATCTTAACCTTTATATATATCGAAGTTGTTTTCATATGATTTTTATATTTTTATAGGCAATATATTTATTACATTTAATGCAGTTTTATACCACTCCGTTAAGTATAGTTATCGTTGTCTTTATTAGAACTGTGATTTTTAATTTCATCGATGTCCACCTACAATATAAATAGACTCAATATATTTGACTAAAGATTTTGTATTATTTTCAATTTCGATCAACAATCTAATTATTTACCTCGTCTAATAAAAAAATCGTAAGATAATTAAGTTTGCATTCAACTAATAGTGGGCAAGTTTTAGTGCAGCCAGAATGTCCTCCAAATTTGCGTTATTGAAATACAAAAAAAAATTACTCCATCAGAAAAAGGTAGCACATAATATATCTTTACTTATCAACTCTACCACCCATATGATTTTGCATAAATCCAAATTTTTTCTTTTTAGCTATTATTATGTACATACGTACAGATGCAACCTTTCATACCCAAATTCGCCTTAACTGCCTAGGCGTATGAGTAACTTTTGCGCACAAAACAAACTTCGTCTTTCTGCTTATCTATTTCCTACATTTACAGCCACAAAATTTCTTTTTCCAATCGTACAATTATAAAATAAAATAGCGCGTACCTTTTTAACACACAACTTCGAAAATTCGAAAATTCACTTAAACCTTGTAGGTTGAGTGTAAATTTCAGGTTTAACATTAATGCTTGACTTGTATGTAGCGCGTCTAAATGCATGCAATGAATTTTTAAACAACTGCGCGTGAAAACTTTTGCCGCGTCGCAAAAGCGACCAGCAAGAACGATGGTGGAGAAAAAAATAAGCAACCAAATAGCCGAAGCAAGTTAAAGTTCAGGACAATTTGTGAAGTGAAACGAAGCGCAAAGAAATGAAAGGCAATAGTGGAGGGGGAACATAACAGAGGCGCGCGGCAGAAGGAAACAAGACGATTAGAATGGTGCAGCGAAATTGTTATGCTCTTCGACGGAACGAAAAATGGAAAGTGAAGGAAAAAAGTTAAGAAAATATAAAAAGTTAATAAAAAACAATCAAAAGTACAGAGTAGCAAAAAAAAAATAACAGCAAGTAGCTAAATTACTTGAAGAAATTTTTGTGCAAGTTTATATTTCGCATTTTTAATATTTTTTTTTTGTTTTGCTTTTGGTGTAAAAGTTTTACATTTACTTTGCCGCTACCACTTCCCATAACCAGAATATGTTTATTTTTTTCTTATACTTTTTGTCACTTGTTTTTCTACTCCTTATACTGCGGCAACCAAACGCAACAATTTGTAAATAATTTACAGTGCCAAAGTTTAGCGCAAAAAAAAAAAACAAACTTAGCGCAAAAACCGTCGTCGAAACTGAAACTTTGAAGCCAACACAAGCTGTGCATCAAATGTGTGTGTGCTTGTGTGTGGCAAGACAAAATCGAAGATCTCACGCCACCCAAGGCGCACAAAAGTTGTGGCTGCGCGACACTAAAAAATATTAAACAAAAAATGTATACTTATACAACAAAAAAAAAACCAAATACCACTTGTTATGGTAACCCACGCGTAGTGTGGCTAAAAATTGTCGCGCTGGCTTAAAATAACTGTGGAAAATATGTTCAACCTTAAACCAGACCACGGCAAGGTTTTGCCGCAATAGCTGAAAATATGTTGCCTAAAAATTGTCAACTTCGTCATGACGCTGTGTAGAGCCGCAAAAGTTTTTCGTTAATTTAAAACTTATGTCAAATTTTTCTTAAATAAAATATTAAAAAAAAAAACAGAAAGTAGCAGCAGGAAATAAATTACTTTTTATTGATGTTATATGCATTTCATGTTTTGTTCATTTGATTTTGTTCTAATTTTTGGGTTTTCTTCTTCATAATAACAGCGAAAATTGATTTGAATTATTTGAGGGACATCCATCAAGCAACGTGGAACAAAAATGTGTTGTGGTGCGAGTTAAGTCGCATTTATTTATCAAATATATTTATTTTATATATTTTATTAACAAATATATTTTCAAAAAATAAGAAAATATCAGAATAGTTTCGGTATTCTGAGACATGGAGCCAATGCGAGTTTTATGAGAATAAATATAATATTTGCATTCATTTTGTTTTTACTTTTGCGTATTGAGCATCAAAGTCATTTGAATACTTCTAGCAGAAAGTTCTCTTGGCGATGTTTTCTTCCATTTGGGATATAACAGAGTTGACATTTTTCTAGGACTTTCTAGGTTGTTTAGAAAGTTTAGTCAAAATTTTGACACATACCGCAGCAATGAAATATAAGGCCTTTAAGGGACCTTAAAAAGCTTATAGCAAAAATTAAATATTTTACGGCCAAAATAAATTTTAATTTAATTACCTCAGTGTATTTTGCAAATAGTAAAATAGTTAAAATTTATATCTAAGTGAAATATTTAGCACGGATATTTGGATTCAAATGTTAATGTTTTAATCAAAAGGACAATTATCTTCTTTTGAAAAATTGTAGGTAAGGAAATTGACTGCAGATAAAATTCGGAGATCTATGAATATTAAAATTGAGCGATACATTTTCGGATAAATAAGTAAGTTAATTATAAAAGAGCATACTATATTTTCAGAAACCCCTAAACTAAGTATAACCAATATTTTCTTGGTTACAAATTTCGAGGAAACAATTCTGAGGATAGTATAAATAACATGCGAGTTTGGACAACAATATTCAATTCTATTATATTCGTCCTCAAAAAAAATTGTTGCTGTCATCAAAATCAGATGTTTGTCGTCAAGAATTTACAAAAAAAAAGTTAAACTAATCAAATTATATTTATATTAATTCGGACTTAGGAAACTTTTCCATATTCCCTTCAAATTATTAAACAAAAAATATTATTCAATTCGATGATAAATTGACTTAGTATTCGAAAAATTTTTGACATTTCTGTTATTTAAAACGCAGCTTTGTGAGCAATTGATTAATTCACAAAGCTCCAATTATCGTGCAGCTTATACCAACTACTTTTCAGCATTGCATGTCTTTACAGACTAGCATTCCTTTTGACCTCTTAACGGAGGACAAAGAGAACGGTCTTTGGAGTTTTTTGTTTAAGTTCAGTGTTTTATGTGCTTGAAATTGAAAACAAAAAATTTCAACCAGCCTTTAATATTCTTCTGATTTTAGAGCTATTTTTAAAATGGTTAAATTTTTTATGCACCCTTTTGTTTTGTCAGTAAATTGTTTTGTTTCCTGTTTTGAATTTAAAAAATCACCTCGAGCGCAGCTCAAGTTGCTACTCTGTCATCCCCATAGGCAGTTTTATATTTTCCTTCAATTCCAGAAATAGAAAAACCTGCATGAAAGTTCTTCGCAAAGCCAACCAAGCACAACAACGAATTCGTTATAAAAGTTCAATATTCGTATTGGAAATTGTCGGATCGAACAAGTTTTTGTCGCAATGCATAAATTTTAAAAAGCTTCACTAAAAGTTGCCGCGTAAATTTTTACTATACTTTCACTGCAATGCATTTCGTAGAAATGAAAAACAAAAAACGAATGTATAGATTTTTTGTGCCGTGCTGTCTGTGCTGTGGCTGTCTCTGTGTGTGTGTGTGGTAAATAAAAAGTGAAAGAGTTTGAGGCTTAAAAACTGGAATTGACGGCACTCAAGCGCTGTAGCATTGGAAAATTGCGAAATTACTATGTACGTATGTGAGTTTGAATTGGCAAATTTGTAGGTTTTTATGTTTGTTTTTCTTTTTTGTTTGTTCTAAACTTGACAATACTTGCGCCACCAAATGCCTTTTGTTCAACTTGCATGCTCTTCACGCTGTTCTGGCTTTCGATTGGATTTGTTCGTCGTTTTTTTTTTCTCTCTCATATTTTGCCTGCGTTGATTGCTGCTACTATGAAGTTGGTATGGTTGGCTTTTGTTACCATAGTGAAAAAAAAGAATACCCAGATAAAGGTTTTGTTTCGGCGAACTATTCAAATACAGATATACAGATGTGAGCATGTGAATGTGCAGTTTGGAGTGCAAGCACGCGGAGACGATTATGTAGGTATGTAGATGGGAATTAGCTTGGAGAAATTGGGTCACTGTGCTACCTATTTGCTTTGAATAAACAGAAAATTCAGATTCACAAACGAGAATTTACAGTGTGTGTGTGTGTGTGAAGTTTCGCATTCAACTGACAAAATTGCACTTTTCGGAACGTGGTTGTAAAAATATACCATCCTTAATCTGAATTTTCAGGGAAAACATCACACGTACTTTTTGTGTAACATAAAAAGAATGAAATCATTAAAAATAAAAAAAATGGTGTCTTCCCAAATTCGTATAGTTTTTATCTTAGCGAATTTCAAGATTTTGATAGAATATAGAAGTATTTTGATAATAATTATGAGTGAAAAATTTTGTAAGATATCAATAACTATTATTTTCAGATTTATATTGTAAAAGGATTTTCGTAAAAATTATCAGAGAGTATAATTTTTTACGTCTTTCAAAGACATTTATTTGAATATTTATGCTATAAAATTCTTTGCGTAATAAAAAATTTGTAAGTCTTGAAAACCAGAGCCTTTTAGGGACTCTATCAGAATTAGTCCGAAACAGGTTTATGACTAGTTCAAAATCATTTCAGACTAGTTCAGGACACCATGAACTTAACTTTTTTTATTGTTTTCAACGCAAAAGCATGACTGGGCTAAATTCAGCCTTCGAAACATTAGAAAGAACTTGAAATTAAAAAGGGGTTAAATGCACATCAACAGTAAGTGAGTAGTCTTGAACAATCCTGCGCTGGACCCACACTAGTTCAGGAATAGTATGGAACTAGTCTAGAAGTGGTCCCGAGCTGGTACCGAAATCATTTCAAACAAATCTCAAATCCTGAATGCGTTCTAAAAATGTGCCGTTCTTCAAAAAATGTCTTCTCACTCGTAATTATTATGAGTTGGATTTTATAATATAAGTGTCAAAATAAAAGTCGTTGAAGACTGAAAAAAATTATCTCACCCATAATTATTATCAAAAGACTTTTATAATATAATTCTCAAATTGAAAGCTTTAAAAGACAGACTTAAAAAAAGTATTCCGCCGAAAACTTTTATAATATAAGTCTCAAAACTTGAAAATATTTTCCTAGTTATTATAAAACGGCATTTATAATATAAGTTTTTGAATAATAGTTATCAATTACTTCAAAATGTGTATCTTACTATAATTTTTATTGATTAACTTTTACTCTTTCCTCTTACAAGAGTTAGGTTTCTGGTTTCGATGGATAACACTGTCCGACAGTGATTTTATACTTTTGAAGCGGCATAGTAGAGATTGTTTATCTGGTCGAATAGTACACGAAACCACGTTCAAAAGATTTCTAACACCCCCAAAATCTTTTTTTAAAGTAATAAATCCGTTTTTTTTAGTTTTTTCGTCTTAAAAAATTCATGAAAAAAAATTGTTTCAATCGATTTGAAAATACTTAACGGTTTTGGATAGATGAATGCTTACACTTTCGAAATATTTATAGTGTTTTGTTAATTTGAAAAGAGTATGACGTGTTTTTTACGCTAGAAGTTGAATTTTCCGCCCAATTTGCCTGTTTTTTCGATTTTGACGTCATTTTTTAGGCACTAATTGGAAAGGAATGATCCTTTTTGGGTTATATATCATCGACAGGCTATCACTACTTAAAGATATCTATTGATTTCTTTCAAAAAGGACTTCAAGTTTTCAAGTTATGCAGCATAATCTAAAATCTAACCTCCAGGGGTACCGGGTGTAAATGAAGAAATTTGCTGAATGTAAGAAGAATTACAAGGTAAAACATTAATCATTACATCGTTGGCCATTAATGCAGTCATTATAACTCCATATTCTGAAATGACTTTACGTAAATGACTATTTATTCTTCATTAGTGACTCCCCTAAGTAATTACGACTTGATTGAGTCATTACTGAATAAGTCATTACTACATCATATAAGCTAGTTGCATTCAATATTAAGGTAGTACACATATTTTCACCAATCTGTGAACACGAGATCGATTGCTTAAAAAAAAGGCAAAATGTGTTATAGACGAACGAGGTGAACGATTTCACCAGGAAATGTCTGCGATCGAAAAGCGCTTTGCAGGTAAAAACCAGATTAAAATGCTAGCTAATTACTGCTGGTCGCTCAAACGTGAAACCGATGATTCATCTTATAAACGCAGAAGATCTAGCAAACATTTTTTAATCAAATCGTTTTCATATCGGTATCGTTCTTTCTAATAAGTGTTTTGTCTAACTATGTCAAAATCCATTGTTCATCCAAAATGTATCTTATGAAAAAAAAAAGATTGTAAAATTTAATGATAAAATAGATATCATTGATCAAACCACTGACAGAAACGAATATTTGTTATTAGCAAATCAAATAATGTCCTTACAATCAGCATATTTCTTCATTTACACCGCCACCCCTGGAGGGCGCTTGAGGCCAAAATGTTAGATTTTGGATTATGATATAATGTGTTTAGAAGTTTCGACTAACCTCTGGATATATGGGGGTAGACCTACGAGGTCTTGATACTATTTGAAAGTAACTGAAGCTTTTGGTACACATTTCGGGCAGTTTTCCTAACGCCAGGTATCGTTAGTCATTTAGACTCACTTTTTTCTTCGAATAATATGTATATCTTTGTTTATAAACTCATAGTAGCGCTTTCATATTATGACCGATCGCAGTGTGGCTTTATCGGCAGTACCTTCGCTTTTGCGGCGATGGAGTTATAATGACTGCATTAATGGCCAACGATGTAATGATTAATGTTTTACCTTGTAATTCTTCTTACATTCAGCAAATTTCTTCATTTACACCCGGTACCCCTGGAGGTTAGATTTTGGATTATGCTGCATAACTTGAAAACTTGAAGTCCTTTTTGAAAGAAATCAATTGATATCTTTAAGTAGTGATAGCCTGTCGATGATATATAACCAAAAATGATCATTCCTTTCCAATTAGTGCCGAAAAAATGACGTCAAAATCGAAAAAAACAGGCAAATTGGGCGGAAAATTCAACTTCTAGCGTAAAAAACACGTCATACTCTTTTCAAATTAACAAAACACTGTAAATATTTCGAAAGTGTATGCATTCATCTATCCAAAACCGTTAAGTATTTTCAAATCGATTGGAACAATTTTTTTCATGAATTTTTTAAGACGAAAAAACTAAAAAAAACGGTTTTTTTTGACTTTAAAAAAGATTTTGGGGGTGTTAGAAATAATTTGAACGTGGTTTTGTGTACTATTCGACCAGATGAACAATCTCTACTAGGTCGCTTCAAAAGTATATTCACATTTTTTTGTCGGACAGTGTAATTAATTTCTAAAAAATTGTAAGTGAAGTTTTTATAAACAATTTGAATGCAAGTTTTAAACTTTGTGTCAATTTGAATAAAATTGAAAAAACTTTCATGAAAAATGCAATCTTTTTAATTAGAATTTTTAGATTTTTTTTTTTTTGGGTGTGCAGCTATATAGTTTATTTAATTTTAGTATAACAAAATAGAAGTTAGAAGTGCCCAAAAAATGTCCGTCATTTTTTTAGCTTTTCTTTGTTTTCAGCGTCGTTCATTTTTTCCATGTAACGAAAGCAAGCTTTACATGGCAAAAAGTTTCCACTAAATTTTTTATTGCCAGAAAGAAATATCTAAAATCAATGGAAATTTTTAGCAAATTTAAACTTGCACAACTTCATGCTTTCAAGTCGAGTTCCTATCTCTATACATAAAATAGGAAGTTTTTATAACTAGTTTTAAAGGGAGTTGCCACCTGTTTAAAAAGTTAAATTCAATTAATAAGTTTGATCAAATATCCCAAAATGAGTGTTGCTTCATGAGAACTCATGTAAAAAAATGTAGAGCGTTGTGTTTGACAGATGGCTGCACCGACATATTGGAATAATAAAATTCGATTATATCGAAAGTTTTATATCGATAGACTCTATATTGTGGTGGTCCGATTATGGAAACAGGCATACCTAAAAGTTTGTATTATTGAAGAGAATGTTCATATCTGGTTGTTACCTATTGAAAAATTATACTTAATTAACGTAATGAATTTCTTCAATAAGAGTGGCAATCAAAAGGACTTTGAAAAGACTTAATTTCTTAATTATGTGGATGAGGGTCAAATTAAGTCTTATTTCGAAAACATTTTGAAAGAAATTTGCCACCTGTTTAAAAGTCAAATAAAAAGTTGATTGAAATCCTAAAATATCGGTGTCAAACCAAAACGTTTAAGAAAACTTCATCTTTCAATTATTCCTGGACAGTATCGCCACCCGTGTTACGTTTCGGGATGTAGAGGCTCATCATTCGACGAACCGCACGTAAAAGATTTACGGGTATGTGAACTATATTTTATATTTGAACTATTAGCACCTTACACAGCTACCAAATCTCTTAACGTAATACTTACCGAATTAATTCAATTAATAATAGCGAAATGGTAAAGGACTTTAATTTTCTTCTTTGAATTTAGTTAATGCCATTTAGTCATAATTTTTAATATTTCTACGCCCATTAAATATTTTCCAACACTGCTTGCAAACTTCTTACTCAAGTAGTACGCACACTATTACAAATCAGTTGGAAATTGGAGTATGATGGCAAAAGTTTATTTGGCTGCAGAACAACATCCAGGTTATTTATTGTATTTATCCATTAGAAGGTATGCAAAGTTATTGCGAAAAATGATTGGTATTGCATCCTCATTATCTTTGCTTTGCTGCATATTTACCATAGTGTTGCATGGTATACTTACTACCACACCAACCAACAACGTCCAGCAACAAATCATACATCAAAGTACAATAGTATAGCTATCATTTATCTGCATTCCAATTATTAAAACTACTTTGCGCTAGTCCACTTCAAGCACAACTTTAGTGCCGACAGTCGTAGTTAGGAAGATCAGCAATAGCTCGCTGCCACAGCACTTCACCCTTCAACTCAACACGCTGATGCTGCTACTTAGCATACCCACCTGAAATTGCTGTGAATGGATGTAGCATCATTTGTTATTGCCTTTTCAATTTCCTCACTTCTGCACTTTTGTATTCATTTCCGTTGGTTGAAGCGAGATTTTGCATTGATTGGCTTTGGCGCAAGAGCTCATCGCTATTTGGTTGTTGTTGTTTTGTTTTTTCTTTTTGCTTTGCCGTCTTCTTTTAGTGCTTAGTATATTTCGAAGTGGGTGATGCAATTCAAATTGGATGTGAATCGTATTTAAGTGACTGTCTCATTATCACTGATGACGTAGTCATGTCAATACCGATTATTCACTGATAAATTGTTATAACTCTAGAAGTATAAGTATTATATTTCATTTATGATATTCAGTTTGATATTTTGCAAAAACAGAGATGTACTCGTAAATGTGAATGCAACTCACAGAGCTTTTATGTAACTATAAATAGGGAACAAACCAATACCAAAGTAGCAAACAGAGCAAACAGTACGCAATCTCAACAAAAAGATTAGCTGCCACTTAGTTAACGCTACATCTATTTTCTCATCTAACAAGTTAGATGAAGAATTGAAAAACCTTTTAGAGTCATACCATTCTCGATATGCACTTGACTGGAGAATGAGGATAGCACTGAAAATTGTTCCTGTATCTGTTCTGCCTTTGCTAGGCTGAGATGGAGTATGTTTTCTTCAGATATATGGGGAATGGAAAGCGGTCAATATCTATATCTCGACAAATTGCGCTTTGAACATTCCCAAATCGAGTTCTAACGTATTTTATATCACACACTTTTTTCAAGAACTCGAAATATTTATTTGGTGGTTATTGCAGTCGAGTGGCGGAACTTGTACGGCTAATAAAGCAACAATCCTATGGTGATGGTTTGACTTTTGACTAACATCATTCTTTGAGCATCCCTAGTTTATACACTCTTCTGGTAGTTGTCTTGTAGATGATGAGTTGAAATCATTTCAGCGGTGGCGCCTGTGAAATGTTCTCAGAAGTACTCAGCATTTCTCTATCCTGAATCTCTGATCATCACAACTCCCTCCCTTTTCATAGTTGCATAATCGGTTTTAATACAATCATTCCTTTTGATATATTTCTATCTATCTATTCGGGTAGGTCGAGGCTTGGTATAATGCCGAGAGAGTTCGGGATGATAGCTACTACTCGGAACACTAAGGTTTGTCTGTGTGCTGTATAATCTTACAGATAGCGGTGATGGCGTTGATTAAAGCAGGGCATGAGTTAAACTCCACGGTACTTCAAACCCCAGTGGATTAAACTAATGAATTAACTTGCAATGCGAGGTGGAACGCACTTTTTGGCATCAATTGGGAGTGTGCAATTCAGCATCTTAGAAGGGTGTCAATCCCTTCACTGTGCTTTGGACCAGTTTCATCGACCTTGGCTCAACCATACACCCAACCTTCAGTCTGGGTCACAAAAGATCACTTATCCGTCTCGAACAGATGCCGCCAGACTACTAAAAACCCCACGTTGACTTTTTGTATCTTTGAACGGCCTAACCAACGTACGTACAATACACTCGTTTGTTTATAGCTCTCTAGATATTCGCCCTATACATGACCGTCGTCCCGAAGCAGTGTCATATCCCACCTCTATTTCGTCCTAAAACATGATATATGACTAGGAGTGGGTTGAAACGGCGAGCACACAATGACCCTTTTTCAATTTAAGAATTCGAAACTGCTCACAGTCGTAGGCATTAAGATAATTGCTCGTTGCACTTCGAGCAAATGCCGCGTTCTTGTTATGTAAATAAGCAAGACATCAAGGTAATATTCCTACCTATCCATGCAAATAAAACAAAAATAAGTGTGTGGGTATTCTTACCTCTATTCGTGTATGTTATTGCCCCGACTATGTCGAGGCATATGAGGGCCGTGTATCGCTTTACGTCAACCTTTGACTTAAGTTGCCAGGTAGTCTCACAGTTATGTTCCATGGTACTGAACTTATCGATGAGTTCAGTCTTTAATATGAGCTTCCAGGAAGTTGGAGGTTTGCAGCTTCCTTATCATCTCGTTGGTTTCTTAGAATGTTAGCCAGAGTACCTGATTTAGTTGGTGCCTCACTATCAGAGTAGACGGCCACTGACTTCAGCTTGATACGTCCGCTTGTTTATTGCCTTGAGCTCCACTTAACATAAGCTACGGCGATTCAGCATTCAAAAACCTAAAATTGGGCTACAGTTCCAGCGAGTGAATTCTAATGTTTACACTTGTACCTATTGTGGAGTCATCAGTATAGACGACAGTCGAGCTGTTATGCTTTCCCTTTTTCCCACTCGGTTCTGGAAGGAGTCTGCGTTAAAAATCCACGAAAGACGGGGTAGCGTAATATATTTTCCTAAATATTGAAGGACAATATTCGAGGATGTTTAAGTGGTCAAATCTTGTGAAAGTTTCCGCAAAGGTCCACCGATGGACTGTTTAAAATAAATTTGTTGGATAAAGAGAGTAGTACTCTCTGTCTGCTGTACGAGTACTCGTTCCATCTTGGCAAAGTCTTGTGCCAATCTGTGACACAATTGAATATAAAGGATCTTGTTATAGCTGCGTGCGACCTTTAGTCCTCTTACAGGCGAATATAGTTGTGTCCGTCGATGTTTCATTTCCAGTCAAGCTTACAGCTTAGAATAACAGCAAAGAACTTGCCTTGGGCTGAGGGCATGAATTCTTCCACATTTATTGACGATGGTTTAGAATGATTTTATATTTCTTCGAACACAACAATTCTCAGCCTACTTGTGCGATGTCAATACATTTTAAGTTTCCTTCAGCTCGAAATCAACTTTATGCTTTGGCATCAAATATAAAGTATGACCCAATAAATCTGCATTGCCTGCCTTTTATTTTTTTCGCTTATTTTTTGCTACCCTTGTTTTACATTATCCTTTCAAATCTTCTTAACACTTCTAAACAATCCTTTCATTTTATTGCTGACTTATTTCATACGCCTCCAAAACAAGATTTACGACCGACACTACAACGCACGATAAGCATCATTAGAATGCAATTATCCAACAAAGCAATGCTAAATTGGCAGCTTAACTAAAAAGGCATTTATTATAAGGATATCGAGAATATTATTTGGTTCTTTTACACCATGCGAAAACAAACTCGAATACAAAGCTTGATTATTGATTTGCTGCTTTATTGTTTGCAAACTAAAGGGTGTGCATAAAAATGGGTCTAAATGGCGGAGTAAAAGCACAGAAGTGAGGAGTGTGTGAAGAATAGGGATATAATACTTATGAAAAAGTCAAATGAAGGGAATAAGTAAAAGTGGGGCAAGTAATGGGAGTAAAAGAACAGCAGTCATGTGAAGGCAAAAGGAAGAGCAAATGTGTGGCTAGCAAAATTTTAGGCAATGGAATTGGACATATAAATTATACCGCAAATTCCTCAGGGTAAACAAAACACATACACTTAACACATATCCATGCTTGCAAATACATATATAAACGCAAGTGTGTTTACTTTGCAAAAACTACTAGCATTAGAGGCAAGAAAAGAGTTTGTTAGCGAGTAATGAAACTTCCAACACAGTGTGAAGGCAAAACGAATGAAATGCGGTAAAATACATTTTAGTCACGTTTTCACTACAATAAAATACAAATAAACACTAGCACAAGTAGTATAAAAACATAACTACAAAAGTTAATGGGGAACATACATGAGGCCATTTCATGTTCTAAGTAATATAACGTTATACCGTAAAGGAGCTGTTAAAAAGAGATTTCCGGCAACGAGTGGCTACACTCAATCATAGGCCTTTTTTTTGCCAGTGGGTGTGTAAAATAAATATCCCAATCGGAAAATGAGAGATGTTTTGCATACAACAAAAAAACACAAATTTTTTTATCGAAGTTAAATGCAACAATGATGTAAAGGAAGAAATTCTCCAATGAAAATAAAATAACACTGAAATGCAAAGGATCTCTTTGAAAGGAAATGAGTTTATACCAGGCGAATGTTATTATTTGAAATAAAGTGTTCCTTTTATATGCAATTAGTTCAATTAATATAATACTCTTCATTTTAAAAAAATTAAAAAAGATAGATGCTTTGAATGTACTACGCCCATTTGACAAAACTTAGATTTTTGCCCATTTCTCTTTCCGTTTAAATTTTGTGTCTCAGGTTTAGCGAGTTTGCACTATGATTTTATAAGTATAAATTATCGCATATTTAATTTTGTTGTAAGTGTAAGCGTCATATGAAATATTCGCGGTATTTTTGGCCGCGGATGGATTTCTAAAATTTTCGAAATTGTGCTTAATGAGTAGTATCGGAAATATAGCAATTTAGTCTAAGTTAAGTGGTATCATACCTATTTTCAAAATATTGTTAATCCACGTATCCTCTTCTCCACCCCAAACCTGTATGTAAAATTTGAGTAAATTGCCTTTATAGTCACTGAAACATTGCATTTTTTGGCTTTTACATTCCCATCTTCAAGTCTTTTATAATATTCCTATCCAAATAATATGTAGTTACTGTTTCCTTAAATAATTTGTCTCGGTGGAAATTTTTAAGAAAAGAATTTTATAATATAAGTATCAAAGTAATAGTTTTCGGCCAAAAAACTTTGTCTCTTCTTCTTCTTCTTAATTGGCGCTATAACCGCCTAGGCGATTTTGGCCGATTTCAATATTGCACGCCAGCCGCTCCTCTGCTTTGCTGCCTGGCGCCAGTTAGATATCCCAAGTGCAGTCAAGTCCTTCTCCACCTGGTCTTTCCAACGTAGAGGAGGCCTTCCTCTTCCTCTGCTACCACCAGCGGGTACCGCGTCGAATACTTTCAGGGCTGGAGCATTTTCTTCCATACGTACCACATGACCTAGCCAGCGTAGCCGCTGAATCTTAATTCGCTGAACTATGTCTATGTCGCGGTACAGCTCATACAACTCATCGTTCCATCGTCTGCGGTATTCGCCATCGCAAAGACGTAAAGGACCAAAAATCTTTCGGAGAATCTTTCTCTCGAACACTCCAAGCGCCATCTCATCCGATGTTGATAGGGTCCATGCTTCTGCGCCGTACATTAGCACGGGCATGATGAGGGACTTATAGAGCGTGGTTTTCGTTCGTCGAGAGAGGGCTTTACTGTTCATTTGCCTACTCAGCCCAAAGTAGCACTTGTTGGCAAGAGAGATTCTTCGTTGGATTTCAAGGCTGACATTATTGTTGGTGTTGATGCTGGTTCCAAGATAAACAAAGTCCTCTACTTTGTCAAAATTGTAACTGTCAACAGTGATGCGGGAGCCAAGGCGCGAATGCGCTGACTGTTTATTTGATGACAGGAGGTACTTCGTTTTGTCCTCGTTCACCTCCAGACCCATTCGCTTCGCTTCCTTGTCCAGCTTTGAAAAGGCAGAACTAACGGCGCGGTTGTTGAGGCCAATGATATCGATGTCATCGGCATACGCCAGCAGTTGCACACTCTTATAAAAGATGGTACCTGACCGGTTTAATTCTGCAGCTCGAATTATCTTTTCTAGCATAATGTTAAAGAAGTCACACGATAGGGAGTCACCCTGTCTGAAACCTCGTTTGGTATCAAACGGCTCGGAGAGGTCCTTCCCAACTCTGACTGAGCTGGTGGTGTTGCTCAGTGTCATTTTACATAGCCGTATTAGTTTTGCAGGGATACCAAAGTCAGACATCGCGGCATATAGGCAACTTCTTCTCGTGCTGTCGAAAGCTGATTTAAAGTCGACAAATAGATGGTGTGTGTCGATCCTCTTCTCACGGGTCTTTTCCAATATTTGGCGTATTGTGAATATCTGGTCGATGGTAGATTTACCAGGTCTAAAGCCACACTGATAAGGTCCAATCAGTTCGTTGACGGTTGGCTTTAGTCTTTCACACAATACACTCGATAGAACCTTATACGAAATGTTAAGAAGGCTGATCCCGCGGTAGTTTGCGCATATTGCAGGATCACCCTTCTTGTGGATTGGGCAGAGTACACTTAAATTCCAATCGGCGGGCATGCATTCGTCCGACCATATTCTGCAAATAAGCTGGTGCATGCACCTTACCAGCTCCTCGCCACCATACTTGAATAGCTCAGCTGGTAACCCATCAGCTCCAGCGGCTTTGTTGTTCCGTAGCCGCATAATTGCTATTCGAACTTCATCGAGGTCGGGTGACGGGATGTTAATGCCGTCATCAGCGATTTGGGGTTCGGGATCTTCATCTTCTCCGGCGACGCTTTCGCTGTCACCATTTAGCAGAGTGGAGAAGTGTTCCCTCCACAATCTAAGTGCGCTTTGGACATCAGTCACCAGATCGCCGTTCTTGTTCTTACAGGAATTCGCCCCGGTCTTAAAACCTTCCGTAAGTCGCCGCACCTTTTGGTAAAATTTTCGGGCGCTTTTCATGTCGGCTAGCATCTCAAGCTCTTCACACTCACGTATTTCGGCCTCTCTCTTCTTTCTACGGACGATACGTCTCTCTTCCTTTCTCAACTCCCGGTAGCGTTCCCATACAGCTCGCGTTGCGCCCGATCGCAGCGTGGCCCTGTAGGCAGCATCTTTATTTTCCGAAGCGGCGCGGCATTCCTCATCATACCAGTCATTTTTTCGGGTTCGCTGAAAGCCAACGACTTCTTCAGCGGCGGTACGCAGTGATCGAGAAATGTGCTCCCAGTGCTCGCAAATTCCGGTTTCTTGAGAAGTGCTCTCAGTGAGCAGGTGTGAGAGTCGAGTGGTGAAGTTTGCAGCTGTCTGTTGCGATTGCAGCTTTCCGACGTCAAGCTTTCGCTGTGTATTTACACGCACGTTTTTTGATGCACAGAGGCGTATGCGCATCTTGGCTGCGACAAGATAATGATCCGAGTCGATGTTCGGTCCTCGGAGTGTACGTACGTCTAATATACTGGAAGCATGCCTTCCGTCTATCGCAATATGATCGATTTGGTTTCGCGTTTTTCGATCTGGAGACAGCCACGTAGCCAAGTGTATTTTTTTATGCTGAAACCTGGTGCTGCAGACCACCATGTTTCGGGCCCCGGCAAAGTCGATCAGTCTCAGTCCGTTGGCGGAGGTTTCATCGTGGAGACTGAATTTTCCGACAGTGTGACCAAAGATCCCTTCCTTTCCCACCCTGGCATTGAAGTCACCAAGCACGATTTTGATATCGTGACGGGGGCAGCGCTCGTAAGTGCGTTCTAAGCGCTCGTAGAAGTGATCCTTGATCACATCGTCCTTCTCTTCTGTCGGTGCGTGGGCACAAATCAGCGAGATGTTGAAAAATCTCGCTTTGATGCGAATCGTGGCGAGACGCTCGTCCACTGGAGTGAACGACAGTACTTGGCGACGAAGCCTCTCTCCCACCACAAATCCAACACCGAACTTGCGCTCCTTTACATGGCAGCTGTAGTAGATGTCGCAAGGCCCAACGGTTTTCTTGCCTTGCCCCGTCCATTTCATTTCTTGGATGGCGGTGATGTCAGCCCTTACTCTTACGAGGACATCAGCCAGCCGGGCAGCGGCACCTTCCCCATTAAGGGTTCGGACATTCCAGGTGCATGCCCTTAAATCGTAGTCCTTAAAACATTGCTTGTGGTCGTCATCAAAAAAGGGAGATCTCATCCGAGGCACATTGAAATTTTTCATTGGGTATAGTTTTTTACGTGGCGGGTCCCAAGCCCAGCGCACAACCAAATACTGGAGCTTTGTCTCACTTATAAGTATTATCGAAGACTTGTATAATTTCAGTCTCAATCTAGTAAATATCGATCAACTTAAAAAATTATTATCATATTACAATAATTATAACATTTATGTCTCTGCTTCGGGCCCCTCGGTAAATAAAACAGAAATAAACCACGTCTTTCTTGTCAAATTTTCGGCCAACCTCTCCTTCCTTTTTTACGATTACAAAAAGCCAGAAATCTTCAAAATTCCACATTTTTTTCCAATTATTCGGACAGATTTTTCATACATATCTGCCAACTTTGCAAGAGGGGTAATATAATTTTCCCCCGCTTAATATACCTAATAATATATGGCATCTGAAGTTTGATGATATGGTCTTAGTATACCAAGGTAATGAGGTCAATAAACTACCAGATCACCTTATGATATTGAACACCACAGACAGGAATCTTTTTGTACGAAGTGTTGGCTTACCAAAGTCCGCAGTTAAGAACATGAATTGTTATTCCATTGACTTTAACCAAAGAACGAAGATTACGAAGAAGTTGCATTACTCCTACGTTCCTCTAACCAGTAAATCCAATTTCACCACACCATAGCTAATTTCACTTTTGCTGATTGATATAAGAATACGAATGGATACAATTGGTTTCTGGTGTGGTGAAATTGGACGAAAATTCTTGCTACGGGAAACGAAATAGCACGAAACTTATTTGTAATCTACTTTAATTACATTTAAACTTTGTTACTGTTGTCAAATAGAGCATCAGTAACTATGCCACAATCGGAGGCTTAAGTAACTTGAATAATTGCTTATTTAATTTGTTACTTAGATTGCTTTCATATATCAATCTCCAGTATTCTATCGTTCCAAGTGAAATAGTTGGTATAAGCCTCGAGTTGCCGCGTATAAGAAGCTCTTCCCTATAGAAAAGAAATAACGAGCCAACCTTAATTTTGATTAATAGATTATTTTACTGAATTATCACAGAAATGCTCATTTTTTACCATAACCAGGGTTTTAAAATTCAAGCAGATGTTTTGGTGTGCATCTAGAAAGGTACTTTCTCTATTTATTTAACTACCTCCCACAGTTTTCTCCTTAAGGCTTTGTTGACTCATATTTCAACCTCCCCTCTTACTCTCCCAATAAATTAGCTAATTAATCGTTATTGGATATAATCTATATGCGTTATCGCTTCATCCAAAGTCATAAAATCACTGCTACCCATGGAGAACATAATACAGAAGACAACTAATTTCCTCTTCAAAGTTTTGACAGAATCGGCTGTTTTTTCTACATTCTCTCAGTTCTCCCCACCAGTAAAGCACTTATATTACGTCATAGCCAAGGAACTCTCCTGAGTTTCACATCAATCGGTGCGATCTTATAATCTATCATTCTCGAGTGCTACCAATTCACATAAGAATTTAAAAAAGTCATTGTTCCCTCCGTAGAGAGTAGCTTTCGGTTTCTGCGAGCCTAACGATAAACCGGCAAAACAAACCCCAAATGAAGACGTTTATATGAACGAGAGTCAAGCAAGCCTCATTAGAAAGAACGGAATAGTCTAGGTTTCTCGAACATTGTTTAAAAGATTCAAGTAGTAGAACAATTAGAGTACGTCATCTGCAGCAATCGCACCTATCCTTGAAAATTCACCGCTGGGCTTATCCAACTACCTACATATTTAAGTATGAGTTTAATGATACACTATTTTTCATTGCTCCTTCTCCTTCTACCACAAGTGCGCCAGTGAATAAGGTCAAAATACAAAAGCTCTGCACATTTATTTTCACAAGCAATACAACTAAATCAATGCCATCTATGCGACCGGACAGAATTCGTCCGGTCAACCACTTTGTCCCACATCCTGAGTGTGTCCTTCGGGTTTACGTACGATTTTGGTTCAAATGTGGGACTGTTGTTGGAAGATTTGTATGCTTTTGTAAAATGCTATTGTTGTTTACGTGTTTTATATCTACTTTTTGTTGTGTTGCTGATTTATTTATTTGGCATTTTGTTTAAGATATTTTGAAGCAACCGTTTCAATCCTTTCGCATATGCACACACACATACACAATTACATAGGCGCACAAAGTGAATGCATTAAAAAGCCGTAGGAAAGAAGTAAGTGCCCTGTTGTGGAAAAGACAGTTCATGTACTGGTATTTAATGGAGGTTATTGGGCCAGTGGAAAAGTGATTGTGGATCAGCAATAGACGCGCATCCAAGACGAGGTTTTGGGGTTTAAACCTATCGCCTTCTCCCAAAGTTGTGACTGGAATAGAGTTAAATACCAATACCCTCCAAAATGTCTGGTTTCGTGTCTGCGCAGCGACATCTACCTTCGAAATGTGAAAGTTGCAAAGCCAAATGAATAGCGCAAAATCACCTGAGGCGCTGTTTAAAGGTATCGTGAGAGTTGAAGATTTTCTGAAACGAAATCAAACTCAAAAAATTTTGAATTGTTCAGTTTACTACAAAAAGAAAATATGCAATAGTGTTATTAGCGCAATGAAAGCTTAAAGCATTTGCAATAAAATTTCACAGGAAATTACTAACCCTAAACTATACTAAAATTTAAACCATTAACTCTCACCTAAAAAGTTCATTTTAATCCCTACTCCGAAAAACCACTCAAAAAAAACCAAATTGCAAAGTCGTTAGGGAGTTAAAGTGTTCTAGAGAATCATTCGCCAGATAATTTCACTATAGGGTCTCCGTAGACAAAACCTGCCGAATTCTGCATAAAATCGAAGAACATCGTAACAGCTCTGTTAACTTGCTATGTTATGTTACTAAGGGAAAGCATAAATAAATGTTTTATATTTCAAGGGGTCATATGTATTTGTTTATTTTTATGTTTTGTGGATTTTTACGTTCTAAAGTTTATGCCTGCCAAGATCTCTAATAAAATGTTTCAAAAAAAATTATTTAGAACATTTTAACCCTTAACGACTACACAAATTTGTTTTTTTAGAAGCTTCTTGAGGCGTGGGTATCAAATTGTCCCTTTTGGGAGGGAGCTATTGGGTTAAAATATTCTACATACATTTTTTTTTGTGTTAAATTTTACGGTATCTGTTTTAACCTGTCACTTCGCCCAAACATATATTTTAACCCTTTTCCACTTTTTTAGAACAACTTTTGACGGGACATGAACACTTAATTAGGCCATGCAAAATCAATTTGTGCTACCTTTTGCTTTTTTTCTTTAAGAAAATATTAGAAAAGGCTGGACTGCTTTGAATTGACATAAAATCGTCGTAAAATGTAATCAAAGGAATTCTAAAGTCATATTATTTTTTAAATATAGTAGGTACTACTACTATCGCAAAGCACAAAATTTAAAGAACAATTTTAAACCCATGACTTACTTAACTAAGAAAAAAACTAATCTGAAGTAATAAATTTGAAGAAAAAAGTTTTTGGAAAAAAGTGTATTTTTCTAAAAAATTAAAAAAAGAGATTTATTCCATAAAGTTTTTAAAATAGATTTGTTCTTATTGCTAGGGTAACGGTGACGTTGGAATAATCATACTTTCAATACATCTAGTAAATTTCGAATTCCGATTTGGTTTATGTTAAAATTACCAGTACGAAGGCGAACCTTAGAAAACTAGTAGCAGGCTAATTTGAAATTAGTAACTTTAGCTGTTGGGTAATTGCAGAGTTTGCTTAAGAACTAGTGCGTGTGTGTGTGTGTAATCTGCTGCTACGAGTATCTACATGCATATATCCTTTTTCTTTGACAGTTGACAGCCAACTTGAGCGCCTAACAAACGGATTTGTTGCGATTTAGTTGCTACTGATATGAATATCTCTAAACACGCACATACATATATCGATAGATTTGTAAAGTTTTGTTGTGCGCGTTTTTCTTATCAACTTTGCTCTACAAGCTGATTTGCTGTGGCTTATAATGCTTTCCAAATACATTTGTTTTGGCTTACAATGCGATTTTTTTTTTGTTCCTTCAGCCTTCAGCTTTTCATAGCTCTTTCGTTTTATTTCGGTTTTCTATTTTCATTTTAGCTCAGCATTCAAATTTTCCCTTCAGCGTTCAGCGTGCACTAGGTATTACATACATACATACATCAATGGTTGGTTATTACAACCAAATTTGTGCTTTGCCAGCAAAACAAAAAAGACAAATCGTTTTCAATCCTTTTTAGTTAGCCTTTGACCCTCAAGAACGCTCATAGCCATTGTAGTACTTGTTATTCCTCAAATATGCTTTTTGTCAGTGCATTTTGAATTTGCTTTAAAACAGCAAGCTGCCCTTTGATGACTAACTTTGTGCGGCACATACTTCTAGCATATTTTCTCATCAGCATTTCATGTTTATGTTTGATAGCCATTACAAGTACTGCTTACTTTGCTTGAACGTGCTGTAATTAACATAAAAAAATCATTTTTATTTCTCATAAATTATAGTACATACTACACTAATACCAGCAGCATTTCCTTAACACCGTGACTCTAATTTAGCAACACCAACTCCACTCCTGACGCGCAATTAGTTTCCCACCATCTGCTCTCCAAGTACTTGGACTCCCTGTTTTTCCCCAAAATTTTGGTTGCTTTGTTGCTCGTCGACTGTCCATCTCTCTGCTAGCAGCCATTTTCCTTTTCCATTTTTATCTAAGCTCATTTTCCGGTTTCTGCTTTCACTCTCATTCCATTTCGTGAAATGGTCATTCATTAATTTGCGCTTAATTAGTTGAATTAATACCGAAAATGTAATATTAAACGAAAATTATGATATAAATGCCAGAAATGTACTAGCACACAAATCTTGTATACATATATGTACATATTTGGGACCCACAGACAGGCGTTTGCTTGGACATTAAGCGCTATTTCTGGCTCTTGTGTTAATTTCGTTTGAGGCGAAAGGTTATTTATTCCTGCTGGTATGCCTCGTTCCATTTATTTTTAGCCTAACAAAAATGTGCGTGTGTTAGAAAAAAGAATGTTTATGAGGAAATATAGCATTTATAGTAAATTAAATCCCATTGCAGTAGCATAGATTCTGAGCCACAGTTACTACCTACTGATTAAATTCGCTGATCAAAAGTTACAGTATATGAACTGCATAACCAAAATAAATGCAAGGAAATATATTCAGAGTCGTAAGTGGTCTATCCACAATGAGTCTGCAACGGAAAATGTAAGCCTTCTCTAATTAATGAAGTTTCTAAATAAGAAATTACAACCCAAACGACCGTTAGTTCTTGTTTGACTCTAAAATCATTAAGATTCCTTTGGTATAAAATTAAACAAAATTTTGGCAAGTCTTTATGAAACACCCCTAATTTTAAGCTATAAAAACAATATTCATTAAAATGCTGACACCGAAAATAATAGTTTTTTTTTATTTTTTCGTACAAAAAAATTTTTGGAAGTATTTATTCAAAACAAAACTCGAATACAACTATCTAATCCTTGTGTCATACTCTATACAAATCTGACATTAGCTTTACTTAGAAGATCTTTTTCGTTCTTCTTTTATCGTTTTAATTTTTTCGATAAAGAAAATAGTCGTTATTCTTTTATCTAAATTTTTCGATCATGTTTGATCTTTATTTGGTGATTTTTATTTTTAGTCAAATGTGGTTTTATTTTTTTTGTAGCTATTATTGTATTCGGTGGAAATTTTTTTTGAGTTAATTTCGATCGAAATTGCTAAGTCCAAGAATAGCGATGGTTTGTGAACGAAGAGTTAAAAATTACAGAATATCGATCAAACATGATCGGAAAAATTTATACCCAAGAATTTTTTAACTAAAAAATGTAAATCACAATATATCAATCAAATGGCATCAAAAGAATAAAAATCACAAAATAACGATGGTATCATGATTTTTTTCAAAATTTTCTGAATATTATGACGAAATTAAAAAAAAACACAATTAAAAAATGTGATTTATTCATAAAAATTTCGTAGTTTGAGGTAGTCCCAAATCGATCTAGCTCACGTAAATTTTACAATTTATCCGAAATATTTTGTTGGAAGTCTTAAAATATAATAAGTATGTTTTTTAATTCTTATGGAAAAATAGTACCGCTTTTCGTTTGCTTGGCGAGTGCTGCACGCTAATACGCCTTGAAATACATATATATTTAAAAAAGTAGTGCCTGAAAATAGTTTTTTAAGAAAAATCAGTATACATACGTACACCCCAAAAGCAGGGAAATAACTTCATTTATTTGAATTTTTTCTAAATTTCAAAAAGTTGTTTGAGCGCTTTCTAACCATTTTCGTAATACAAACAACCAATATAAGCTTAAGAAGTACGATAATTGGCAAAATTCTATTAAGCTTGTATTCAAAAATATTTTTTCCCTTATGGAGAACTAAAATTTCAAAAATTTAAGTTATAGATGCAAAAACTGAGTTACTACTGTGAAAAATCAAACGAGCCTAAGAAAAATTGTTCTTATTTTAATGTAATTATTTATTTAATTGCGTTCTTTTTTCCCGATTGCGTAAGAGTTTCTTCAATATGAATAAAAAGCTACATAAGATAAAATCTGTTTTCTGCAAAAGTAATAAATTTTTCTTGAGCCCCTTCATTGCCACTTTTTCTTCTTTTTATAGCTGTATACCAAATATAGGGCAATGTTTTCCGTCATTTTTGCAACAAAAAAAATAAAATGATCACCACCATGTAGACCTTAAGTTTTTTTTATTTAAACACCGAATTTTTAATACCAATAGCTGCTCGTTCAGTAATATTCAAAAATATCAATTTACGTACATAAATTAAAAATTATCAACAACGTATTAAAAAATTTAAATGCTACAGTTTTCATGAGAAAATCGTAAATATTTGTACAAAATTCACCTGTCGCTTGTTTGTTGTCTGCTTGGCTAATTGACGTGAGAGTTGGAGTGAGCACTAAAACAAACGATCGTTTACATCACCTCTCTCCTATACTTTTATTCACTTTACTTAGTACAAACCAAACATTTCATTAAGCGTAACAAAATCGCTGCTAGACATTTACAAAAAAAAAAGGAGAAGCATAAAATGCCAATAAAAGAAACGTAGCAAAAATAATTTTAACGTGTATTAAATGGCGAACAAAAGAATGCAAACAACATTGCAACGCCACGGTAGCGCGTCTACGTAACATACTAAGTACAGCCGGCATGCCAGTAAATATTGCAAACGTGACTGTATGCTGTCGCTCATGTGGCAGGGGTGGTGAGTGGCAGTAGAGGCAGACAAAAAAAAATGAAGTAGGTGAATGTGTGCGTGTGTGTGAGTACGGTTGCACCTTTAATGGTTTTTCATATTATACAGATTTATTTATGCCACCCAAATGTAGCGCACAAAGGTGGGCAAAGTATACCATGTACGAGTATGTGCTACGTATTTTACAGTTAGTAAAAACATTAAAAATACGTCAACGCAGAAAAGAAGAAATTACAAGCCGTAATTTTTTCTACTACTGTATTTTCTGCTGCTACCCACCATTTGTATAACATCTTTTTTTAATTTCCACACACTGCTGTCCTTCACACACACACTTTTGTTTTTGTTGTGATTTTTCTCTTCCATGGTGGTTTTCTTTTTTGTGTATCTTTTTTTGGCGTTTAATTACAACGCATTAATTTCGCAAGATTCCGCCTTTTCCGTCCGTTTTTTGGGCGTCTGTGCTTGCTTGACTTTTTTTTCTTCTTTTTTACGTCGTCATTTCTCCATTAGCTAGCATTTGCTTTACTTGTTTCATTTTTCTTGCGCTTCCATTGTAATCGAGAATGTTAGCAACTAATTTGCAATTAACGCTCGACTATTATTAATTTGTTTATATGCCTGCGGCTTGGGGAGGGTGAAAAAAATGGTGGAATGGCATAGCGAAAGCAACAAATGCTGACCATTGGGTTAATATATTTTTAAGCAAACAGCACAGAGCTACAAGCTAAAGAATTTCGATAGTGCATTTGATATTTTTAAAGAACTTTGAAAGCTCCAAAGCATTAAAAATGTGATTTTATAGAGGATCCTTTGCAGCATCGATTTGTGTTGAACTCCGCCCGTATGAGGTCTTTAGTGGGAGGTGGCCCTAATGTAAACTGGAATATACCTAATTATTCTCAGAAACAAAGAATCGGACAGGCCATGTCTGTTAGTCTGTTCGTCCATTCAACCAGTGTACACTATAACTCAAGTAATAATTGCAATGTTCCAACGACCTCATTATCAATATTTAATAATCTTGCTTCAGGGTGCTTCGCTATTGGAATCATACAATAACCACGCCCAAAAATACTGGCATCTTTAAAAATAGAAATAATCCGCACTTTGGAATAAAAAGACGTTGTATTCATAATTTTGGAAATAAGTGTGGCACCGCCCACTTTTTGAATTTGATAAAAATACAAGAAATCTGGCCGCTCTAAAAGATAATTTAGAGAGAAAAGATAATTTTTTTTTAAATATTTCATATCTTGTTAGATTTGTAGTTTAGGTTAGGGGAGGATAGCGTGGTTGCTCCTAGGAACTGGCATAGAGACTATGGGATCCATTGTGATACCACAGTACAACCATGGATTTCCATTGATTCCCTGTCAAATCAAGTAAGGCAGCGGCTTGCATAATTGTAGAAGAAAAGAAATTAAAAGACTTCATTTTTAATTCTACTCACTACTCAGATCTTTGGTTTTTCATTGCGTGGTGAGAAAGAAGCTTTTCATCGGGCTAGAATATTTCAGCCGGAGCGCCGGGGTTCTTGTAGAGAAAAACTTTTTTCCCAAAAGCGATCACTGTTCAAGTCGCAGTATTATGGTTACTACTTATTATGAATTATTTTATTAATATTGTTTTTATTACCATTTTTATTTACTAATCTTGCTAGGCAAAACTAACAAATTGCCCAATTTACTCAAACAACTAATTTGGCAGTGCTTTCTAAGTCCTTTCAATATTTTTAAATTGAAAGAGTAATATTATTTAGTTTCAGTTTCGACACAAACTGCTGAGCTAACAACAACAATAAGGTACACAAGTTAATCAACAATCTTGCCCTTGGGGTAAATATTCCCATAAAATGGAATAAGCGAATTTCTTGTTGTCATTCTTCAAAATAATAACAAAGCAATTTCAGTTAATTTTGCAGGCATTTTAATATTAACTTGTAAAAATATATTCACATTTTTGTATGAACATTACACAAACATACGTATGAGAAAGATAAAAGATAAAAATTAGACAAATTTGAGTATAGCAGAAAATAAAAATTGAAAACTAAAAACATGTTTATCATATATGTATGTATACTCTATTGACAGGGACACACAACATTTTATACAAAATCAACCCATATAATAAACATTGCATGCAGTTACAACAATAAAAACCACTCAATATATTTTAATGACAAAATGAGAAGAAGGAAGACGAAAATGGTACTGTTAAGAAATGATAAAAAAAACAAAATTGCAGGGTAAATATATTTCAAAAACAACAATGCCTCTAAGGGACCGTAGAAGGAAAAGGACTAAACCTTAAATTGAAGTGAGTGGGGTAAAGTTGTGCGCAATACTGGCTATCATAAAATTATAGCAATTTTTCATCAAAAATGCGAAACAACAATACCGTTGTCAGCAAGACCAAAACAAAAATATGTAACATAATAATAATAAAAATTACAACATTTACAGCAGCGAAAGCTATAACACTTCTGGTGCTATGCAGCAGTACATCAATTTTGCGTAAATAATGTGAAAAGCGAAATATATGATTGCAAATATACTTTTCAACCCGGCAAAAAATGCGTTTAGTCTGGGATGTATTTGAAAGTATTTCAAAAGAGAATCCTTACGAATTTAAATTATTAGCGAAATAGTTATACTCTGAGAAAAAAGTGGTATTCTAAACTTAAGTTTGACGGGAATTAAATTAACACTTTTCCGTTATCAAAGCTTTAAGACTAATACAGCCTTATAGTAAAGCATTGTATACTCCGTATACGAATTTTCGGTATTAACATGCTGTTGTGACTAATTTTCTCGTTTTAAGTACACAATTCTTTTTTTTTTGCTGAGCATATGTATGTCCTGGTTGAAAAAAAGCTAAAACTATAGTTATCTGTATCGGTAACGGAAGTCGGAGAATAATCAGCATTTGTACACATAAGAATTAGTCTATATAAAATTAAGTTCAAAGAATCCACCCTAGGACCACTAATTAATCTCAAATTAATCGTCGGCTATTGAATCTTCATTTTACCCTTGGTAAATTAGTCGGAGACTATTTAATTTTCAACTATACCCATAAGGAATTAAACAAGAACCAATTAATCTCAAATTAATCGTCGGCTATTGAATCTTCATTTTACCCTTGGTTAATTAGTTGGAGACTATTTAGTTTTCAACTATACCCATAAGGAATTAAACGAGAACCAATTAATCTCAAATTAATCGTCGGCTATTGAATCTTCATTTTACCCTTGGTAAATTAGTCGGAGACTATTTAATTTTCAACTATACCCATAAGGAATTAAACGAGAACCAATTAATCTCAAATTAATTGTCGGCTATTGAATCTTCATTTTACCCTTGGTAAATTAGTCGGAGACTATTTAATTTTCAACTATACCCATAAGGAATTAAACGAGAACCAATTAATCTCAAATTAATCGTCAGCTATTGAATATTCATTTTACCCTTGGTAAATTAGTTGGAGACTATTTAATTTTCAACTTTACCCATAAGGAATTAATCGAGAACCAATTAAACTCAAATTATGCTCGCAAATGAAATAATCTTCAATTTCACCTGCAAGGAATTTACCGAGGGGTAAATAATCTCGGATTCTAGCAATAAGTAGTACATCAATATCTAATTAATCTCCACCTATTCCTGTTAGTAATTAGTCGAGAGATATCTAGTTCACGATTTAGCGTATAAGCAATTAGTTGTAAGCAAATAATCCAAGGTTAATAAGTGTCCATAAATGTTGCTTTAATTGTGATCTTCTGATCGCAAGAAATATTATTTAGTTTCCAAGTGTACCTCGACAGCTTACTGATCTAAAATTTTACTCATTAGAAATGAGTTGAATACTAATTAGCTTCTTTTTGTACAGTTTATGGACAAGTCTGTAATCAATCAATGTCCATTTGTACTCAAAAGGAATTAGTCAGAAACTAATTAATCTCCAACTGCACCTAAAAATAATTTTTAGCGGAATAACTAATCTACGATTATGTCCCCAAGGAATTCGGGTGGTAGCCACCATAGCGAATTAGTCGAGAACTCATTGTTTATTCTTTAATTTTACTTTTAAAAAATAAGTCGAGTGATAATCTGTTTCTTTTAGTACAGGTTATGGATTAGTCAATCACTAATTATTCTCCCATTGTGCCCTATTCGAGACGAAACAATCTCCAACTGTAGCCGTAAATAATTATTCGGGAAATAACAAATCTACGGTTATGTTATGTAAGGAATTAGTGGTGGAAACCACACCACTACAACTAAGGAATTAATTGATAACTCATCTTTGTCCAACAGTGTCCAATCCGCAAAAAAAATTATTCTTAATTAATAAATCTGCAATTGCGTCGGTAAAGAAATAGTCTAGGCATTGTAAATCTCTATTTGTGATTAGGGTTGATTTGGAGACTAGTTAGGATCCAATTTTCCACACAGTTGGTTTTCGACTGTATCTCGAAAGCTAGCTGATTTCCAATTTTACTCATACGAAAAAGCTCGAATACTATTCAGTTTCCGTTTCTACAGTTTGTTGATCAATTAATGAGAACTTAGTCTCTATTGTAGCCCAAATGAAATCCGTCGAGATCTGATTAATCTTCAATTGTGCATTCATTAAATTAGTCAACCCCTAAGTGACTACCTGTTGAATGACTAATAACAAATTATGCCAACAGAACCTGATCCAGGTAACTACTCTCTGAACAAATGAATCGTCCATTTTTTGTTGGGTTATGTTTAAACTGACAAAAGTGGTCGTAATATTTTAAATAGCCCAACAACAACCAATACACAATAACTCTAACGACTGGCCGGGAAATAAAATTATTGAACATTTCCTCTTTTCAAATACAATTCTGTTTCTGCATACAAGTACGTAAGAAAGTATTTTCATTTTTCTTTTGAACAGAAATATAGCAACAAAAAAAAAACAACAAGTTGAAAATAATGAAAGCAAAAAGTACATCCTATACATAAATAGTAAACAAATTTGCGTTACTGCAGCTATTGTTGCTCGAATAAACGACAGAATGCTGTGCAAAATATAAGAATAACTGAGCGTGTTCGACGCAGAGTAAAGAGGCTCCTTCTGGAGTCGCGCCGAAAACTATAGCAAGCAAAATTACAAAGGATGGTATTTTCAGAACATAAGCTTAAATATCGCCATCCAGGAAGGAAGCCAAAACTGACAAAATATTAAAAAATTAGCTCTTAATGTGAGTTAAGCTTCATCAAAACCTTACACAGATAGATGGGACTATGGTATGCATACCAATTGTGAACATTCCTCGAAAGGCACACTTTTAAATTTACCAACATATTTAGTAAAATTTCTGTTTTAATAAAATTAATATTTAGCGACGAATGTCGGTTGCGGCTGACTTATTTCGCCTGCAATATCAACAAAATTTTAATAGACGCCACCTTAGTGATAGGTAACCAGGGGTCAGTTATAGCCTGATGTAAGAATATCGCACGAAATGTGATTTAAACGTCTGATTATTATCCAATCAAAGGAATTTATTTGGTTGGATATTTCGTTAATTTAATTAAATATGCTCGTGCGGTGGAAAATTCCTGACTTCCTTATATTTTGTGAAATACTTACAAATGTAATTGGTTAGCAATTACATTTTTCTTAAATTAAAAATATTTCATAAACTCAAACAGCAGAATTTCTTTAAGCCAAATACAGGGTGACCTGAAATAAATTCGTTAGCCTGCATGAGAAGAAATAAAATACTGTGTACCTGATTGGCATTTACAAGTATTTGTAGGTTTAGATTTTATAATACTACTGGAAAAACCCGGCAGACGTTGTTCTGCCTATATTTATTTATTAATTCCCTTTTGCATATGTAACCAGAAAAAGCATTTCGGTTTCTGTGGCAACCTTCTCAAAAATTTTGGTACTCACTTTATGCCCACGAAGATGAACAGTTTTATACTCATATTTTAATCCTTTATATCCTTGTATAAAATTTAATTAGAGAATGACCAGTTTTCGTTCGACTTTGGCCAAAAAGAAGTCGAACATAAAATGTAAATGTAAAATTTTTACAGTTATTATTTCCGAATTGTACACTTTTCTCAATGAGCATTTGCTGCCAAGAAATTGTGATACTTTTGAACCCTTTATGAAGCCCATATTATTGAAGAAAATTGCTTTGAAATGTCTGCTTTTTTCACCAGAGTATGTGAAATGGGTGTTATTCCTGTTCGAATATCAATTAAAAAATTTTAGACCTTCAAATCTTCGGTTCACTAAATTTAATTGTATTTAAATTTATAAAAACAAGGTGGCAACGCTCTTCAGCACATTTATATGTACCGATTAATTTTCTGCTCGCGAAACGAATTGTTTGAGACCCATATTCTACTATTTCAGATAACTTGAGTATAATTCAATTAAATTCGGCATTTCAGATAGGTGGCAACCTTCATAAAAGTTAGCTTTGAAGCTTCTTTCCGAAATGTGTCGCTTAACAACCATATTTTAACATTTCATGTAACTTGTGTATATTTTAACTAAATTTAAGCAGGGTATATTTTATGACCTACTCCCACGCCTACCAAATATGCATACAACATTTCATAAAAAACGGTCGAACTGTTTTTTCATAGGAGCTCGACTAGATTGGATTACAATTTGATCCCATTCCAAAGGATTTTCTGTGGTGCTTCGGAAAAGTTCTAGATTTCTAGACAAATTTTTTACTCAAAGGCTTCCAGAGCCAGAGGCTTATTCAGATAAGTAAACCCGCGACTTTAAAGAACACCACGGAAAAAAGTGTGCGATAGTTAAAACTGGCGATTTTGTCGATCAGTGAATATCGAAAAAACGATATCAAGCGACCTGGAAACGGACTGGAGAAGTATAGCGTTTCAATGATTTTTACAAATGTCATAAATCAACTAACATTCGATGTCATTTACAAAATTTATTAAGTCTTCCAATAGCGTATTTTATTTTGGGCCACCCCGTAAATATTCCAATGTACAGCAAACATACATACAAGTAAATATTCATATAAATGCTTCAGGCATTTCAATTTATTTTCCCCACAATTTCATATTTACAACTTGCACCGCACATTGGCCAAAGAATAATGACTTTTGGCAAAAATATAAAACTTTAAGGACAACAATAAACGTCTAGACGTTAGAACTATGCAGCCTGACTCGCTGGAACTTCAATAAGAAAGAAACAATGCCGACATGCCAGCCAACTGGCACATGTGATTGTTTTGTTGACAAAATGAAAGGAAGCAGCTGCATATGGATTCCTATATTACTTAACATGTGTATACCTCTGTGTGAGAAAATTCACTTAAAACCAAAAGCATGCATGCCTTCAGAAAGTATACGTATGAATGTAAATGTACGATTGTTTTATAATATTTGCCTTAATACATTTGTATTTATTGTGCGCTCTTTTGTGGCCAATTTAATAAATTGTTGAAAGTTCAGAGTTCTTCAGTAGTGACATTTTTTGAATTTGGTACAAAAAGGACGTGCTGAAAGGTGAGTGGAAGTGATTCGAATGTAAGCCGATGTGGATTACTGAGAACACGTAGGGCATATAATGGAAAATATGATTTGACTGCGTTCTTTTGGTGCCTTGCTATAAACACAGACTAATTTGCAGATGTTTAACTCAAAGTTCGTAATCGACCTTAGTAGACTCCCGATGGGTAAATAGCGACATTCTATATGAAATGCACTACTGGATTCACCGAACCCATGTAAATGTCTTACGCCGATTACGCTGTGCAACAATTTCAGAGGCATTATACTATGTGGCCGGGGAATGATTCCAACTCAGGATGAACAACGTAGACTATATAATAATTTTCAGTGAATCTTTCGGTTCTTTGTGAATATATTTTGTCTGAGTGATTATAGAGTGAAGTTGTTTTTTGGCGTATAATTATCTAGAACATTTTAACCCTCTAGAAAGCTCTAAAAATAATTTTATTCAGACTTTCAAAAAAAAAGGGTTCAAAATTGATCTTTCGTGGGAGAGCTCATGGGTTAAAATGTTTTGCGGCGCATTATTATCTAGAACATATTAGCCCTCTAGCGACCTCTCGAACTCCAACTGAAGAAACAATGGGCTCGTACGTCCTTCAGTGTGAGAGCTAATGGGTTAAGATGTGCTATAAAATTATGCCAATTTAATATATATATAATTCGCTAGGATAAGAATTGTAAATCTTTTTTCACTTATTCTCACTAAGCTCAGAAAAAAAATTTAAAATTTTATATGTCCATAAAACATTTCAGCCCATTAGATCTCACTTGACTCTTACTTCGAGAAACTCTTCAAAAAAAAAAATTAAAAATCGTGTTTTTGTTCTTGAAATACAGGGTGGGCCAAAAGAAACCAAGGGGTGTAAGAGTTTAATAACTTTTTCGTTTATTAATTTTTTTTTATTTTTTCTTTCAGATTATATAATATACAAAAGGGAAATTTTTTTGCACTAAGTATGAAAAATGATGTCTCTTAAATGACCACCGTTTTCAGCTTCGCACTGATGGGCTCTTTTTAGAGCATTTTCCATAACATCTTTCAAAACTTGTGGCTGTAGCGTTCGAATTTCTGTTTTTTTTTTTTGCTCACATACACTCGCTCCTTCAAATAACTCCAAAGAAAATAGTCGGGTGCTGTCAAATCTGGCGGTCGCGCTGGCCAAATAATTTCCGAATTTCGCCCTCCAAAAATATGACTAAAAAGTGCCATTGTGTCTCGGGCAGTATGGGCAGTGGCTCCGTCCTGCTGAAACCACATACCAGGTCTGTTTTCAAGAGCAGGACGTACAAAATTTTCTATCATAAACCGATACCGCTCTCCATTTACGGTTACAGCACTTCCATCTTCATTCTCGAAGAAGTAAGGCCCAATGACATTTTCAGATGTGATCCCACACCATACTGTATACCTGATGGGGTGCAATTGGCGTTGATGAATGGCTCTTGGATTTTGAGAACCCCAGAACCTACAGTTCTGCTTATTAACAAAGCCATTGAAATGAAAATGAGCTTTATCACTCATAATCAAATTTTTAATAAAGCTGATTTCATTTCTGGCCAACTCTTGAAATTTAACTGCAAAATTTAGACGTTGCCGATGATATGCGGGTTTTAATAAAATAAATAAAATTTAAAAAAATTAATAAACGAAAAAGCTATTAAACTCTTACACCCCTTGGTTTCTTTTGACCCACCCTGTACATATATTGCATGGAAAATTTTACTACGAGTCCACTTAGCTCTTTTCTGTCATAACACTTGTTGAGGTCGATGTCGCTGCTGATTGAAAAGTTACACATACACTTTTTTCAATACAATAATTTTATTTTTTATTTACATTGCTGCTGTCTTACAATCCAACCTCCCATTAGAGCACAGAGTTCATATATCTAAGGTATCCCAGAAGCTGTATTTTTCTTCACTTACTTGTTAAAAGTTCGCAACTGTAGTTATAGATGACATACAAGACTAAGATATCTAAAACTAGAAATCACAATAAAATACCAATATTTAAATGTATTTCATTAGAATTATAATTGAATTGAATGTATATTAGAATATATACGCTTTAGTTTTTTCTCATATATCTAATAAAAATTCCAGAAATTCTAAGTAAAATTTTGGAACTACAAGACACTTGGAATAAACACAAGCTGCCAATTTAGCGAATAGGAAATTTGAGAAGCTAATTATTTAAATATATGTATATAAGCTTTACCTACCAAGCGATATCATATAGTAAGCCTTTATATGTACACCATTCTCACATCTAATGCATTTGCTCGTAAATAAAATTAACAGAAGCAATACTTCTATATATTTATAGCGCAAGAAATTCACAAGCATATTTTCATTTTGCTAAAACAAAAAGTATAAAAGAGTATAAAAGAGTGTACTTTTTTTTTGTAATTATATGGATATTGGAATTGGAGCTATTTTCTAGAAAACTTACATCCCAAAGTGCTTTCAGTAGGATAACTGCAGCTCCAACGCGTAAAAAATCCCCAGGCAACGAATTGTAGTGAAAGGTAATAGGAGTTGCTGTGTGAGATATCGGATATAAGAAATTAATAGGTTTCAGCAAAGAACGTAGATAACAAAGAAATTGCACGGCGTTTATTTTCCTTTGACAAGGGTTTTTCTTTAATTTCACCACACCAGAAACCAATTGAGTCAAATCTGAATTCAAACAACAATCTGCAGAAGTCAAATTAGTTGTGGCATGGTGAAATTGAACAAGATTTTCTATCAGAGAAACGATGGGAATACTCCAATTACTTTATAATCTACGTCATCGAACATAATATCAACGAACTTCACCAGAGTTTAGTTTTGCCTTTACCCCACTATTCTTTTGACGCTCTCAAAACTGTGACACACAAAATTTAATGAAACTTTGAGTGCGTAAGAATTGCGCAGAACTTTTAAAAAAATTGCTTTAAAGCTAAGCGAACTAGGAATCACAATTTTCAATGTCACAGTTTAGTGATGCCTTTGAGAATAGCGTATGGCGTTTGCATTTTCATAGCACACAATTTTGCCTACTTTTAGGCGACCTAATTTCAATACTTTCCACATTTTATTTATAGTTGAATTTATTTTTGCTTTTCTGCCATAAATTTCCCACCCATTTCATTTACTCACTTTTCACAAATCTTATCAACGTTGTATCACAGCGCTTTGGATGTCTGGTTTCCAAATTTGCATACAAAATCAGAATGATAGTGTGCAGTAGCACGCAAAATATCCAAAATATTATGCTGGCAAATGTCATTGCAAAAGCCATATCTACGTTTGTACATCCCATGGAGCTACCAAATTTTTGAAACCTACGCACCGCTGTCTATTGGCTTTTCATTCTGCTGATTTTCACTGCATTAAGGTAGCAACAACTGCAATTTGTTTATTTTTGAGGGCAATTTTTGGTAGTAAAAAAATTAATTTTGGTTTGAAAAAAAAAAAGCCAAAATACATTTCCAAACAAATTTTTTTTCACTTTTGACAAACAAATATACAGTGGGTGAAATATGAATTCGGACGGCGATTTTTGGTTTTGATTTTTTGTTAAGTTTTCATAAAAGTACAGTTAACACCAACTGTGTAACCGGAGTTAGACCGGCTAGGGTTATTTTCTTCAAGACCTGCGGATAGGTCAGAGGGGAGGGGTAATTTTTCTGACACCAGCGTTGTGCTCTTTCTAATGCCCTTTCTAACCCTCTATTCTCAGCCACCTAATCAACCAAAACCTTTGTACAAATAACTCAACATTCCACAATATTTTTTGTAAATGCACAAAATTTTAACAAAGTTTAAATTATTTTAAACAGAATTTTTTAATAAAATTTCAAAGCGCATTTAATTGATGAGGCTAAAATTCACGTTTCTTTTAATTTTTTATTTGGCAGACATTGTTGTGCATGTCTTCGTACAAAAAATTTCAAACACGAGTTTGAGCAAAACTAACAGTAAAAAAAAATCAAAAATTGGTTTTAGTCGTAAAATAGTTAGGGATATCCGACAGTATTCGAACGAAGCCTCCTAGATACCTGTACACATGGCATTTAAAATAAAAATCCAGCGCTGGATATCTGCATTGGGGGTTATATCTTGCACTACTCGACATCTATGTAAGTGTTAGCTCTTTGAAGTAAACCCTGTTTTGAGCAGTGGGAAATTTTCCAATGAAATCGAGGAGTAGCCAAACCGACTTCGCTGGAAGTAGATAGTAAATAGGGGATATTGCGTTTAAATTGCTTTACACTAAATAAATAGAAGAAAATATCTGAAAAATATGCTAAATACCATGCATCAAAACATTTGTTACCATTCAGTATATTCCATTACGACTCCTTCTAGTCCACTATACATATGTATGTATTTACCATTTAATTAAATGCTACCAAAGTCACACAACACTTCCACTAAATAGCCACAATTAATTCATAATCTACAACATGTACAACATGTTAAATATGTTAATAAATCCGTCGCTTACTTAATACGATTGCGAGTTGAACTCCCTCACCATACATGGTATGCGTTTACACCAATGTCGCAAAACAGCAGAAGGGTTCATCCCTACGCTTAACACTTTTAATGACTAAGCAGCCTATTTATCAACAAATATTTATGTCACTATATATTTATAAATGTGATTGTAATTATATGTACACACAGTGTGCCTGTCCTATTCTAATTTGCTTGAGCACACATATTTGAGGTCAATTATTTACAAACTAGAAATGTTGAAGATGTATGTATGTATGTACATATGTTGGTAGGTCAGTAGCAAAGCAATTGCAGTGTGCGAATGATGAAGCGACTTGCAAAAGCGGCAAGTAATAAATGAATGCTAGTGTATGTTTAATAGTGCACACACATACACACACAATTCAGCCTACATATGTACATACATATGTATGGACGTGTTAGTGTGTTTGTATTTATTTGTTTGCTTTGTCTGTGTTTGGGTGTGCAAATATATTGCATTGCATACTTGATTCTAAGCAAACACGAATCTAATTAAAATACCATGAGTCAGGGTAACGGTCCGAGTACGAGTGTAAATTTTGTAAACAGTCGTACGACTAGATAAGATATACATATGTACATACATATAAACAAATTTTCGAGAAACCCCTATGCAAAGGGTAGCTGACGGGGCAAATGAGGACGAGTGTGATGTTGAAAAATATCAAAATATGTACAGTTGTGTTCACAACAATAATAGCGAAATTTATTGGCAATGTTGTTTTTACTCATTTAATTTTAATTATTTTTTATATAACTCTATACCAATGCGAATTTACAGAAGGTGATGGCATAAGAGCAGCTGATTTGATTTTTTTTTATTCACCTACATGTATTTTGTTTTGACTTTTGCGTATGAGCTTTCAAAAGCCGTAAAAGCAAAAACAAACTGTATTTAATTTTTGACAACTCTTACGCAGAAACAAAAACAAAATACATAGGAATTTTGTAGTTGTATATGTATTTGTATAACACCACCTTGTATGGATTCGCCTTGCCTCTAAATAATTCCATAAAAAATCTTTTAAGTCAAAGCTTCAAACTTTCTAAACAAATTAAAAGTTCTGCAAATTAAAAATAAAAGGTCATCAAAATTTCTAACTTTCCAATACGAATTTAAAAAAAAATTTTGAGGTTATCATTAATTATACTATAAAAAAGTGTCAATTGAAATTCTTGTTGATTTTTTTTTATTTATAAGTATTTTCATCCAGAGCGAGTTCATTTAAGGTCATAGCATCCCATGAGCTGAATGCTTGTTCTTCTTTTTCAATTCGCTGGATTGTTTTGTTTACACAAACAAAATACTTAAGCAATACTGTGCGAGAATCCAGAAAAACATTTCACTCTCAAAATTGCACAAACAAAATACACAACGAATTCGCCTTGGTTATTTTGCTACCACATTCTTGGGAACCACCTTGAGTCTTGCCACGGCGAATTCGTACAAGGTGATAGCATCCCATGAGCTGAATGCTTGTTCTTCTCTCCGAATTCGCTAGGTTGTTTTGTTTACACAAACAAAATACTTAAGCAAACTGGGCGAATTCAGATTTTGACATTTCACACGCAAAATTACACAAACAAAATACGCAGCGGATTCGCTTTGTTTATCTTGCTATCACCTTCTATGGATCCACCTTGGTGTGTTGCAATAACAACTCATTTAATTTTTTTTATTTTTTTAAATCCATCAAATTAACATAAATTTTCTAGAAAGTTTAAAACGCTAACTTACATTTTTTTATTATAGAGACTTACTATTAATATAAATGTGAAAGTTTGTGCGTGTGTGTGAGTATAGTACTACCTTATCAGTCCCAAACGGCTGGACGGAATTGTACAATTTAACACACAAATAGCCTATAGCCGACATAAACATATAGGCTATATTTTTTTGAGAGTTGCCACCTGCTCAAAAAATTATAGTATATTAAATAAATAAGTTAAAACAATTATTACTATATGACAACTGGATGCATCTAGATATGATTCGGCACCTACATAGTAGGTAGTCCGTTTTATGAGTTATCATTAAGTCGATTTTTTAAAAGAAGTTGCCACCTACCTAAAAGATTACATTCAATTAAAACAACGGATATAATTAAATATTTCAATATGGGAAAAAGCTTAATTTCCCAGTAAAAAAAAGGTTGCCATCTGTTTAAATGTAAATTAAGTTAAATTAAAATATAAGTTATAGCTTAAAAAAAACTTTTGGAGAGCGTTGCCACCAGTTTAAAAAACTAACCAAATAATAAGTAAACTCAAGTATTGACATATGATCTCAAAGGAAGGGTGTTTAAAGAAAGTGTGTGTATATTGAAAATAACTTTGGAGGGAGTAAAAACTCAACGAAATGATTTTGTTAAAATAAATAACGCTGCATGTCAATCAAATGAAGTAGGCACAAACAAACCTTAAACATGGAAATGTGTGTAAAGATTGTTGCCATCTATTTAAAAATATTATTTTAATTCAATTTCAAAACTTATGAATTTTGTTGTGAAATAAATGCGATTATTCAACAACTTTATTGAGGAGGGTTGCCACCTGCTAAAGGGCATTGATTCAATTGAATTGACAAGGTAACTGAATTTCTACTATACTCGTCTCAAACAAAAAAGGTTTACGGAATGTTCAAATGAAGTGAGTTGCCACCTTTTAAATTATTCAAACTCAACTAAATATATAAGATAAATGAAGCACTACTATATTGGTTTAGGAAAACTTGTTTTCGGATAAATGTTGACGGGTTGCCATCAGTTCGAAAATTATATACAAATTTATTAATAACGAAGATAAAATCAGGTAAAAAAATTAAATTATTCTTCTTAATACTAATGTATACGTACATTGTCAATATTCTGGTATGTTTGAGACTTCCTTAACACTGAAAGAGTTGCTTGATTTATATAACCACCTCAATAAGTAACTACATTATCACGTTAAACCAAATGTCATGCAAGAGAAGCCGCGGATAAAAACTAGTTATAAATATTTTTGGAAAATATAACTAAAATTAATCAAGGAAATAAAACAAATACAACATTTACAATATTTTCAAAATTTGTCCACACATTTTGCTATTATTTTTATGAACAGAGGTGTATATGTAAATCTGCAGGCAGAAATACATTCAATATATACTACACATATATAAATACATATAAATATCAATACAATGTGACCGCCCAGAAGTTCAACAATAATTGTGATAAACTGCCTAAAACTGACTTGGATAAGGGAAAATACCTTGCATATCCTCACCACTGCTTGGACGATATTGCAAAAAGGGCAAGTGTAGCAAATTGCATTAGCATTGGTGACTCTTAAAGCAAACGTAGTTGTTTCTATGCTTACATAACAAATTGACAAACACACACACACACACACACACACAAGAGAAAATAAACAATTGTAATCCAGATGTATACTGTTTCAAAATTTAAGAGAACAATGCAGTTGTTTAATATGTAAAAATTTATGCAAGTCAGTTTAGGGGTCCATTAAAATGTTGGAAATATTAAAATACATTTATTTACGATTATTATGCTCGGTGAGAGGAATACTCAGGCTTTCCCTTTTCTGTCTTTATGACAGACAATTTCAATTTTATCTTAGAATAAATTCCACAGACACTGATCAAATTAAGCAGCAAAAATATGGATATGTGCTATTTAAACAGACAATTTTTTTCCAATTTAAGCAAAGTCTTCAAATTATATTTTATTTAATACCCATTTTCTGTTTCTTCTACATATATAAAATATGAGAAAAAATGTAGAATTGTTTTCGTAACTCATGATCATATTGATATTTGTCCAGACTTTAAAATTTTGATTGAAATATGACAATTATCCTTCTTCATTCCATTCGATTAGCCTCTAGTGCGTTTCTATACGAAATCGGTAAAATTCTCGGTTATAGTGATATTCATTACTACTCATTTTAAATGAAGAAAGAGCTGCACGAAATGTTATTTTCAAAAACAAACCACTTTTGGAGTCAATGTACTCAATGCACAACCAGTAGTGTGCAGAAAAATTGATATTGTTTCACAAACGTTAAACAAACAAAACAACAAAATTAAAAATTCCAATCAATCCAAAACTAAAAGAAAATCAATACATATAAAATGTAAATCTATACACCAGCATTCCTTGAGATATCCCAAGTTATCCGGTCGAACGGACGGCCAGTTAGATATGGCTTAAACGATATCTTTTTTCTTTATGTACCCTGGGCACCATACAAAACATGCTGATAAAATTGCCAATATACTCGTATTCAAAATATCAGCACTGACTGTTAAATTACCGTCCAAACGGCTGTCATGGTGCTAGCTAAAAAGAGACACTCACTACTCGCTACGCTAGCTATGCTTACACGAATGAGAGATTGAAATACCTAGTTATTCATTTTTAGCATTACTGACCGTTGAATGAACGATAAAATTGTTGTCAGTTACAGTTGCAAAAAAGAGACAATTGCAATTTAGGTTAGCTCGCTTAGGCGAGAAATAAACGTCCGAGAAATTCAAAGTAGTCTTGCAAAAACTCTGAAGTGCGTTGTTCATTTTAATATCTTTACAGAAAAACTAAAAGATAAGTTTAAAATGAAACGACACTATATTAAGATATTTAATTATATACGTATTTATTTTACAACGGCAATTGCTTACCCACAAAAAATGGTGCACGACCAGCAATTTTCACAACAAGTAAAGAACCAGCGATTTCCACCCTATGTCTACGATATTAATTCTAGCTTCATTTTTGGTATGAATTGTTGAATTTTTCACTTAGCGTGTGAATAGAAATAAATGGACAAAAGCAAACGAATAAGGAAATTCATTTGTTATAGGCCCAAACGACAAACCTTAAAATGTTCAGTACTGGAGAGTGAGCAGTCGAGCTATAGGCTTGCCTATTCGTTAATATTGATGTGCTAGAGTGAAATGTAAGATAACAAGTACATATTTGTTGATATCAGTTTTTGCATTGTGGCCCTAAGAAACTGATACCAACTTTGCTTTAACTACTGACAAAATTTTGTTAACACTGATTGCATCAGATGTATTCTCAATCGACTGTTGCTATTCTTGCAGGGCAGTTACATATGTACAATTCAAAATTTATATTATCGCTCGCTGATAAGAATAAGAATTTCTACTCGCATTCTCTTTGTATTAATTCCTGCATACGTCTCCGTCAAAAACTGTTATTTTCATTCATGCGGCTTAAGGTTTGCAAAACAAAGTAACTTTGTTATTAAATTCTTAATGTTCACTACCCTGTTAAGATCTAAACAAAATTTCATCCCACCGTAACCAAATATATTTCACATCAACAATTAAAATATTAAAGCCATATGCGAAACATCCAATTACTGTCTTAGTACGAAGGATGCCATTTTGCACAGCGATCATATGGATTAACAACAAAGTAGCAAATACACCTAACTAATTTTGTACTTCTACGAAAAAGTTATAATTAAATTTGCTTTGTTAAGAACTTGTATCAAATTTTCAGATTGAAAATTTTTCGTTCGTAGCTATTAGTTGCTACATCTGTCATTTTTCGTGCATACTCGGTAACACTAACTTTATTTATTACTCATCTGTCCGCAATTGAGTTAAGCAGTTGAAAGCAACACATCGAAAAAAATATAATTTATTTTATTAAAACCCATTTTCTACACCTCTGCAGCAAACTAGGCAAGCCAATTACGCAGAGGTGTACTATATACATACATATGTAAGTATATGTAGTTGAAAATGAAGCAACGAGTACACTCACTCAAATGTACTATATACATACTAGGTAATCTAATCATTTTTATTAAAAAGTTGAAATACTATGACGAACGTGCATGTATTGAGGCAGAACTCAGGGGTAAGTGTGGAAGATATGAGTATGAGAGCAAAAATATTCGCAAGCAAGGCTGTTTCTGCACAAGTCAGTCGAGTCAAGGCACACACACAAATACAAACATATGTACATATGTGTATCTATGTACATGGTGAATCATATGCCGCATGCTTACAGCAAGATATGAATTTATAATCTTGAGTATGAGCAAGCGCCATTTTGTTAAGCACTCTGGCAGACAGGTGAGCACGTCTTACACATTTGCCACATGCTACGCAGCTGGTTTGGCGACAAATTGGACTAACTCATTTCATTTCACACAAATGCGTATATCTGTATTATATATTATATTATACTGTGTGCGTTTATGTGTATGTGCATTCAATAGAATGGTTCATGTGCGCAAATAGACTAATTTATTTGCGTCGACGGTACGAATTTTTACTCGAAATAATACATATAACATATATTGTGAACATACGTATGTACGTATGTAAGTCCATCGGATGTGTTGGTGAAAGTCAGTGAAGACAAAATGTGACAATTATATAATAACTAATATGTAGCTCCATGTGCTCAAATTGTTAGCCCAAATCTGAGTTTGGCAAAATATTGCATCTTACTCGTATAAAAAATGTGTGAAGCATATTGACTACCACCATTCAACTAAAAACAAAAAATGTGTAGCACTAGCCAAGGTATTTTTACAGATATTATGTTGAACTTAACACTTAGTTATGTTGAACTTAACATTCCAGCCATTCTTGAACAAAATTAGTCGAAACTATTCTGCGAGAGGCGTTTCGAAACTTACGATTTACGGTACCAGCTGGCTTCACGAAGCAATCTTGATGTAAGTGTCACGGTTATGTTTAGGGTTAAGTTTTGATTTGAGATTGAGATTTGAGACAAAGTTAAAGTTGGTGTCAATATCAAATTCATGGTTAATGGCAGTATTAAGGTTAAAGTTAAAGCCACTATTAACGTCAAGGTTAAGTTCAAAATAAAATCCAAGATGATTTCACAGTTACGGTTACGATAAAGGCTAACGCTACGATTAGAGCTAAAGTTAATATTGGGGTAAACTTTACTTGCAAACTCATGTCTATGGTTATAGGTATGGGTATGGTTAAAGTTATGGTTAAGGTTATGTTTAAAGTTATGGTTAATGTTATGGTTAATATTATGGCTAAAGTTAAGATTAAAGTTGTATTTAAAGATATGGTCAATATTAAGGATATGGGTAAAAACAAAGTTAAGGTCAAGATCCCCGTTTTAGCTACGCTTAAGATTTAGACTAAAATTTAAGTCAGAGTTGAAATTAAATTAGCAACTAAGGCTAGGATTAAGGTAGATATAGAAAATGGCATGGTTAAGCTAAAAGTGCAAATTAAGGTTAAAGTTAGTAATAAAGTCAAAGTGAAGTTTAAAATCACGAGTAAAATTTAAGTGGTGGTATCGTTTAACGGTGTGGTTAATTTAAGATTAAGATTATGTTTAAGATTAAAGCTATAGCTAAAATTAAAATTACTGTGTAATTTCAAGGTTAAATTGAGGGCTAAATGTAAAACAGAAGTTCAAAGGAAGGGATCATGTATAGGTAGTAAATTTTGACCAGATATCAATGTAAGGGTTAGTGTTGAGGTAAAGTTTAAAATCAAGATTATCATCAACGTGGAACTGGGGATAAAGGTTGCAATTGAGTTTACGAACGAGTTTAAGTTTGAAGCGAAAAATGATGCTAATGATTTGCCGTTTCGAACGTAAGAGTTTGCATGATTATTTAGGCCGTTTCTTGATTAGTAGAGTTCGATATCCTGGCGGGCTAAACCGAATAAAAAATTTAACACTTTAAATTAATTAGATTTAACTGCTGATTACATAAGTCAAGTAATTTGACTATTGACCGTTCTATGCACATCACGTTTTAGGCTTTGAAATGTCTCCGTTGAGCGTGCAGAAAATGAAAAATGAATATGAAATTATTTCAAATATGCGCGTTTGAATATTCGATTATCTTGTCTGAGCCAGTTTTAGAAAATATAATCAACTCTGTCTCAGCACCACCGCATCACACCCCATTATATTCATCGTTTTCTAACACTCAATTTCACGGAAAAGGTTTTGACGGTTGAGAGAGAGAGAAATGATTGTATTAGGTGAGAACTCGATTTTTCGCTGAAAATTGTCAGTAAGCTACATATTCTAAATCTAGTATCACTAAAAGGACATGCCAGGCCTCGTGATGTAGAAAACTCTATCGATCATTATCGAAGGTACCTTGGGAACAAACAGAACAAGGCGAATTCATAACAGGTGGTGTTATAAGTACAAAAACAAAAATTTACACTAACAAAATATACGCACAATGACCGTATCATCTGGATGATCAACTTCACCTTATATTAATTCGCCTTGAAACAGAATGTGTTAGATTTATTATTTTTTTTTTGTTGTTCTTGTTGATTTTCTGTTTTCCGACAGGGAGAAATCCAATGAAGCAGATGACGGAAAATAAATATTTCTCCCGCTATTTAATAAAAATTCGTTTTTATCTATTAAATCACATTATTGTTCTTATTTTGCTTGTATATTTAACCACAACGACATGCTTCAAGCTATATACAAACGAGAGCCAGAAATTTTTCTAATGCTATCAATTTGTGCAAAAAGATGCTGCCAATCAAAATAATTTTAAAATTTCCTGTCAAATTACCAGTGCATCCACTTACCAAAATATATAAGAAACGCCAACTTACAAAAAAGCAGATCCACATACAAAGCAATTCGTTTGAAGCTTTTTGTAGAGCTACAACTGAAATGGCCAGAGTAAGGAAAATATTGAAGATAACGACATGCCAATGGCGAAGATGCATAGAAAAGTAATAGCTATGTACTGGACGCCCAATTGGATTAGTGAGCAAGCTGAAAAGAAGGCTTGCTTTATGTAAATGCAAAGTAGCGTGAAAATTTAATTTGTCTGCTTTTTGGCATTCAAATGAGATTGCATACAAGCGCTGTAAACGCCAAAGAGTTGCAGTATTGAGGTAGTTTTATAATATTTAACTAAACGCCATAACAGCTAGCACGATCGACCTTAGTGGTTTCTGTTATTGCACGCTTTAGGGAACAGTGAAACAAATAATAAAAAATATTTAAAAGTCCCGATGAAACGGAAAAATATAAACAGGTTGTATAAACAAAATCTATGTTTTATAAATAAAGTCGATCAACCTTTTTTATGGAAATATATGTATTTAGTGAAATCTTTTTACCCTGACTATTTTTGAAACACTTCATTGAACGAAAGCTTGGGAGATTATCAAAAAGCTCTGTAGGTAGATTTTAATTAGTATATAATTTACGGTATCCAGCTTTTGGTAGCTTAATAAATTGTGTTCTAGCTTTCACTAGATCAAAATCACAGAAAAGTTTTATTACGAAACGAACAACGCAGTATACGCTAAAATATCTATCTGAATTTTTTACAACTTTCAAGTTTATTGTAAAGCTTTCACTACGTTAACGAAAGATCGCACAAGTATTTGTTTATATTGGACAAAATGGCACTGAAAAGTTTATACATTAACCTTAACATTCATTTAGGAATTATAGCCTTATAGCGCAGCCAATAGTTGCAGCAAATTCGCGTGATCTTTATCCGATTTAAATCTTCGAAAAAACAACTAACTGCATATTTTTTAAACCAAATTTTCAAAGTGTGTTTGTTTTAATTTAACTTAAACTACTTTGAAGCTACTTTCTGACAAGCTTCCATATTTCTACACTTTTTAAACTGCTTTCAAAACTTTGTGATCATACAAGGGAAAAGCAAAATAGCGGACAGACATTTTTTTAATTTACAACTAATAATTTTTTAAGATCATAAGCTTTCCAAATTTGCTTTAGCGCCTTAAATAAATTCTGATACAAAATACGTATTGCCGCGACTTTCGAAAAGCTCTTATGCTTTTGCCAATACATTTCAATCACTTTTGGCATAAGTTCAAATTTTTTACAAGCTTTGAAGCTCTTATTAATGGACCAACGAATTTTTAATTAGGTTATCTTTAACATTTCAAATGCCAGCAACTTCTTACAAGTCGAAGCATGAGCTAAATAAATATTTTATGAAGCTTTCACTAATATTTTAACATGCTTTAGAGCTTTGAAATGCTTTTGAGGCGAGGTAGAAGCTTTCAATCGAAACACAAAAAACTTGGTCAGATCAAAAGCTTCCCACAGGCATACTCTGGTGCTTAGGAATGCTTTTGAGCGGAATATAAAAAACTGTTATCATCAAAAGCTCCCAAAATGCATGCGCGGGAATTTCGGAACGATTTTGAGCTTAGCTAGGGGCTTTAGCTCTTAAAAATTAAATCCAACTTTTATTTCTGCCAAACACTGGCACCAAACAGCTCGAGATAGCAAGGAATTTTTATTGTACGTATGTATGTATATTTATAAATGCATATTTGAGTTGCAAGGATTTATTTATCGCAAGTCGTGTACTTGAAAATTTCAATACAAATTCCACACACACAAATGTATGCGTATTTATGGAATTTCCATAAGCACGTGCACTAGTATATTATGTATTATATTTTGCATGAATGCCTATTGGTTTAGTTGTATACAAATAACTATTATGGAAAAGCCGCTTTGAAATAGTTTACTTTCTTGATTTGTTGTTGTAGCTTTAAGCGAAACCATTTTCCATAAATCCAATCAATCTTTTTGTAGAAAAGCAAACAGCGGCAAATATGATGCACTTCAATGATATTGAATCTATGGCTTTGAATATAATATGAATTGAATAAAGCTCTTGTGAGCCTGAGTTTTATTTTTTAAATATGTAAATACATTTGTACATATTCTTTTTTTTTCTTTGCTCACCCTGGCACACGTTCGTATCCTTGACCTAACGTCATCATTACTCGACACTCAAGCTGGTTTTCGTTGTCTGTTTGGCGCGTGCGTGTCAGTGGTAATTCTGGTTATTTGCCTTCCTCCTCCTCCTCCCCTACAGCTTCCTTTATTTCATTTTCAATATCCTTTTCCTTTTGGCAATGTTTTCATTGTATATACTTATTTATTTCTCTAACTATGCTTGAAACATTTTTTTCTTTAATTTTTTTTCGTTTCACTGACACGCTTTTGCTTTCTCTACATTCCACTCACACGCTTTTACTACTTTGCTTTTCTTACTGGCAATAAATTTTATGTAAAATAGTTTGCTTCTCTTTTTTTGTGCGAAAAAAATCCTTTGCATGTTGGCACAGCTTGGCATTGCAACGTGTGAATTATGTTGGCAGTGAAGCTTTCACTATAATAAAGTTGTTCAGGGATTTGCAGCGCTTAAATGTTGCATGTGTTCTGTGTTCATGTGTGCGTATGTATGTATGTCCGTGTGTATTATTGGTGTGACGGTATGTGGATGTTTTATTCTTCTATTTTATTTTCAATTGTGTGTACTGTTTGTGTGCCAAATAATTTAAAAAAAAAGTAAAGAAATACAAATGAAATGTATGGAAGAAGTTCTATACAAATCTGAAGTAGGTGGGAAATGTCACTAATGATCAAAAATAAGTAGGTAAGAAGTTTGTAAACAAAATATATATGTATAAGTACAACACACAAAATTATTATCTAAATTCTTTAAAAAAATTGTAGTTTAATAGGAGAAGAAATAATCTCAACATGACCGCGAGAAATTAAAAATAAGTTGAGCAGTAGTGTGATTCACTAACTCTAAACGGTACGACAATTGTTATTTTTAGCGGCAATATTTGCCGTTTGCACTAACGATTGTGCGATTCACTAACTTATTCTTAACGACACTTAACAGCTGTTTCGTTGTATTTATTCAAAGTGATAAAGAGTGGCATCTCAGTCAAACTAAATGCTAAAATAAGCGAAAAGCACAAAGAGGAATAGAAAAAAAACAAACGAATGCCTGCTGCCAAATAAAAATTTGAGCGATGTTGTTATATTTCATTAAAGTGAAATAGATATTAGTTTGTTTCAAACTACAAACACTTAAAATTCTTTATATATGTATATTGCAATGATCCATTGTAGCAGAATTCCGGACTCTTCTATGAGTGTTTTGTTAGAATAGTCATCAACTCGACTCCAAGGAATATGCGGAATAACCTGCAAATATGCCATGGTTATCGTTTTCAAACTTCGCGTTGTGCTCCAGCGTATTTAAGTTTTGCATACATATATTAAATTTTTTTTAATTATAATCATTTATCTATATATTAAAACTAAACTATATTTCTGTTTTTATACATGGATCCTTGTAAAAGTTTGCTTTTACCATTTGCATATTAATTGAATAGTAGATGTGGTGGTTGGCATAAGCCTCCTCATGATTCCTTGGTGGCAAAATTGATATGTGCGTGGAATCGACGGCTCCAATACAGCCTCCCACAAAGGGAGACGAGGCCGAAGCAAACATTTCTTTAGCAGAATGGCGTTCCACTTGGGTCATAGGAAACCTCACTTTCTGGTGAAACAACGAATCATTGACTGCATCCGTTACCCGATGAATGCCGGCTTACGGAAAACTGGCTCATGGATATTCCCCATTGTTCACCTACGAGTCGTTGATAGCAACCAGTTGCGAAGAACCTTAACGCCGCTAGAACCTACCAATATAAAAGTAAAATTTAAAATTGCATACAGGCTTAAAGATTACACGAGCTACCTGTTTCTCAGTTGATATTGCTGTTATTCTGGATCCTCTTATTTGGTTATCAAGCTGATAAATTAGGTATTCAGCCAAGTCTGGAGTTAACCGATACAGTTTTTGAAAGTCTGTTGCATTTAAATGAAAGGGATTGTCCACATCTCGGAGTAAACGTCGATCCACTGTTGGAGCGCTTACTTCTTCATCACCTCGTGATAAATCATATGCCAAATATTTAAACGGCATTATTTAATGTTCCTTTTTTAATTACAAGAAAACAAATCACTGAATTTAAAATTTTTCTTTTATTTAAATTGAAATCACGAATTTCACTTTTCTCGATTAAGTTAACAACATAAAATTTGTTGTCGTTTAGTTGTCGGTCATCGACTAGCTAACATCAACAGTTGATTGGGCGAATGCGAAAATCGTTAAAAAATGGCTACTGAATAGCAGGGTCGCTAAAATTTTGGTTAAGTTGAGTTAACCAAACGAATATCTCTAAAATAAGTTAGTGAATCGCACTACAGCTTGCATAAAACCAAACTTTAAGTATTAGAAAATTTTGATTTAAAAAAAATACACTAGAAACACGCGCATTTTTAGAAAAAGCCCATCTTTCTAAATTAAACACAAACAAAAATTATGAAAACTGTGAAAATCTTTGGCACAAAAAAAATATTCTTTTATTAGTTTTGAAAAAAAAAAATTTTTTAATTTTAAAATTGTAAGGAAAGTAGTTCTAAAATTAAATTTAAAAACAAATTTGTAACAGTTTTTTTTTATTTTTTAAAACTAATTTTTAATTACAGTAATAACTAATTAAAAAAATTGTTTTCCAAAACTTTGCAAATTTGAGTGGTCAAATATGCAAGTTTATTACAAACGAAGCCCAAAAACAACTCTACAGATTCTGAGAAACACTGACTTAACAAAAGATTATATATAAGACGTATGCATCTTCAATACATGATATACATATATGTATATACAAATTTTGAAAATATTAATTTTTTTATCTAAAAATAGTTTTATTTTCTGAAATAACCAATATTTTGTGTATGTATATTTCGCAATGAAAACAACTAAACAAATTTTATTTGTTCAAAATTCAGCGTCTTACGTTTTAGTTTTTGTTAAATTTTTTATTTTTATAACCATTTTTTTAAAAGGTGTATACTTGCTTTTTAATAGCTTTCGAATATTTTCCTTGATGGTAAAAGTTACAAAAAAAGCTGAAAAAATAAGAACATTGAAACGCACTTTAGAACAGAATTAAAAATAAATATATTTTTCCAAAAATCTTTACTATCTAAAATTTACACGACAGCTTGAGTTTTCGTGTTTTTGGAGAAAAACTCGAGAGAATTACTTTTTTTAATATTAAAAAAAAAACTAAATATTTTTGTAAAATTTTTTTGTATTTAAACATATGTTAATTTGTCGACCTATTTATTTTTATCAAAACAAAAATTAATGAGCTCAAAGCCATTTATTTATTGAGAAGTTATCCACGACAAACTTGTACTCCTTAAAAAAAATTAGAAATTGCTTGCCCAAAATAAAAAGATGAACAGTGTACAGTGTTCTTGAAAAAAAACTTTTCTTTCGCTACTTCAATCACTTTTTTTTAAACACATAGTTAATTTTCTACAAACAAACCATGCAAGTCGAAGTTATCGCATATCTCGAGACTTTTTACAAAAATTCGCCCAATAGAAAAACGTTTCAGCTAAATTTCAAAATTTTAGTTCGAACCAATAATAATTTTTCCGGCGGTGTTTCATGTTCAAAATTGACTTCTATGTAGAAGAACTAAACACCGTCAGAAAAAAAAATTACAAAAGATCAACAAGAAACTTTAGCAATTTCAACCTTGCAATTAACAAAAGTATAATTCTGTGAAAGAATAGATTCAAAATAGGAAATAAATTTGAGCTGGTAAGTAAAGGAAAGTTTGCAGTTTGGCAATTTTTTTTAAATTGAGCTAAAAATTCATATTAAATTTGGTATTTCATTTATACTTCGAATTCCTGTTGAAACTCCATAAATTTAAGACCTACAAATACAAACTAAGATCAAGAATTAACGCACGGCAATTATTTTTGCTAACCAATCAATTTCGAATGCCTTTCTATTGAGCAACTCAATTGACAGAAATTACGTAGCACTAAAATATGCACATTGAAAATGTTGTCAAATAACATTGATGGACAAGAATTTCATTGTCACAGCTAGAGTAAATTTCAAAATGCACAAATACAAAATACAAACTCAATAAAAGCATTAAACTGTAACTTGCTGAACGACATTAGACACAAGGATTAGTGGTTGGAATGTGTCGTGTAGCCTCAACTGCTCCGGCGCCCACAAATATTAATTTCAATGCTCAATTCCTGCCTACGCCAGACGCCAGTCCCACGCACCCATTCACAGCGGGGCTCTTCTCACTTGCGTTTGTCCATGTGTGCGTGACTCGTAAAGGTAACCGAAATTTGCATTTATGATTTGTTTATTTGCGACATATGATCGCTGTCGAGCCACACACTCAAAGGCAGGCAGGCAGATGGCGCCTGTTGTGAGCCTTACATTCACTTCTAACTAGTCTGCCGTATGGCCATCCGTGTGGCCCAGCTGGCTGTGACAGCTTTTAAACACTGCATTGTATTTGCAATTGACGACGCCTAAAACAATACAATGCTCGTGCAATTGACACTTGACATTGAACAACAATGCAACGGTATTTCTTGATTGACAGCAAGCATGCACCTTCGCCCATACTTATGTGATGATGTGGTTAAAATGGAAATTGTTAGTAACTCGTTAATGCCAGTCCAAATGGAAAAGCAATAAAACGAGCAACATTGTTGGATTATGGTATGCACGTACATAGCTGCCTTATCTAGCAATTTCAATTTTGTTGTCATTTTTGCATGTTTTCGAAGTGTAGACGATAGGCATGTATGTATGTATGTATGTCTTGAATGGCAATAGTTACCATTACAATAACAACGATTAATATGCAGATGCAGAAACTTTGTGAAAAGGTCTGTTGTACACTGCGTATACGCAATTTGTAGTTACATATTGGCATCAATCAAATATCACCTGAATTTGCTTTGCTTTGAAGTACAATATCAAAGGCATGGTCTGCAACATACGAAATAATTGTTCAATCCTAGAGTTCTCTTGCAAACATAATTTGCACTTGAAATTACACCAATTGTATTTGAGTCTTTCAAGTCTGCATTTTCAAATGTGTCTAGAAAAATCGGCATATTTTGCGGTTTTATGTGCTAGTTTTTCTGGGCCATGTGTTGGAAAAGGACTCTAGGGAAATACGTTCCAACATCTGCACTTAAGCTTGCCGACTGTTTTGTGGGCAGAGCCAGCTCCACGTATGCTTTTTGAAATGAAACTGTTTACGGAACTTGGGAGATGGTTGCGCTAAACGTTGAAAATTATCAAATACATGGTTGAGTGGGATTGCCATCTGTTTAAAAAATTGAAAATAAATTAATGAAAAAAATTAGGTATCACAATGCTGGTATAAAATGAAAGAGGTATATTTGGAAATATTTTTGAGGAGGATTCCCACCTTTTTACACTTTTTACTATTGTGAAACAAAACAAAAGAAGAATGTTGCCACCTTTAAACAAAAAGAAATCCAGTTTAACTAACAATTTACCTAAAATGATATTGAATTGGTTAACACCAGTTTAAGTAAAGGAGTTTAAGAAACCTTTATTTCTAAAATATTTTTATGTAGGGTTGCCATCATTTCCAAAATTTGCATTTAATTAACTTAATAATATGAATGAAATAGTTTTGGTGATGGTTTGGTGGTAGGCTTTATGCAGATTAGGAAAAGAAGAAAACTATGATCACATTGCGGCACTTTGCGGCAACTGTATCGAGAGTTGAGGAAGAAAGAAGGCTTATGTTGCGTCGGAAAAAGATAAAGGGCAAAATACGAAGAACTTCCGATGGAGGGAAATTGCTCATAAATTTTACCAGAAGGTGAGCTGCTTACAGTCGATTTTAAGAATGTCCAGACATCTGCAAAAATTAAAATGGCAGCCTAGTAACCGACATCCAGAGAATACATAAATTAGGTAGGGAGCACTTCTCCAAGCCTCTCAATAATGGCGGCAGGGAAAATGTCGGAGTAGCCAAACGGGCTACAAACGAAAAGTAAACGCTATAAATCCTACATTATGCTTTTGCTATTGTATACAAAAACATGCAAGCTAATAGCATCGGCCCTTGGAATGTTGAAGAGAAAGATTCTACGAATGATTTATTTGCATTGTATTTAAAACTTCCCGATGCGAATACCGCAGGTATGCGGTTTATTTCTTCATAGACGTAGTCCAGGCAATTAAAATTTAATTTTTTCTCGTTTTACCTTCCTAGAAATTAAACAATAAGGCTCAATCACTTTAAGTTGCTATATTATATTCGATTTTTTCTTTAGTTAACTTAACATTTCATTTATCGCCGAATTCACGATACTGTCACTATGATTTCACACACACACACACACACACAAAAATGTTCGTATAGAGTAATACAACTAAATTGTTTGTATAAGCCTAAAATCGTAATTCATAGCCTCCCCCACACAAGCTACCAGCTCTTCAAAAATGTTGTCTGTTCTGTGTCCGATGTCTTTCTATTTCCCTGCTATACTCAAGCTCATACTCATAGATACTTTGTCACTGTTATGCTTAAATTATGTTTGACTGTCCAAGGCGTCTGTCCTCTTGCCTGTCATAAATATCGCAACAATTCATACATTTTAGATTAGCTAAGGACTACTCGATTGCAGCATACTCCAAGAATACCAGCCGGCAGAGTAAACATTTGCTCCAAACTAAACGAAAACTGCAAAGCAATTTTACACAACATACATAGCATGTACGCGGTGAAAATCGGAGAAACGCAACAGTCGCAATCGTAGAGTGATAGAGAACTAACAACATTCAGACAATTTGAAAGTTGAAATATGTTGTCCAGCACGACATGTGACAAGTCGCCATCATTACGGCAGAAGATACATTTGTTGGACAAAATATGCCTGTCCTGATAGTCCATCACAGACAATGTTTGAATTCACTCTTGCTTAGGAATTTTGTATAATGCTGCACTCTTGTTGGCATAAATATTGATACGCTCCCTAACCAGCTGAGTGTCAGAATGAACGTTGTATGGTACTTGAGTTAAATATAGACAGACGTGGCTTCATTGTATCTGGTATTAAGCTGTGCATTTAATAATAATATGAAGCAGGAATTATGCAATCAAAAATAATATTAAAATAATTTTCATTGAATATTTTAAAAGAAAAACGTTCTAGAATTTTTGATTTCTTTACTCATTACTGCAATCTATGTATATCGGCCCGGGTAGTAAGCAAATATCTAGAGGTGTCATAGCCGTTTACTATTATCAATAACATGAGAAAATACAATACTTCTGATTTACTATTATTTCTATAGTTTAAGTAAATAAAACGTTATCGATATTATTCAAAACTTGTCATATCAATATTATCCAAATTAGTATTTTTATCGATGCCACTTTTAATAGATTACTGGCTACAGATATAGTTTTTGTTGGTATTGAAATCACTGTCGATATCATAATAGGTATCATTGCTAATATCATTATCGAAATAATTATCGTTATCGGTGTAATTATCGACAAAAGTATCGTTTCTGCTGTTAATATAATTTTCACAGTTTTGAATATGATTATTGAAATTAATAGCGTTTTAGCATAACTATCGAAATTACCATCGTTATCGATATCAATATTGAAATTGTTATTGTTATAAAAATTGGCATTGCTATCGTTATCGATACCACTTTAAAAACATACTGCTTTACCTAAATTTATATAAGTGTTTTTATGTTGGTAGTGTTGATGTCATTATAAAAGAAATTTTTCGTTATCGATATTATTACTTTAACTACATTTGTTTTTTCAGATATAATTATCATTAGTATTGGCATAACTTTCGAATTTATAACCCTTTTTGATATCAATATTGCTATCGTTATTGAAATCATTTTAAACGAAGCAGTTTTAACGAAACATTTAAATACTGTCGTTATTGATGTCAAATATCAGCGAAGAATTCAAAAAAATAAAAATACTGATTTTGTTAGTTGTTCAAATTGTTATCGTTATTAATATGCTTTACAAAATTGATATTAGTAAACATATGATTAACAGAAATGTTGATTGTCGTTAACGCAAGTATTAAGATAAATCCATTTTGATTGCTACTACCTAAATAAATTTCGCTTGGGGAACCAAATATCATACATATAAAAAAAAAGTAATAAAGTATATCGAAAGATTCTTTGCCAACAGATTACATTATCTTTGTGCATAAATGACACGATGACGGTCGAACTAAGATTGCCTTGCAATTTCTCATATTTTGTATAACCCTTATGCTATCTGTTGTTTTAATATGCACATTTTTTAGTTGCTTTTGTAAACAAAAAAAAAAGTGCATAGTATGACAAGTGATGTTACTCATACGCCCTGGCTGCGCAAAATTTCTTTTTCGCACGTTGTTAAATTTTTTCCTAATCCTGCCTGCTGAAAATTCTCAAGTGGATTGGCCTTGACTTTTGGCGCTTGAGTTGTTAAGTCAAATGAAGTTACTTTACAGAGCTGCAAAGGAAATTCGCAAATGCATGAGAATATATACCAATTTGTACTCGTACATCTTGCATATATGCGAAAAGTCATTTTTCACTCGAAAAACTCATAGGCTGTTGTTTTCCGATTTTTTTTTCATTTTGCATTCTGTTGCTTTGATTTGATTTTGATTCTCAGCAAAAGTTCATCAAAATATTTAAATGCAATTGGATTTCATACCTTCTTTACACTTGCAGCATTTCTCAAAAAAAATGTTCACACTCTTTGGTCCACACCACTCTTTTGACACCATTTTTTTTTACTACTATTTTTCATTTTTCTTGCATTACCAATTCAATTTCACTACACATTCGAGTTAAGCAACAACGCAGACCAAAACGAAATGAAATGTCAATGTCAATGACGACGTGGTGTGGCGTTAGTTGTACTTTGCTGTCGTCGTGGTGGTCGCTGCTGTTACTGCTGCTGCTCCTGCCGCTTAGTGCGAAAAGGCTCCCAGTTCAGCCTTTGGCAATGGTAATGGCTGGCAATGGCAAGGACGTTTGAATGAATATTCGCATTGGGAATGTATAGTAGGAATGTGGCAATACATGCTTTTTCACATTTTCTTATAGTTGTTGTACTTTAGCATCCTTCCATTTCATTACTATTGCATTTGCTGCTGATACTGTTATATCCTTCTTTCTTTTTTTTTTTTGTTGCCTTTTGACACTGGTTGCCCTTGTCTGCTGCATTTTAAACTCGATTGGCATTGTTTGACTTTGGTTTTATTGTGTTTACTTTGGATTGCCCAGCATTGGTAGCGCTGTTTGGATCACTTACATAGCTGTGCGAGTATGTTTGTCTAACTGACTATTTGTGTTTGTGTTTCGTCTTTAACATATCCACTTATTTAACTTACTGTTGATGTGCGGCTGTATCTAGTTAAATTTCCCTTCTTTTTTTTTACTCAACACCCTTGCATTTTTTTCATCTAAACATTTTTTTTTTGCATTCAGCAATAGCTGAGTTTTGCTTTTCCCTCTGACGTCTGCTTTGCGTTTTTAATTATTCAACAAAATGCAATTCCGCAGTTAATTGAGATCTGCGTAGATGTATCTACATAAATACGCAAATATACAAACACGCAGAGGATGAGATACAGTAAATAATAAACGAGCTGTAGTGAAAAGGAATTACACAAAGTACATGAAATGAAATGAAATTTTCACTCAGTGAATTCTAAAAGGAAAATTGCTAATTGTTGAAATATGATTTAAATTTGCATTCTTAATTATTTTTTGGAGATGCTACGCTTGTTTGAAAATTATATTTTTTTCATTTTGCATAACCATTTTAAAGCCAACTCAGTGGACGGAGGCTGGACGAGATCAGGCCACTAGACTTTAGGGACTAAATGGGAACTATAAATCATCGTGTGTCACAAAACAGCTGTAGGTTTTTTAAATCGAAGACGACCTACAGCTATTTCGAACAATTCTGCACGAAAGCGGAAACTTGTTGTCAAAACAGAGTTTAAGGGTGGTGTTGACCAGCAGTCATAAAATTTATTACCGGCTAAACTTACGTTTTCAGCAAGGGTGAAATGCATTTCATCATGTTCTAGGTCATTGAGAGGATGGGGGATTTGAAATATAGTACGTTATATTACTCTGTTAAAAATTCAATCAGAAGAACTCACAATAAGTCCACTCACCTTAGATCATTTTTTATGAGATTGAGGGCATTCTACAATAGTTCGCCAAGAGATTGAATATGTCTTTCCCCCAATGAGAATGCCTCTTGTTAAAAGTTTAATTACGAATGCAGCATTCATCTCTGAAAGAAAATACATTTTCTCAAGAAGAGCCTAATGAACTTTACTATGGACCTGCTCATACCCACTTGTAGTAAGGAGTTGGTAAGGGTTTCTGTGAATTCTGCGAGATCTAGTCCTTGTTAAATTTTAAAGGGAATGTTTTAAAGGGCGACGTTAGACTTATAGGTCTAAAGGCCCTTAACTTTAGATGAGAGACTCTGTCCCTTTTAGTTATGAATATCTCTTTCATCGTAGTTCATTCGTGCGGGATATGGGCGAGGTGTAGGCATGCCTTACAGAATTTTGTCAGCAATAGACTGCCAGAAATGGCAACAAACTGATTATTTTCATGATCAAATGTCAAATGATACTAAACAAAAATATCATGACAATCGTACGCATTGTTTATCATCAAATCCACACTGAAAAAATAATGGCCCATGTAGTGCTTTTCTAATCATATGTTATTTTGGCAATCACAGCCCTTTCTCTTTGGATATTTTAACAAAAAGTCAGTATCATATCTTTGCGGAACGAAATAAAACGTTTTATACCTGAATAGTGAGAGTTTATTTAAAACAAGTTGCGGGTCGACCTGAAGCATCCACCTCGCCAGCGGTATGCAAGTTTGTGCAAAAAGTTCTTGAGACTGGCATTCTAGGGGCCATCGACTCTGCCATCGTACGAAAAATCCATAAAAATCAACTGCATAAATGAAATATTATTCCATGGATAAATGAAATGTTAATTTTTTTAATTATTTTTTTACTCAAAAAAACCTACATATTTTATAGGCGCGAAATATTATACCGCAAGTTGTCCCTAAGGCCGTGATTTGATAAGACAAATTTGAAAACTCTTTCCATTTTTGAGGATTTTCTAAATATATGTAACAGAAGTGCCCATTTTCAAAATATATTTTTCTAACAATTTTCAATTTCCTTTTATGGTATTGATTTTGCTCTAACTTTTCCCGTTTCTAACTTAAACTATTTATTAAACTTCATCATCATCAATTTTTCCCATCACCATATTGCACTGAAGGGCGCGTAAATTACGTGATTGAAATATTTACTGCAGCTTTGGTTTATAATTAAAAGCAAAAACAAAAACAAAAAACCGATTGCCCATGAGTTTGCATAATACTTACATATGTATATGAGCAATGTTAGCAAATGTATAAAATATTTTCTAATACAAAGCAGAACCCAGTAGAAAAGAATAGTGGGGAATAATCCAAGCAATTTCAACACTCAAGGAGTGGAATTTCGAATGTTCAGTCTCTCATATTTGTAGTGGGTTTTGAAAAGGGTATGGACTACTCACCACTCGTTTGGTAGTGAAAATCTCGAAGCAGTTCAGAGCATTAAGGGAAGTCAGAAGTTAAACAAATTTTACTCAGTGCCGCCGCTGGAACCGTAAAACCAGTCGACGTTAGTGTTTCTAACAGAAATGTATTTCAAATGTTTTCCAATTGATTGGCTCTAACTGAGCATTAAAAGTACATGCTTGAAAATTATACGCTGTAACTTTCTTTACTTTTCTACCTTCTCAATTTTACTCACTGGGCTGGCTGTATCGACTATTTTAACAGCGACGTCTGCCATTCAACTGATTGCTTTGCTTTTATTGTATTTATTCGCGCATACACTTTATGTGCACTTTTACTAAATGTGAACATAAAAATGGATTTATGCAATTTATGTATTTTTCAACAATCAATTCTTATTTATGATGGCGCGCACTCAAATCGACCATCAATTAAAATAAATGCCGACAATGCAAATAAAAATGTTTTAACAAAAGTTGCAACAACAATAACAATAACAACCACATGCACAACCAATTCCATTAAGACTAAACAACTTTTGACGAGTAGTGGTAGGAAATGAATATAAAATAACGAGCAAATTCTTTTATTTAGGAAATAAATTTTCATAAAATTGCAAATTTAAAATTTTTTTTTAATTTTTGTGAAATATGCTAATATCGAAACTACAGAAACGTTCGAATGAACGTTAGCTGCGTATGAAAATCTGGAGCAATTAATTAGTTCTAATACTAATATAAGTATTTTAAAAACAATATTGCAAATGAGAACAAAAAAGCGAAAGCTTTGCATGGCGGTAACAATATACACAAAAAAAATTCGCAACGCTATCGCTAAAAAATAATATCGAAAATTATGTCAACAACGTATATATCAAATACGATTATGAAGGAAAACGATATTTTTAACGATACAAAAAAGCTGAAGATTTTCTACACGTTAAAAATATTGCCTAAAATATGGGCAAAAACATTGACGTAGATATCGATAACGATATCGATGTCGATAAAAATAAATACGAATATGAATTGAAAACTATATTTTTACCGTTAACGAAAGATGGTCATGGCGATGACAATATTTACAAAAACATCAACGAAGATATCGATAACGATGTCAATCTCCATAACAAGAAATACATCAAAGTGGAATATAAATTAATAACAATTTTTTATTATGATAATGAAGAAACTAAAGGTTGTGATAGCGAGAACGATATTGACAAGAATATTGGAAACTAACTACATGGATAAAAGGAAAATATCAATAGCGATATATACGTATATATATCATATACGAATCTAAATTAAAAACGATATGTTTAACGGCAATGGAAAACCTAAAGATTTTCACATATTGACAAAAATATAGCAAACGATATCGCTAAAACATGATATCGATAACGATATCATTTTCGATAACAATTAATATATGGAATACAAGTATGAACTGAAAACGGTAAAGATTTCCATAGAGATACAAATTTTCCCAAACACATTGGAGAATATATCGTAAACGATGTGAATTTCGATGGCAATATCAATATTTTTTTATGAAACGGAAAAACTAAAAGTTGTCACGGCGATAAAAAAAATGTCGATATCGATATATAAGGTGTATATTTAAACGATTTTAACTCATCCCTTGTCAAAACTAAATATAACGATAGTTATAAGGATATCGACCGCGAGCACAAATATCACGTTAAAATACTTCAATTTATTTTAATTTATTGACAGATTTTATAATTGAAAGTACTTAACTTCATCGTAATTTGCTTATATATTCGGAAATGAGGCATAAATTAAGATAATATGCCTTTATACCCATTTCTTGAATTGCCTAGCAATTAAGATCTCGAAGTGAAGCTGGATGCACTCGCAATAATATTTATTATCACTATCATTATCCGTTATGATATCGTTATTATTTTGTTATTACTATCGATAAGGTTTCGGCATAAATTGGTTTTCTAATTCATCCAAATACCATAGTAGTCTGATAAGAATATCAGCACACATCACCAACTAATTCTAATCAATTTTAAATGGGCCAAAGTTGCGGAAACATCAAAAGAATTTTCCCTAACTTTTTTCAAATTAACTTCACATACAATTTATTCAAAATGTACTGCTACCACTTCCTACATAAACTTTACAAATTACGTGTAAATATGTCTAAATATATGTACATGGACAGATTTGTGTTCGTTTTTAATAACTTCAATAAGCTCCAATGCCTATAGATTCTTTGATCTTTATGCCAGTTAATTGGCTTTTTAACTAACTCTCGCTAAGTATATCCCTGGCCGGTAAAGCTGGCAAGTTGCTGTGGATTTTTCGATTTGGTTTTTCCATAACTTTTTTTTATCCACTATTTTTCGGTAAGCAACAAGATTATGAAAGAGGAAGTGAAAACAAAAAATTGAGAAAAGAACGTATGTGAATAGCGAGTAAAAAAATACGAATAATTTCCCTATGCCCTGTAGGAAAACTAAGAGTCATCAAACGTGTTTTGTTTTCAGTTTCTACGGAAACTAAATCTTTCTTGCGATAGTTCGGCTGATGAAATATATTTCGTCCTTTCTTGCATTTCTTCGACGGTTTTCATAAGTTATTCCTCTAAGAGTTTACCCGCTAGGTGGCGCGTAAGTCTGGTATTTAGAAAAGCCGTATTTATTGCCCAATTTAATTAAACTTTACAGCGAATCTAGTAATAATAAATAATTTTCCACGAATTATATTCGTTAGATGGCGTATTCGTTAGGTGGCAATGCAGGAAACGATAGTGCATCATTTCTTAAGAGGGGTTGTCAAAATGGTCAGATTTAGCTACTTGAAATTTTGTATGCAAAACGCCGACAAAAATTCTTGGAAAAAACTATAATATTCAGCGTAGCCCAGAAAATTTAAGCGCCGAAATCTAGCTACTGGAATAGCTTTCGTATTAGAGTCAATTACTTTTGTAAATATTTATTTTTTTTTACCTCACCTTCAGAATTTCAAATGTTTTATTGTAAAAAACTCTTTATTTTTTCTATTTATTTTCTTATCGTTTTATTTAGCTTATTTCATCTATATTCTCTCCGGCTTCTGTTTTTGACCGAAAGCTGATAAAGATGATTAGATATGACAGCATACGCTAGTATCCACCTTCGATTTGTCGACGAATAGTTTGCATCGCACTATTGAAGTGAAACTTCTTTAGCGGCATGAGAGTTGTTTTTTAAGGTCGTGTCGCGAGGTCGAGCCACGATGTCACGTCACAAAATCGCGTCATACAGTCGTATCATTAAGTCGCAACACGACGCTTTTGCGATATAGAACAAACACACACATCGCTGTCCATAAGTACAAGTGAATATATGAATGTGTGTGTACATTTGAAGCACGGGACTATACAGGCCCTGATCGGGATCATTTTGGGACAATTTTGGGACTGGTTATTACGGAACCGCTTCAGAACTATTTCGGGTCTATCTCAAGATCACTTAAAGACTATTTTGGGGCTAGTTTGAAACTAGTTCAGGACTAGTTTTGCTCACTTCGGGCATAGTTGAGGGCGGCCAGTTTGGGACTTGCCCGGGAAAATTTCTGGGTTGGTTCCCAACTGATCCCAAACTAATACTGAAGTGATGCAGAAATGGCCCCGAACTAGACCCGAATTGGTTCTGAAATAATTCCGTATTTCCAGACTTCAAAAAATGTTTACATGGAAATTTTCTGAAAATTAAAAAGTTTAATAAATTTTTTTTTTTTTTAATTTGTCAAATTTTCAATATATTTTGTCAATACATTTCCAATACTCGTATATTGCCAATTCATGTTGCTACAAATTATCTAAAAAAAAATTCAAAACTCAACACCGTTAAGGGTCTTATTAATTTTTTATAGTAATTTTCGGTATCAGCGAACTTAAAAAAATAAGAATTTACATCCATCTCAACTTCCCATAAGAAATTAAATGTTAATCTCCAGGGGTGGTTGGAAGTGGGGAAAATCTAGATATATTGGTATCTAGCCTTTGGTTCCCTTTCCACTTTTTTCTGTGATTTCATTCACTCTAGTTCACTAAGCTTGTGTTTTTTGGTTCAATTAAAAAATAACAGCTTTCCAAGCAATTATTTATATAGTTTATTTTCTTTTATCATCACCAATGAAAACATTAACGAATATGTTTGTCAAAGCGCATGTCGATGTCGATGGGGTTTTTTAAAATACCATTACTTTTCATTGTCAAATCCAAGCCGCCACCACCCGGCTGGCGGTTAGACCACGACCACAGATACAGAGCGCAGAACTGATGGTTGAGTGCAATTTTTATCAAACCAGATTTTTTTCTTTTTTGTTTTTCATTGCTTTCTATTAATTTTAATTTCAAGCATTTATTTTTCGTTTACTTACTATCTATTTTCGTTTTGTTCTCCTTTATTGTCATTTGTTATTTTATATAGAGAGTTTTTCTTCTTTTTTTTTACTTTTTTATACCCCACTCCAAATGTCCTTCCTTACCTCATCAATTTAAATGCCACACTATTCCCTCAGTCTAGCCCACTGCCTTTTCTATTTTCTTGCTTGCTTCGTTTCCATTCTTACTCTCGACAATTGTTTACTTTGATTTGTAAGTGACATTTATCTTCCTCTGGCATCCGATGTCACTATGACCTCTGAGGCAAACGCAAAAGCAAACACACACGCACACCAGTGCATTGCACATTTACTCCCACTCATTCTAAGGGACCATATGGCCCTACTTGGGGTCAATGATAGCCGTAAATATTTTTTTGTCACAAATTTAACAAAGCGTTAACATTTCAACTTGTTTTGATTATCTCATCTTGTTGGTTTAGTTTTCGTGCATTCACTTTACTACGGGTATTCGCAACAGAATTTATTTCAATTGTTGTGCGCGCCGAATGGTCTGAATTTTTTTGTAATTTTCTTGATGTTATTTATCCATCAACGTGCAGTTTCAATTCGCAATTGTGTTTATTTTTCTTTTCATTTGTTTTTTGCTCTATGTCCTTGCTCATCTGCTCATTCCCATTAACTTAACAATTATTTCTTGATTTTTATTATTGCTCGGTTCTATAGTACCGCCTGTCAAACGAATTCGACTACATTCAATTTACCAAAGTCTGTTTTGAACTGTCACCTAATATATTTATATTTTTTTGCTCTCCATGCATTGCAATATCTGCCATGGTTCTTGTCTTTTATTTGATCTCCGCCTCTTTTGCCTATAGTTATCCATCTCATGGTTTCATTTTTTCACTTCCTTTCCTTCTTGTTAGCACGAGTATACAATGATTGTCTATTATTTGTACGTGTGTAACCATCAACTCTCAACCCATTGTCATCCTTCACCCCCCTTTCGCGCTTAGCCGAACAACAGTAACTCATATATCAAATTGCTACCTTTTGTCAAACTATGTATGTGTGTGGGTAGTGTCCTGCCCCTCTCTCCATTACTTAAACTTACAAATAATGTTTGTTTTTCTTTTATTAATTTCATTATACTGCTGTCGGCTTCATCTTTCTTGTTTCCGTTTGTTTCTACTAACTTAGCATTACCATCACCCCAACAGTTTCTCTTCGTTGTCGCATGATGAATTGTTACTGTCACTGTTCAACTTGGAAGTTGTTTGTTGTGTATTGCGGTTCTATTGTGGCTGATGTTTTGTTTGTTTAGTGAAATTTTATTTAATGCACGATTTGTTAAAAAAAATAAAATATGTCAGACATGACACTTGACAACGAATTATCATTTTATTAGTTTATGCCTTTTCTCCATTTATATATTTTTATTTGTGAACGAACTTATACAGTAGAGCCGCTATTCAAAGAGGCGCCTAGCGTTAGATATATTTTTTTAACGGCAATAGCGGCATTTATGCTACGACCGCAAAAATATTTCTTATACTCAGAGGAATCAGCATTTGGACGCCAGCCTGCTATGGTATTACAATGATTGTCGCAGATATTACAAAATAATGCCTTAACCCTGGCCAGTTTTGAATGGGACCAAGATATGGCCGTCTATGCCGATAGCAGATTCAAAAACACTTGATACTCGGTGTCTATTCAACGGACTTGTCAGATAATAGATATTACGGGCTTCCAACTGCAGATTTTTTTCATGGCTAGTGCGGATATTCATCAAAAAAAAAACAGCGCGGTTCCAGTTGTCAACTTTATTTCTGTTTATCGAGCTGCACTGAAAGCAATTTGACACTAAAGGCTCTTTGGCGATCTGCTTCGAGTCCAAACAACTTTGCTAATTGTCTTAACTACCCGAAGTTGCGCCAATTATTCACACTAAGTATGCGCAGGTGCTTCTTTCTTTGAACCTTCCATTGTGCTACCAAGCGAGCCCACCTGCTTCTGTTAAGCCGCTTATAGAGCAGGAGCAGCATCATCATCTACAAATACGACTTGCTCACGTCAGTGCTATTGTTGAATTTTTATGCGTATGATTATGACTTTGTAAATATTTGGCAGTTCATCATTTGATCTGATTCGTCCTACCATTTTCGTCCACAGCGCGAGTAGATCTAGTGCAGTGTAGTTCTTTCGAAAGTCCCAAAAAAAGGCGAAAGCCATTTATCTCATCCTTCGCCTAAAAGTTGATCCAACGAAGGCACTTTATATATCACAGAATGTCAGAAGCTTCGTTGAGTTTAGGTCGACTATTCAATCTAAAAAAGTACTTATTGAAGAATTGATTGCGCGTTCTGGTCAGGGCGGTACTGGGGTAATGATATAACGGATTTTTCAATAGGAACGCTACAAAAGTTTTTTTAAATAAAACAAAAACGGTTTGGGATATGAATTAAATTCTTTATTCCTGTGAAAGTACATTTGATGCCATTATGTATGGAACTCGATTTCTTTTGCATGGGCACCACGGGCACGCTTGCAGAAGTCCAGACGCTGAACCCAATTTTCGACGGTTTTCAAGCATAAATCGGCCGATACTGCTGCAATTTCACATTCGATATTCGCACGAAGTTCATCAATCGTCGCTGGCATGTTGGCATAGACCATAGATTTGCCGTAGCCCCACAGGAAATAGTCTAACGGCGTCAAATCGAACGACCGAGGCGGACAATTGGCTGGGCCATTTCTTAAGATAACACGTTCACCAAACTTTGTTTTCAATAAATCGATTGCGACATTCGCTGTGTGGCTTGTGGCGCCGTTCTGTTGGCACCACATATTGTCCAAGTCCATATCATCCGATTCGGACCAAAAATGTTCGGTTATCATTGAGCGGCAGCGATTCCCATTCACAGTAACGTGCCGGTCTTGATTATCAGGGCCAGAAATGACGACGACCATAAATTGGACGTAGCGCTTTTAAAGTTGAGGCCATTGACTCCGAATTTCGGTAGTAAATTTTAATAATTTCGACTCGTTGTTGGATCGTATATATTTCCATGATGAAATGGCAAAACTTACTGAAGAGAAATGTCAAAAGAGCGGGAAAAAATATGGCTTCGTTTGCTGTCATTATCGGTCTACTTTTGCGCGTACCTATTGCCAGATCCTATACATACCTGCAGATTCGACAAAAATCGTTGTTGGGTTCCCATAAAACAGCGATCAGTTATTATTACTGAGAGAGGATTTTATTGTCCCCTTGATATTTTCCACATTTGTGTGTTCAGTCTTTAAACTGTGTTTGCTGGTGGTTAGAGATACTTATAGCGTGGATCTTGAGCAGAATAAACTACAAATATTTCAATCCCTTCATTGTCAACTCGTCGGCTATGGAGTCATAGAGTATTTGTAAGTGTGCAGCTCGAGAGCTGGATGGCATTTATTCTGCTCGCATAGTAGTAGGGCAAAAATTTGCAATTGGCATCCATCAGTGGAAGGTTATATATTAATTCCAGAGATTTGAGGCTTTTTTTATTTTGGCGTAGAATACGTCTTACCTTACGGTATGGGCACCAATGTCAGGTTTTTATTGTTGTAATCTCTATTTCTTTAATTATAAGGAAACGGCTCGATTAATTTTTTTTTTTTTTTTTTGTAGTCAAATGAAGATGTTAGCTTTCGTTTGACATACATTTCATGTTGGTTGATATCTTCCTAATATTTAAATTTCTCAAATGAAAATTGTATAAACACATGCACACAAATATGTGTGTGGTGTTTGGTTGAGTGTTTGCTGTTGGGCGATTTAAATGTACTCGTGCAGCCCTTTCTTTGTATTGCATAATTTTAGGCGGGCAAGTTAAAGTAGAGTAAAAGAAGAGAAAATGCTGCCAAGCACTGCAAAAAAAATAATAAAATTGATTCGCGTATGTTATTTATCATTTATCTTTACTATTGATAACAGCCATTGACTTCGTTTTTGCGAGAAATTTAATTGATAATTTAAAAACATTTTTATCCTATTTTTCCTATCATAAGCTTATGTATATCATCCAAAGTAACTATCAAATAAAGAAATTCATTTGCTTGTATTATTTATCATTTATTGTTACATTTGTTTTCTGTCTTATCGGATGGCGTATTCTACGTTAAACTTAATGACCGTGTCTCTGACACAGCCTGCTTCTTTTTTTTTTTGGCATATAGCCGTATTACAGACGTACAGAACATTAATGGTATTTTTGAAGCGGTCTTCGATGTTTCGCTTCCAGTTGAGTTTCCTTGCCTAGAGTAACTCCAGGGTGCTTGACCTCGTGGTCCCATTAAAAAATTAACTTTTAGACAAAAACAACACTTAATTCAGTTTTCTTTTCGTACAAAGCTCTTAATATCCCTCCAACTCTATTTAGCAAAATGTTTTCAATTACGTGAGTATAAAAGGACTTTTTTGTTTTTCCGTTAAAATAAAAAAAAACCAGCATTCATGTCCTTTCGATTATTTTCATTAACTAGTTGACCGTTATTATCTAGCCACATTCAACTTTAATCTCATAACTTTAGCAACTGTCACATGAAAACAATGGCAACTTTCAACTGTCAACAATAGAAAAATAATAACAAAATTGAAAAGAATGTTAGGAACGGAGTATTTAATACAATATAGACATGAAAAAAAGTCAACTTCGTACATACAAGTGTGGCTATCGCTTCCCTCAATTACTCACCCTTTATTTTTACATTCATAAATAAAATGTCCTCTTGACGCGCTCTTTCAACTGTCAAACAATTATCATTTAGCTATTCGTTCTTCATTTATTTCGCGTGAATGTATTTTATATATTTTTATCGCTACACTGCATGACATCTATGGCTTTAAATGCATTCGACCAATCATTTGAACAAATGCTTACTATATGTATACATATGTATATTCTCTTCAAGATTCAATGCTGACTATGAAAACATACTACGCTTCTCTACACAATTCCCACCACACACACATTCAATATCACCACACTCATACGTATCATCTCATTTCGCTCTGGTAACTCCCTTGTTGGTGTCAACAATGTATTAAGCTTACAAATGTTATCATAACAAGCTTACAACACCAACAATAACTTTACCAATCAACAACAAATATAATGGTTAAATAGAGACAATAATGTCAGCAAAAAAATAATAATCACACTCCATCTACAATACCAACACTACCCACAATAACTACGAAATCCATTTGCAATAATTACAATAACTTTTGCGATTTCTCTTTTATTTGTATTTGTTTTAATAGCGCTTTCATTAATTTTGCCACAACTCCATGGTCGGCTCTACACCCACGTTGGTAATAAAGTATTGAACAATTCGAATAATTCGAATAATATCAATAAACTCTCCCAAGGGTGTAGGGCTGTCTGACAGCACTTCGGGTTTTGTGAGTAAGCGAGCTGGAAAGTAGAATGAACGTTGACAAAAATATTTGTCTGCGAGTACGAGTAACTAACATTTGTATAAGGTTCACTTGAAAAAAAACAACAAAAACAAAGTTTGTCTCATGAAAAAATAAAGAGTGAAAAAAATTTACATAATTTTTTTTTTTACTGAAACTTTGTTAGCGGCTGTAATGAATTGAAAAAATTACGAAAAATTTTTTAACAACATGTATGTACTAAAAAAAATTTTATGTACACTTTTTACTGAACAATGTTCTGTATTCACTTTTTATTGCCGATTGTATGTGTCCATCTTTTTATGTTTCATTTTTAAAAGCCTCCCTTTCTTTGAATCAAATTATATGTCTATCTGTTACTGCCAAGCTTTCATATACAGAAAAAGCTTATTTTTAAACTCAAATGGGGTGTTATATATTATGAGGGGAAATTTTTCTTAAATATCAAAAGATTACGGAAATTCGTACCCAAACAAATCATCCTATACCTAATCGGAAGCAACTACCAAAAACTAAGAAAAAATGTTTTTAAATATTTTTCACTTTAAAACCAGGAAGTAATGTACCAAAACACAAATTTTTTTCAAAAATAGTATATTTTAAAAAAAATCTCTACATTTTTTTTAAAAAGCTCAAAAAAAAAGCATTTTCAAAACTAACATTCTAAAAGTTCATTCTAAATTAATTTTAATATTTACATAACATTACCTGCAATTTTAAACAATATATAAATTTAAAAAGGGTTATTAAGAAACAATTTTGTACATTTGTGTACAGATGTTGTTCAATTTTTCAAAACACATCATTATTTTCGAAAATAGTAAAAATACTAAGTAAAATGTTTTTTTTGTGTAATTTCTTTTTAAAATTTTAAATTAAAACCTGAAGCGTATAAAATATTTGAACAGTTTCGAAATTGTCGCATAGTATATACATATGTATGTAGTATATTTGTACACAAATGATGTTCCATTTTTTAAAATACATCATTGTTTTCAAAAAGAGCTAAAAAAAAAGCTAAAATTTAAATTTTATATACAATCATTTTTGTTTAGGTAATTTCTTTCAATATTATGAATTATGCAATATTTTGTAAAATAATTTAATTTTGAATTAAATATATATAATGCTTCCAAAAAATTTGAACAGTTCCTATATTGTCGCAAATTAAATATGCAATATTTTTAAAGTTTTTTTTAAATTTACTTTCGACTTTTATAAAATATCTCCCAAAATTTAAGGAAATTTATAATTTAAAAAAATTTATTCAGAAGCAAATTTTTTCTTCGGAAATAGTATAAATTACGCACAGATTTTGTTAGAATTAACAAAAAAAAAACACTTCCCGAAAAAATCGAAAACATTTCTATAATAATTTTTGAAGTTATAATTATATAATTCATAATTGGATAATTTTTCATTAAACTTATTAAACTCTTTTATATTTTTTTTCTAATTTAAAATTAATCAAATTAAAAAAATTAAATTATGTAAAAAATTTTCAAATCATTTTTTTCTTTGTGTTTTCAATTTCTTTAAAGTCTGGTAAATATACTAAAGAATTTCTAAATTTGTCCAATTTGTACTGGACTAATATTTATTATTAATAAAGTTTTTTTTAATTGCTATTGGTTTTCATAAAAATCTTAAAAATTTGTAATTTCAAAATGTTTCAAAACACTTTTTTCATAATCTTCGAAAAGGTAAAATACTAAAATTTGTTATTTTATAATTTTCTTTATACATTTACCACTTAATTTTATTTTCAACACTACTGCATACAAGCATAACGAAAATTAAAAAAAAAAATTTTATAATATTTTAAAACTAAATTTTTAATTCAATATTTCTACGTTTGTAAATGATGGCTGAAAATTTAACATATTTTCTTGACAATTACAAAATATCCAACATTCAACATTTTTTTTCGAATGTTATTTTGTATTTAGTCGCCTAACGTCGTATGTGCTTTCGTGTTTAGTCGTTCTTTCAAATGCTTTCCAGTAGCTTTAACGATGATATTTTGTTATCGGTAACGATATTTATAATACTAATGACTATAGCCAAAGTTAATCGATATTATTGTATGTATCGCTCATTGATACCGTAACCTCAATCGATATTATTTTGGAATTGTATTTGTATTGTATTTGTTCGCTATAGCGATATCGTTTAGAGCTATCGATTACGATAACGATAACCCTTTTTTATCATTTTGTATGTAAAGTAGTTTTCGAATTTTATCTTTATTTCTTTTTAATTCGCCTCACTTTTGTTTTGATATGGTTATCGTTATCCTTACACCGAATTTGTTATCGGTAAATATATAAATGAAACAAAGAAAAACATTAGCCCACGGTGTCGCAAACCGGTTAGAATGGAGTGGATAGATGGGGCCAAACAAATGTTGCAAAGTTTTCTTAGATCAAATATCAAAGATTACTGTTACTGCAACAAGTCAAAGTTCAATAACATCTTCAAGAAATGCCTAGATCTACTAGAGTAAATAGTTACAAAAACTACATAATTTACTGCACAAATAAAGCCCCAGACAGACTACTTTAGCAGGAATCGTCTACCAAAACTCAATCGATTTCCAAACAATCGGATTCTGCCTCTTCTACCGCATATCATCTGGCTCCGTGTACCAACCAATACAAATGGGAGTTGACCGCTCCCGTTTCGTCTACACATCGCATAATTGAAGTAGTGTAAAATATATTTTTTATGACTGTTTCGTGTGAATCGTGGCGGATGGTTGGTTGGCGGAAAGCAGATGTCGACTAAAGATCGACGGGTGAGTAGGTGTACGGTTAGTTGTAATTAAAAGAACCTTTTAAGCCATTCTGGCCACAGACAGTGCAACAATTAAAACAGTCAACGCAGACAATATAATACAATACATTGCATGTAGTGCGGTATGTGCGTGCGTGTGTATAATAAAAACATATGTAGCAGCGGTACATAAATGAAAAAGAGTGGCAGCCTACAAGCATATGCGGCTTTACACGAAATGGGCCGCATCCGAACAACAGACAATAACAATAATAGGCAACAATGCAACGACGTTGACAATGACAATGAATAGGTGCACATGCACGCGCGGACAGACAAACCTGTACGCATACAGCGGGAACGATAACAATAAAAAGCCGTCACTAAGGATTGTTTTGCAAAAAAAAAATGGATTTTAAAAACATTTTTTTGGAATTCGAATGCTTTATTTATGGCTTCAACGACATTCAATGCCCAGGTGGAAGATGGGGAGTGTGGGTACGTATGTGTGTTAACTACCGCAATTGGAATGACAAAACTTGACCACAGCCATAACAAAAAAAAATTTCAAAACATTTACGCGCGTAAACATTTCATGGATGAGCTCGAAAAAAGCATCCAGATTGGTTGCGTTGTCAATTTTCATTATGTTTTTTTTTATAACGAGCAGGTGTATGATTAAAAAGAAACCAAACATGAAAAGTTAATAACGCCGAAAATCTCTCAAAATTTAAATGCTGAAAACAGCGCCGAAACTGAAAGTCTATGCAAGTGGGATGCTTGCTGTAATGCTGTAGGAATCTCTACTCGAAGTCTCTCTATTAGAGACCGATTCGTTAAAATAAGTACCGCCGAGTAACACAGCCAAACCTTCAACTGGGCCAGCTTCTTTTTTGTTTAAAATAATGAGTAACGACGGTTCAGGTTACGATGGACTAAGTCCCAATGAAAAACATTGGTCCTTATAACCTTCATTACAGTTATTATTAAAACGAACGCCAATTTGGTGGCGAGCTTGCAGTAACATATCGGCGTCGACGTCAAGTGCTGCTGTTGTTGTTGCTGTAACGACCGCTCATAACTCATTTAAGGTGAGGTCCAAGAAACGATGAGTTGACTTGACGAAATACGTGAATCGGTGATAGGCATCGTGCATGGAATCTCGACATGCCGGTCATACATTGAGGTGGTCTGGCAACAGGAACTCCGTCTCTGATTATTACTAGTAATTTATCCCGGGAACGCCATACGCTGAGCAAGAATTATAGAATGTGCTATTTGTCCCTAGGGGAATATCATATATTATCAGTCTGTACTCAGTTGCGCCCAGTGGATTCTTATGAGTGTGCGTGGATCTCTGCCGAACGTTAGTTCGTTGGGAAGTGGGTGCCTAATGGAATGACCTTGAAATCCTATAAGGTACAAGCAATATCGGAAGGCATCATTCCGGAGAATTTTGGCCGGTATTTAACTTCGCCCGCTATGTACTACCAGTATACAGTGACCATATTTTAGACTCGGCCGGTCAATCCTCTTGGCTGTCGCTCTGTACTTTATTGGCGATTGCAGTTATGTGCGCCGAATAAGAGAACATGCCGCTTCTTTGATCGTCTTGAGGACCGTTTGAACGCTGTCTCCTCACGATATGAAAATTTTGCTTGGTGATTTCAATGCCAGGGTTGGTAGAAACAATAATAATGGTGTCTTAGTCAGAAACCTCAATCTTTACATTGAGACATCTGCTAATGAGCTGAGGTAAGTTTTCCCACTTTAAATATCCTGCCCGCCAGAAGTGAAGAACGATGTGACCAAACACTGATAATGAACATCCATAGAATCAAGATCAGCCAGACATTATACCATATATTCAAAGCTCGATTATGAAACTGTAAAGAAGCGATATCGGTTCGACTCTCTCACTGTCTTTACGTAATATAGGCAAAGAATTTCTATGATTTCAGTGGTCATGAAGCAAGGAATGCTGCGCTCTAGAAAATATGAAAGACATTACGCTGAAACCAACTTAAAATCGATGTATCTGAGCTACCAGGAATTGAAAGGAAAAACTTAGCAAAATTTCCAAAATACCCACAAAGGATTTGAAACGCCGGCGGCTATAACAAAAATCGGATTTTCCCTCTAAAAGATACCAGATAAACCAAGAATGATAGAGAACAAGATTGCACCTTCCTCGCTGAGAGCGACTTATATTGAGGTAATAATAGCTAGAGAAGTAGAGAGCAAAGAAAACATTTTAAGAAAGAAGAGGAAGAAGCGGACAAACGGCAGAATGATTGAAAAGTTTTCTTAGCATTGTTTGTGTAAAATGCTTTTATTTTGTCAGCGAATGGGTGGATTCTGTCTAATCGACAAAGAGAGGACTAGCGGTCGGTCAGTTGGAGCCGCAATCTTGTATTCTATCATTCTTGAGAATAAATCCTTTAAAAAAAAGCCATCGAAGTCGATCCCTTAAAATAACTAACGGATTCAACGTCACGTTGGGGTTCGCCTATCTGAATAGTATAAATAGTAGACCGTGCTACCTTACAAGACAAAAAAAAAGTTTCACGTTAAGCCGTTGGATGACATGGCAAATTTAATTTTTTTTTTCTGAACATAGGCGTCCTCTTTTTTCTTTTCGAGGAGAATTTTGACCTATACCATTCCATACCAGCAAATAAAAGCTAGTCAAAAATCATTAAACTTTTGCTACAGGAGTCTTTTAATTATTCCAAAGGAACGATTTAAAAAAAAATATTGCCGAACATAGAAGTCACCGCCACAGTGGCCGAGTCTGTAGCTATGTGTGTTTCACTTGGAGTACACTGGGCTCAAATTTCGGCCAAGATAAGTGGCTTCGCAAATTGTAGAAAACTTTTTTCTAATTGCGGTCGGCCCTTGGCAGCCAATAGCAAACATCACAGAGTTCGAGTTCGACATTTCTGCGGCTCTCGAGTTTAGAACAATTGAAGTCTAATGTGTACATTCCTATCTTGGGCCAAAAAATATTTTCTTTTTCGAAATTGATTTGTAAAACAACTTCGGATTCGAAGGAGTATGGCGAACTTTGATGGTACGATTTAATAGGCAGTACTGATTGAGGCTAAATTACATACGTAATTTTTTTACAGATCCTGGGAATTCTATTTCGGAACCAAGATATCCTCTTCCTCGGCATAGTGCTTTATTCTTCATCTCCACTGTGTTCTAGGCGTTATTAATTTCGGATCAATGCACAATTAACTAATCTAACTCCTTAAAATCAAATTTAATAATCATCCATTAACGCACTAAAGCGCACTGCAAAAAAGTCGCACTCGCACCACGCAACTGCCCCGCTGAAAACGCAATAAATATGTACGCATACGAATATATAGCACCATAGTTTGCTGGGAGCGCTTATGAAGTGAGATTCCGCCATTTTAGAAATGCAAAATAATTGATTTCCGCGGTTGGCAGCATTCATAGGCGTTGCTAAATTTATAACACTAATTAGAACACCGAAAATCCGGGCAACTAAAATACACAATTATCGAGAGAATGGCGGCGCATGTGTGAGTGGGCACGTCACGTCAATGTGTGAGTGCATTAGGCACGCGTTGGTGATTCAACTAAATACATACTTAGATACATACATATGTATGTATGTAGCGGAAAATGAACATTCGCAACGAGTAGCCGATTGCCGATTTGCTAGGCATTTGTTGAGTGCTTGCAGTGCAGTGTTTGAACGGAATTTGTTTTAAATTTTTCATTTTGCGGTCAGGCAGGCAATTGTGCATCAAATTTTGCGTGTAGATATGTGTGTAGGTATTTGTGAGTGCGTATGAAATTTCGGCAGCCAAAGTGCTGTATTAAAAGCATTTTTATTATGTTCGGTATTAATTTAGTGTGAGTGTGTGCGTGTGTATGTGCTCGTACCCGTTGCTTTCAAACCACAATGCCATTTACGCTTTTACGCAATGTTGGAGCTATTTTTTTGAGATGCGGTGAGTCAAATTAGTTTGATTTGTTAAAATATAATGTGTGAACTGAAAGTATGCACACAGCATTAAAAGCAATTAGTAAGCTTCCGAGGATGGGCAGCAGAAACTGTCCAGAATTTAAATAGGCTGTATTAGGCTTTAGAAATAAGGTTTGGTAGTAGAAGTTTATATCTTAATATCACCAAAAAATTGCACTGCATTAAAGTCCTTCTCCTTTTAACTCATTTGGGCTAAAGTATGTATGAATTTCCATATTTCCATGTGGCATCCCAACGTAAATTTTCTTGTTCTGTAGGAACATTCCATTTCAAAAAAGAATTTTTTTTTCATGATCGCCCTATTATATGTACCTAAGCGTCGCTTCAATGCTTGGATGAATACTTGGGTGCGGCCCAATTGTACATATACTACAAAGACCCTCAGTTAGCCAATCCATAGCCCTAAATACTATAGAGTCTCGGCACATAAGTTCACACTTATTCCATTATGCAATAGAGTTCAGCCTCAACTTGGCTTCATGGACAATGTGCAGGGATGTCTCCATTAATGTAGAAAGCCAATCGAGTCTCAGTTTGTCATTTGGTGCCAAAAACATGATTATTTTCATTGCCTCACAAGAGAGCTAAGATACACCATCATGCGGGTCAGCTTTCACCCCATAGATAGCAATCTCTTGGATAAGTTGGATTGGTTTCACCTTATAACTGTATCATCCTATCAAAGTCTGCTTAACGCTGAGCACATACATATAATCACAGTTAGCGTTGTCAAAAGCCAGTTTAAGATCAACAAAAGTCTAATTTGTGTACTCCCCTACTTCCAGCACCACTAAGATTTTTGTTATAAGTCATGTAAAACTGATTCACAGAATTTTCCACTCTGGTATGCATGTTGATAAGTTCTAAGTGGACTGCCCACCAAAACCTCTGACCTGTGTATTTCTCAATAGTGAGCTCTAAGCTCTTCAGCATGAAATATGGTTGAATATGATTGAGCCGAAGCTTTTTGGGTAATCATATCTTTCCAGTTTGGTAATGAACAGTACACTAACTTTTTTTCAAAGCATGGGAATATGACCAATAGCCAAACGAGCTCTAGAGATCACTATCGGGGCCCTAAAACTTTAGCATTTCCGGATGTACGCATTTGATGCTGCAAAACCAGTTGACGGGCCTACAGTTTTAACCCGACTCCGAACGGGAAATGGTGTTTGTGAGCAGTTCTTTCTTTCATGACAGAAAAAACGGAGGTTTGCCATTGCGCCGGCCAGGAATCGAACCCACGACACATCGTATAAAGACCGCACAGCCAAATAATATTCTTCATAATAGAATGAATGTTGGTACCTATTTCGGATTCCAAAATCCTTTTTAGACTTTGCGTAATCGAAATATTTTGACTCATATCTACAATAAACTATTAATTGGTGAAATTTACTATTGCATAGTTTTAGGCACTGCTATGAAATAAGAATAAAATGATGAACAAACTTTATAAAACATCAAATTTTTCATTGTTTAAGAATTTCTCAAGCGCTTCAAATCAAGTATTTGCGACATAATTTTAGGCATAGTAATTATCACACAAATGATGAGATGATTTTGGTTATTGCATAAGAATTTATTTGGAAGTATCATCTAATAACTAGATTTTTTTTCAATGTCAAAATTACAATCGCGTTAATTGGAGCTTCTTCGAATTGTTGCACACTTTAAGATGCGAAAATTCAACACTTAAAAAAAAACTTCAAACATCACGTAAATAATAAGCATTTTTGATATCATTTATAGGGGATACGAAAACAAAAATAAAAGCGTAAAGGACGCATCACAACATTTCCAAGAATAGGCATTTGCACTGGCTACGACGCATAAAAGTAGGCAACGCCAGTAGAACTAACTTAACTAAAATACGTGCAGAGTGGAAATCACTCAACCTCTAACCACATTTTTAGTTAAGATTAAGAAGATTTGAGAAAAATGGTGAAAAATTTCAAAGCTACAAGCGAAAGCAAAACTTTTCTCGTTCTCTGCTGTTTTTTTTTTTGGCGAAGTCTTTTAAAAGCAATTGAATTTCAATTAAGTATTTTATAATATTGATGTTCCTACAAATACCTACGACGCATATAAAACAGTGAAATATATAAACGCAATCTATAACATATGTTGGGGCGCCAAAGCAACATTGATCATTCGCGAACGCTACGTACTGTGTGGCAGTTAATTTCAAATTGAATACATAAACTTTTTCGTAAAAGATATTAATCTTATTTTGGCAAAATTTATGTGCAAATTGACGTTGAAAATAAAACCAAAAAAAAAATGGAGTACAAATTGCATTTTGATTGTGGGTACAAAAGTAGGCAGCCGAAAGGTGAATAAGCGAATGTTTAGCGGGTGAAAAAGAAGAAGATTCAAGTGTTTGCATGCGTACATTTTTTTTATTTTATGTTTCTTTTTTTTTTTTGTACGTACCTTCTTACCATTTTTTATATTATTTTTGTGTCCATTTTCCATTTCGGTTCTTTCGATTACACATTCGTTCGCGATTGCGATTTTTAATCACGTTACGTAAAACAAAGTAATTTCGCTGTTTCGAAGAAATATAACATTTACATATTTCGTGCATACATACGTATGTACATATGTAAATATATACATATGTGTACACATAAACGTAGTGAGGTCCAAAAGTTTCCAATCTGGACTATAAATTTTTGAATACGATTCTTACTTATTTCAATAAATTTTTCACATGTTAGTACACTTCTAGACTCTTAAAAAATAGTATATATTTTCCTCCTTAAAATGTATCAAAACAGCTGATTTCATTTAGTTATCGGTGTTAAATTTTTTCTCGCAAGGTGGACTTCAATTTTGAGAATAGGACGGGACTGCATAGGGTAGTTCTATATATATATTTTTTATCATTATAATAGATTGACTGTCTGGTGCTGATTTTGAAGCGGTGGCATCATAGTCCCTATTTATGTTTTTTGAAAATGCTGCTGGAAATACCAGTTCGGTCAATGATGAGTGCTGCAGAGGCAGACAAACAAATTTTGGTTGCCGGAAATTGAAGACATAGATCTGAAGGATGTCAGGTTCCAGCAGCGATCTCAATTGACAGCTTAAATCATACGCCGTTAAAATTCCTTCGGAATAACACAAGGTTGTAGCCATAAACTGTTCCTTAGATTTGGTTGAAATGGCGGGGAAAGCAGCAACCGAGTGCCGTTTTGGTACCAAAAGCAAGCTCCGGTTGGTTGCGGTTAAACCCTACTAGAATATTGTAGATGCTATGATTGGGCAAGTCGTGCAGCGAATTGTAATCAACGCCTCCAAAGTGGTCTTTTGCATTCTAATTAGAGAAGATGATCCCGGTAGTAACCATTATAAGAAGTACTCATTTTTCTCGCGTGGATAGTGATAGAAAAATTTACTGTTAGAACTGTCAGGAGTTTTGCAACGTCTTTCCTGACCGTCGCCAGCGGAATGGAAGTTCTCTTTAGGCCGTTTTCTCTTTGGTACAGTTTGGAGAGCACTCTGGTCATTATGGTAAGTAATAAAAGTGGGGAGATCGCTCTTGCCAACATTTCTCTGTCATATGCAGTTTCCCAACTATTACTTATGTAGTTTGAATCAGCTTTGCTTTATTTGGTGAACTCGAATGAGGCCTTTACATCGATTTTCTCTTTTACGTAGGTTCGTGATAAAAAGCCATATCTGCATCGTCAGTAGCAATTGAATATAAAACTTGTTTCCATCGGTATTCAGTGATTTTGGTTTTGGAATACCCAAAAGGAGTTTAAGACCAACTTTTTTTCATACTTGAAATGTTCATGTACGATTTTAAGCACTATTGTTTTTTAAAGTTCAATCATAGCCGTCAATTCTTTATCCCGTATTATGTCATCTTTGATGTTTTCGGCCGCATTGGTCTCGAATGGTTCAGGGCTAGGATTCGTCAACAATTGAAGGGTCGCCTCAATTTTTTTATACCTCTATTTTTCGGCATTTTCCAGTTTCAAATACTATCTACAACGTTATTTGAAGCGACCTTTCAATTGGTTATCTTACCAACCCCATTATGTCACTTTACGCATTTCGAATTATAAAAACAATTTTGAAATTTATTTTATTTGCTATTTTTGTTATAATAATATGGGCTTTTATAAAAATTATAAAAATTATTAATTATCAAAATATATCGCTTTTCTATTATTTTATCTATAACTCTATATATTTGTAAGAAAACGAATTATTTACTATTTTTTGCTATAAGATAGGTAATTTAATATCCTTAATGGTTTGTACCTTCCGACGAATCCTACCTGGGTTGGCCAGAAACTTCTAGATTTTACGAGTACTCCTGTCTTTATGACGGCTAGTTAAAATGCCCATAAATATGCAACACATAGTTAAGCAATCAGAATGTTTCTGGTCGCGCATTCAATCGGAAATATAACCAAACAAAACGTAAAATCCTTCCAAAGGAGAAGAAAAAGACAATACGGCGAAATTGAGCAGCCATTGCAGCTATTGTAAAACGCATTGAAGAAGAAGAATTATATAAATGGAAAATAGTACTCGTAGTGTTGTATATGAAAAGCGCAGCAAGGAACCCCACGCCACGCCACGCAATGCCGCCTTTTTATTTATATGCATATGAATGTGTGTATATAAATTGTTATATCTGCATATCTATTCGTTCAGAGTTCTCTATGATTGCCTGTGCACGCGTCAACGGCAGAAAATATGGCTCGCCTGCAGCGTGAGGTTTGTGTATATTGTGAAAATAAAATAAAAACAAGAATGAATGATTAATGTCTACTTGGAGAGGCAAACAGGCTTGTGCCTTTTCCTAGTGCCCACACATGCACTAAATATTTGATGCTCACACGCAATATAGTTGCTTTCTCTACTCAGAACACAGCACGCCTCTCCACTAGCCCCCTTTGCAGTGGCACTTCACATACATATTCTACTATAGTTGCGTATACGATTTTCGCATGCATGCCAATATCCCCTATTGTTTTTGTTTCTCCTTGCTTGCATGCTTTTATTATTGTTGTTTTTGCTATTCTTTGCTGCCATCCTGTATAAAATAACTTATAGCTACATATAACAACACTTTCACAACATTGTTGCCTCTACGCGGTCGACGTCAGTGATGTTACAGCCGCAACTTCTCATCCATTATTCGCCGCCACACTTATCCAGTTGATGCAAATGTAAATCATGCTGTTGTTGTTACGTATAGCAAGGTGTGTGAAGAAGGGTGCCACAATATATATTTAATTGATTGTGAAATGGAAATATTGGTGGTGTGCGTAAATGGAAATTTAAGGAATTTCTTGCGCAACACTGACGCGCTGTACAGAAAGGGAGTGTGAGGTATAAGGGATATTAAGAGGAAATTGTCGCCGTTATTTGGAATACTGCGATTTTATATACATGTATAACTATATTATGTAAACAAATAAATTCACGTTTGTCGATTTCGGTTTCTTTTAATTGCGATTTTTTTGGAAGACAAATTTTATGCAAAGGATTTCGTTTCACCTTGCTGGGAATGAGTATGTAAATTCAACATTTCGTATGGAATGTTTTCTGCTCTAAAAGAAATTTCGATCAGAAGCAGTAAGCCTATGCTACAACTGGCCTCAAAAGTTATTTAAAAAATTTGTAATTCAAGAAACGAAAACTGTGCGGAAAAGTAGGTCGCATCTATCAAGGAAACAACAGACATTTTTAAAGGTGGTACTCCACATCTGAATTACATACCACGAATTAGAAGAGATCGAGCTAGTAAAAGACCAACCGCTACACTCTGGGAACCTCAGCTATGCAGTGTTCTCAGTTGTCCTGCAATCAAGAGACTAATCATCATCCGCTTAGCGTCCGGCCTTAGATAAAGTAAGCAATATATTCCTAGGAATATGTCTAGCTGATTTTTCATTTGTTAGGTGTGTGACCAAAGATCAGAGTGAACTACGTAAAGACTCGATGCTCAATCTAGGGAGCTTTCGCGACATCGTTATTGCATGGTGATGTTCTGTTCTAAAAACAACAGCTTCGGACACAGAAACAAAAAAATTGTAACAAGGCAAAAAAACAGATCTCTCCAATACCAACAAGGCTCCAACTTTCTCCACGGAAAACAAACTTCTTCTATCAAGTCAAGAGACTCTCAAACGTAGCAGTAGAACGCGTACAGTGGACCACAGTACTTTACTAGCTCCACAACTATTTTCTGCCAAGCCATCCATGTCACAAGCGCTTTGGAAAAAATGGTAATTTTGTACATTCTATCCTCGGAACCGCTCATTCGAAGGATTCCGACGACTAGTTGCAGTTTCGGGCGGTGTTGGACGAGTACTTAGGTTAATGCGCCACCCAGTTGAATGTCGCGGTAGGAAAAGAAACAGGCATCAAAATGAGATCAGTAGGTCTCAGCAGTCCCGGGGTCGAAAGCATATTGATCCGGAATAGCTATCGGATACTTCAGAAGTGGCAAAACAGTGATGGAGAGCTGGGGCGAGATTGAGGTACAAATGTCTCAACTCGACATTAAACAATCATTAATCATTAATCATGGTTGTTGTTGTTGTTGTAACGGCTAGCCGAGATTTACCTATGGTCGTTGTCGTCAAACTAATCAAATCTAGGGGGATGCCCAAAAAATGCGCTGCTTCAACAGGATCGGATCAGAGAGAGAGAGAGAGAGAGGGTGTTAGATGAGTTGGTCTGAGGGAGCATATGAAAAGGCGATTGGTATCGTGCGGAGAATCTCCACATGCTGAATATATACTTAGTACGTCGGGGTTGATTCTGGGTAAGTAGGAGTTGAGTCTACTCCCATATCCAGATCTTAGTTGGGATAGCATACCGCGGGACTCGCGAGGCAGCTGGGACTACTCATCTGCAATAGGTCTTAGGCGGGCTTTTACAACGGCATTTACAGAGCGAGAGTCAATATGGGTGGTGACTGTCTTTCTGTGTATAAATATGTATATTGTTCATAATCTGCCTGTACGCTGTCGGATTCAGTGGTGGCCGTATGCAATTGGATCTTGTCCTTGAGTTCATGGAGATGCCTTCTGATATGTCTGAGCGGTAGCCCGACAGCAAGCAGATGCCTGTTTTGGGTATTCCAGGTGGTGACAACAAGCAAATAACTGTTTTCTGGGCATGAGATTGTGCTCTTCTACTTGGAGCACACTTGCATCGTCACAGTTCGGAGTGCAGCGTTCTGGCCGGTTTGAAGCTTCAAACTGTTGGTCATCTCCCCTGCTTTGACTAAGCTGCACCTATGTTAGCAAGCAAATTCTCCAAGATGTCTAAAGCTCGTATCTAGCATCCGAGAATAGAAATAAACAGATAACAGTCTCTTAAAGTAAATGTTTTCTGCTTCGATAATAGGGGCACGATTCAGATGATGCCGAAAATACCCATAAGCTGCTGGGGAACATGCAGCTCATTGGCAAAGCGGCAATTTCAATATTTTATTTTTTAATTTCAATATTTAAACTTTAAATTTTCAATCAAAAACACGTCAAAATAAAAGCTACATAAAATCCCCTAATTAATGTACGTTAGAAACAACGAATGCTTGAAATTGAAAAATTAAATACATACATAAGTAAAATATATATTTTCTATCCACTCCTACTAAAATTTTGCTTGATCATTTTCTATTTACCGAAATTTTAACAAGCACATCTGTACGCTCGTGTCTATCGCAAAATAACAAAGTCGCTGACAGCGCCATAAAGTTTACGCTCAAACACATACCGAATATTGAAGAGTGCTCTTGAAGTGAACGAAACTCAATGTTCATGAGTCAAGTGCAGACTATAACCTAATGCAACCATACCTATATACATATTTACATTTGCGCTATTTCTAATATGTATGCAGATCAGCTACGCATAGAATAGAAGCCAGCGGATGACCAGCAATAAGTTGGGCAGCAATGTATAGATATATTGTATATATGTACATAGTTATAACCTATCATGAGTCTACTAACTGCTAAGCTGTTGTGCAAGTCAATTGCGCTATGAAAATGTGTGTGCTTAGTCTCTTGTGAGTGTGTTTGTGTGAGCACAATATGCAAAGTCGGAAACCGGAAACACTATGTCCGTACACAAAGCTATAAGTGCGCTGCTCAAACGAGTACTTGAATTCATATAGCTACCCACATGGCTACCATGCCACTCTATCACCAACATTTGTATCCATTGCACGCACATGCGCTCACATTACTCTTAACCCGTTCAACAACTTATCCCTGGGTCATTGTGTGGTTTCCATACAAAATTTCTTCAATCCATACATATATCCTCCTCCAGCTGCTCAGCATGCTACCTTCCTGCCACTAGTAGTTTATATCCTGCTGCTATGCTATCCTGGTCCTCTGACTATCCTAACCCCCTTCACAGCCGCAACTCATTTCTCGCTCTCCACCGCACTCACTTGCTGCCGCTGACTTAGGCGCATCGCATGACAATTGCCCTTCACCTTTGTTTCGCTGTTGCTTGTTGTTGTGTTGTTTTTTTTGTTTTGTTTGTTGCATTTATCTACCAATAGTTGTTGATATGAGCCATAGAGCGTTTGTATTGTTGTTTATGTTCCATGCTATTCGTACATTGTTAGATGTTGCAAAATCATCTCACATTTCCTGCGGTTTCCGCATCTTGAACACTGTATCGGTTCTTGTTGTTGTTGACTTCTTGTTTCGTTGGGTCGTCGAAGAGACAGACTTCTGCCATTTGTTGGGTCACTTGAAGTAAAATACCACAATGACATCGGTCGAGCGGAAGGTTGAGCAATTCAAGTGTATCAGTGTGGATTTGAAAAGTTCAAGATGGAAATGATTTAATTAGAGATTTTCGCTATCAAGTGTTTTTTAGACTCTTTAAAGTAGCGTTTGTGGTATACGAAACAATCGCGTTGGGCAGGTTGAAAAACCATACCATAACCTGACGTCGCGGCTTTTACCCCTTGAAAGGAGATTCCAGTAGGTATACTAGCAACTGCAGAAGCTAACAGACAGATCACACCAGTGCTGACTTGGACTGAGTGATATTTGGGATGCTTCCAATTACTTAATGTTTTCTTTCTCTATGTTAATCCTATGAATAAATTGAGCAGCAGAAGTGCATCTTGGTAACTCAAGAAAAATGTGGTAAGCTCTGATGATGTCGGGTAGCTGTTTCTTTTGTCCCATACAAACAACTTTGAAGCACTCGTTATATGGAAGAAATTATGTACTTGTAAAATTGATATCGGATTAACCTAGTACTAATATGTGATACCATCTTTTTCATACATCCAACTCGCAATAAGAGCTGTCGTCACTTCAAGCCTGTGAAGCTGTGAAGGTGGGTCTCATGGGCTTGGGTCAACAGCAAAAAATCACCATGATCTAGATCTCAGAATAACGTAAACTTTATGATAATGAAATTACCGAGCTGCTTAAGCGGTGGGACTCTGCCTTGATATATTTTTGAGGTTGGAAAAGCTCTAGCATCTCTGTCAGCTTCATAAAATCTAAGTAGCAACTTACACTTAAATTAATTAAATTAGAAATCGCATAACTTAGTATGAGTCGACATTGCAGTCGACTTTAACTTGCCTTAACTTTGATTTATAATAATAATAATTTGTGGTGCCACAAATTAAGGGAACTACAGCTTTACGTCTACTCCGAATGGCAGTTGATTTTTGTGGGAAGATTTGACATTGCCTGCGGTATGGAAGTTTCCCTCATACATGTTCACATGCCTCCTTGTTACCATGTATAATCGGAAATGCAGAGATCTTTGGACTACGGAGAGATTGTTGTATGTGTTTTTTAGGCAGCTTAAAAGGCACACAAGTCGGTGATCATACCGTTCTTCAGAAAAAGGAAAGTGCCAGGCATGAGAAGAATTTCCTTGGCTCGTCGGCGTAGTGAGCAAAGTGAAGTACCTAGGTATCTCTCTAATACTTATGGGGCAATTGAGTAGAACCTCTATGTGTACGTGTCCGACGGAGGCATTGAAAGTGGTTTTGGGCCTAATACCGCTACACATATTAGTAGAGCAGACATCCAATGGTGCCGAAGTTAACATGACTAGGGAAGATCTTCGAAAATAGAAGATGATATCGTCCAGCTGATCTGGATTCCGGGCCACAATGACATGGAAATAAGTGACGCAGCTGATATATTAGCAGAGATGCAGCGGCAAAAAAACTATTAGAGTCGAGCCCTGCTTGGCATATGACAAAACGCTATTAAGGAGGAGCTTAGATAAGGAGAAGATACGCTAGAGGAAAGAAATTGGCACAACGTAGCAGGTTAGCGCCAGGCTAAATGTCTATTGAGAGGCTACTATTGTAAACACCTCAAACAGTTTCTCAACCTCTCAAAGAATGACTTGAGGATGATAGGAGGCTTTCTCACAGGTCACTAAAGAAGGTCGCCAACACTAACCAACATCGCCAGCCAACCAACAGAGAGCACAATGTATCAACAAAATCAAAGTAGAAGCTTGTATAATATTATCTATTTAGCTATCTACCATCTACCACATCGCATATATATCTAGAACGGCAGAATAAAAAGGCGGATAGCAACTTATTCGCATAAGAAAATTCGAGTAAAATCTGTTTTTCCATTATTCTTCAAGCCATATTATTGTAAAATTTCCAGAGTGTACGTCGATCAATGGCTTTTGAAAATGGAGAGTATCCTTATTTCGCCACTCAAATGAATGTAGCTAAAACCCCTGAGCATAACAGCAGATTAACTTAAAAGTAAAATTGATCTTATGCTCGCACGAGAAAATCACTTCTAATGAATTTTCATTAAATTTAAATTCGCTTTATGTATAGAATGTGATATAATTTGTGCTTGTTAGTAACGATTTTCATTTTGATTCCACGCTGCATATTTTCTAAATGCATATTTTCGAATTAATTGACTATCCGTTGCCATTGGCGCTCAAGCTAATCTGCTTCTACATATCTTTCCAGCTGTCCATTTCCATATCGCTCATCCTCTATTGTGAATTTTCTCACATGTCAATACGCCAGAGATTTGCACAATCAACGCTAAGATATCCTCATTCGTTATTTGAGTGAAATTCCAATCCAAATAACAATAGAAAATCACTACAAAATTAAGCTGATGGATGGGGAAATGGCGTATACATAGATGCGGCAATTGAATAGTAAAAGAATAACAAAAGCAACACCAACAAAAATAAGAGTCAGTTACCTAAGCTTAACAGAGACAAAAAAAAATGCAGCCAATTTAATTGATTTTATGCACTTTGACAGTTGTGTGGGATTTGCCGAACTTGTATAAGCTTGCATGCAAATACATAAACATGTCAGTGTGAACGAACCCAACTGGAACATCGTTTTTTAATGTTCAAAAAAAAACTTCAAAATAATGTAAGGCATAACGGTTATAGGTCAATGGCAGAATGTTTTTATAAGAGTTTAGTAAAGGGATGACTAAACCAAGTATCTTCCTAAACTAGCTGTCTAGATTTAAATCTAAGGCATTCCTTTTGCGACCCAAACAGATGGCACATTGTTTATTGAGTATTTTTTCATATTTGATATTTCAAAAAATTGTGTAATCTTACATGTACAATATTTTTTCGAATATATTTATCGTTATTTTTGAATTTTTATTTGTACAATAAATTTGTTCGATTTATTGGGAGTTTAATTTTTTTCAATCAAATTTTTTAATCGTTATTCTCGGATTTACATTTTTGCGATCAGTTTTGATCAAAATTTTTTAGATAAATGTTTTCAACACTAAAACTACAACTCTTATTTTTAACCCCATTGATTTCATTGTCATCCATTTATTATAAAGGACAAAATTCCATTCTAAAAATATCGATCAATAGTAATCGGAAAAATTTAAATTTAGGAATACGATTATTTTTGATCGGACAAATAAAAATCACACTTATCGATCAAATGTGATTAAAAATAAATAAATGTGTAAAAATTATGAGCAAAATTTGTATCCATCACAAGTTAGCGGAAAAACATAAATCTAACAATAACGATTATTTTGTAGCGAAAAAATTAAAATCACAAAATAACGATCAAACTTGATCGAAAAAATTAAAATGTAAAAAAATAGCGATAAAATTTTAGAAAAATTTTTGTATGCAATTATAACGATTCAATCATGACTCCGATTAAGCAAGACATTTGGTTTACTTAAAGCAAGTGGCCATACAACAGAATAGGTTTGCCACCGGCTTAAAATATATTCTGACAAATATTGGGATTTAGATCACATTCGGGGCTATCATATTTAGTAATCAGATGATCGCAACCCGAATTTTCGTGAAATCTACGAGAAAGCTATAATCAAATCCATCGTAGTACGAGCTTAGCAAATACGTCTGAGCTTTGAAAGTATTCGTTCGTGGCTACTCGGATTCAGCGATGCTAAACTCGTAAGATCTCTGAAAATTGCACTGCGATGGGTTCAGCAATAAGGCCGATTATTTGCGTATCATATTTTTTTTCAGACGAAGAGCACTACGGAAACCTCAGACTGCAATGTAATATAGCATTCCCTCCAGTTCAACTGTTTCACCAAAGCAATCCAACAATATTTGTGCATTTATGTTATCTTCGGAAACTTTTCAGGCAGCAGAATAGTGTCGCAGTCAATCTGAATTCCTTCTTGAAGAAAATCTGATCAGTGTCATTTAATATTAATAATTTTATGCTTACAACATATACATAGCTTGGTGTTAGACCGAACTTCTCTTAAGATTTGTAGTATGCGGCTTGATGTTGTAACACAAATTGGGCGACCTACAGTTTTACGCCGACACTGAACGACAAATGATTTCTATCAGAAGTGTATGTATTAGAATAAAGTTCTACTATAATTTTTGAATGAATCGCGCACACCTACACGCTCAGCTACGATGGCTGCCATTTAATATATCAGTGATAAAATTACTTCTACTTAGAAGAACACCAACGGACTAGCCTTCAAGTTGGAATCATATACACTATCTAACGCTTAAAAGGTGTCAGATTTTAAGAACTTTTTATTATTATTCAACTCTAAAAAGTGGTTCCTCTGTCATGGTATTTCCACAAAAGTCGATCTAAAATATCTAAAACAAAGGCTACACAGAACTATGTAAAACACCCAGTTGGGGATGTTCGAATCGCCAGCCACCCACCCATTTTCATCTCTACTTATCACTTGCGGTTGTTGGGCGCTCTTGTAAGTGGATGTACGCTTTAGGCGAGTTTCAACTTTTCAACCAGCGTACAAACCACTTTTGGTACACGATTTTCAGAGCGAGGCTTCCAACCTTGCGCCCTTTTACTGCAGTTTTTCACCTTATATATTCCTTGCATTTTTATTACCTATTATTGTATTTTCAATGTGTTTTTATTCCAAGTATGTATACATATATTCACTATGCTATTTCCATTTTTAACTATTTCGCACAAAAGCAACAACAAACAGCAAAAGCGGCAGAGATATACAGAGATATTATATGGCAATGTATGCAAATAGGTAGTTGTAGCTGTCGCAGGATGAGCCCATTTCCCGAGTACCATTATTTGCTTTGCCGCATTGTGGATTCAGTTGTGAATACAACAACAATAAATAACAAACACAAAAACAGTGAAGCTACATCAATCCATAAAAAAAACGAGCTTTGGAAAAACATCGAATTCAAAAAAAAAATCCAGCTGATATCGCAAAACAAACGTAACACTTGACTTTTGAAGTTAAAAAATAAATTAAATTTGCTGGCTGACCAGACTATGTACACAGGCGTGAGCTCGAGCAAACAGCGTAATCCATACATGTTGCACCTGCAACAAACTATCAGACAATCGCAGACGGTCATATCGCGCAATCGGAGATTTTGTGGCTACATTGCTGAAACAATGCGGGTGCAAATGTACGAGTAGTATGCTCAACGAGTATAAGCCAATTCGCAGACAGCAAAACAAAAAATCGCGATATAATAGAAAATATTATATAAACATGAGAGTGCATCACTTCGTATCAAAAAAAAAAACAAAACAATCGATACTTTTTTGTCATCCAAATTATAAATATTATTAAATAGCCCCATTCATAAATATTCAAATTTTTCTCGCAAATCAGATTATTATTATGCCGTTGCATAGACTTTTAGGCTTAAACTGTGCTATCATATGTGATTATTGTTTTGAAAAATATTTTTATAAACTATTTTTATAAAAAAAAAAATTACATTTTTGGAGGTATATTCAGGTCGGCCGAGCCCACGTAAATCTTCATATTTTTGATAAAGTCATAAAACATAATTCATTTTGTAATGTTGCTTGGAAACTCGCACCCTTTTTGATATGGCATCTCCTCACATTTTATCATCTGAGGTAATTTTTTGAAAAACAATTTCTTCGAAAACTTTTTTTTTATAAAAAATTGTTTAAAATTTTAGGGTTATTTGGGCGCAAGGCTTACAAAACCCATGATTATTGTACTTCCTATAGAAAACACCACAATTTTTTTTTGTCAGGCACCCTAATAAACATGTATTTACGTTAGTTTGTATATTGGTATAAAATCCTCGCATGGTTACCGGCTAACAATTTGCAATATCCAGACATACTAACGGCTTAGATAATACAAATAAACAAATCGAAAGTTGAAAAGTTGAAATATAAATAACATCACTCAGGTTGTCCTATCTACTTTCCCCCCCCTCCGCCGGAAATTTGCAAATGTTTGAGGGTCCTAAGCTGCTACTCAATCAGCAACCACAACCACTATCGAAGTTGGCTAACAACATAACCGCACTTTCAATTGCCTGCATATTTTGTTAGCCGTATTGTTGCCATACCGATTTTCGATTGGATTGTTTTTGGCTGTTATGACTGCGCCAAGCTAAAATGTTGTACTTTTAACACACACACATACACAAGCGCTGGCAACAATCTCCTACGCGACTCAACGAAGCAATGCCGCAGTGGTGTAATAAAGTAAAAAATTCAAAAGAAAAAAAAAACAAAAAACAAACAAAAACTATTTTTCGCCATTTGTATAAGCACTTAGTTATTTTCCATTTTGTGTGCAAAACTCCTCGTCAGTAAGAAAAATATGCAACCTAACAAATATAATAAATAGCATATCCTTTCACAATCACATGTTCATTTGGCTAGCTGGTTTTCGCGTTTGGCAAAGCAAATCAATTCAAACCACTGACAAGTTGGCAGACAGGTAGGCAGGCAGTCAGTTAGGCATTTGAAGTTTTTCGATTAAAATTCTATGCGATATCAAGTTGGTGAAATTGGGCGACTTCGCGCTGGTAACTCGTCTAAAAATAGTTTTATATTTGTATTAGGGGTGTCCTAATTTCAGAATATCGATCAAGAATATTGTGACTACCAAATAAGGTATGTTTCCCTTAAAAAAAATATAATAATTATAGTAATAGTGTTCACCCGGTGGTTGAAATTTAACCACTACAATGATACAATTGTATATTGTTTTACCGTTTTATCTAATACATTTTATAATAACGCTATCGTGAGTTTTTTGTTTCGCAAAATAATTTCGGACCTAATTAATGTTTTATCTTATTTTTCTAAATTAACATGTCTTAATTTTTTTTATTTAATGTTATTGTATTTTATGTTATTTTATTTTATATAATGTTATCTTATTTTATGTATATTTTATTTTACTTAGTTCAACTTTAATTTATTTCGTTTTATTTCTTTAAATTTTTTGTATTTTGTTATATTTTCTTCTATTTTATTTGATTGGTTTTATTCAACTTTTTTCTGGTTTTATTTATTTTAATTTAAATTTTATTTATTTTTTTTTATATTTGTTTATTTTAGTTTGCTTTATTTTATTCCCTTCTGCTTTATTTTGTTTTTTTTTTAATCTAAATTTTATTTATTTTATTTTATATTTGTTTATTTTAGTTTGCTTTATTTTATTCCCTTCTGCTTTATTTTGTTTTGTTTTTTTTTTTATTTTAATTTAATTCAATTTATTTTATTTTATTTTCCTTTATTTTACTTTATTCCAATTTATGTTTTTTACATTTAATTTAAGTTTAATTCTTTTTTGGTTTCATTTTATTTTTGTGGTTGTTATTTTTCTTTTGTTCTATTATTGTATTGTTGTCTTTTCACTTTATTTTAATTTATTAGTCTTTTGTTTTTTATTAATATTACTGGTAGAAATTCTCCCACAAGGAAAGCGCGTTATGCTGGCAAAATTAACATTAGATTATATATTGTATTACTTTATATATATTTTTTTAAATATACATATTTGTTTAAACTTTTGATTTTATTTTATTTTTGTTTATTTTATGATATGATATTTAATTGTAAAGGTTTGATTAAACAAGTTAAATTTACTTCGCTTTATTTTTCTATGTTTTCTATTTTACTCAATTTCATTTGTTATTTGATTTATGCTTATTAATTTGTTTATATTTCTTTTTACCCTTTTTTTTATTTTCTTCGGTTTTGCGTTATTTACTTTAATTTAATTAATTTAAATACAATTTATTATATGTTACTTAATTTAATTTTACTTTATTTTTGTTTTACTTTATTTTATTTATTTTGTGTTCACTATTTAGGTTAATCTAATTTTTTTAATTTGTTTCGTTTTATTTTTTATTATTTTACTATTTTTTTGTTCTGTTTTTTTTATTTCGTTCAATTTTATTTTATTACATTCATTTTTAAGTAGTTTTTAATAAATTCATTCATTTTTTTTAATTTTTTTTTATTTTCCTTTGTTTTATTTATTTTATGCTGCAGTCGGAATGGACGGGATTCCGCGCTAGATTTCGTGTTGTGCAGGCGATCTGAAAGTACTAATCTCAAAGCCGATATTCATAAGGAACGAACTAGGGTTTTGAAAAAAGCTAATTTAAGCGATTTTAACAACTTTATCTGATTAAAACGAAGAAATCATACAGTCGGCGTTCGAAAAAAAATTGTATTTACAAAAATGTGTATAACAATAGGAGCATCCCTAATGGTATACTATATGCATATGAACTCCTAAATAAAGTGTGAAAATAAAATTAAATAGCTGCTCATTTCCAATTTCTGAGGTGACCTAGTTAGAATAACTTTTTGCGATGAAACTAAGTAATTGAAAGATCCAAATATGCGGTTGCATTTGCTTTTGTTTTTGTGTGTTATGAGTTGACTTTAGCATTCAATTGAAATTTCCTGTAGCAAAATTTTTGATGAATCAAATCTTTTATCCATTCATTCTTTGGGGTTAGATAAATAGTGAACAGTTCTACTAGCTCTTAAAATTTGTCTTAAAATTTGAGATAGCAAACAAACGCTTAAATTTTCTAAGGACTCTAACGTACATATGTATTTGATTGAGATCGGATTAACCGTTAATCGGTTAATGACTAGTATAATAGATTTATCTCATCTAAACCTTTATAACCTCCATAAAGGTTAAGCAAACTTCGCTAAAATTTATAATTTATAACTAAAGTTATAACGGTTTGCTACTGCATTTTTACAAATAGCAATATATTTATTTTATATACATGTGTATTAATATTGGATAAGCAAGTTCTGCCACATACTTTTAGGCTACGCTAGCTGATTGATATTGTGCAATAAAATTAGCGCAAACCAAATAACGTAAATATGAACATACGTTATCTTACGTGATATATTCTGCTCTTATCGTGAACAGTTTGAAAGCCCATGTTCAAGAAATTAGTAGCAAAAGGTATTCACAATTTTTTGTTTCCTTATTTAAAAAAAATATAAATTTAATTTTATAACAAAGCCCATTTAAGTCTCTAGAAATCTTTAAAAAAAATTGCCGTAAACATTGTCAACTTTTTCAGTAAATTTTGGAATATGCAGTTTTTTAAGACATTCAATTCTAATAAATCAAACTTAAGTTTCGCTGACGGCGTTACTCCTTTTCTCCCATGTTAAAAGTCATCAAAAATCAAACAAAATTTATATAGTGCAATTTATTATGTTACAATACCTGATTGGTGAATATTTTTTTTAAGTTCCAGCATTTTTAGAAATTCTCTAGATAGTTTAAAACTCAGATTTGCATGTGCTTTTTTTTTTTGTAGAAAAGTTATGCTACTATTTTTATGATCAGAGATGTGCATTTTTTAGCTAACTTCATTTTTGGATCTAAAACAAACCACAAATGTTTACAATATATAACTAAAATTTCCTTGCCGATACGACGACTCATGAATGCATCTGATTAAAGTTCATAACCGGAAGTTTAAATAAAACAGACTTTTCAAAATGTCACGGACTGACAACAACAAAATTATTCAATTGTTCATTTCTTGTTTCTTCAAATTGGCTCCGATGATCCAAATCACGTCTTAACTTGTCTATTCACAAAGAATTTTTTACGACAAAATAAAAAGAGGGGATTGCCAGAGGGCCTGAGATAAGGAAACTCTCGACTAACGACAACTTTACGCGACATTCAACACGCACCAAAAAGGCTGCATGGGCTTCTTTCAGAAGCACCGCCCATAACTTCCTTGGAACTCGGAAATGAAACAATTTTTTTGCATTCCAATTTCGATTTCTTCCTCAAAATTTAGGTGACAAACAGGGCGAGCGGTTGCATCTAGAATCGGGAAATTGAGAGAAACTGCCAAGGCTCCTGAGACGAAAATGGGTTCCGTATTCGGGATCAGCATCGAAAATTACGCTAGGTACTTTGGTTGCTCTGATACAAAACTACTTATACTTATTTGCGTTTTTGAAAATATGATGAATAAAAATGACCCTTCAGACGTCATTCTTTGAATGTCCAAATAAATTTTCAAAACTAGCAAACCACTTTTTTTTTAATTTTGCACATTAGCTGAAAGAAAGTCGGGCTAATTATTTTTTTCATCTCGTACGTTTAATATCGTAGGCTTGACTTAATTAATATTCGCTTGAAAAAAGATTTAAATTACGTGCACTGTCAACACTTTGAAACTTTATTTTGATTTTGTAATAGATATTTTTACTACATTGCAAACACAACAAACATGCCTACAACAATGTTTCTGTACTATAGATATTTTAAACAAAACGACGTGACGCAGCATCGTTGCTCTAGCAAGCTACTGACTAAGCTGAACTAAAGTTTTAGCTTGAATTACAACTCATTCGCTGTTTGAACTAAAAACGAAATAAACTCAAATGGCATTACTAGGTGATTGAGTGTTCAACCAAAGCGACTCAAATTAAATTGGCTATTTGAGCGCGAAACTAAATCAACTCAAACATTAGTCACTGCTAGAAAACGTAATGAATTTCACTCAAATTGTATTGCGAACGGTGGAAGCCCATGAGCTTAGAAATTCCGAAAAATGTTGCTGAATCGTAGCAGCTTGTAAATTACCTGTATGAGAAAATATTATAAATTTTACTTTTATTGTAAAATGTCAGAGCTGCATAAGTTTGTGTGTATGTATGTGTATACTATGTACAAGCTAAAAATATTTGCATATAAAGATAGTAGCTTGCAAGTTTTTAACGTTTATAATTTCTATACCCGAGCGCACTAGTACTCAGGGTATGATAACTTTGTTCACCAAACTGTTGTTGGTAACATCCTGAAGCAATCGATATGCATAGGTATGGACTTATATATATATACATACATATATATAGATATACATATATGTATTTATATATATAAAAATATTCGGAATGAAAAGAGAAATCGATTAATAACTACGGCAACATAATGGTATTTAGCAAACATTGCAAAAAGTGCAGTATTTTTGACAGGATCTAATTGGAGAAAGGAATATCTAAGTGGGTTAATCGAAATTTGGAAAATGGGTGTGGCACCGCCCACTTTAGAACAAATGAGCATAAAAGGACGTGGCACCGTCCGCTTCGGAGTAAATATGTATATCTCCGATATGACTTTAACAAGCTCTCCCCAATTTGGTACACACTTTTTAATTTTGAAAATTGTTGTTGGAAATTGATAAAAACACGCTTACCTCTCATATAACGGTTATTTACACAAAAATCTTGATTTTTAATAAAGAATACAGGAAATTCACTCAAATTTGATATGTAGAATTTAACTAGAGAGCGATATAGACAAATATCACAATTTTGGAAAATGGGCGTGAGTGACTCTGCCCACTTAAGAGGAAATTACTTCACCAAACTCTACTAAGTTTGGTGTTTTTTCGCATTTCAGTTCTGCAACCATAATTTCGATAACTATAGAACTCAGCCGAAAAACATGTTCAATTCTCATACAACGGTAACTTATAAAAATTCAAAATATACGATATTTTACTAAATCATGTAGCGAATTCGCTCAAAATTATTACGAAGAATTTCATTGGGAAGAGAAATGTTGGATAAAAAAAGTTCGGCTCATTTTCGGTTCGGCTTATGTCAAAAAAAAGCTGTTGACTTTTGGCGGAACATTTGCCAATTTTCCATTTTTAATTAAAAAATTTTATAAAATTTTTGTTATAATATTTACTTCAGTTTGAAAAGTCAAAGCGGGCCGGAATCGGTTTTATCGGTTGTACGGCCGTTCTCAAGAAATATATAAACATACAAATTTCGCTTAAATAAATAAAAATGGTTTAAGTTTTTAAATTTAAGAACATAATATTAACTGATTTAGTTGAAATAAAAACATGCGCCGGGTATTTAAAGTTCGGTTTCAGCTGAGCTTAGATTTCACTTTGCATGTTATTTTACAAGTTTTTTGTTTTCTAATCAAATCAACTTATACTAGCAATTTACAAATATAACAATAAACACGTTTTTAAAAATTAATATTTACAAAGGAAAATATTTCACAATTATTTACAAGTTCGTACTTAAATTTCTAACCGCATGTTGGTCAAAAGAAATTCACAAAATTTCTTGCCAAATGCATTCTATGCTTAATAAAATTGCACTAATTTTCACTAAATTATCACAACAATCAACTGAGTGCGGTTACTTGTTTTTAACTAGTTTCAATATTTGACTTTTTTCTTTACACAAAACTCCGCTATACGAGTATTCTAACTAAACGTATTCAAAATCGAACTGATGAACGGTATCTCCTCATCATCTTTGCTCACACCACGCTCCTCATCCTCATACTCGTCGTCATAATCGCGATGCCTGACTTTTTGCGGATATGCATAATTTAAAGCCACAAAAAGCGAGATAATAATCGCTACCACCAACAACGCCACCAACACCGCTATCACTGTCTTCTTTAACCAGCCCATCGATAAGGAATGTTAACAATAAATCGAAGAAAGCAATGGAAATGGAACTGTAATTAAAAAGCGTAAATTGTAAATAAATAATAAAATCAAATATCAAGTAGTACAACAAAATAGTAAACCGCATTTTTTGCACCACTTCAACTTACAAGCAAAAAACAAGTTAACTGGTTAACGCTTCGTCGCCGACTACTGGAAACGCTTCGAACAAATATGAGAAGAAAAAAAAAATAGCTCCACATGAACCGCACTGCACAGACATCAAACCAATGTAATGAATGGGGAGTGCTGAGCGGTCTTTTAAGTAAGCTCACATTCCTATTCTCATCGCCAACAGCTGAGCTACATATGATGATGAGTCAAACATTGTTTTCGTATTGTCTTCGCTTTCGATCATCAGATCTTCGTTAGCTGTGTAGTAAGTAAGTGGAGAGTGCGCGGAGGTGGGTGTCATAGCTCTTAGCAAAACAATAGAAAATTAATAAGCGGCCGCCAATACTTGCACTACTCGTACGCGATTTTGATGAGACATGCGCGCAAACGCTCTCCATCTTAAATGATTCAATATAACAATATGCTGTGCTAATAAGTCGACATACATATGTACATATGTAGCGAGCATTTTTTAAATATTTTGAGCGGATTAAGTAATTGCGCACAGTGGTGCAACGCTCAACTCTTGCAGGTGACTAATTGGAAAGGTGCGAAAATTTTGTTACTAAGCTAAAGATATGCGTTACAAAATTTTGAGATCTTTTTAGACTTTTCGAGAGTTTAAGTCACCATCTCCAATGGAATTTAGTCATATAAGATCTTTAAATTTTCTGATGAAATTTTTCAATGCAACCAAAGATAATATGCAATTGAACTGAATAACGCATTTTAAATTGTTCTCCTAGTTCAAACTTTACATATATTTTTCTTTGTTAGGATTTTGGTTGTAAATTTATTTATATGCATACATATATATATGAATCATTTGTTTTGAAAATGCGACCAGCCCACTATTTTGTTTGCTCATAAAAAGATCATAATAAATTTTTTCTGTAACTACCATGACCCTCATGAGCCCAATTTCAAAATTAAATATTAATAATAGCAAACAAAAATATTAAATATTATAAATTTAGTCAGTTGCCGAAAATAATCGATATTTTGATATTTTTCTGATAAAAAAAAAATCATTGAGGAGAATTCATTCAAAATACATAGTAATCCAATATATCGATCTAAGCCTTACGGCGTATGTTAAGCAAATTTGAGCTTATTAACAAAATATTTTGTTTTAAATCATTACATAATTGTTATTTTGTGATTTTTATTTTCTCGATCAAGTTTGAAAATCCTTAGGACACTCACCGGAGCTCCGTGGTATATTCGGAATAAGAACATCCATGAAGACCTCAACATCCCATCCGTTCAAGATGAAATAGCGAAAATCAAAGAAAAGTATTTGGACAAGCTAAACGTGCACCCAAATCAACTAGCACAATCACTCACCGATGAAGCAACACAAACTCGACTCAGACGAAATGATTTTCCAGCCCGGCAGTTAATATAAGGGCCCGTTTAGCAAACACATTCCCCCAATAGGGGGTAGGTTTAAGAATTAAATTAAGATTTTAAAACTTATTGTTAGTCTCTTACAGAGAAGATTCAATAAATATTTACAGTTAAAAAAAAAAAAAAAAAAAAAAAAAAAGTTTGAAAATTTTAAAATCACAAAATATCGATTAAACGCGATCCAAGTCGAAAAATTAATGCTATTTTTTATCAAAAAATAAAAATCACAAATTAACGATTGAATCATGTTTTTTTTTAATAAAAATTATAACCGTTAAGATCCCTGATTTTAACTGAATATAGTATGAAACATTCACTAGTGAGTTGGACTAAGTAAAACGGACGAAACACTGATACATTTTCTTCCACTTTCTAATTTGTTCCAAATTTTCCCCAATTTACATCTTATATTGTAAATTTATAATTTTTTTTAAATTAACTATTACGAGGAATCCAATCAAAATTATCAGTTGAAAACTTTATAACTTGAAGAAAACTATTTAAATTTGTGTATAATTTTTGTAAGTTGAAACAATTTTTTTTTTTTCATAAATACATAAAAGCAAATTGAGAGCTTAGGGTAGGTTAGGTTTATTGAAAAAAATTTATTTGTATTTGTTGAATTTAACGAAAAAATATTTCCGATATTTGCATTAAAAAAAATAAGTTTTCCTTTTTTCTTGTAAATCATAAGCAATAGAAGATCAGTTGTCTGATTCATTTCAGAAATAATGTTTCATTCAATAAGTCGATTACTATACTCGCTGGTGACAGTAAAATTCTCGATATTCACTCACTCTTAGTCGGCATCGAAGAAGAAACCTCAAAATCGAGCTAAAATCAACTAAAAAAGACGTCATAAAAGAAAAAGAATGAGAAACCAAAGATGAAATTCTAAAGAAGAAGAGGAAGAAGATAACATATGACAGAGCGAATGACAATGCCAATGAAAAATACTTTTATGGAGTAAGCGAATGGGTGGATGCTGTCAAAGCGCAAAGAAAGGGTTTGTTATTCGCAAGACGCAATCTTGTATTCTGTCATATGAGTGAAGTACACCTAGTATGGCTCTTTCAGCTGCTCCCTTAATATTCCGAGGAGTGGAAGAGCAGCACAAACTCGGAAAAGCCAAACTCCATTTTACAATTTTACATATTAAAATTAAAAATTGTTCGCAAAACTCTTGTAACCAGTTATAAAGACGCAATTAATTAGCTCCAAGTGAGTATCAGTCATGCGGAGTTTCAATAGCTCGGATACTCCAGAAAGATAGGTTTTGGTAAACTTAATTCGAATTCCTTGGTCTTACTAAACGCACTATCTTGGTGAGAATTATCGGAGGACTATTTTTTCACTAACTAATTTGTAATCATTTTAATTTTTCTCAAACTATTTATTGCAAATATGTATACGGAATATGTCATACAATTTAAAATTTATCTATAAAAATTTTATAAATAGTTATTATAGCTTTTCGTGAGCTTGTGGACTCTGTATTTTTTCTTCGGTAGTAGCTATGTTGCTTTTTGAATTTCAACCCATTAAATTAGTATTTTTGCCCACTATAGACTTGGTCTCCAGCCAAAATAACTTAAAGCTAGATAATTTGGTTTTTCAGATGCTAGTATGATGTTTATAACTAGTATAAAATAAATCATAATGATGTTTATAACTATAAAATAAATTTGCAAATATACTTAATTGGTGAGACAAAGATTTATATTATACATTCCCAAGATGCATTTCTGCTTTTTAAATTTGGTGCTTTCTAAACGCACGACGGACAGGTAATTAAATTAAATAAAGAATGGAACTTAATAAAGTGAGAGGCTCTGGCACTACTTGAGAGCCTTGAAAAGTGAAAGCGAGGTACTCATTGTGCCGCCTTGGTAAACCGCGGTGCCATTCAGGTTGGGCACAACAAATATTACATTAACCCTAAGGTATGTGTGTATTAGGGAGGCATATATGTATATATGTGTATATAAAGCCTCACTCCAACAAAGATGAAATTTTATTAAAATGCAAAAGTAAATAAAAAACAAACTGAAGCACGGAAAGTCTGCAATAGCCGACAAACCGATGAAAGCCAGCACTAGTGAAAAGTGAAAAAATTGCAACATTTATTGCACTTAAAATGCAGACAACGTGCACTGGTGGCGACACCAAATGTTGCACGGGCAAAAAGCAATATTGGCTCGACAGGAAGACAAAAACAAGACACAGCAATGGTCACAACAACAAAAGAAAAACTAAATCAGAAGGAAAACTCGGAAGGTTTGCCGGTAAAAAAAATAACAAGTGTTAAAGTTGTAACGATAGTGGCAATAAGAGGCGCGACTGGTTGAGCAACCAAGAAAATAATAAAAATATATTAAACGTTTGGGAGAAGTGAGACATTTTTTAAATAAATAAATAAATGCTATACAAACGGCACGAAGGAAGAAAATATACAAAGCGAAAGCATTGAAATGTAAAAAGAAAAAGGGCCGACAATATCGATGGCAAAATCGCCTGCTCATGCTTGAGTTGAAGCGGGAAGCGACAATGGGACAAGTAAGTAATTGATGGCGCAAGCGGCAGATTGCGATGACTGGTGGAAGCTATAGACGTGATGGAAAATGCAAGTAATGAGAAGGCAAAAGCTACATACAAACAGCATTGCAGGAACGCAACAAAATAAAAAGGCAACACTAATAGCACCAACAACCATTTGCCACAAAAAGTGAAAAGCTATAATGGAAATGTTAACATAAATAAACAACAACAACGCATATAACGAAGAAAACGGAGGGAATGAAAATCACAACAATGTCAGCACCAACACCTGTGTCAACGAAAACTGTTAATTTGTTTGAAGATAGCAAAGGCAGCAATAGTAGTGGCATAATAGCAATAGCAATACAACAAAATATTGCAAAAACGAAAAAAAAACATCCAAAGAGCAAATATTATTTTAGCTGAATAGTCAGACAGATTAAGATAGGAATGATGTTACAGACACAAAACGAGAGAAGGGTAATCAATGGCGTTGCGGCAAAGGGTGTGAGTTGTACATAGATTGGCATTCTGGGTTATCGAACATTTTTCTCATGAAATCTGATAATAATGGATGATTGTGAGTATTGATTAGGGTACATATGTTTACGATTGATGAAGGTGAGATACAAAATAAATAAATTAAAGAATGACCATTACTATTTTCTAGATTAGCGCCATTGGAGCGCCAATAAATCATAATATTATTAATTTTTCGCCAGCATTATTTAAAATACCGTCACTATAGCATAGAAAATTCTCAAAAATATTATTCAGCGTTTTTAAGCAAATTCCCGCAAATCATATGTTACTTCATTCGTCTAGACAAGACTTTGGAGACGCCTGTGCGGAAGCTGGGAGCCACGCAATCAAACATTGTATCAGCACCGCTGGTATTCTGCTCTCTGAACAAAACTTTTGTTTATCCAGAGATGCTGTCATGAATTAGTCGTTGGATGGATGTCTGAAACTGGGGTATTTGCGAGCCTCTCAAATTCAACGTTGGCATGCTAGGGGCACTAAATCGGGCTCTACATGCCATAAAAGCAACGAAAAACTCGAAGTTGTAATGGAAATTCAGCGAATGGGTCATCTTACGCCGAGCATTCATTAAGTGGCCACCCCTCGATTTTTTATATCAGGCTCAAGTCAAGTTCTTAGCTACGCTAACAAGCCGACCACTCTTGACGAGCTCGAATTCAATATTCGTTACCCTATTGCCGAAATAAATTGAAATAAAATAATGAGACTACCTAATTTCGAGGCACATCTCGGCAATTCAACGCATAATGCTGTTTTTGAAGTCGTCAAAAGATTCAGGTTTATATCAGGTAACTAATAATTAGTTTCAGAGATCCACCAACGAGTTTCCATCAGCTCATGTCTAATTTGGTTTGGAAGCAAGACAAAAATTACACTGAAGATCCCACAATGCCGAAACCGGTTTGTCGCCAAACAAAATTTGACAAGAGCTGACGGAAAGCTGAATCAACTGAAATAGCGAGGCAACTCATTCTTCCTCTTATTACTGGTATCCAATGTCATAGCATTTTTTTCTGATTTCGCAAAAACGTTAAAGCAGCCACTGGCAAGTTGTGACAAACACGACTGTCTGTTAATGGCGAATATGCTGTTAGAGCCGAGGCAGTGGTTACTTTAACTCCGAAAGGATGCTAGTAGGAGTTGGCGCGAACAGCAGAAATACATTTCATTACTATTTTGCCACAACTCTAGAGCACCTTCGGCAGCTATCAAAGCAAGACACTGGCGAACGGCAAACACAAAAAAATATAAAACAACAATATATAGCAGCAGAAAGCAGCAATCACATGTACGCCAAATGAAAATGAAAATGGAAATGAAGATGAATTCGACTGTGTGTGGAATGAGCGATCACGTGTTACATTACAATTTCTGCGCAGGAAGCAACGTAACGTACAGGTAGAACAGCAATGAGAGCAATTACAACCAACCATATATTTAAATATAGCCATAGGAGGAAAACATAATGAAGAGTTGCTGCTTTTGCTGTAGAGGAAAAAATTAAAAAAGATAAAACTAAAACAAATGACATTGCAACTCCAATCAAGCGCCCGAAGTTGCTGCAGGTGTCAAGTGGTGGGCAAGGTACAGCCAGTCTTGCTTGGTTGCACAGGCTGAGATGAGAGTGGAAAGGTATGAAGGAAAATAACACTAGCTAAGGGATTGCCTCAATGTGTTTGTTTATACGAGTACATTTGCGCCGACGCGATTCCCAAAGGAATGCGTTGTAATAAAACAAGGAATTTTTACGCTTCTCCCAAAAGCTGTTGGTAATTTGCGTAACAATGCCGTGTTGATGTTTGTGCGCCGGTTGTCGATGTTTTTGCTTTCCCTTGTTGTTGCTTGTGTACCTAACCAAATGAAGTATGAGAAGAACGCTGAAAAATTCTCATCGTCAGCCAGGCACCGAGTCAGCCAGCTAAAGGATGTCGGGATAAAAATTTGAGTATGAGAGTGTGAAAAATGCAAAGCAAAGCGTAGACGGGGCTCTAACTTGTGATGAAGAAATACAACACTGTATGTGGATGTGCGCATCTACCGTTAGAGACTTGGCCATGGGCGAGATTGGTGAAAATACAGTGAAAATATAGCGCCATTAAATTCTTGTGGTGCTGATGTTTGCCGCAGAGGCAAAACAGTTTGCAGTCGCTGGAGATGTGATGCGACGATGTGGTTAACAGTTGGCACAACGTCAGGTGTAGGGAACAGCAACAATAACAACAAGCACCACCACGACAGCAATAGGAGCGGCAGCTGTGGGACTAAGACAAGCCTGCTCTTGCTGCTAGTTGTTGATTGCTGACGGGACTTATTTTTTCCGCTCTTTGCTTACGTTGTTGTATCCATAGCTACCTACATATCTTCACCCGCATATTTTGGTTTTGGTGATTTTCTTAATATTTGTGTCGGAATTGGTTATTTGTACACTTTTTATTTTGGAAATTTTTGCGCGTCAGCACCTCGCAGTGTTTCCGCAGACGCTGTAGTGGTTTGTACTAGATTTTTCCATTAAAATATTTTTGGTTACCAACAAAAACAAAAGCAAAAGAAAAACAAACTAGGAATGAAGAGTGTGTACTAAATTTAAAAAAGGAAAATAAACGCCTGGCTAGTCATAGATTTCCTAATGAATACCATAAGCCTTTACACAATTTGCGAATGTCTACAGATTAGTTTATGATGGAGATGATTTTTTAACGGAATTCAAAATCAACAACTTTTGATAATCACGAATTGATACAGTTTTTTATCATGTGAGTCATTGTTTTTTTAAAGAATGCAAAGCTTTCAAACGGTTATCGTTGGGCTTCTTTCGAAACCAATCTGCGGTTAAAATGGAAGTTTTTAATTTATATCTTCGATTTCTGTAATCGAAGTCGAATACCTCAACTTTACGTTCAACATCATGGCTTGGTCAAGGAAGCCTACGACGTTCTTGTTAGGATATAAACGATGATATTTTGGAGAACAACTTAATATAGCCCAAGCTACAATACCAGCTGTAAATTTTTTTATATTGCAAATTCGAGATCGGTGGCGAATTTCGTCCAAATCACTCAGATGCAATTAAAAATAAATCTGCTTGTCGAGTGGTAATCGTTCGCAATACTCAATGCACATAATTTTATCATGTGCCACAATTTAATTCTTTGGTCTACCAGTATTGATATTTTCTTTAGTCACTGGAAACCCAATGATGTTTCTTTATTTCAGTATTTGCTTGTCGGATCTAGAACGTCTCTATTTAGTGACACGCCGTTGGCCGAGTAACGGACTTCATTACTTCAACAAAACGCTAGTGGATCGATATTCAACAGCGATAATGATAACCATGAAAAGTACAATTTATCGATACGATAACAAATCCATAACGATCGTTGAGAAAAGGATAATTAAAACCATATGAACGATACAAATTTCGAAAATAATATCGATTATTATAACGATTTCGAAAATTATAACGATAACAACATTCATATGAAAAGATAACGTTGGGATAATGACAAAGCAAGCGATATCAATAGCGATAATAATAATAACTAAAGGCATCTAAAATAAAAAACAATTAATTTAAGCCATTAAAATTATTGCGGTATTTGCCTATAGTTATATATTTTTGTTCATCACTTCTTCTGGTTTTGAAATTTATATTAATATAAAATAATATAAAATAATATAATGGGGCACCCAACTTTAGCTCGAACTTATATGATGAAACCGCCGACAATTCTGAGAGCTTTAGAAACTCCTGAATTAATATGTATTTCATTTTTCAAATAGCTGGCAACTTTTTTCAGAAATATCTGTATTTTGATCAAAGCTTTCGTTTGGCACCCTCCAAAAACTACATATTTTAAATCACTTAACAATTAGATTGAACTAGGAATTTTAAACAGGATGCAGCTCTCTTTGAAAATTATTCGTATAGACCTCATTCGTTTCACACCAATATTGTATGTAGAGCTTTAGTTAACTCATTAATTGATTGTGGTTACCTTTTTAAAGACAGGGCAACCCTATTTGAAAATATTTTCAGAAATAATATTTTATAAACGTCTTTGTTTGATACCCTTACTGTACCATTTTCTTCAACTTAATAATTTAATTTATATTGTATATGCAAATAGCTGGCAGCCCTGTTTTAATATACATATGTATTTCCGACACAAATTCTCTTTTGTCTCTTTCATTTGACACACATGTTGCAATATATAAGTGACTTATTAATTAATTTATGTCCCTTGTTGTTTGACTTTGTAAACAGGTGGCAACGCTCTTTAAAACCATTTTGGAAATTAAGCTTTGTTTAAACTTTTTAATTTAATTGAATTTAACTTTAAACAAGCGGCAATCTCCTTTAAAACCATTTTTTAAATAACGCTTTATTCAACCTTTAGTAACCTTTGGAACAAAAATTTGCTCCAGAACTGTCCAGTCAACATATTCCAATATGTGATTTAACTTACTTATTTGATTGAATTAAATTTTTAAACAAGTGGCAATTCTCTTAACCTTATATGTTAATCTCGATTACAATCTATTTTTGTTCCAAATTGTATTCGTCACCCACTCAATCTCTCACACACTTTCACATTTATAATATTAGACAGTTGCATATTATCTTGAAATATTCAAGTATCATATGCCACATATGTATGTTATTATGAAAAACGTTCCTAGAGGAAGGAAAATTTTCAAGTGAAAATATATAATATTAAAAAAACAAGAGAGAAATTCAATATATAATATGAATATAATGCATATACTTTTTCTTATTATTTTATTTATTTATATAGGCAAAATCTTTTACATACGTGCTCCGGAACTGACAAACAACTGGGCACATAATGCGACATCACCACGCAAGACAGTTCATTATGTCTACATATATACAATCGAATGAAAATTCTCTCCATTCCTTTATTAGAGGTGATTATTAATTACTTCACCCAATACTTCTTAAATTTCTTACTCAACTGGCGTGAGCTGTCTGTGCAATGCCTCTCATTAAAATAAATGCAACTCTTCAATAAAAAAAAAGTAGCAGAACTTGAGCGCAATAACAATGAACCAATTTTCCCAAACTCCAAAGTACTGAAAGCTTCGCTGAAGTATTCTACAATATCTACCTTCCACTCCCATTTTAATAGAAAATCTAATCAAATTAGAGTGTCAAATTTCCAACATATTTATTGCACAACAGCAAACCGCTCACATTCACATTCAAACGCCCACAACCAGAGCGTACGCCCTACCATAAGCACGCCCTATTTACGGCTACTTTATTTTCAAACACATTCACCCACCAACGAAATAGTCAGTGGCAGAGTTGCCGCTTTGATCATTTTTAACAAAAACTAGTCATTTTTTCTATCTATGTGTTTTTGGTTCTTAGTTATTTCTTTTTATTCGGGTAATTTTTGAGTAATTGATTTTCTATTCAAAGTATCCTAAGGTTAAGTCCATGGAGATTTCACTTGACTCGTTAGTACTGTACATGGTAAAACTATTGAAATACAAAAATATATCTACCCTAGGGTTTTTTTAAATATCGAATAGAGTGGCGTAAGTTTTTGCCGTAAGGAAAGTCGTGCAGCCAAGCAGCCATAAAGGCGGTCACTTTTTCTCATCTATTTTCTATTTCATCTAAAATTATATTATATAACCTCCAAAATTGCAAAACTCATGTTCAAGTAGAGCGAAACGGCATTTACGTGAAAAGACTGTAGATCCATCACCAGTTTGCGAACAGGCCATAACTTATCACCGACATTGGCACCTGCAGTTCGAGATTTTGGATGCTTAGCCTTTAAAGTTTCGAACTCCTTATGGCATCAATAGACATCAGAAGTTGTAAATGTGATTTTATCGAGCCAGATTAATTTTATTTTATGAATATTTCAATTCTAGCGCCACCTAGCGGCTTCATCTTTCGCAAGAGTATTTCTCATCACACCTGGGATACATATACTTTTTTAATTTCATCAAAATCGGATAACAAATACTTTTCCGACATATGTAGATGTTCTCAATATTTCGACTAATACGCCATCTAACGGCTAAATATTTCACATATATTATAGATTCCAAATGGGAAAAATTTTTCGAAAAAGTGTTCCTCGTCCCATCCATAGCACACGACTCTAATTTGATGAGAATTTCATCAAAATCAGATCAGAAATACAGATATTCAGAATATCGCAACTCGTGCGCCATTTAGCGGATAAATTTTTCTAATTATTTCTAATTTCATAAAAAACGAAACATAGGTGCATTTTTTCTGAATATCTCTACTAATTTTCCATGTAGTAGAACCAATCACCTAAGAAATATACTGTCCAAATTTGGTTGAAATCCATTGATTAGTTTATATGTTAAATTTTAACAAAAAAAAATGGCATTACATGCATTCTATAGAAAAGAAAAATGGTAGTGTTTAGTCATTTTTTACAATTTTGTTAAAAAATAAATTTTTCTTTGTGGCAACACTGGTCAGCAGCAGCAAAATTGCATAGCTAAATAGTAGCCAAAGTTAAAAACTCACCTACTCACACACCCAAACACGCAAAATTTTCCTTCTCGTTATGCTTCATTCTTTCACATTCGCTTTCTATGTACTTTACTAGTCTGATTCCCAGTCAACACTGCAGGCAGACAATTTCGCACGGGAAAAACTCCCGCCAATGTCACCAGCTAACCTCAAAGTACCGCAATGTCGTTGCTATTTCCATTTGCAAAGCAAAAAAAATTCTAGTCACGTGCTTTGCCACACGCCACAGCACGCAATCAAAGGCAGCGGAAGAAGTGGGCAAGCGTGAGTGGTGGAGTGTAGAGATGTGTTGCATAAGCAAATTTGTAGTTGGCATCGGTTACGCCTCCAACACTTCGTGCTCTTCAACTTGCCTTTTCAACTTCGACTAGTACGTTTTATCTACCTTTAGTTTAACTTTTCCATTTCAACTGAGTTTTTTCTTATTTTTTCACTTTTTTTTAATAAGACAAAATTTAATTTTTGTTTAGTGTCAGTGAGGCGTGTCAGTGAAGCAACAAACAGAATAAAACGTAATCCCAAAACACAAATATGCTTCGAGTGTGTGAGGGGGGAAAAATCACATTGTATGTACATTCTCTAACGGTAATGATGTTAGAAAAAATTTGCGTTAGCTTCAACTCAGTAGGATCGTTCTGTTGTACCCAATTTTCAAAAAAAAAAAAAAACAGAAGTTGGTTGGCACTATTGTGAATGGGCTGCAGAAAACTACTATGGAAAATTCGGATTTATTTATTACAAATTTTAAATAAATAACAAAACCAACAAAGATTTTCCAGTACTAGGTACTATTTTCTATTCCTAAACAAGGTGATATCTTCTTTTATCACTCGGTTACAAAAAAATGGCGTTAACGTTGTCACTTTGACAAATAAAAGCAGAAAAAAATGGCATAGTAGAAACAGCCGACACAAATGTTGATTAGATTTACATTTTTGCGTGTAGGACGTGCGAGTTTTAGCAAAAAGGCAAAGAGGCAATGAAGCTTGCAGTGGATTAGGTGACATTAGAATTCCGCTTTGAATCAGTTGAACGCAATATGAGCTAAGAGGATATGCGAAGCTAGGAATTGTTGGCTGAGCAGAGGAAGAGCGCTAAGCAGTGACTAAACTGGCTATTAAATGAATTAAAATTAAAAATTTAGAGCTGGTGATCATTCTTTTTCGGTTTGACTAGCGCAGAGGTCCCTCGTCGTATTTAAATTTGGTAACTGTTTAGTTACCTATGCTATTATCGGTTTTGTCGTCACTTCCATTACCTATATTTATATCTTTATTAACATCGTTATCGATATCCTATTGTTTGTACATCTTGTTGGCGTTTTTTTTTCCTTATCGTTATCGATATCGTTTTTGTTATCGATATAGATATATCCTCATAATTATACGTATCTTTTCCTTGTTGTTTTATATTTATATTCTAATTCATCTTCCTAATCTAGTCCACCATTCTAATTCTCTGCATTTCGTCGAAAATACTCATAGAGAAGAAGCGCAACCAACTTCCTTCAAGAGAGCTTATGTCGCGACCGACCACACAATCCCAGCTACAGCCAGCCTGATATCACAATACCATTTCTGTTTCGAAGCAAATCGAAGTGAGAGGTCACTGAGAATCTGTGGAAATGAATGTGTTATGCAAAATGTTTTGTGGAAAACATTAAGGACGAGATACGATCTTGATATCAAATCCATAATAAACTTAGCGTTCTTTAGAATCTTTAGCCTTATATGCAGTATAACCTAGGGAGTCTGCGAAGAAGTTTTCGATATCATTAGATATAAACTATGCGTTTCCTTGTGGCTTACCACTTCCACTTTCGTGACTCTCCAATCAGGATTTTGGAGTTCCAGGTAACTTAAATTGAGCACATCATGGAATCCGGATACTGTTTCCCGAATCTCAGTTTATCCGCCATTCTAGTCGAATAGCTAATTTCTGATATTTTCGGTTTTGTATAGTTTGCAAGCTTTATCTCTTGTATCAAAAAAGTTTAATAGAGATCCTGGGTTATCCCAATGCAACATCCACTGCTTTCTGAAAGCTAAACTTTAGCTTGACGTCAGGTCAGTAGCAATGAAAAGCGTAACAGTTATGTTCCCTTTAACTGAGTTAAAGCTACTTTCCACTGAAATTGTATGTTTTTGGAAGTCAATCATGTCTCTCTTCTTGTGATATTTCAAGAACAAAGTTTACTGAACCGTCACGATTTCCTTCTCGACCCAGTTGACAACTTCTTTTGATTCCGAAATTCTGTGCTCTTTAGTCTATCTCTCTGAGAACACTGTGGCCGGACCTAATGACCCGATTTCATAGACGCTGTGACTAAGATTGCAAACACAATGAGGGCAGGGGTTGTTATAGTATTTATTGTTTGTAGACGTGGTTAGTATTACCTGTTTTTTGGCTACCGAACGGTGAGAAAAATATGCAGTCACCGACTTGCTTGGTTAGTGGCGATATTGTTTCTACATTTCCAGAACCAACTTGTTTCGCGACCACTAGTCGATGTGGAAGATATAGAGTCATAGACAAATTTGGTAGGTGAAGACGACGTTTCTACATTTGGTATTTCAGAAGTAATCAAGACCAACTTGTTTCGCAATATAATTGATACCCGATAATATAAATTTTGGTACCAAAGTGGTGCAGTCATTTCCTAAACGATCCCAGCTTGAGTTTAACTCTTGACTTGCCCTTGCAGATAGTTTTAACAGAAACAGGGCGTACCTACTCAGGTGTTTTCTCCGCTATATTTTCAAAAGGACTGACGGCAGGTATGGCCTAGGCCCTGCCAAGTAAAGATTTATTCAAAGATACGAATACGAAAATGACATCTTATATATACAAATCTCATATCACGGTGTCGAACTCCTTTGAAACAGCTCGAGCGATTTTTATAAGATTTTGTATGTATATTAATTGGTCTGAGAATAGGCTTAATGGAGGGTTACCACCTGTTTGAAAAGTAGAAATTATTTGAATTATATACAATTTAAAAGAAATATTTAAACGGCGCGTCTCGGCAAGAAGATTCATGCAATTAATTATATGAGGGTTGCCACCTGTTTACAAAGTCGAACTTAGTTTTATTATACACAACTTATCTGATATACAGCATAAGTTGTATGATATAGTAAAATAAGGGTATCAAACCATTCGTTTCGCTACAATAGGGTATATTTTTAAGAGTGTAGCCACCTTTTTCAAAAGTCAAATTAAACTAAATTATAAATAGGGATATAAAATATTACCACCATGCTTTTCTGGTATAAGTATGAAATTTTGTTTTTGAAATGGTTTGATTCGCAAATGTTTTCTAAAGGTATATATATAAAAAAAGTGTGTACAAATTAAGTTATCATTATTAAATTACTTACCTTAATTTACAAACAATAGGAACGCACCCACTCACTAATATGGCACAGAATACAATTTTCTTTATTAATCAGTTACTTCACTTCAATGCATAATTCATAACGTCAATGGCCTTTAGAAAAGTAATAAATATAGACATGTTCGCTATCTAACTACAAGTGTACATTACCACCATAAATGCGTGTATAACTAGTGCGCCCCTCCCATTTAGTATTACTTTATTTGTGCGCTTGAATGCATTATCGTAAATTTCTATGCAAATATGAGCGTGTAACGCAACAAATAAGGAGGCGCTACGCTTATCAATGTTCAATAACATAAACATGTACATAAGTACATATGTATATGTAGATACTCATTCTACATACACACACACACACACACACATTATTGAGTATAAAAATATCTACATAAGCGCACACAAAAACATATAGCCTGATAGCCTTGCAGGCATTGTAAACTTGTGAGCTTTTCGTTATTTTCGCTTAACAAGTTCACTCAGTCTTTGTGGCTTCAAGTTTATTCACTTGTAAGTAATTTTTACCTTGAAGCCAAATCAATATTTACCATCTATTTCTGGAAACTTTGTAAACTATGTGCTTGGAAAAGGGTGGTAGAGTGGCTGGTGAAAAAGTTTCATATAAAAATATGTGTGCATATATTCCTATTTAAACTAAGGTAGTTAGAATTGCTACACAGCTCGCGGACTTTGATGTGCAGATATAATCAGAGGTACACGAAGTAAGGGTATAATACCGATATCAAAAAAGGAAACAATACTTTTATTTTTTATTTAATTTTTCTAGTTAACTTATAAAAAATGGTTATACAACCAATTAGGAACTGTCTTTTTCCACATGCATTATTGGCCCGCACTAAACTTAATGCATACGAGCTGTTATGGCAGTCACCTCGGCTACGGAGTTTTATGACATCCTTCATCTGCTGAATGTCGCCTAAGTCTTATACATAACGAGACCTCGGAGCATTATCGTTTGTATGAAAGAGATTGAAGTACTTCAAAGTTTTCGGATTTCGCCTACCAAGAAGGTTCATGTACACCGTACATTGGGGAAGCTGAAGTCATTCTGGGATATCAGGGTTAAGGGCGCCCACCGTACTATCTTACGCAAAATCTTCATGATTAAATTTACATCCTACACGGTCATCTTACAAGTACTTAGGCGCATTGTTTGCATACTTCCATTTACATAATTCACCGATGAGTGCACATGATGAGCTCTTTCTTATGCATGCGCATATAAATTAGATTTTTACCTGCTATTTCCGCATTCATTATCGGATAGATAGGCTTTGCAGATGAAAGCGAATTGGTAATTGAAACAAGGTACTATCATACGTATAACTGCTACAAGGGAAGTAACCGCTAGCTTTATTTTTCATTCATGGAAAGAAAAATGAAGTTTTTTACAATCTCTTCATTTGCTCAAAATTATCTATAAACAAGCAACAATCACCTCTGCTCTGTCACTTCACATTTGCTCTCATTCCAATTGCTTCTTGAGGGCACACAGTTTACGCAAAAATGTATCACGTAACTCTCGGCGAGCCTTCAATTGCTCCCTAGGCACCATCGCCTCACACCCGGCGGCTATCTTCGACAAAGCCTCACCTGGTTCCATTTTCGGTGTGGCGCCATAAGTTTGACTTACAGCAAACACTTCACCGCCAAAACGTTGAAAGTAATCTGCAACGCCATCAGCATTCAGATGTGCAGTCTCGAGCGGTCCCAAAAGCGCATAGCGTATACCCAAACCCTCGGTTACAACACGATCTACATCGGCTACGCTCACAACACCATCGGCCACCAAGCGCCACACTTCATTCAGAATGGCATATTGTATGCGATTTGTAGCGAAACCTTCGATTTGTCGGGTTAGTGTCACTGGTTTTTGACCGATCTCAAGCATGAGATCACGTGCGCGTGTCACAATTTCCGGTTTGGTCCAAGGTGCGGGTACAATTTCGACGAGCGGTATATAATAGGGTGGATTGAGAGGATGTGCGACGACGACCTAAATTAAAGTTAAATAACACATATTTTCTAATGATTTATATACCTATATAACTAATTTCAACTCACATTCTCACGATGCTTCGGCATTTGCTCGCTGAACAGAGATGGCATATAGGTGCTTGTCGAGCTGGCCATAATAGTCTGGGGGCCAACAATTCCAGCTAGTTGAGTATAAAGCGAACGTTTCATTTCAAGGCGTTCCGGTATGCATTCCTGCAGATAGATGGCATTTTTCACCAGCTCAGCGATGTCGGTCGTAACACTAACGCATTTAAATTGCTCAGCTGGACTGAGTTTACCGCGTAGTGCATTTTTCGAATAGAGAACGCGCAGTTCCTTTTCAATCTCTTCTAAGGCAGTGCTGGTTTGTTCGGGTAGTATATCGTAAAGCATTACCTGATAGCCAACAGAGGCAAAAAGCATAGACCAGGCGCGTCCAATGAGGCCACTGAAAATGAATGTGGAATCTCATAAAAACTATTATAAAAGTATACTATGAATAGGACTCTAAGGCGAATATTTAGCTTTTTCCAGAGCAGCAAAGTGGCAGGAATAGATCTGTTCGTAACTTTACAGAATTACCGAAGATTATCCCGCTCGTTTGCCAAGAGTCCAGTATAAATACCCAACACAGAATCGATCGAGCAACAACGAGACTGCACGATATTGAATATAAATTTATCTCGTCGTATGGTCATTCAGTAGTTTGCACAGTTTTGATTTCATAACGGCTTTAGCGAAATATTACGGGTCTTCCTGAGCTCCTAACAGGGCTGTTGCATAGACTAGCGATTAGCTCGGTAAGCTGTGGGCAGCAATTAGAACGTGTAGAATCGGAAGGTCATTTTTGGCATTTTGGACCATCCACGTCAACCTAACCGAACTGTAAGCTATCACTACACTCTTATTATTTGTCCCAAGGATATCTTGTATTATGTTTTTCAGCTGAGGTGCAATGAGTGCGCTTCAAATATTCTAATGTCCCTAGTTCTAATTCAATTTTTATCTTATGAAATCCACCAAGAGTTTCCCGAAGATATCCGAACAGACAAAAATTAGTATGTAGTCTAAGGCTAGCACTTATTTTTTGTTCCTTATACCAGCGATCAGTTTTTTTACCAAACATATAGATGTTTGCTATATTTTTTATCATTTTTCTTTTAATTTTTTACAGAAGTGTGTGCCCTTTCTCACTCACCTGCCTATGATTCCAATTTTTTCATTCTTCATAGTTTACTACTAAAAAATTTGTAAAGGGATATGTTGGAACTATACCAATTCTTAATTATCACGTTTAAGCCTCTAAAAGCCACTTTCTGCCGTCAAGTTCACTGCGATACTAAAAATTGTGCCAGAAAAGTTGTGGCAGCACACAGATTTTCGATTTCACATTTGTACACGCTTACTGATTTCCATTGAACTTGATTTATCGCGTAATTTAAAAGTTCTTGCTTGGAGTATTCCTCTTAATTTAATCTCTATACGTGCATACATACGTATTTCTCCTACACTATGTTTATACATTTAAAAAAAAATCACAAATCAATACATGCACGAGTCAAAGCTTAATCACTTAAGCAAAATTTAAATAAAAAAAAAAGTTCAATACAAGCCGTTTTTTATAAATGAAATAAAATTAAGAATAATTTTTTACTCTAGGCTCATAGCCAGTGTATATAGATAATTTTTTATCTTAAAACGCATGAGCACAAACGAAACTAAAAAGGGTTCATGAGATTTAGATCAAGAAATCTTTTGAAAAGATAGAGCAAATAGTGAAAAGAAAAGATAAATGAAAACCAGCGCATTGCATTCGATCGAAGTTTAAGAACTTTAGCAAATACTCTGTGAAATTTTAATGATTGTTGAACATCTTTTGACGTTGAAGAGAGCCATTCCCTGTCACAACTCAGAGGCTCTCCAGCACCCATATACGGGTAGCACTGTACCGATGAGCTGCTTCACTTGGCTAGATATTACAATTTCGAAGCTGAGAGCACATATCGCTGTCTGACTCTCTGAAAAAGTAGCTATGCTGTACTAAGGTCACTTAGGCGCAAAAAAATGGGCTCTACAAGCCTCCTGTTGGGAGTTATTAGTCTTACACAAAAACTTAATATCTATTTCATTCATTTTTTTAACCGGATTAGGGAGGAGGAAAAGTTGTCGCATACGCTGATGACGTCGCAATCGCGCTAAGGCGGAATTTCCACAAACACTGTGTAAGCTGATGCAACGAACGCTTCAGGATGTCTCCAAGTGGATCACCCACTGCGGGCTTAGGGTCAGTTCCAATAAGATAGAACTCGTTCTCTTTACTTACTTACTTCTCCCACAATTTGTGTTGTGCCACTTGATGTTTTAATCCAAATTGAGGGGCCTACGCGCCACGCTACACACTCGGCTACAGCGGCCGTCGTTCTCTTACGAGGCGGTATACTCGTAAAACACCTTCGGTAACTCCACCGAATCAAAACGACGTCCGATTAAGTCTTGCTAAAAATGTCAAATTTTTAGGCTTTATTGTACATATGAAGTTGAACTGGAAAGGAAATACAGTTCAAAGTTATGAAAAGGCCTTAATTCAGTAAGGTGGAAGCAGATGTTTTCTCACAAAACCTTCTTCTACAAATTTCATTTAGATTACCAGATCACTGCAGCGTTTTCTCAGCTATCATGGAAGCAGTAGAAAAGCTTCGAACCGGAATTCTAGTAAGAGATATTTTCATTTTTAGTGGCAACCAGCCTGCAATCAAAGCAGAAGTGGTCGAAATGGGACCGGACACGGCCACGTAGTGTAAACTCTCTAAGAAGAGAAAATTATTATAACGTGGTTGAGGATCTAATCGGGCCTGTCTGACAGGAAAATATGCTGAAAAGCTGGGCCTGCCTTTACGAAGATGCTGCGGTAGCTGCAAGAATGACGAAGTGTAGCAGTAGGCTGCCGTATCTGGAATCTCCGTTTTTGGATGACCCTAGTGAGGTTTCAAACACCAAGGTTGAATGCCTAGTACTATTACGAGTACCAGCGGGATAAAGTGGTTTAGTCAGGGGTTATCTGTCTTCGGATGGTATTAATTCTTGTGGTAACACAAAGGGCTTTCTATTTATGGCCTAAGTCACTCCTACCTACCTAGCTAATATTTTGCAAAGTGCTCCTACTTTTTTCAACGCCATGACCACTAAGTTTAAACATAAAATTATACTCATACTCGACATTTGTTATTAATGCAGTTATAATTAATCTCTTTTAATACAAATATTTGGTTTTTTTTTGCGCAGAATTTACTCCACTTTATACTATATGCATATGAGTTCAAAAATATCACATGATTGGTGCTCATTTTTTTTTCTCTTTCTACCTTTTTTCTACACATTTTTCTCTCGCATCACCACTAATCGCTAATTTATACGTAATACGTTCATAAATAATTCTTTGCTTGACAGTGGTGCATGTGTGCGTGTGTGTATAAAGAAGGGGACATAATTGCCGCTTACGCTCAGTTTAATCAGTTTTCTTTAAATTTCAATAACCTTTTTGCTCCATTTATAATTTATGGTTGCAATGAACACACACATGTGTACATACATAAAAGGAATATGCATGTACATAACAATAAAAGTACAAATATTTATATATGTATGTCTGTTTATTGCATTTATTTCCATACATATTTATTGCTGACAAAACGACGTTTTCTAATTGAATTCAATTCAATTATCACCGCCTTGGCATGCGTAGCACGTTCGCTTGTTCCGTTCAATCATTTCTTACGGTTCGTTAAGGTCAATTTGTTAATTGTTATGGACAAGCATTAAACAAATAATAATTAAAAACATATTTTACTTATACGAATAATGGACATTTAAATTTTGATTGTGGTTTTAAATTTAATTGTTTTTGATGGCTTTGAAATAGATGCATGGATTTGATTTACTGGTTTAAATCTATCTATATGGTCATGTAATTAGTGTGCGATTAGAAAACTATTAAAATATTAAATAACTGAAGGATAAGATGGGCATTTCGGTCTTTATTAAAATGCCACCTAATTTTATTAAGTTTTTGTTTAAAATTTTCCCAATTCACTTTGTTCGTTTTATTTGCTTATTTAAACTACATATATTTACTTACATACATATATATTGCTGTATTAAATATCCGTATACATATGTACTAAGTATTTAATTTAGTTCATTTGATTTCATATTATTTCATTCCATTTAATTGAATTTATGTTATTTTTACTTAACATTTCGTATACTTTAATAAGTGATATTTTATTTCATTTTATTTTATTGCGCCTACTTTTTTCATACTTTAATTATTACTATTTTATTTTATTTCGTTTGATATAATTTTTATCTTTTATTATTATTTTTTTACATATCTTTTTTATTTTACTTTATTTTATTATTAATTTATTTTATTGAGTTGGCATTTCATACTCTTTCGTCTTAGTTCTTTCATCATCAATATTTTTTGCTTTTTACTTTATCTTAGTTTAATTTATTTTATTTTATTTAATACTCTAACATTTCTAATTTTTTTTCAATTTATATTATTTAACTTTTTTTTAATGTAGATTAGTTTATTTGTGCCTTAATTTTTCTCATTATTTGTTAAATTAAAGTTTTTTTTAAATTAAATTTTTTTAAATTTAATTTAATTCAATTTAATTTTTTATTCCTGTTTTTGTTATTATTATTATTTTGATTTTGTTATGTATTTATTTCGTTTTATTTAATATAATTTTTTTCATTTTATATCAGCACTATGTATTTTTGTTTAATTTGTTTCATTTTAATTTATTTTACTTCAATTTATTTTTAATCGATTGTAGTGTACTTTATTTTACTCAGATCAATTTAATTTAATTTTCTTCCATTTCTAATTTCATATTCCTCCATATTAATTTTATTTTATTTCGTTTTAATTTCTTTAATTTTCTTTTTTCTTTCAATTAAGTCAATCTTTTCATATTTGGTTCTATTACTATTTACTTTATTCCATCTGAAATTATTTTTATAAATTTTATTGTTAATTTTTACATACAATTTTTATTTTATTTTTTCTCACTTTATTATTAATTTATTTTACTCAGTTTGATTTAATATTCTTTCATCTTAATTTTTTAATTTTGTTTTCGTCCTTTTAATTCTGCTACATTTATTTTCATGTGGCTTAATTTTCTTCATATATTCTTTTACTTTATTTATTTTTTTAATTTTATTTTTTTAATTGTTTTGTATTATTATTATTATTTTGCTTAATTTCTATTTTATTATGCGTTTATTTCATTTCATTTAATATTATTCGTATATGATTTCATCCTAATAATTTTGATTTTTTTCATTTAATTTATTTTACTTCAATTAATTTTATTTTATTGTAATTTACTCTACTTTATTTAGTTTAATTCAATTCTGTTTTTCCATTTTTCATTCAATGTTCCTCTAGTTTGATTTTTTTTTACATTATTATTTTGTTTTAATTTAAATTTTTTTATTTTCTTTGTTTGTAGTTTGTTTCTTTTTATTTGACTATTACTTTACATATTTTTAGTCTATTTTTATTTTTTTTTTTAATTTGTTAATATTTAATTTTATGATATTTTAGGTTTTTATTTTTTTTATTTATTTTATGTTTTATTTTATTACTAATATATTTTATTTTATTTCATTTAGTGGGCATACATGCACATGTATTCTTCCCAAAAAATTATTTTATTTTGTGCGATTTATTATTCATTTAAATTGACTTTATTTAATTTTTTCTTCTATTTCATTTCATTTTATTTGAGTTAATTAAACTTAATATATTTCTTTCCATTTGTAATTTCATCTTTTTTTTGTTTCTTTTTTGAGTTGGCACTTAATATCCGTTTATCTTAGTTTTTTATTTCATTTTATGTCATCCATATTTATTTTGTTCTGTGTTATTTGATTTAACGTTTTAGTATTTTACTTTATTATTGTTTTGTTTTATTTTTGCTGTATTTTATTGTTACTTTATCTTATTTTATTTATTTAGTTGATTGTTTATTTTATATCAACAGTATTTATTTTGTCTCATTTTATTTTTCTTTAATTCATTTTAAGCTTTTTATTTTGTTTTTTTTTCTATTTCTTTTTATAATTTGTTTTTAAGTTAATTTAGTTTAAATTTATTTTAGCTTATCTACTTTATTTTCCATTTTATTTTATTTGTTTTTATTTTTTAGGTTATTTATTTATTATTTATTAATTATTCATTAATTTTATATTATTTTTACTTTTTATTTAATTTTATTTTTAATTTATGTTATTTTATTTTACATGCTTTATTATATTTAATCCATTTTATCATATTTTATCTTATTATATTTTACTCCATTCTGTTTTGGAAAGTAAATCGTGTTAGTTTATATTTTAAAACTTCAATACTTCTTCATTTCGTCATAAATAATGCAATCTGCTTTCGCGCCGATGGCGCTTCCGCCAGCTAACGATTCGCATTAGTGAAATTAATTTTCCTTATTGTTGCTCATTTTTACCGCACCTCCGCAGCACTACTCCATCAAAGCGTTCAAAGTACATATGTATGTATATGCATTTTAGTCATCGTTTTTTGTTTTGCTGTTGCTGTCTTGGCAATTCATTTATTCAGCAACTCATTCATTTTACACAATCATTAGGTTTTTGCCGTTTTTTTTTTAATTTTTTAACGATCGCATAGCGTAAACCGGAAACGGTCAAATGAACTACGCAGTGTCGTGTTTTCTTTGGCTTGCAGACAGCATTCAATTTAAAATTTGCTACTTTTTTTTATGACTTCGCTCGATTTTTTTCCTACTTCATTTGTAAGTCACTGCTGTGTTTGACAAATGAATTCAAGCAGTTGCCGTGTGATCCTTTTCAATTTCCGACTACTTGCTTTGGATTTCTTTGAAACTCGTCGCATTGCTTTTGTGCTCGAACTTAGAGTACAGAGGCTAGCAATGAAAAATGAGATTTTTCTTTATGACAAAAATGTTTGGAGTGCCTGCGTAAAAAAGTAGCATAGCCTGCCTGCGTACCAAGGATTCTTATCCTTCGTTGTTCTGGCTGCTTCCTGTTTTTGTGTTTGTGCGCTGTCACTTCTGGGCGCCTTCTATTTTTCAGTTTATTTGTTTGTTGATTTTTTTTTCATTAACTTCTTTTTCATTTGGTTTGCCTTTGACATGTTATGGCAGAGCGTCTTTACAAATCCAACATAAACTCGCTAATGAATTAGTTATTATTTGTTATGGTATGGGTAGAGGACAAGAATATAAATGAAGCTTTGACTCGGTGTTTGGGTGTAAGGGGTAAGATAATGAAATAATAAAGTAGAAATCATAGTCTGCGCTTTCGTTTGCAATGTTTGAATTAATTATGAGTGCTCTCGATATTTGTAGTAGAAGAATTTAATTTATTATAAACTTATATCCATTCCATTATTTTCCATTATTTTAAACAAAAATTGCTTTACAAAATCATTATCTTGATTACAAATATAATGAATAAATTCAAGCAAACTTCAAGTAAGTTGTCAAAGGAGGTGAAAGTATAAATGGTTGAGGAAACGGTGGTTTATTATCTTGTTTTTTTGATACGCATTTATTTGTCGATCGAATATAATTAATTAATTAATTTCAATACAATGTGATACAATACCGATACTTTTGTCATGCAATGCTGATATTCTTTACACGATACAATTGAAATGATATTTTTTGGTATCAACTACTTGAACCGCAGCATCGTATCGAATTTGCGAAGAAAACTTGTAAGGTTTTATAAAAAATTGTCACTAAAGATAATTTCTAATTTAGTGTAAATATTTTACGTATCGAGTATTTTTAAATCGATACTTACGGGTACCCGATTATTTCAGAGCGGTACTTTGAATAACTACCACATCGATACTTTCGCTATTGTATCCCTAGACGCAAGTCAAAGAAGCGAAGATTTATAAACTTGCGGAGTCCTTTAGCTCGGAGACATCATAGCCACGCCAATACCTTGTTATGTCTTCAACATATTATTTCATAAGTCAGTTGAGAATTGCATGCATATGCCGTGATGGCGGTTGAGTTATAGAACTGATACGCTTTCGCTTTTTATTTGTCATGGTAGTTGCCTGAAACTCAAAGAGAGACCGAATCTTTCTCCACTTGATATTTATTGCCTGTTAAAATCATTCATGCTTGTGCGCTTATTGGAGACAGGTATGATAAACGAGTTTTAAAATCTGATTTTGGATAGTTGAAAAAGGACTTTACTGATCAATTTTTCTTTGAGCCTGATGCATCTTCTTAATCTGTAGCCTGGTGCTTTAGCTTATCGAGGTCCGCCGATGCTGATCATCTTCAGTCGGTTAGTGAAGATTTCAGCTCAATTTCCGACAGTGGAACTAAAGACCCCTTGCTAAGATATTTAGCCATGAGCAAGTAAATGCATTTTAATTGCTTATGAAATTATCAAGTCGTATCGGTGTTCCCTTTTGCCAGAAATTGATTCAAACGAATTGTGGCGAGACCTTCGTCAATAGTTGCTTCCATAGTCGCTATCCCTATGCAAAACAGACATTTATATTCTACGAAGAAATTTCATTTCAGCGGCCTCCACCAAAAACTTTAATGAGATTTTTTTCTATTACAAAAACAATAACGACAGAAAAACATCAACTCGCCAGGCTGCAGCTCATTCACGAAAAGACCGTGCGTACATTCCTGATCCATGCCTTCAAAATATGTCTCTGAAAAAAGTACAAGTGGGAAAGAGAAGCTATCGCAGGTTTATTATTTTCTTAGAAAATTTAAGTTAAGGTCACGTTTTTATAAAAACCTTCGTCGCTTCACTTTAACTCGCTCTAAAATAGGTATTTTGTTGTCATCAAGAAAACCTTTGGTTGAGATCACCCGGATGCTCTGAATTCTTTGAACTTTAAGCCAAGGAATTAGGCAGCATCATGAACTCTCGCCTCGTTCTCGAAGTTCTGAGCACAGATTTGTTTTTATTTAAAGCTCTATAGATCAAGCTTACTTAATGGGGCAATAACTGCCTGAGAAATTCTAATTTTGAAAATATTTTTTAAGAGAGTTGTCAACTTACTGAAAAATTAAATTCAATTAAACCACATATATTAATAAAAATATAGATGCCAAACAAAAAAGCATTAAGAAAGCTTTGCTTGAAAAATATATTTGTATAGGATTGCCAACTGTTTAGAAAGTTGAATCAAATTAATCAATTAATAAGTCAATTGAAATATTGCAATATTAGTGTGAAACGATAGCGGTGTATACAAAAATACTTTGGAAAAGAGCTGTCACCCGTTTAAAAGGAATAATTTACTTAAACTAATACGTTGAGGACCAACAAAAAAGCTCTGTTTCGGAAATATTTTGGAAAAGGGTTACCAAAGGTTTGACAAATTACATTAAATTAATTTATGAGCAATCACAATGTAAGCTTATTAGATTTAAGAAAGTTATTTTTAAATATTTTTTGAGAGGGTTGCCACCCGGTTCAAAAACTTATTTTTTTTTTAAATAAATAATATCAATGAAGTATTGAAATTCGGAGGTTAAATGTAGAATGGTTAGGAAAATCTTATTTGAAAAATATATCTTGTGAGAATAAAGTTAAACAACATTATTTACTAAGTTAAATTAAGTATTACAATAGTGGAGTTGGTCGCAAGAGGATTAATAAAAGCGTAGTTTCAAAAATATTTTCGTAGGGGGATGGAAGCTGATAAGACATATACATTTTTTAACACTATTAGCTGCTAGATATTTAAAAAACTACAGCAAATTAGTTATACCACCCAAATAATTCTACATAGTCAGCTAAAATGTTGTAGAAAAAAATTAGCTATCAATTGACAAGCTTTGAGATACAAAACCGAAAACTCGAAAGAATGTTAAACCAATATTGGGAGTTGAAAAAATAATCATATTCAAAAAATATTAGCAAACAAATCACGTTGTTACTAATTTTATTCTTGAAAAAAGTGAAAAAGGGTACATGGCTAAGAACAAAAACTACGCATCTGCAATGTTGTAAATGACATAAGTCACACACACAACCATACGCTAAAACATTCATACGAATGTAATTCACATGAAAGTAACGTAATGCCCATAAAAACTGAAAGCGAAGATAGTAGTGCAATAAAATGCTGCCCAAATGTTCGTTTGGCTCAGCAACGTCCATCACTTTCTTTTTTTTTTTATCATCATCATTTTTGAAGCACATCAACAGGCGTTACAGCCTATATCTATAGGTATCTAGCTAACCCGATGCCCGGTCAGCCAGCTAAGCCTTGTTACCAATACCAACAATTTTGAGCCAAGTTGTATTTATTCGTAGCAACAGCTAAAGCTTTCCAACCTACTTGTTGTGCACAGCTATTAAATGGTTTACTTTTTCTTCATTCTTTTCATTTTACAACCGTCAAATGTGCTATGCAGCGGCATGAATTTGCACATATCACCGTTAGTTGTTGAAGTGCGTATATGTAGGGCATATTTATAGGCGCTTAACTTGTCGAAAACACAAATCGTCGATTTTTCATTTGTGTTTGTTGGTTTGGAGCTTTTCCGCAGCTGATGGGAGTAGTAGCTGCGTTCAACTCCGATGGTTAGCGGATTTTTATGGTAAGTTGTTGCTTAGAGTTTTTGCGCTTTTTATATTTGTTTGTGCTTGGCTTTTTTATTGTTGGTTTTTATGGCTTGTTTAACTAGCACGAATATATGTTGCATAACAATTGAGTGCGTTGAGTGCCCCTTTCAACTCATTCGGCATAGCTTTGGTGTAGAAGGAAATTCGATTTTCTTCCATTTGTTTTCTATTTTCTACGGGCTTGACTTTTCATCTCTCTCCGCCATCATGCGCTGCCAGTTAACGTACTAAATAAACAGCTGAGCAGATTACTCGCACTGCGCTAAACCTATTTTGTTTCCTACTACAAGTATGTATATTTTCCTATCATTACTCAGTTGAAATAGCTACGCATATATGCTGACTTTACTGCTTTCTAACTCTGTTCGAAAGTCTTATACGTTTTTTTTTTTTACCAAATAAGTCTCTACTCACTCGCTCTCTCTGACTTCTTCTTTCTATCACCCTCTTTCACATGCTATCAACGCGCCTCTCGTTGTCTCCATATTTCTAATCGCTTTGGTCTCTAAACATAAAAAGGAAAGCAGTTCTCTCCCCTTCAGCAGCCGTTCAACACTTTCCTTATTTAATTTCACCCAGCGGAGCCATAATTGGATGTGCTAAAAAGTGGCTTATCCTCAGATTTTTACCCGCATTTATTATCCGTTTCTACCACATTCATTTTTCATCTTCCAGCATCCTTTTTTGATATTTTTTCTTCATCGTCGTCTCACTAGTACACCCTTTTCTATCCCTCAAATTAATATATTTAATACTCAAGTGCATCCCTTTATTAGCGCTTAGCATCACTATCGTATCGTTAGAGCACAATTTCTCCTCCTACCCTTTTGCAAAAATTTGATTTATGCTCTACAAAAACTTCTACTAATTTACATTTTTTTTTATGAAATTTATGCAAATTACTTGCATGTTCCTCATATGTATTTACATATAACAAGCAGTTAACCAGCTGTTCTCCATCGAGTGGCAGGGCGTATGAGTGATATTTAAGAGTGGTACGAGTATTTTTTTAATGTTGATCGGATTGGAGGTGTGCGCAAATTTGCAATTCAATTTGAATTTGGAATGAATATTATCGCTAGTAGAATAGTGGCAATAGTGTTGGTAATTATTTAATTATTTTTAAAGATTGCTTTTTGGAGGGAAGTATGCAAGCTACATTGCAGTCATGCTGGAAGGAATATAAGATGGATTTTATAGGAAGACACGGATTAATCAAAACTAAACCAGTTTCAAATTGCAGCTTTTTGAAAGTCTCGGCGCCTCTTGTTATGTTACTTATTTTAAGCCCATGATAATTCTAAATATTAATGCAATTGGTCTGTAAATACGTATTTTACAAATATCTCGATTCCAACGCCATCTAGCGGCATTATCAGAAAAAGGATCTACAAGAAACATATATGTTACCAATTTGAGTATAATTATTTAGCTGATTTTTCTTCATGCATGTCAAATTTGCTAAGCTCCTGCAAAATCTAACTCGAAAGATGAGCATCAAGGGATGTTTATCTAACTCAAGGTCTGTGCACTCCAGTATACATTGAAGGCTACGCCTTCAATTTTTCTGACACAGTTATCTGTATACCTTCAGCTTTTTCGTTACATTATTGGTTGGAAAGAGGAGCTGTACTTCTACGCGGAAGACCTAAACCTAAAGGCAGGGCTCAGTGAAAACATTTTTCAGAGTTTTAGGATAATTCAGTGCGCGCTCTAAACTTGAGGAGAATCTGTTGGCTCTGATTCGACCGCGTCAAACTACATTTAAGTGAAGCTATTTGGTTATCTGGTAACTTTCTGCGACCACCAGAAGACGTTCTTCCCGAGAAATGAGAGAGTGCTAGTATGATTGACGATCTGGGGACTAGTCTTAGATATATGGACCTCATCTCAACTCAGATATCGTTGTGCGAAAACTAGGACATTTTCAGCTACAAAGTCTTTCTGGTCTAGAGAAAAGCGAAAATTGGCAACAGAGCTTCGCAGACTTAAGTTAAATGAGACTAATGAGGCCTGCCGTTCTGATTACATTTGAATACAAAGGAAGCCCCTACGTCCCATTGCACCAATACGTCAAATGGACGAACTTGAGTAGCTATAGCACTTTATGTTGAACTTTAAAACTCCGCTGAGTAGATTTTAAAACAGAGCAGTGCAAATTTTAGTCGTATACTGCATACCGATGCCAAACAGTTTCTAGCTCTTCATAGTACAACTTTAACTGCGTGTGCTTCTGGTTTGGGGCAGCGTCATTAGCTTAACCCAACCTAATGCTTGCTACATAATACAACACAATATTATTCTAGCTAAAAAAAATTAAGATTGCATAAGTTTTCCAAAGGTTATACTCCCATTTTATACTTAAAAGTTCGTCCTACGAAGGGTCTAACATTTTTTTTTTACAAAGATATCAACTCTACCATCATTTTAGGCTGCAGGCTCTGAAAAGCAAGGAATACTTTAAGCGGCAATTTTTTGTCGCAATATATATTTTTTTTTATCTGAGCACTTGAAAATCTTGCCTTGCTTTTCTGTGTCTTCTCAATTCCGCAAATCCTGTCATTCAAGCACATTACATTTATAAATTGATCCATACACCATTTATTTGCGTTACAGTCTAAGAATTGTTAATTTAACTAAAACCCAACCAAAAACTTTTCTAATAAGTCAAACATCAAAAGGCCAAAATACCAACCTGAATTGAAAAAAAATGTCCAACTGAATTGCGCACAATTGGAACTCAAAGTAAAAGTAAGCCAATCACACAAAAAAGTCAAAATCCTGATATCGTTACCTTGCTACGCCGACACAACCAATTCCACTAATTGACTCACTTCAAACGAGCGGCGGCGACAAAGCTCAATGGAAAACTTTTTTTCCCAACAACAATAACATGTATTGTACGTATGGTAGGCAAAAAATTTTGTAGCTTACGGAAAAGCGAAAAATTGTGGTCAAGACTGGAGCAACAGCAAGTGAACAATAAGGCCAAAAAGAGCGAAGAACGAGAAGCCAAAAATGTGAATGAGCAGCGACTGTCAATGCTGCCAATATGCGTGCTGCAAACGCCAACAAAGCTTAAATGTTGTTAGCTGTCTACTTTTTCCCCCGTCCCGTCGTAATGCTTGTCGCCATCACCTGGACACGCCAAACTTTTCTTATCGACCGTCAAAGCGCGTTCATTTCATTCACACCGGTTGTTCGCATGCGTTATGCGGATTTGCGGAACAAAAGTTTTTTTTCCATCAAACTCTATTTGTTACTGGTTTTTTTTTCGCAGTAGAAAACCACTAAACGCCACATTGACTTAGTTAGTCGGCTTTTCTGCGGTAGCCGTGGAGAGTTTGTGGATTTTTTACCAAGCCATCAACTAACGCAACTAACCGTCAGCGCTGAAATATCTCTGAAAAATCATGACTATTTCCACGCTGCTCTTAGACGCTTATACCGGTTTAACTTAACTTGATTTTTGGCTCGCAGCCCAATTGAAATAGTTTTCAGTTAGCTTGAAAAATCATCGATGTGTTCAACAATTGCGAAGATGGGGACAGAAGGAGGAAGCGTTAGAGATAGAGATCAGTGTGCATTTTCTTTTCCATTCAAACTTTTCTACTGGCTTTTGCCACTTTTTTTTATGCGCTCATTGCCTGGCAGATAGTGTAGCAAGCGTGTGTGCTGGACGACTGTCCACTGGTGGGCGAAGTTTCAACTGTCAAACGACATTTCGTATTTCCTTTCGCATTTTCATTGAGTTGCGGGTGTATTTTGTAATATCGTTGTAACTTCAGTGCACACGGTAGTTTTCCGCTGCGTACTCCGCTCTAGTATGAACTCAACATAATTCGGTTGCTGCTTCCGCTTAACTTTATCTGCATTCTCTTCTTCGCACTGGCGCTGAACTGCTTCCTTTGCGTATTTTGCGTACTTCTATGATGCAGCTACCCGCAATTCTATATTCTTTTCTTGCATTTACAGCTCTTTTTCTCTGCCGCTTTGTCCACCCGCATTATTTTCGTTCGAACTCAGTTTGGTGTTGGCAATCAAATGCCGGTGCAAAATGCCCGAAAATTCATCTACAAATGACCAACGTTTGGGTTTGACTTCTAAAGTTTTATGTCGCCTGTTTGAGCTTTTACTGGTTTTTGTGGTGATTCTATGGTAACAGCTTGTAGCGCGTTAGAGCGCTACACTAAGCTACAGAGGCAGAATAGATAGAAGAAATATAAATTTTAATTTAAAATTTATGATATTTTATTACCTGAAATTTGAATCAGCTGATCAATGCAAAATTTTGTCAATATCTTGTAAAAACATTCATCGATATCGCTTAACCTTCTTCATCGTTATCGAAAATAATAGTGTTATAAACAATGATATCGTTATCGAAAATTATTTATGTAAAAAATAATCGATTTTTTCAGTGGATAAAATGTTAATTTTGCTAACTCGATTTTTTCGTAAGTGAAATATATATATTTGCGAAGACAACTGTATGAAATGATAATGAAAAAGATTTCGATAACCTTGTGGATTAGAATTGCAAAAAAAACAATAATGATTACAACTAAGATAATTATAAAGATATTGATAGCTTTAAAAAAATCGATATTTTATCTAGAACGATAGTTATTGGTTTGGATAATAACGTTATCGATAAGGTCGAATATAGTGGCAATGATATCAATAAAGAAAAAAAATTAAAGATTCATTCATAAAGCTAAAAACTTTGCCTTATCCTTGGCTTATGCAAAATAAGAAATTTCATTAAAAAATTAAACAAAAACAATTTTTTAATTCTTAATATTCTTATTTATTGTACTGTTGTGGTACTGTCTTTAGAATTTTCACCATGACCCACATAACTAACTTTTCCACAACTCACTTTTTCCTTTAATCTAAGTGGTCAACCAAAAAGATTCATGAATTTTTCAACTACAGCAAAGTGCATTTCTTTCCAAGCCTGTATACCTGTATAATTCAGTTGATGCTACATATATATTTAGATGTCTGTTCGTGTCGCAGTGACCAGCAGCACCGCAGCTCCTTCAAACTTTCTGCATGCCTTCGATTTTGTAACTTTTTCTCCAATCGTTGCACGAAATGAAAAATTGCAATTGAATTCATTTGTTGGACGAGAAGGCAGAGAAGGGAGATAGAGAATAGAATGAAATGCAAAAACCAATATGTACGTATTAATGTAAGTATATAAATCAATACAACCAGCAAGCCTGAGATTTCCTTGGCACTCGAACGCTTCAATTTGAACCAAAAACTTTCGCACAAACCAAAAAAAAGCTGCTTTTTGACATCAGCCAAGCAAATTCAAGTGTCTACTTTTATGTAATTCTCCAGTGTGGGCGTCCTTTACATTCCTTATTGAATGTTGCAAAGAAATGTCTTCTGTTTGGTCGAGATGGTGAGAAAACAATTTTCATTGCGCAGAAAATTCACAAGAAAAATTGGCCAAACTTCTGTCAGACATTTTTCATAGAGCTGTCCACTTGGCTTGCGCGAGTCACCCCCGACTCCCAAATCAATTTCAGTCGCCCAAGCATTACAGTATACATATATGTAGCATTTCTCTTTGCACGCTTTCCAACGGCGCAAACTATTGAAAGTAGTCGCTGGTCTGTGTGGGGAATATTGGCAACATTACTGTCATTTTTTCTTGCCGTCTGCAGCTGCATGTGCGTGCAATTGTTTGTTTGCTTTAGTGTGCTGACTGTATCTGTACCACCACTTTATTTGGCTTCAAGTTAAGGAATGCCAACTGGCAGACACTGACCACTAACCACCGAACCACCGTCCACTGACTAAACTAGCCAACTTGCAACTAGCTTCCTCCTTGGTATTGATCTCTATTCCTCTATCTTCATGCACACAAACGACCACGTTAGGACTACTCCTTTTTCCTCACTTCCAACTGCGTCTAATGTCTCAATTCTTTACCCTTGTGGTCGCTTATCTCAATTGCCGTACTTTCGTAGTTTAGATTGCGGGTGTTGGTGGCGGTGTCTCTGACTGGTGGTCAGCGCGCTAGTTACAGCCGTTGCTTGTTAGACGCAATATCTTTGATATTACACTAGAGAACTACCTTTTGCTGTGTATGTGGTCAGTATAAATAGTATATGTATGTAAAGGTTTGTGTTGCCGGCGATAGGCACTGTGCCATATGCAATTGAAAACCCTAAGTATAAAGTGGTATAAAATATTGCTTCATACTCGTAACAAAGAAACCGCAGAAAAGTCATGTTGTACGCAAAGGTGAATTATTGTGTTAAATTAAGTGGAAAGGTTCCAGGATATGAAATTAAAGTGGGATGTGTGTAAAATAAGCTTGAAACTTTAACAGAAAATAAAGTAACTTTTCCTCATGCTCACCTCGAAACTTTTTTATATAAAGTGTTAATGTCACTGCAAAGGAAAATAAGAAATCTGCGCTTTCACCCGCTTTTAGATCGACGTGCACTGAAGTCTAAAATATTCCGTTTTTGTGCAAACCAAATAGCACTACAGTTCGAACTGACTATTTTGTTAAGTTATCTTTTGAAACTAAATATGACTCCGGTATATAATATTTTCCTTAGTACGCTTACATGACAGACAATGCCATAAGCATAGCATATTCCTAGAATAATTGCCTACTAGTTAAAAGGAATATAGGCGTATGTCTACATTGGTAAGGTAAGGTACACTCTGAGAATAAATTGAGCTTTATTGATTAGTGAAGTTTATGATCTAATTGTTTTATCGACTAGACAGACGGCAACCTTAATGTACATTAACAGCCCTAATTTGCATTAACTCGCGAATCATTCGCATAATAGGCAGTCGCCGTAGCCGAGTGCGTAGCGTATGTGCACTTCCTTCGGTAAGTCCCGGATTTAAATCTCGGTTGGGGCAAGCAACATCAAAAATTATAGAAAAGTTTTGTGTTTTCCTTCCGTGTGATTTGACGTGCTGTTAGATAAATTCCAAAGTTACAGCCATTTTACTGTTAAAAAATACGTAAAAATAATTTAAAAAATTAAATTATGGCTAAAGAAAAATGATAAATATACTAAATTTTGCAGTTTATTTATTTTATCAAAAATTTTAAAAATCTCAATAAGCTAATAAATATTAATATTAAAAAATAATAAATAAATATTTTTGACGCTTCCTTTTGCATTTCTGGATTTTCTGAGTGCCCTTAAAAAATAGTTAATTTTAAAAAAATTGTTAGCTTTAAAGAAGGTAAACTTTACATTATTATTACTTAAAATCTCTTTCAGAGAATCTGAGTTTGCCGGCTAAAAAATAATGGTTTTCATGGTTTCTATGCTATTTTTTTCATCCAAATTTAATAGAAGCTTTGAACGGCCTTCAAATATTTTTTCGATTTCATAAAATTAAAGAAGGATATTTTTTTTTTACAAAGTGTAATCCTAGATGGTGAGAGCTTTAAAATAACTGCTTTACTTTTGCCGTGTGTTTTTGGGCCACCCTATGTGCATACAAGAAAATACCAGAAAACAAAAAATGAACTATATATATTAAATAATACAAATATTAAATCAAATTTCCCCAATAATATCCTCAACATCAGTGTTATCAAAATGTATGACAATTCAAAAAAATAATAAAATTTCTAACAAATTTCGTACATTTTAATCAGAATTTTTAGACAACGATTGAGTATACAGTTTTGTAGTCCATTTAGTTTTAGTATAGTAATGTGTAAGTCTTAGGAGCCTAGAAACTGTCAGTTTTTTAAACTTTTTTCAAAATCATTGGGAATTTATTAAAAATCCATATAAACAATAGCTTTGAGAGACTACAACTCCTAAAAAAATTTCAAAAAAATTAACCGTACTTTTTAGCCACTTAAAATTTCCACAAAATTTTTCTAAACATTTTGATTACAAAAAAGTATTAAATTTGATGAAAATTTGTTGAGTTTTTGTAAATTTTGTTCAAGGTTTGAAATTAACATTTTCCCATGCTGTAACCATATTATTATAATGTGTAAAGTTTAAATTATGTTTTCGATTTTTTGTTTCTCTAAAGAATGGTAAAAATCGATTTTCTCGAAAATTTTACCCGAAACAGACCCCTTTTAAGAATCGATTAACTCAATACACTTTAAACAAATGCCGCATTTTGTATACAATTTTTTCTTCATACATATAGCTATATTTTCTGCTGATGGAGTAAACTTTTCTCCAAATAATGAATAAAATTACAAAAAATGAAATCGGAGTTCTAAAAAAGTAGTAAATATTTCATTCATATTTCTCTCTTTTTTTTTGTTTTTGAATTACCTGTTTTAGTTCAAACAGAAATTTTGCTTAGGGTAGGCTTACGCTTAACTGACAGAATTCACTAGAACGTTGATACAAAAATGACGGTTCAATACCTAGAGCAGTGTTATCATTAACTGACTCCCACCGTCCCTGCCTCTTCCTTCATGTTTGATTATTTTACTTCTCTCATCTATCAAAGGACACCATTTTGCAGTGACCGTGATGAAAAATCTAGGTATGCTCATTATTCTTAGTTGAAAATAATATCTGTACTTAACTCTAATATTTGTACTAGCCCTCGGCATGAAATGCACAGTACTGAAAAAATTTCTATAAGAATCTTTAAAGGTTGTGACCGTTTTTTTTTATAAATTTACTTCATTTTTTTCTTTATTTTTATTTTTAGCACAAAGTAAATGTGAGTTCTCTGCTTTCCATCCGCAAACACAAAATTCAACTTTTCTACTGACACATCTACTACTCGCGTCTTCTGCAACTGCACGCTTTCATCATCATTTCATAAAGTACATTTAATGCTCATTCACCTGCAAATAAATTTAGTTAAAGTTTATGCACAAAAGTAGTTAAGTAAAAGGCTTGTACCGTTAAGGGGTATGGCTGCTAAGTAACAACTTATGACAGCTTTTCAAATATGAAAATATGCTTTGACAATGAGCGGCAACAGCTTTGTAGTTAGAAGAGCGGCAACCAGCAGAGTGTAATTGTAGAAGAAGAAGAAGAAGGACAGCATTCAAAATGAATTGGCCGCAACAGCAGTGCAGCAGGCAAGTCAGGTCAAATAAACTGTAGAGTAGTAAATAGTTGAGGGTGTTACAGACAGAGGTGTGTGGCTACTGGTCGTCGCCATGCGGCAGTGGCTGTGTGGAGCTATAAGAATAACTAGCGCCCAGTATAGCGCATACCAATGCAGCTTAAGTCACCCCCTGTCACCCCGTTAGCATTGATTTCCGCTATTTGCCGCGCCTCAACGCTTTCTGTTTTTTTTTTAAATCATTTTTTCTTACTTTTTACACTTTTGTCTGCTCCTGCCATACGATTTGTTGTCACAACAGTTTGCAACTACTTCCTGGTTGATATGCTTCCCGTTTACATATAAATGCCTGCATTTTTCCACCTCAATTCTAGATTTCTTTGCTTATTTGCTTTTTTTAACAACATTGTTTTGCTTTCAAGTCAACGCTGCTGCAACCGCCTACACTCAATGTTCTTGTTTTTCCATTGGTTACTGTTGTTTTTGTTTTTTGTTTTTTTTTTTTTTGTTTACATTACTTCGAAACCAATTAAATTTAAAAGCAATCTGTGTCTCACCGCCGTCCAGCCTTTTACTATACCCACTACTCCAACTGCACTCAAAGCAGTAAAAACAGTGAAACAGTGAATAACTACTTGCAAAACGCCGCTAGTTTTTCTTCAACTCAGCAATTGTACTATGTACGAGTATTACGTTGCGCTAGAATTGCCGCCGCTCGTCGCTAGCTGGTTGTCAGCTACTTGCGTGCATTGCCCGCAGCCAATTTTTGCCATTTACGTGCTTTTTCACTTAGCAAAGCTACTTTGCTAGCACTTTTTGTTGTTGTGGTTTTTTTATTATTATTGTTGCTACAGCTCCAAAACAAAAAACTCGTTCGTAATAAGATTGTTGCACGTTGGCAGCTGTTGTCATTTGTGGCAGTTGAATGTTACCGAAAAAGCAATTGCATTCCGCGCATTTTTATTCCACTTTATTCCTTTTCGAACTCTTTAGTTTTGAAGTTTTTCGAATTACATTTTCTTTATAACTCCTCACACTTAAGTTTTTTTCTCTTGTTCACTTTTTTTATTGTCTATCTATATACTATATTCTTTTGTCTGAAATTTATGAAATTTTATAGTTTTCTTTCAGCTGACAAATGTTTGCAAGTTGACTGCCCTCTCGCTGTGGTAATGCGATTTATATATTGTGTACCACAAGCACGCCATATTATTGCGTATATTTACTATGTTGCACGTTTGTGACTAAATGCATTGTGCCAAATGGAATACTCATTGTCTAAACCTTTTTGTAATTCGTTCTGACTGCTTTACTACTTTCTACTTCCGCTTCCTGCATTTATTTTATTTTTTTTTTTCTAATAAATATCAAATTAAAATTTCATTTCGATAGTCGCGACATCTAATTTTGTTCAAATCAAATTTGCACGGTTACAGTTCAGACAATATTTTCGGTGTTCAGTAGCAATTGATGTTACTCATACACCCAGCGTAATAGAAAGAGAGTGGTGAGTTGCTCTCTGTAAAACATATGTACATAGTTGCATTGGCTGGTGGTAGCCAGTGAGAGGGATTTTAAGGAGATTCTGTGGACTTTAGGAAATTTAAAAAAAACTTTGTGTTCTCACCACTTAGTAGGCTTTTTTTAAGAACAAGTTATGTATCGGCTGATTCATTTAAATAGAGTTTTTAAATTTTGTATACTTCCTAATTCCACTTTTATAGTTCTGCTAACATTTACCTGCGGCTTCGCTTGCACGGTATTCGGTTTAAGGTTATGAATTCGAATGTATCTGAAAAATAAATAAATAATTTCACCAAAGGTAAAAACTTTTAGTTGGTTTTTGTTTTAAGGTTTTTTTATTATCAAAAGCAAACATCTCCCCCGACTACATAATTGCCGATTACGGGTTGAGTGCAACCCAATTTGTGTAAACTTTTAACATTCTTTAAAAGGTGGCAACCCTCTTTAAAAATGTGTTCGCATAAACGACTGTTTTGGACAACAATACTATTATATGTATGTCAGTAAGCGTAGAAATTTAAATAAATTAATATTTTTAAACAGGTGGCAACACTCTTGCAAAACATATTAATGACTAAGTTTTATAAGCTTACTTCCTTTTAACCACATACCGCAATGTTCCCTTGGACTTAATAATTTAATTTATTGCATTTACTTTTTTAAGCAGGTGGCAACCCTCTTGAAAAGTATTCTCAAAATGGAGCGCTCTTAAACCTCCTTCGTTTTAGATTCATATTTCAATATTTGATTTACCTTATTATAATTTCAATTAGTTGTTTACAGAGGTGGCAACCCTCTGCAAAAGTGTTTTAGAATTTTAGCATCTTAATGTAAGTACCATTAATGTAAGTACCAAATATTTTGGAAATTGCGCTTGATTAAACTTTATTAAAGAAAATTCTACAAGATAATTTGAGTTACAGAATTAAACCGGTCAAACGCTATATTTTAAAACAACTTCCAACTGGTGGCGTATGCTGATGGCTTCAACATCATCGGCCTCCATAACCGCGACATTAGTTCTTTAGTTCTACCCTTTTCAAAGATAAATGCGTTTGAAGGTGAACGAGGGCAAAGCGAAGTCTTACCTCCCAGTTATTAAATAAACAGTCAGCGTATTCACGATTTGGCTCCCGGTCGCAAATGACAATTATAATTTTGAAAAAGTTGAAGACTTTTCTTCAAACCAGCATTAAAACCAACAATAATATCAGCTACGAAAGCCAATGGATAATATCTCTTACCAATAAGTGCATCTTTGGATTGAGTAGTCAATGTCGTAGTAAAGCCCTCCCTGGTCGAGAGAAATATTAATATTTCTATCGTCTACGGGATTTGCTGTCGCAGAGACACCAATGTTAAAAATTTTGTCGGAGAATCTTTCTATCGAACACTCCATGGGCCATCTCATTCGACGTTGAGAGCGTCCGTGCTGTGAGAGACTTATAGAGTGCCAATGAGAGACTTATAGAATGTAATTTTGGTCTATTGCGAGAGGCCTTTGCCTTTTAAAATTGAAACTGTCAAAATTGATGTGGGATGGACTGTTGACTGTTTATTTGATGATCACACTCATTGATTTCACTTTCTTTGTGTAAATATTTCGAAAAGGACCGATGATAGCGATTTCATTAGCATACGCCAAAGGATAGTTTAGAAGTTAACGCCAGTAGTGAAAGTCTCTTATTGTCTTTCACCTGGGAGCGATTAGAATGATTTTTCTGCATACGGTTCAAGCAGCTTACGACTTCTGGGCTTGGAAACCGCCACATTTTTCCGAAGAGATTCCACTTCTATTTCATCACGATCACAAGGAAAGTGTTAAGGACTATGAGTTGACGGCATGCACATTTCTGGGACTGTACGGCAGGCTGGTGCCCTCGTGAGAGAAAGGGCTGGTATTGCCGTGATATAGGAAATGAAATGGATGTGGCAAGGTTAGTTATATCAGTAAATAAACGAGCTCCTCTAAATAATAAACAAGCTCAAAAATGATCTTTGGATGAAAGTGTTAACGTGTCTTTCTGAGATTCCCTCTATAGGTAGATCTTATAGCTTAGAAATTTTTTAATTTAATTTTCAAATTCAGTTTGTCGAAGTTATTTATTCGCTTCATGAATTTTATAAAAATTATGCAAAAATTTCAAGCCACTGCAACCACGGGTGTTTGACAAAAATATTTTGTTCAATATCTTTAGGAATTGTAGTTACTTACCTCTGTCCTTTCAATTATTTATTTAATAGCCCAATACAGAATTACAGAGCTGCGTGATGGCCGACTGAAATACTAAGCACCTATGCTTTTTGCTTAAACAGACACCTTGAAATTATATATATATATATATTATATCCTTAAATAACTGCTATGTACTGTGCCTTACACTGCTAAGACTTGGTATTACAGCGTATTTGCACGCACACATCTACACAGAAAATTTAATAAACCGCTTAGACGATGGTGCGAATGCTTAAAAGAGCTTAACAATTGAATGTGTGAAAATGTGATGAATCTCCAGTGGAATCCGGAATCCGAGGCAGTGAATACAACTAAAGAGTGGAGAAGTAGAAGCTCTAGACGCAAAAAAAAAATAACATCACTAACTACTACCAGCATTATAAACGCATTGTTGAACAAAGAAAGGAAATTTTGAAGAAATAAAACCCAACCGAGCGCAGACAAGAAAAGTACGCCACACGACACCAGAACAATTCGTATTAAATGTAATATCAACGCGCAAACTGTTGCAGCATACGAAATAAATGAATGAATGAATAATTTGCATAAAAAAGAGAGTGTGAAAAAAAAAATTGATTTAAAAAATAATGAAAATACCAATTTTAAACCGTGAAAAAAGGTATATGAAAAATTGGATAATATCAAGCAAGCAAAATATTAAAAATGTTTGATAGAAAAAATATTTAAAAGCTAAAAGAAAAATTGTGAAGTATAATAACAAGACACTCCCAATAGGTAGCTCGGTGCGAGCGCTTTTAGCCACAGCAGCCACATAGACAGTAAATACAATGGCAGTCGCTAGTACGCCGCAGGCTGTCGCCACCCTCACCCACCCACACACACGAACGAACGTTGGGCGCGTATGCAAATCTATGGCAACACCATCCGCTTGACGGTTTATTAAAAAAATGAAAAATGTGCACTGCCAGCGTACAGAAATCGGAAGCAGCAACAGGAAATGTATAACGTATAAGGATGTGTAGTAGCTGCTACTCGTATTTAATTTGAGAGAAGTAGTCTAAAGCCAGCTGCGGCGGCAAACGATTTATTTTCACGCATATTTTTTGTTAGTAAAAAATGGCGGAATATGGCGGTACTGCCTTAGGGCTGCTGGAATACGAAGTAGAGACACCGTGGTTTCTCAGTAAATATATCACAACGCTAGATTGTACCGACATACATATGTATGTTTTGCTTTATTTAAGCTGAAAATGTGAATTTCAAATTAGAAATACGAAATACGAAATACGAAATAAAAATATTGCCATTTTTTTGCGTAATTTTTTATGATTTCCGTAATCCATTTTTCACTTTATGAAAATTTTCGTATCACAGGATTCGTTTCACAGGAATTAACAATGTAAATAGAAATATTCAAACAAAGACAGTTATTTATGCAATTTATGCAAAGGCATGTAGAGGAAATGCGTACATAAATGCACAGCCATAAGCAGATAGCTTTTAAAACGCTAAGCGTCATCGGACAAAGAGCGTTGGTGTAGTAGCTGCCAGTAGTATTGGATTTGGTACCGCGCAAACTTTTGACCACACACCAGACAGACGACAGTCTTTATCCTGCAGGCAATTGAATTGCAAGCAGCTGCACGGTCACAAATACTGGCATATTTAAATGCAGATTTATGGCTTGAAGTTGTTTTAGTTAATGTAAATAATAAAAAGTTATGTATGTAGTAGCAACCCTCTAGGAAAAGTTATGAAGTTTCTTGCAGATTTATGGTCTTAAAAGATATTGTAGCTATATATTTTGTAGGCTTTAAACAGATTTATACAAGTATTTTCAATCCCTCCGCCTGTGTCTATATTGCCACAGAACTTATGTGAGCAATACCTTAAAAAAAATTGCATTTATAAATTTTAACTTCCAATCTCACAAACCAATTTGTACTAACAATTTCTTGCGACTGCAACTCTCTGCTATGTATCTCCAAAAAAGCAGCGGCGCAGATTAAAATGTAAATCCACACTTAACACCCACTGAATTTTTTCCATAGCACATTTTATTCCCACTTTTTAGATACAATATTCCAAGCGCTGTCTTATTGTCTGCTAGTGGATTTATCTAGATATTTGAATGTATGTATGTCTGAGAAGTGCCTAAGTATTTATTTGTGTCTGTGTGGGTGGTTAATTGTTCTTTTGTGTGTTGCCAAGTGTTGAAATAGGATTAAAATACCGTGCATTATCAACTACAGCATGCATATTTATATAAAGCTGAGGTATGAAATTATTCATAATCGCTGTATGTTGGCACCTTTTTTATGCGAATAGAAGCGGAAGATTAAAAATGACGCACTTTTTGCGCAGTGACGTTAAGAGTTTGGAGTAAAGAGGTGGAAGAGCAATACGATGGCAAGGGGTCTTCAAATTGTACAGATGAAATGTAAGAAAAATGTGGATGATTAGTAAGTAGGAAGTTTTTGAAATAGCAACCGCGCCTTTTAGCTACTCAAAATTCACAATCACAAGTCTGCAGATCATCCACTATAGTGCAAAATATTTAAATAAGCGAGACTTGAAGAAATTAAAAATTATACAGATGAAAATTATGAGTACCTTTCCTAACCCAAATTACATGATTCGAAATTGCAAAACATCTGATTTACAAAACTACCAGATTATACTAACCGGAAATCGAAAGGGGAAAGACCACGATATAGTTATGGACGGAAATAAATACTGGTATTATGCAGGGATTATAGAATACAGAATATGAAAACTAAAACATAAAACATAGAATATGGAGTAAAGAATATAGAAAATAGAAAATGAAATATAGAATGCAGAATAAGAAATAGATCCTAGAATATATAAAATATATTAAAGAACTTCGAATATATAAAACAGAATACTGGATACGGAATATCAACATAGAATATAGAATATAGAATATAGAATATAGAATATAGAATATAGAATATAGAATATAGGATATAGAATATAGAATATAGAATATAGAATATAGAATATAGAATATAGAATATAGAATATAGAATATAGAATATAGAATATAGAATATAGAATATAGAATATAGAATATAGAATATAGAATATAGAATATAGAATATAGAATATAGAATATAGAATATAGAATATAGAACATAGAATAAAGAATAGAGAATATAGAATATAGAATATAGAATATAGAATATAGAATATAGAATAGAGAATATAGAATATAGAATATAGAATATAGGATATAGAATATAGAATATAGAATATAGAATATAGAATATAGAATATAGAATATAGAATATAGAATATAGAATATAGAATATAGAATATAGAATATAGAATATAGAATATAGAATATAGAATATAGAATATAGAATATAGAATATAGAATATAGAATATAGAATATAGAATATAGAATATAGAATATAGAATATAGAATATAGAATATAGAATATAGAATATAGAATATAGAATATAGAATATAAAATATAGAATATAGAATATAGAATAGAAAATATAGAATATAGAATATAGAATATAGAATATAGAATATAGAATATAGAATATATAATATAGAATATAGAATATAGAATATAGAATACAGAATATAGAATATAGAATATAGGATATAGAATATAGAATATAGAATATAGAATATAGAATATAGAATATAGAATATAGAATATAGAATATAGAATATAGAATATAGAATATAGAATATAGAATAGAGAATATAGAATATAGAATATAGAATAGAAAATATAGAATATAGAATATATAATATAGAAAGTAGATAATATGTATAATATAGAATATAGAATATAGAATATAGAATATAGAAAATAGAATATAGAACATAGAATATTGAATAAAGAATATGGAATATAGAATATAGAATAAAGAATATAGAATATAGCTGAACTTTTCATCACAAAATAAAATTACTTATACGGCTATCGAAAGTAATTCCAAAAAGAGGGTACACCTCGCATTATTTCAAAGTAGAGTTATATAAACATATCAGAGAGTTTGAGTTATTGACATATATACGTGGATTATTCATATTTTTTGGCGGGAAAAGAGGTGGTGTTAACTGAATATCTAGATATTTTTAAATATAATATGTAGAATATACTCAAGCTTTCAAGAAAATTCTTAGCAAAATTTAGTTAGCTATGATCTTCTTTTCCACTCAGTTGCGGAGCTCTAATCCTCCATATTTAGTTGCGGTAAACAAGTTGCAAACTGTTGCATCATTTTACATGTTTTACATCTCGCTTCCAGAGTTTGCTATTCCTCTTCATGTACCAAGTGAAAGTCAAATAGCTGCCATAATCACGCGCTAACCGACAAACTGCAAAAGCTGACGTAAATAAATCTGTGCTGTCATCATAATATAAGCTAAATCAAGAAGGAAATTACGCTTGCAGCTGATGCATCCGTTGAATAAAAGCTTGCCGCGAATTGCATATCGCTGCAGTTTCAACACAAGAATGAGAACCATAACCGCCAACATTAGCAGCGACGAAAACATGGCAGCGCTTCTTTAGTAACCGTGCAAAAAACTACAGAGCTACCTACTACATTAGCGAAACATGAAACCAAAGCCAATCAACAACGATAACTAGCGTAGCAACAACTGTGCTGCCTAAGCTCCATCATTTGTTACCTGAACGATGGAGCGTGTATCTCGAAACTATCAACACAGCTTAATCGATTTCCATTCCATTTGCAACACTTTAGTTTATCGAACCTATCCCACCATTTTCTAGCGCTACCCTAACTTGCTAGTTCAACCTCAACCCATTAGTTAGATTTCAGTTCAGATAATTTGCCTAACGATGTGTTCGCCCCACCAATCGACGCAAAATGTTCGTAACAGCTGTTGGAAGCGCGTTGATTGGCTGCTTGCTGCCTGCTGCCTTGGCTTGCCCGCTCACAAATCTTCAAACAGCAAACTATGCGGCCGTCATTCCTTCCACTTGGTCAGGTTTGAAGTTTGCGAACCATTTATGCCATTTGCGTGTTGATTACATTTTGATTGCTTCAAAGTTCAGCGGTGTAAATGTGTTTGTGCGAACGTGCTGCACACGGAACTTTGTTCATCCATTGACACTCTGCATGTGGTTCACTTCATCTTGGTAGTTATCTTCATAAATTGCGACAGCTGTTTGTTTAATGCGTTAATGTTTGCCATTTCTAATTCTCACATATGTTAAGCTATGTGCGCGTACACAGTACGCGGATTGATGACTTGACAACTTAATGGTATTAGTTTGTTAAAGCGCCTGAATGTATATTAAATATTTGTTAAATATGAACTGCCGGTAAACACACATTTTATTTACGAAAAAATGCTTTGATGGAGACATACAAATTAAAGCAATCTATTATATATATATAAGTATATATATAAAAAGTTTCCAATAAAACTTAAAAAAAAAGTTATCGAAGCTCTCAAAAAGCCAGTCAAAACGAACCGTGAAAAATGACAAATAGAAAAGCTTACAACTATTTTATTTTAATAACTTGAGTGTGGACAAAATTTGGGTTTCAAATAAACATTTCGTTTATCAAACATTAAAAAATTGAGTGTAGTATAAGCACCAAACAAAATAAAAAATATAATTTTAAATTTTTCACAAATAAATAGAACATATTGAAAAAAATAATTGCTTGTTTAAAAACTCGGATGTACTTAAATATATTTTTGAGGAAAAATTTTAAATTATTCAAAACCTATTTACAGACACCGTACTTAGAATAAACTGTAATATACACATAAAAATTTGAGTCAAAAGTTTTTGAAATATTTTAAAATAGTAGGTATTCTGTATGTTTAAAATATGAACATTAACATTATATTAAAAGTAATTTATAAATTAAGAAATGCATAATAAATGTATTATGTATTATATTGGAAAACAAAATTTCAAAGTCTATTAAAAATTGTTATAATAAAACTAAATATTAAAATTATGAACAGGGGAAAAAGCTGAATTTCTAAATAACATGCAAAAAATATTATGTTTGAAAGGAAAATTTGGAACATTTGCGAAAAATTGTTCTAATTAAAATAAATATTATAATTTTAAACAGAGAAAAAACAGAAACTCAGTTTAGTAAGGTGTAATTACATATTATGTTTGAAAAAAAATTTTAAAATGTGTTAAAGGAAATTATTATTTAAACAGAGAAAAAAATTCATTTTTAGCATAAATAAGAAAAAGTTTAACTATGAATAAATATTTTATTTTCGAACAAAAAAGTTGTAAATGAAATTCTTGTCAAAATTAACAAAGAAACTGCAATAAAAAGCAAATTAAAATTAATAAATGTAACTTTCCTAGCGAAAATTCTAATTGATTAAAAATTTAAAAAAAATCCATTTTTACTCATTTTAAATACTTATATGTACTTTAAGTTGCCAACACACAATTAAAAATGTGGGATGGTTATAAAAAATATATTTTGATTGGAAAATAAAGAAAATAAAATAAATAAACTTTAATATATTTTGAATTTTCCCACATCTAAATGTTTAGCAAAAGTTTAGTTTCTATTAGAATATTTGAGTACAGTTTAAAAAATAAAGTTAAAAATCTCTTGAAATTAGTGCTGATACAAAATCATTATTTTTGTTTTTAATATTAAGCAAAGAAATAGGCAAACAGAATTTCAATATAGACTTATAGTTTTAGATTTTGGATTAATTTTAGCAAAATATTTGAAATAATAAAACTACAAAATTTTTATTTTAAATATAAAATTTCAAATAAAACTGTCAGCAAAAGAATAATACATATTTAAAAAACAATGATTTCCAATTTATCTAATGTATTTATATTTAATATTACAACTATAAGAAAAACTTGGTCAACAAATTAAAATGGTAGGTACAGAGATATTTCTAATTTTCTTAAATTCTATTGAATTAAAAATGAAGGTTTCATTTTTTATATTGAGAAATATGCAAATAAAAATTTTATTTAAAAATTGTTAAATGATTAATCATTTAAAAGAACTGCATATATGTAAGTACCTTAAGATTTGAAGCAATTTTCGTTGGCATTCTAAATTATTTTACAAATTTTTTTAAATAAATCACAAACTCCTATCAAAAATCAATGCGCTATCCTAATTATTTATTAATTTTTAGGTTGGATAAAGTCTAAAATCAATAATAATACAACATTTATCACTTATCTATTCTTAGTTAAAATCATGTCAAAAATTCTTCATTACAATTTTCTATGAACTTATGCAAATTGTCAAAAAATAAACATAAATTATACAGTAATGGCCGTTGATAATTAAATTTTTTGATTTTTCGGACAAGTCGGAGTGTAGATAAACTTAAAAAAAAAATGGTCTGTAACAGTCGCTTTTAGTTATCCTTTTACTGATTCATTTTTATTTTTATATAATTATCCCATTTTTTATCATCACCACAGGCGACGTGTACGACGACAATAAACACTTCCATAATTGAGCACTTAAACAATTCAATTTTCAAACAAGAAATCACTAAAGGGGAGAGGCGGAGAAGCAAAAAATGCATTATCGTCCTACCACGACTGATTACCAAAATAATAAACGTCAAATTGCTAGAATAAATATTGACAGTAACGATAAAAACAATAGGCGCACAACAATAAAATACCAAACAAGTGAAAGGGCGACGAAATGATATTATAAAAGATATAAACATTTGTGATGGTAAGAGGCAAAACGGTGGCTAATGAGACGCCTGAAAGCCACTGCTAGAGCCGTCAATGTAAAATACGATGCTATTGTGAAAGGTTCAAAAGGACGTTGAATTTTTTTAGCATTGTGATGAACCGTATAACTTTTTTTATTTGGAATGGACGCAGATTTTCATCGCACTTAACCAAGTGCGCTCTTGGCCAATACTAAAATAAACAAAAACAAATAAACAGTCCGATAAACTCAACAAACGCTACTGAGCCGCTGGCGATAACAACAATGATGCTATAAAATGTGAAACACAAAGAAAAAATGATAATAATAATAATAGCAAATATAAGCAAAGAAATAAAATAGAGTGCGGTCTTTGAAAATAAAAATACATAGCTCGACAATATTGAAGGTAAAATGAAGGAAAAAATAAAATATACAAAGAAAGTAGAAAAAACAAAAGCCTACAGTGCACTCGTGAATCTACAAACTGTGCAAATTGGTGCCTATAACTTTGCCTTGCCGAAGGTGACGCAAGAGGTGCTATGGCTAACTAGGCACTTACGGTGAAACCGCAAACGTCGTACATTCTTGGTTTGCTGTCTGCTTCAGTAGGGAGCTTATTATTTGAATCGATATACAATAATAGACCTAGGGCAATAACTAAATCAATTTTCCAAACACTACAATAAAAATAAACGCGGATGGACGGACGCATGATAGCTGGTGGCCGCCGAAAGCCTGTTAGAATGGTAAGAGGCAAATCGTTTGAGAAGAAGAAAAAGTTCAAAAACATTAAGTAGCCAAGCCACCTACAATCAACCGGTCGATTAAATATTAAATATTAAAAAAATTGCTTCAAATTTCAGATATATCAATATGGCGCTGCGAATCAATGATATGGAGAAACAAAGTGCAAACGTTCGAATGTTTTACGGTATTGCTGATTGGATTGAAACCAAAGCCTAAATGTTGAAATTTAGTAATTGGAAAATTATAATAAAATTATATGATTACTTCCATTTCAACGCTATTTGGTAGTCCTTGATATTGAGAGCTATCGTCGCGCAATAGCAGAATTATTGCACCAGCGTTGGAGCACTCTGCAAGGTGGAGTTTAAAGTTTAAAGAAATTTAAACCGGCGATTTAATGTTCTGCAAATTGCAGACTTTTCGCAATAGGGCCGACGAAGAAGACGATAGTCATCTCGTCTTTAATATTTTAAGAGGTATTTGTGCGAGGGAACCCATTCCAGTGTGGTCCATAAAGTGAGAACCACACACGTATATTATTTCGAATAAATTAATAATATACTTAAAAATTAATAATACGAGTATACTTAAAAAATATATATTTGTTCTATTTTATGTAAAAAAAAACCCCAGCGCTAACATCAGCGGCTTTCAGCCCCACAAATTCATTTTTCTTATCATTAAAATTCTTCTAAATCTATACCGACAAGTTAGGATTTAAAAATTTCATTAACCAGAAGGAAAATTTCTACAATTTCATCGACTATCATTCACATATTATGACCATAATTCAGCAGAAATTCTCTTTTAATAGGTTCAAAATTGCAATTTCAGAATTTTTTTTTATACTAAATATGTGAGACTGCGAAAATTGAGTGTTTGCATCGACCATGTGTCTAAATAAAACATATGTTAACTACTTAATAGTCATAGCTTTGCTTTATTCTTTAGCCTATTTAATACTTTTTGGTTTTTGCAAAACTGTTAACTATTTCTAAATTAGACATAATTAATGCTGATTTAAAAACTACATACCTTGCATACCAGCATTTTGTTTCAAAATACACAAAGTTTAAATGTAAAAATTCGCAAACAAAAAACTTTTTGAATTGTTAGTTTTATTTCAAATTAAACAAATGCAAGCGAGCAAAACTACTAACGGTACACACACCCAAATATTCACATGTATTCCCGACGACCCCCTACCCTGCTGTTAGAAGTCAAATTAGTAAGCAAACATATTACTTTATGAACTAGTATTTATTGGAGGTAGTCATATCAGTTTTACAGTGACTCCATTTCAGCGCCATCTGTTAAATAGTGTTGAATATTTCAAATCAAAATTAAAAAGCAAATAAGATCATTGTGCGATAACTCCCGCTTACGACGTTGGTTCGAGTCACACGCGACTGGTAGGATATGTGAACTCACTAAATCTAAGCTATTCTGTTCTACTTTTGTTAGCCTGAGGGCCAAATATATTGAAAATTAAAAACGTTAATAATCCTTTATCCATCGACAGGCTGTTCAGTTTCGGTACAGAGTGTGAAAGGTATGTGGATGAGAAATAAAGTTTCATTCTCCTCTTCACATTCTCCTTTTCTCTTATCATTTTTCTCTTCACCCTTCCCAGGTCTTTAGTACAATGGGACACTATGGCTGAGTACTTGGAAACCCAATTTCCGGCCGAACTTATTTTATTCCATTGAATTGTAAGTTATATTTCCCTATTTAAAAAAGAAGAAAAGTTTTAAGTGTTCAACCATCAAGGAAATCAATGTACAGGTACATTCGATTCTCTACTTCTCTGCTCGCATTCGAACAAATGTGTGTGTACAAGCAACAACAACAATAGCTAGCTAGTTTCAACGATCGTGAGTATGGTGATATCTCAATAAACTTATCGAACTCGTTATATTCAAAGCTGCAGATATTAGACCAGTTCAAAGCTGCGCATAAACGGGCGTACTTGCACTTTTGGTGCATATTCACCATTTGTGATGCACGAACATTACATTGGAATCAAAAACAAGAACTCTGTTGATACTAATTTATACCAGATGCTTCGTCGATTCGCCACTCGCTATGGGATGGCGAAACAAATACGACTAGTACGTGATAACTATACAAAAAATTATCCTTCAAACGAGTTGCATGTAGGGCCTTTGGTATCCCAATATTTTTCTGCTATTCTTATCAGCTGTTCCAATTCGAAACTGGTTCACGTAATGGTTGAATGCAGAGGATAATTAGTTTATTAACTGGTATAATACTAATTCAAAGGATGATTAGTTTATCAACTCATATAATGATTATTCAGAGACTGACGAGTTTATCAACTGGTATGGTGCTAGGACATAGACTGTCTATATGCAACAATACGTATGTAGGTTATCGCCATGCCAAAACTACCAGTTACTTACATGGAGAAAATATAGAAAATGTAGTAGATGGCTTACCATAACTATACGAGAGCTTGGTTTTGACAGGTTTTGATGCTTTGTTTTTTACTTACTAATTTTTAATTCTTTTTTATTCAACAAATTCAGATATCATTCAAATATTATTCCCTAATACAAACCTGGCCTCAAGCTCTATAAATTATACAGACGATTCATAAATATAAGGCCAAAAATAATAATAAATTCAGATTAAATTCAATCATCAAACTTTGTGCAAGTTTAACTAAAGTTTAATAAATGTTCATCAAAATTTTAAACCTTTTAATCAGAGTTTTCAGAAATCTTCTATATAAAACCAAACTGCATACATTTGTTATAAAGAGAAGCTGAACGACGCCATAAACTAAATAAAATAATTACCAAAAATCAACGTGATTTTTGAACATCATCAAACTAGCACTTTAGTATATTGAAATTTAATGCGCTATATAACTGCATAGCCACAAAAAAATTCTAAAAATTCTGATTGAAAAGTGAAAAATTTTAATGGAAATTTTTTGAGTTCAATTAAAGCTTGCACAAAATGTATTGTAACTGAACGGTATTTTTATAAAAACAATTACTAATAATTATTAAGAAATAAATGAAGTGTCGCTACTGATCAATAAGTTCCTGTCGCATAGTTATGGTAAGCACTATAGTAACTTCGGTACAGAAAAAACTATGCACACACACACATATATATATGTATATCGCGGATGTCAAACGAGCATATAACACCATAATAATTGCTCATGTAGTCGATACCAAAAAGTTTCGAATCTCCCCCAACCGCAAGTCTCGACACCGACAGTGCAGTCGAAGTGGCTGCTAGCGCTGGATGCTAGCAAAGTACTCGTTTACTACAAAAGTATAAAATATTGAGAGGCCACCGCCAGTTTTCCAATACCCATAAAGTAGTAGCAAAGGAAACACCTGCTACATGCGGTCGCCCACAGCAGACGATAGACGTGCGCATATATGTATTTATACTCCTATAGCCACAAATTTACTTTCTCTACACACTTCAATGTGGAAACTTCTAACATACATACGAATTCTGCATTTGCTACTTTTCTTTCCACATATTGTTGCCATTGGCTTTTGTTTCTGCACACGAACTATCACAGCATTAGACACACGGACAGAGCGATAGGCAGAGAGTGAGTTGATGATGGAAAAGAGGAAAATAAAATGTTAATTAAACTTTATGGTTGAGAGAGTTGGGCATAGTGTACAAAGATTATAATGCAACAGCAACTACAATAAGCAGGCAAACATAGAAATGTATGAAGGTGTCAAATTTTCAATGTGTGTGTATCTGTATATGTATCTACATACATATATATATATATATATATATATATATACTCGTATAACTATTCGTGTGTGCGCTAAAAATCTCAGCTAGGCAGCTGACTGTTTTGCGTTGAAAAAGGAAAGCAGCAAGCGTCTGCAAAAATTGCTTCTAATCAAATGCACATACACATGCTGTTTGTGTGAATGTATACGTGTGTTGCAGGCGGAAATCGTTAAAGTAATTACAGAAATGTTTTTGTTAAATGTTGTCATATGTTTGTGGTTATTTTTTTTCACTTCTTTTTCTGCTACGCTCCTGCACATTGCTAGTTAGTTTTGTAGTTATTGCATTTATATTCGGCATTTTTGTTATTTCAAATTTGGCAGAACTAAGCCATCTAAGAACAGGTGATTTGTTTAACGAGATAAATTTTCTGAGCTGAAAAAGTAATTGTATGTAATTATGTGTTTTGGAAAGAAAATATTTTAAAATGAAATAATTGCAAAGGCAGTGGAGGTTATGGGACTTGTATGTGCAACAAAAAGTTATTTTAGGAAATTCTATATTGTTATTGTTAGTAATTACTTTTATTTGAGTTCTATTCCATCTACAGAAATATATCGCAATTAAATACATAAAGTTAACATCGAACTGATGTCGTGGCGGTTTAAAGTGCTATAATCGTATATAGGAGATGTGTTAGTGTTTTGAGAACAATTGCATTTGTTGGTGCAATCCCAGAGTAACACGTTTTTAAACTTTAATCTTTTAGATCCTAAATTGAGGAAACATACCTTACAATAAATAACAAGTGAAGAAAGTGCTGGCTTTGGAATGTAAGAAAGTCTTTACATCTTTCAAAAATAAAAAGTCTGATTTAATTTGTTACATAACAGAAAACTCCAGCAGACATTTGCCTTGCTATATTTATTTAATAATTTCACTTTGCATATGTAACCAGAAAAAGTTCTTTGGTTTCTCTTGCATATATAATTTGGAAATAATTAAATTCAATTTGACTTTTCGAGCAGGTAGTAACTCTTTCCATGTCTAAAACCTTCGCAGCATAAAAACTAATAGCTGTGCAAAATATCAGGTAATTCCGTGCTGCGGATAAAAAGTTATAAGTTATAAAAATACAGCCATTACTTCGACTATTCACATTTTTGGGTGGAGTTGTAGACCAGGCCAACTACAGATATTATATAAATTTGGGCCTTATTATTTATTCCCTTAATATTTTATACTAGCTTGAGTACGTGGGTTCGAATTATTCGCTCATTTTTTCAATGTTTTGACTTTTACACATTTATCGCTCTATTTAAATCGTAAGTACAAAATTTAAGCAAATTTTTCACATACAGTCTGTCTAGTAGAAGCGTGATCGCCATAACTTGGAAACTATTTGTCCGATTCGTTTCAAATAAACAACATTTTACACGTTTATAATATTTATTGTACGCAATACTTTTAATAACATGTATAGTCACCGCCATTCGCTATTATGGCCTCACACCTCCGACTCATACTTTGCACTAAGTTCTGAGCAAGTTGCCGAGGCAATCGTTTCCAAATCAGCCGAATTTGTCTTGACAACTGTTTTGCTGTCCATATCGTTTTTCCTCTGAGTTTCTGCTTTACTATTGCCCACACATTTTCTATCGGATTGGCATCAGGCGACTGTGAAGGCCAATCTAACACCTCTACACCATTTTGCTGTTTCCACTCTGCACACATTCGACTGCGATGTTTGGGGTCATTGTCTTCTTGCAAAATCCAAGAGTGTCCTCTTCTCCCGAACATCTTCGCAGCTGATGGTAATAAAGCTGTTTGATAAATTTTGTTCATCAAAACCGCATTCAAGTTGCTGGTAAACACGAAAAGGCGTCCAAATCCTTTTTCTGAGAAACATCGCCAAACATGGACCTTCACTCGGTGTTTAACAGTTCGTTGGAGCAATCGATTGTTAGTAGTACACCAAGATCGATTTATGTTACTATTTGCCCAAAATGAAGATTCATATATTACATTACTCCAATTCCGTTCTTAATTGGCGCAGGCCCAGGCGAGTCTTTTTTCAACGTGTGATGATGAGAGCAACGGTTTTTTAAGAGAGCTGCGATATTTGAACAACACTTTTCTCTACAACTTCTTTAGCTTTACGCAACGATAAGCCCGGCTTCATCGCAAACAAATCAAGGATCTTCTTGTCCTGCTTTGGTGAGGTCTTTTTTCAGGGCCCCGCCCAGGCAAATCGTCGACATTTTTTACTTCTAAATACCGATTCGTCCACTTCGTTACGAATGACTTCGACTTCTTCATATATTTTGCTGCAGCTAAACGTAACATTTTCGGCCCTCTAGGGTGTAGACAAAGAAATACAGCTTCAAATCGCTTCTCGTACGCGGAACTCATTTTTTAAAACAACGTGCACTTTGTAATAGTTTCACGAAACTGACAGTTTTTGCAATGCGTACTACAAAAATGATGCCGCTACCAAGGTGCATTCAAATTATTTTGATAACGGCACTCTATGTGCAAATTTTGCCGATCACGCTTCTACTAGACAGACTGTAATTTTATACGCTATCGAATTTGGGAGAATTTTAATAAGTAGTTTCAGAGAGATAACTCCTTTCTTCTAAATAGGCGGTGCCACACCTATTTTTATAAATTATATTTACTCTCCATTTGATTTTCATAAAACCCTGTTAGGTGGGCGTGGTTACTATCCGATTTAACCCATTTCCAATACTAACGTACTACTTTTTGTCAATGAGGGCAAAGTATGTACCTAGTTTCTTTGAGATATCTTAATATTTACTCGAGTTAACCGATGCAGGGACATTCGGACGGATTAACGAACACAGGCATGACCTAATCCGTTTCTCTTTTCATTCTGAACATTGTGGTGTCAGATATTGCAACGTTTCGATTTAATTGTTATAAAATTTTCAAAGAAGCAATAGAAATTTGAATTAGTTTGATCTCACTTTATGCTACATGGCGTATGAGTAACTTGTTGGCTACTAGAAAATCCGCAGGCCGAATGTTACTCATACGTACCAACTGCTTCCCATTACTGGGGCAAGTATGTACTACGTAATTCAATAACAGCTGAATTACAGTTAGGAAAAAAAGGTTTTAAAGAAGACAAATTAAAATTATTTATTATTTACCCAAACCATCCAATTGCATGGAGTGAGAGAAAAAAGTTGCTTTAAGGATGAAATTTACTTAATTCGGAGATATATTGACTGTTCCTTCTCAAAATCAACATACTCTCATAAAACATCTTAAACGACTCAATTTGGAAATCATTATATAGCGTATTAGATTTCGTATGGAAAATAATAATACCAATTATACTGCGGCTCAAACAGCTGACCATATGGTGATTTATTTTTTACAATATTTAAAATGTTTTTCACGCCAATTTTAAAACTGCATGGGAAAAAGTTGCCGAAAGTTTTCAATTTATATAAATTGTGTACAAAGTTTAAAAGTGTGATTTATATGATTTTCCTAATATTACGAACTATATTATAGAAAACCACTTAGGAAAAAAAATTAACAAGAAAACAAGCGCGCATATTTCAACACAAATCATTATGTTGTCAATTGAGTCACAAGCCTTTAAACAGAAGAAATATCAAGTTTCTAAATGCGAGTTTTCTATAAGTTCAATGTAAATTTTTTTGAATATTTCTATAAAAATTTTACGAAAAAAATTTACCATGAAAAACCATGACAATGTTATAAAAAATATCGTCTTGCGTTCAATTGTTTGAGTCACTGTATATATATGTATATATATACGGAAGAAAGAGCAAGTGTTTTAAGTGAGAAAATGGAATTATTTTTTTCATTTGAATCAAATTATTAAAATGTTATTAAAGAGTTTTTGAAAAATTTTTGATTATTACACAATCTTTATACACAAACCTTTTTTAAAATTATTAACTCTTTCACTCTTTTTATAACTACAACTGAAATGAATATATTTACAATAACATGTTTTGGTGGCAAAATACAGCGCATAAAACATACATTTTTATATGATGAGAGCAATAGAGTAATTTTTACATTCAAATACATTTTTTTTAACTTAAACTTGTTAATTTACTGTCATTGAATTTTAGCAATTTTTATTGTTCAGTATTTAAATAAATTTGTTTACTCCAAATTCCTCAATTTGCTGTCATTGAGTTTTAACAAATTTACTTACCAAAAATGGCATTTTCAATTGTTCTAATTTAATTTTCATTTCTTAATTTTGTTGCCAGAAATTCCAACTACAAATATTATTCAAGCGAAATGACCCATGGCTACAGCTCAGGGGAAAATAGTTACGTTAATACGAAATACTTAACATTTGTTGAAAACACAATAGTAATATAATAATAATAAACATAGAATTGAAATAAAATTCTCTTGATGTTTATTTGGCAACAATAACACATGTATTTATAGTATACATACATATGTATGTACATATGTATTAGTATTTCGAAAACAATGCAAGAAGACAAATACACGCAAATGGCATGCCGTAACATGGCACGAGTAGAATGCATTGTAGCGGACAGGCAAGCATAAACTTTCATGCATATAAACTTGCATATATGTATACATAGGTATGCACTAACACACACACACACACACACACACATGCATACATCTGAAAACATATATGTATGAAAACAAAGTCAGAATTTGCTAAGAGCTTGCATTTAAATGCGCGTTTATGTTTGCATTTATTTATACGTTGGTTGCCTGTGCGCGGGTGTATGTATGTATGTGTGTGTTAGTGCAAGTACTTGCACTCGTAGCTGCAACAGTGCATTAGGATTATGCAAGCCCAATGCAGTGAGGCATTCATGCAATGAGCGTACTTCCCTAGCTCGCTCAAATAATGCAACAGTGCGTAAATTGTAACACTAAAACCAAAACTAACTAGACAACAACAACAACAACAATGATAGAACATTTTGAAACATATCCGGTTACAGCAAAGAATTAAAATAATAATCCGAATAGACATAAGTACATATATAATAACAATGACAATGAGTAGTATTTTGGTTGCAAAGCTAATTATGATTACAATCCGCTTAAGCTGAAATAATCTATCTAAATAGTTTTGCAAAAAAAAAATACAAGCCGTGAGAAGAATTAATAATATATTTTTTATTTTCATTGTTACAAAAATCGATTAACGGATTTCAACCCCCAGACCCGTGGCACGGACATAGGCTATATTTTAATCTGTTACGCGCCACATGAGTCGAGATATTCAGAACCCCTTATTTATAGTCTTATACTATTGATCGTGTTAGAAAGGTATGGCGCTGATGTAATACAAAATCAGTTTATGAAAAATAAATGTGCTAGGTGGCGCTAGAGGTGAATTATTCGGAAAATCTGTATTTATGATCCGATGTTGATGAAACTAGGCACGTATAATTAAATTAATAATTATATAAAAATGGTTAGTACTTATGTATATGAAAAAATAAAACTTTTAAAATTAGAAAATCAGATAATTCTATTGAAAGTTAGAGCTTATATGAGTTGATAAAGTAAGTGTTCGAAAAGTTAATAATTGTATGGAAAGTTAATACTTATATGAAAAATTAAAACTTTTAAAATTAGAAAATTTAATACTTACATATATGGGAAAGTTAGAATTTCTATGAGTTGATAATTTTAAGATTTATATTAAAATGGTTAAGGGGTTATAATCGTTCAAGGACACCACAAGTCCCCATACTAACGAAATTTGCTTGGTGTTATGCTTTCAGTTGAGCTGATGGACTGGAATCGTAGTCACGGCAAGTCTCTTTGAAAAAAAACGCGTTTTGCGTAAAATGTCATAACTTTGACAATTATTAGCATTTTTTATGTTCTTGAGCTGCATACCTCTACAAAAACTCCATTTTCCTGCACCTCAACATATATAACACCTTCACCATCTGCGTGGTAGGAAAGTGAAATGAAAGCTCACTTTTTTAATGTATTACATATATAATTTCACTCTTTCCAAATAGTTAAATATAGTTTTTTTTTAATGCTCGTAAATAAAACTACTATCGCAATTTGCTTTACTTGAGTTATGAATTAAACGTTAATATGTATTAGAATTCTCAATGCCATCCCTCGCTTTAAGCCAAATTAAAATCGAAATCAGCTATCTTTTTGTAATATGCCTTGGAAATATGCATCCACAAATGCTATATACTTCTTGGTATCAATATGCAATATCCATATCAGTTGAATCGACTGTGTATTAGCACGGCTCAGTGTACTTGTATGCATTGCATAGAATTTAACAATATGCCACTGAATTCCGAGTGCAATATGCATGCAACACAACTGCCTTGGACATTTGCAACACATTTGTAACACGCTGTGTACTACTACCCTTCTCGCATTCAATTGTAAGCCGTAGTTCGAATTACTAACTCAGATGCACCCACTTGGCTTTGGAGACAGAAATGTAGCTCATTTCGCTCGAATAGTAATTGCATTAAAGCATTTAAGTGCATACAAATATCTCTAGATATATAGTTACTCGTATACTTATGAAATTGATTATATATATGTACAACATACATACTTGCGGAATGTATACACAATGTCACATACTTATCAAGTTCCTAAGTAGCAGTTGCCCCATATTCGCCCCATTTAATTCAACAATGTTTGTTGCAACATTGTTTATTCATTTTCATTTATTTTATGTATGTATGCACAAGTGTGCGTATTTGTACTCGTATGTGTAGGTGTTGGTGCAACTTTATTGCACTTGCCATTGCTTTTGCACTTAAGTAATCGCACTTAACAGCCGAATAGCGCAATCACGGAAATTACCTTTTCGCCACTTGCATTTCCTTATCTCCTGCCCTCGCCTAATTGGCTCATTAAAAACCCAGTATTTGCTTTGCAATTCAATGATGTCATAAAAACATTAGCAAAATGTATATGAGTCGCGATTTTAGATGTTCGGTATGAATTACCAAATTATTTTAATAGAGTCGTCATCTTTTGGATTGATGGCTTGGAGATTTTTTTTATATCACACGGACTTACTTAGACGTTACGCTTATGATTAAAACTTAAAAGGTTGTGTCAACCTTCTTGCTCTTTCTCCAACGTTTCTGACCTAAAGAAAATTCACGTAGGTATGGAAAGAATCAGAAAAAGAGAACAGTACACGTGATCTCTTCTCCTCCTTATGCTATCATCTTTATCTTTATCTTTATCTTTACTATCTGGTTGAAGGACTTCATGGCGTCACTAGGCATACAATTCGACGAGATCAGAACTTCGACTTTTAGTGTCCCGAAAGTTTGTTTCCCGTTTTTGCTCATATAACCTCAAGATGGCGTACTGCAATCTATGTTTTCGCCAATTCAAAATAAATCCTTTCAGGTTTGGTGAGTTTTACAGAAAGAATCGTCGCATTTCAACGGGTTGTCCTTTCTTATACTAAGTATATACGTTCCTTGAAAACATGCAATGTAATTCGCCGACTGGTGGACGAACTACGTGACTTATCAGAAAGACGTTCTTCAGACTTTTATATATTGTCATGTCAGCCGAACATGGTCTACGAAACGTGGCACAAATGCGCCCAGTCAGGCAAGCAAGCAAATTCAGTTGAGTTATTTCCCCAGAAAACTCCCCAGCAGACAGTCATTCCTTCGTCAGCTCTCGTCCCATAAATGCAGACGAAGAGTTCGAATTAATACGAGAGACGAGCCTTTCCAGCATAGACCTGGACATTCTAAACATGTAGATATATGAAGGGATACAGAACGACGACTCTAGCTACTTCTTCACGTACCCCAGAAAAGTATCACAACCTTTGTCACTGAACCAACCCAGATATATTGCCCACGTCATCATTTATCCATTAAAAGAACCGAATATAATAAATATTTCTGATTGAACCACCGCCAGCATTTGACCCAGGGCCAATCGGCACCTGAATTTTTCTTCCAGATGCCAATAAGTAGTAATATTTTGTTTTTTTTCTTTTTGCCACCAAACCTTCAAAATAAATTTCGAGAACTCTGAGACTATTAAACTGCTTAGTTTTCATTCAGGGCGTCAGGGCGATCAGCCTGTAAGCGCTGCTACCCCCTGAGCTTTCGATTAAGATATCTATTGGTAATAAATAGAGCAGAGCGTTCATAAAATCCGTTGGCCAGAATTTCATTGCATCAGCCACGCCAACGAGTGCTGGTCTTTAAACTCCGCACAGTTTCTTAGCATTAAGGGCTGGCCACCAGGCCATCTATAGCTGTGCACATCCAGTGTTAAGTTCTTGGCTTTAATCCCCATCCGTTGTGTAACATTATTTTGGCTGCATAGAGAGTCACCGAAGCTTCCATTACACGCTCTTCACTATTCAGCCTACTGGTCCAGAATAATGGTGCCCACAGTCACCGACGTGTACGTATGCCGTGTCTGTTTGACGGCAGATACACAAAATTGAGCAAAACTTGTGCCCGTACGTATGTTTTGTAAACAAACTTTGCGTACATAAAACTGTGTTTGCTTGCATCAACACAATGTTGCCATTCATTTGTTTGCATACAAGAATGATAGAATACAAGATTGCGCCTTCCCGCGGTGGAATGACAGATCTCGCCTTTAGTAAACAAGAATACGGGAGAGAGAAAATTGAACAATATTTCATTGAAAAACGTGTTCTAATTGTTCTAAAGTGTAAAAGTATGAATTTATAGGCAGACATTTAATAAATAAATTCGCAAAATACTAAAAAAAAGTGTCTCTTTTTCTTAATTTGTGAAAAAAGCTTTGTCTAGTTGAAGTTGAGAATTGTCAAACCCGGCAAAACCAAAGTAGCGGTACTTCTAAAGGCGTCACCTTCAGTATTCAGTACACCGTGGTTTGCATAAATACTTTTACACACATCCGCGTTGTCAATTACAATTTTTCATTGTATAATAAACCAAAGCCAAAAACCAACAAATGCAAATAGTTGATTTATCTATAATTAACATTATTAAACATCGATTTTAAATTAATTTAATAAAAATTTAAATTTTTGTAAGGTTATTTTGTTAATGATTTCAAAAAGTTCTGCTTGGCAACACTGTGCGCTGAGAGAGCACTCAGCTGGCACGGCTTCACGGCAAAAATCTAAATTTCTCTGATTACACACGTACACGTCGCGCGTAACCGTCACACGTACACGTTGATGGGTTTTCATTTACATGGCGCTCTCATAAGTTTGATCGTGTCAGCTGACACGTAACGTACGTTTGCGTCGGTGACTGTGGGCACCATAACACCGAAGTATTTCATCCTGTTTGACAGACCTAGTTTCGTTCTTTCGATTTTTGGTTAACAGAACCGTTTATTTTCCAGGCGTCTACCGACTTTAGCACCTTTTTCATAATTTCTCATATGATCGAAGGAAGCTTACCCGGTACCAGAGTTGCTAAGTCGTCGGCATAGGTCACAGTGGTTTTTCTGTTATCTTGTTCCTTGTTGTTTTGGTCCTATGCCACATTTTGTTGATTTTGACATTTGCGGTGTTAATTTTCCGGCAATTTAATGCAACCCTGATTTTTGTTTCAACTGTGCGGCAACCTAATTTTTACTTGGCTTTTCAGCTTTCACAGCTATTGATCAGCTGTTTGGCTGTGACAGCTTTCTGTTTTTGGTACACAATTTTTAAAAAATTAATAACAAGCGGTAAAGGAGTTTAGAAACCAGGAAATTATAGCCTAGACGCCAACAATGGCCAGAAGCGTTGTACTCATCAGCCTCGTCGTTGGTAAGATTTTCTACCGCTTGTACAAATACAATTATATTCCACTCGCCTCTTCCACAGCTGCATTCATCGGCACAGCTACCGCAGAAATGCCTGCATTCAAATCATTCTTTAAATTCTTTAGCGGTGGCAATGGCGCTGAATATAACGCCAATGTCACACGCACCAAGGACATTTCACAAATGACACCCGAAGAATTGGGCATTTCACGTGGCCAAAGTCATTACGATTTTCTGCTATATATAACGTACAACGAACGCTTGTATTGCACACCAGATGACCGTCACATATTGCATTTGTTGCCCTCCAATATTAGCGAAGCGATCCGCAAGCCACTAATAATGGTACGCTGCTTGCAACAGGAACCACCGGAAAATGCTACGCGCAACGATAACACGCTACTCATAATGCAGAGTGTTAAGGACATAGTTGATCTGCTAAAGCCAATAGGCAATGCAACGAAACGTCATGAACCTGGTAGTTGTGTAATCGTGCTCTTCTACACCGAATCCAGTCTCGGTTGTGCACATGTGGCACCTTATGCCAATATGCTACCCCTACTTTTTCCGACATTACGTTTTGCAGCTATTGATGCATTCCGCTTCCCTAGCTTCAATACGGAATTCGGCATTGTTGGCTTGCCAACACTATTGCTATTCCATCAGGGCCGACCGATTATGAAGTTCTACAGTGATGTGGGCACATTTCATGCATTCGTAACACGGCACACAGGCATCAAACATGTTGAACCAATGCCGCGTGAATCTGAAGTTACAGGACCGTTGCCGGTGCAACCAGTGCCGCAAGTCGATTATGTACTCATACTTGCTTGGGCATTCATTTTGCTTTGTGTGGGAAACTATTTTGCAAAGTCGCGTTTGTGCAAGCAAATTGTTGAAATGATTAAGCGAAATTGGCGTGAATCGGAGGCGAGAATGGAGAGGAATTGAAGATGTGTCGTATAGCTGTAGTTTAAGATATCCACATAGATATGTTTAACGAGATTCTCAATATTTTTAATTTCAATAAAATAAAATAAAAAAATTAAATTCATTCAGACTTTCAGCTCTACTCTAAATAGAAACTCCCGGAAGTTTCTATTCAGAATTGGCTTGTTATATTCTTTGCAGTTAGAAAACACTTGAGGAAAATCATCTAAAATACCATTCTATTATTAAATTGAAGCTGAGGAACATACCTAGCTCAGACATTTCTTGTAAAACATTACGAATATTTTGCCCATCAATGTGCGCGTTCAAGCGAGGAATCTGGCAATTACTTCATAGGTTGTTTCCTCGATTTTTGGATAAGTCGGTACAGATCTCACTCGGAAGTTCGTAGTCCCTTTCAGGCGTGCCTACAGGGTAAATACATTCGCTTCTTTACCGGCGTGATGCTCAGATAGATTCGGAATGCAGCTGGGTTTAGCTGTTCTAGCAGATTGCTGTAGTATAGTTTAGAATCGTGGACTTAGAGAAGATTCCGCAGTGACATTTATTTTTATTTCCACGATATTGAAAAAATTCGCACATCAGTACAAACAATATCACTACCACAGCCTCTAACAATAACATTAAAAATAAAACAACTTAGATGTGTTGATGATGGTAATTTTTTGATATATTTTATTATTATAGTATACTTGAATCTGTCACTTTTGTATATCGTAAGTTTACATTTCTTGATGCCTTAACAACTGCAGCGAATTTAAAGGAACCTGAAAAGGAATATAAATAAAAAAATAACGGCATTTTTATGCTCAATTAAAATATACATCTGTATTGTCGCAATATTTCGTTAGGCGTTGTCGTAAAATTAAACTTCGAATCGGCTCTGGTCGTTATTAGGTCCGAAGTGTGCTTTGATATTAACCAACGAAAGCTAACACTAGCGCTCAGTAAATTTCATTTCTACCACTTTCCAAATATTTACAATTTGCAGTAAATCATTTCATGTGAAAATCAGAAAATATACCTGCAGCCTGAGTGGAACTACTATTTTTTTCGAAATTTAACTTTTACTATCAGGCATGTTCTGGCAAATCATAACATTCTAAATCAACTTGATTTCGAAAACATTTTCAATTAAGCAGCTAACAAATTTTAGTTTTAGTAATAGTTTTCAAATAAAATAATCAATCTTTTACCAGAATTGATGAGAAATATTTATAAAATCTTACAATTTCAAATCGTTCGAACATGTCCGTGTATTTTTTGTTGCAAAAAAAGATAAAAATTCAATTGATATAACCAAAAAAAATAATGATTTTAATCAAATTATTTATCCAGTAGTTAAAAACAAAAATAACATTAGCAGCGATTTCAATATCTACGAAATACAGAGAGAGATGTTTGAAAAATGTATATTAAAAAGGCTATATTTCCACTAATATGTTTTTTATATTTTTTTAACATTATGTTAGAGGTAATCAATTGAAAAATTATGTGTTTAAAAGTACTCACAAACTAAGCTATGGCTTACCCGATCGCACCATGAGATTTGCTGAACATTCTCCTACATAGTATGAAAAAAACTGTCATTTATAATTAGATTGCATTGTTGTCCGAACTTTGCCAAATTTCATTTTCCATTTATAAATAGCCAATTTGATATCAACATGGAATTTGAAGAGGATGCATTTAATATCGAAGATTTCTTCGGTGATAATGAAGACCACAGTGATGCAAACTCAGATGACGAGCATATCCTCCAGGAGCCGTCTATGGTGTTGCTCAATAATCAGGATTACTATCTTAATTCTCCGTTGGTTCTTGGTGAGTTGGCTGAATTTAACACCTTCCTCATCAATCAATATGTAAATCCAAGATGGGATGAAAAAATTTGGGCAACCAGAGGGAATGTATTTTTGCAATATATACAACCTCAATGCTTGATTGACCCCCCTAATATTCACTACACCTTTTTGTCATTCTTCTATCAATCTGCAAATAATCTCAACATGATTGATGATATGTATATTAATCACATCAAGTCAATTATCGGAAGGGACTTTTGAGATCACTAGGTCTTCCATTGCAGCATGGCTGAAAAGAAATATCCCTTATCATGATCTAGGATCTCTTCATGAAGATATCAGTCTTCGGAGAGTGTTTTGTTGAATTGCATTTCCTTGTCATGGCAATGAACAGTAATACTGAAGACGAGTTGATCAATCTCGCCGATGTAATTAGTTTGGAAAAGATTGTTCATAATGATCAATACGTCGGAGCCAATGTCTTATTACCAACCCTGGGGCAATGTATTATATCCGAGGGATATACATATTTTTGCAATTTAAATGCGATACTTGACAGGAATCATGTTCTGATGTTCAAGAACATGTATGCTGCGCGGTTTCAGACATTATCTGCTATGAACAATAGAGTAGATGGGAAGTTCGCATCAACAGATTGGAGAGAGATTTTAGAATTATGCAGGGTAGGAGATGAATTATTAATCAACTGGGGAAATTCAGGATTTGAAGCAATTAAAATGATTGAACCAATCTGCAACAACCGATTGTGTAACCTTTCCGGGCACAACAGACCTTTAATCCCTAAATTTCGTGACTTCAACAATCACATCTCCACAACAGTAAATGATTTGTCAACAAGATATCCGTTAATAAAAATAACATCAGAGAAAGTTGAAAAGATGACATCTTATAATCTAATCTTAAGTGTGTAGGTACGGCTCGTTTCGCCACTGGGGACACCCTTACTTAGAATACAAGCGCGGATTAGAGAAATTGTACTCCCAGGTCACGATGGAAAAAAACATCGATACTGAATAAGCAAACATCTTAGCGAGTGATTTGACATACATATGTACATCGTGCTCCATGATCAGTTCAAACAGAAACGCAAGAGGTTTGTCGATCAAGATCTGATGGAGAAAGATCATCCACTGCACAGTGTTATGAGATTGCTGATGTAATCGATCCGTCAGTGTTGTACTCAGATAAATCACACTCTATGAATCGTTCAGAAATCAAAGCCTTTTTGTCTAAGAAAACCAGGCGAAGAGTACCAACAAAGAACGTCTTGACAACATTACTGACTCGTCTTTTACGAAATTGGCCGGAGCTTCTCAAACAAATTTCCGATTTCGGAATTGACCGAATCGATGCTTTAGTTATAGCACTTAAAGGAAAAGAAAGGGAAGTCAAAATTGACGGGCGATATTTTTCATTGATGTCTTGGAATTTACGAGATTATTTCGTAATCACAGAGTACTTAATCAAGACACACTATGGCCCATTATTTAAAGGTTTGACTATGGCTGACGATTTAACCACCCTAGTCAAAAAGATGATGAACAACAGTTCGGGACAGGGTACCAACAACTATGACAATATAACCATATCTAACTATATTGATTACACCAAGTGGAACAACCATCAGAGATGAGCCCACAGCTCCAGCTTTCAGAGTCATGGGTCAGTTTTTAGGTTACCCCGAACTCGTGAGTTCTTCCAGAAGAGCTGGATTTACTACTGTGACCGAGGGGATTAGCTAAGAGAAGCGGGAGATGAGATGAAATTCACTGGACCAGATCGAATGTGCTGGAATGGACAGGCAGACGGTTTGGAGGGTTTGAGACAGAAAGGGTGGAGCATCCTCAATTTGCTGGTCATTCGTAGAGAAGGTTGTTCCAGGAATACTAGCATTAAGATCTTGGCGCAAGGGGATAACCAGGTTATATGTACTATATATAAGATGCAAGGATATCGTACTGAGGATGAGCTTAAGACGTATATCAAACACATTATACGCAATAACCGTACCATACTAACGGGAGTTGTTGAAGGAACCAAAAAATTGGGATTAATTATCAATGAGGATAAAACCATTCAAAGCTCCAATTATCTCAATTATGGGAAAAATATTCTGATAAATGGGAATATGTACTGCCTAGAAGTCAAGCGATGGGCACGTGTTACTTGTACCACGAATGACCAGATTCCAACTATGGCTAGCATACTGTCGACTGTTTCCAGTAATGCGCTGACAGTAAACCATTTTTCTTCATCACCAATTGATCCAATGATTCGATACAACTTTCTCGGAAATTTTGTTGTAACTTTACTTGATTTACACAATCCTGCAATGAGAGGTAGTGCGAAGAAGTACCTAAAAAATTACCCCACCCATCAGGATCGAGCTGTTCTATATAGGATTGCATTGTTATATTTCGACCCATTGATAGGCGGGATATCACGTATGTCATTATCCTGGTTCCTCATAAGAGCATTCCCGGATCCGCTCACAGAAAGTCTAACATTCTTGCGTGCAGTTGCAAAGAAAACAAAAAGAACCCCGATCAACCAATTGTTGATCCGAGCTGGTTACCCAAAACTGGGTGAAATCACATCTCTAGCTATTTCGAAACTCATTGAAGACCCTACTCATCTGAATTTTATTAATATTGTTGCAACCGTCCTTAAAAATGAAATCAAATATCAGCTCTTTAATGAACTTGATCACATTAAAAATAAACCCATTAAAGATGCTGCAAGGCATGCAAAAAATGAAGGAGGAAAACTTGAGAGAATTCTATTTTCGATAACACCATTGTTTCCCCGTTTTATAAGTCAATTCAAAGAATCAACTTATATTGGATTGACCGACTCATTACTCGGCTTATTCCCAAACTCTAGAACCATTAGGTCTTACTTCCAAAAGCGACTCCATAAGAAGTTCGATGAGATTGTCATTAGAGGTGAAGTCTTGTCGTATGTACCAATACTGTCCTTAGTAAATGATAAATCTGTAAAACGGCTATGGAAATGTTGCAGCGATTAAGCGATATGTCACGTATCAACTCATGGCAAAGACCTATAGTTGGAGCAGCCATTCCACACCCGCTTGAAATGATTGAGAACTTCACTTTAACAGACCCTTCCTGCCCCGACTGTGAGCTAGAATGGCCTAACAACCTCTACGTATCGGTTTTTGTTCCCAACGGATTAGTAACTTATTGGGAAGATCGAGGCCCTCATTCTGCATATTTGGGATCGAGGACATCAGAGTCCACCAGTTTAATTCACCCTTGGGAAAAGGAGTCAAAAATACCATTAATAACCAGAGCTGCAAGGTTAAGAGAATCAATAGGGTGGTTCGAGGAAAAAAATTCCTCTGTAGATCAAGCCATTCTCAAAAACCTTAAGGGACTGACCGGGGAGGACTGGTCACTGTCTTCCGAAGGTTACAAACGAACCGGATCCGCCTTACATCGTTTTTCTTGCTCACGTCAAGATTCAGGGGATTATGCAGCTCAGAGTCCAGTGAAGTTAACTCGGATGATTACCACTACAAGTACTTTGAACAATCTAATGAATAAGAAATAGTACTTCATGTTCCAAGCCCTTATGATATACTCCCAGATAACAGTGGGCGAAATACATGATAGCATTCCAAGTCCAGGTATCTATCACTTTCACATCACGTGTTTACGTGAAATAGAAGAACCGATACTGTCATCTAATATGACGTATGAGCCACCAGATGTGAGTGAGATCCTGCATCATTGGAAACCAGAAGGAACAAAATGGAGCACTTCCATACAACAACCAACAGTACCTGCAGGCAACTGGGGAGGTTTGACCAACGGAAATCAATCATTCTTTATTGGAGAGTGCGAAGGATTTTTATTTGGTAACGGATTATTTAGCGGATCGAATCAGGTCGAAAATACTGCTCTCTTCCCAATAGTTATTGGACATTATGTACTCCCTCGGGAGTATATGGAGGGAATTCTATTAGGGTTAATAGAAGCAGTCGGGCGGTTGCAGATTTAAACTATCCAGATATGATCCTTACGGGTGGTACCCTATATCTAATCTCCCAGCCCAGATCACCAATAATGCTAATTTCTTGAATTTGTTGCGGCGTGTACCCAACTTTTTAGAAGAAACATTGAATTACCCACATAAAATCCCCCCATCATATCCAATGAATCAACGAGACATCGGAAGTCTAGGCAGGAATTACTTAAACTCAATTTTCCTCGAGCAGCGATTGAGACCTTCGACTTTCCGTAATATGGCGAATCCGAAGGTCTGGATCTTTTCTGATATGAATCATACCACCGGGATGGGATTGCTTTCTATTGGGCGCGAGTTAGGCCAAATATTTGGGTCCATAAAAATAAATATTGCACAGACCAACAAAGTTCGAGAACTCAAGTCATTAATTACATCTCTGCGTAGCTCACCTGGAGAGATAGATTTGTGGACCTTGCGGTCTGTACTGCAGAATACTGTCAGTATTCCGAGTGAGTTACGTCATGCAGCAAAGACCATCACTAAAATTCCAACCGAAACTCAACAGTCGTCACAAGAAATTGTATCTTTCGGATCAAAGTATGTTGATGAAGCATTTATCTATCCAGTGCCATTTTCTTCAAAACTACATATTCGACCGGAATTACACAAAAAAAAATGTTGACAACTTTATCCCACAAATATATAAGAATAGCTTAATAATCCCAATTTACAAACATAACCAAGATAAAACAGTAACATCTTCATATCGCCCCATCTCATTAAACCCCTGCTGCTCCAAAGTTTTGGAAAAAATTATAGCCAATCGGCTATGGTGGTTTGTATCTTGCGATAAGCTACTGCATAGCCATCAAATGGGCTTCCGAAAAGGGTAATCAGTGTCTGATTCTCTAGTCTACCTAGACCACCAGATCACTCAAGCCCTATCTTTCAAAAAGCACCTATCTATTGTATCCCTCGACTTCGCCAAAGCTTTTGATAAAATTGGTATTCATACAATCTTAGACCAACTTATTGAATGGAAAATAGGACCTAAAGTTTTCAATCACATTAAAAAGAACATGACCAATCGACAAATTCGAGTTAGAATAGGCATAAATTTGTCCAAAATGTACCCTTTACAGAATGGAATACCTCAGGGTTCCCCCTTATCTGTCATGTTATTCCGTATAGCCTACAATAAAGCGAGCAAAATCATTTCTTTCCATAAGGAAATCGATTTCTTCGCATACGTCGATGATTTCATATTGATAAAGAAAATGAATAAAAACAAAAATACTAACTATGATCTAAATCACATATGTATATAACGAGATTACAAACTGGTGTCAATACTCTGGTGCAGTCATTTCGTTAAGCAAATGCAAACATATTCACATCTGTCGTATGATAAATTGCAACACCAATATCACCTGTCACCAATTGAATCTAACCAAAGTCGACAACTAAAAAATTATAGGCATACATTTTAACAAAAGATGCAGATGGGAATAGCATATAAACCAACTCATACCCTCATTAAACAAAAATCTCAATATCATTAAATGTCTTTCAAGTACGAAATATGTATAACTGCAATCCAATCTACTTAATTAGGGCAACCAATTCTCTAATAATTTCAAAAGTTAACTACGGAATATACTTGTTTGGGTTTTCCCCGAAATCTATTTAAAACAGACTCAACTCAACCATAAATTCAGCCATTAGAATAGCTCTTGGAGTATTCAGGATAACACCCATATCCAATATTAGATGCGAAGCCAAAATACTGCCAATAGAACTAAGCCGTGAGATGGCTGTACACAAACTCTGTTAATCCATTTTAATAAATGACAATACGTTACTACCTAATTTAGCAGTAAAACTAAAAAAAATTAAAAAGAGCCCATAGAATTCCATCGACTCTTAACAAAATAATAACAACAGCAAACGCATTAGACATTCCAATCAACAATAATATGAGCAAATACTTCATATTTCCTCCTTGGCTACTCCAACCTAATTCAATTAATGATTCCTTACATCGATGGGCTAAAGCTTTCACACCTCCTGATATTTATACACAAGAATTCCTGAACCTGAAACAGCAAATACCTTCCTTCAGATTTATTTACACAGATGGAAGCAAAAAAGATGACCTGGTAAGCTATAGTGTCGTACAAGACCAAAAAACAATTTCGACTACACACCTGCCTAAATATAGCTCGAACTATGCGGCGGAAACCATAGCCATCCATGAAGCCATCAAATTTGCCAATCAAACTCCTGGAAAATTCGCCATATGCACGGACTCCCTTGCAACGCTAAAATCAATATCTAATTTAACTAACGAAAAGTACTACACAATCTCCATAAGAAACATACTTATAAAAAACAAGAACAAAATTAAACTTATCTGGGTGCCTGGCCACACAAAAATAACAGGTAACGAGATAGCCGATACAGTAGCAAAGTCCGCACATAATCAACCACTAATTACTACGCCTAACGTACTACTACCCGACATACTGAGGCATATAAAAAATTTAATCAACAAACGACATCAGGAGTCATACAACAAAACGACTAACTGGTATAAACTAATTAACCCTAATATGAATAACATATTCAACTATTATAAATTTTATCCCAATGAAGGCATAACCAGAAAAGACTTCGTAAAGATTACAAGACTCAGGCTAGGTCACGCAAGAATGTCGCACGAACACTCAATTAGTAAATAAACCAGCAACTGCAAATACTGTAACGCTTCCAACTCAACAATAGAACATATTTTAGACCACTGCACCCATTTCAGTAGACACAGGAGTTCTCTTCAGAACACTAAACCTTCAACCTTTCTCACTAACCCAACAATTGAACACATAAATAAAATAATAAACTATCTAAAGTATTGTAACATATATAACGATATTTAATGTAAAGCATAATTAGCATAAGTTAAGGATCTTAATAAGTTTAAGACCTCTGTTGTCATAGCTTTAAGTTTGTACTTGTCTTTAAAAATAAGAAATACAATTCGCTGAAAAAAAAAAATTCGTTTATGGATTTTGCTGCAAAATAATCTGTTGTGGAAATATAGCCTATTGTTTACACTCTCATTTGAATTTAAATTAAATTAATTTTTCGAACAATTTATGTAGATCTATTTTTCAGTATGATTATTTTGTCTTCTAATATCTTGACTATGCAACTATATTTTTAAATAACTCCAGCTTAACATATATGTAACTATTTGTTTTCTGTATATGCGCTGGAAATGAAATTTTTAGCGCGCAATTTTGCTGCCTTCCAATCAGCTAATTTTTTTTATTGAAGGATCTATTTTGTTTTTTGTGTTCATTTCAATTGCATTTTAAATTTCCCGCAGGTTTGAAAAAACGCAGAAAATTAACATTTTCCTAATCGTCGCGAATTGAGTTAGCGGTTGTGGTGCGAAGTTAAAAAGACGCATACGCAGCTTATGTTGTAATAATAGTATTGGGTATTGATAAAAATATACATTGTTGGCGGAAAAATTGAAATCTGCATTTTGCATTTAATTCGAAACTCCCAGACAATTTTTGCAAAAAAAGTACGCATTTCATATTTAATCAATACGTTTGCATTTAGTACATTTTTTCCAGTTGTATTGCAAAAGAATTCACAAATATACTTCATACTACATAACTAATATTTAGAATTTGTAATTTAATTTAATTTATTTTTTTTTTATATTGTAGTGTATATGTAGGTGTGTTTTGGAAAATCAAATAAGATATTTTGAAAAGATGTAAATTGTATTAAAATTGTGTTGTGAAAGCCTTGAATTAAGCAGCAACTACAAATAATTACCAATTCAATAAGCAATTGTTTTTTTTTTTTTTGATACTTCAATGACATTTTCTTTTCATCACCATCAACATCGTTCGCTAGCATTAAAGTTTTAGGTAATCATTAATACAGTACTATAAATGATAAGTGTTTTTAAGTGTTATCCTAAGGTAGCTTTTTTTTACTGTTTTGTTTTGTTGCCCCCGTTGCTTAACATTCTAAAAAAAAAAAAAAACCAAAAACATACGCATGAATTCCTACGCCTCCTCATCTTGCCATATTTTGCGGTGTTCGACTATTTAACTAAGTATTTCTGCGGCGTACGCTTCACCTAAACTCTTTGAACATTTCATCGTCGTCCACATCACTTCTGTTCCATCAATTTGTCCGTCATCAGCGTTACAACACAATATTCCACACGCGTAAATTAGATGTATATAATATTTATTATTTTTAAAAATGATTTTAATGATTCGATCCATGAGTCTTTGTTGCCGTTCCATTAGCTGCGGCTGCAGCAGTTGCTGCTGGATTGATTACTGTTGTGGGTTCTGTTGCATCGTCGTCCTCCTCCTCTACAGTTACAGTTGCCGGTGTTGTCTGCTCCACATCGTCATCGTCGTCGTCATCAATTATCTCGGTAATGGTCAACGTTTGCGGCTGATGTGGCAGCTGATGTTGTTTGGTATGTTTAGAGCGATAGTTGCGGCGTGCAGCCGAAGCATTATATGGATGGGGATGTACGCTGTAAAAATTCGAATAAAAAATTGCATAATATTAGAAACAATAACAAAGCACTAATTTACGAAGCTTAAAAGCTATAAACAAACATTAAAAATTAATAAAAACGAAATTAATGTTAATACAAAATAAAATTAATAACTGTAAGAAAAAGGACACACAAATAGGGCAGGAATATGCAGCAAATAAAAGATAACAAGAGATGCGATTTTGTATTGAGAAATTGCATAGTGGAATGAGGAGCGTGCAAGCAAAACGTAAAGGCAGGTGGACACAAGCAAATAGCGGATGATTAGAGAATTCATGATTTTCCAACAATTTAAATATTAACAATGAGGATCGTACGATTGGGATATTATTATTGTATTTCAATTTTAAATTGGCACTCAATGAGAAAGTCAAGAATGTAAAAAGTAATTGAAAATATTGTATGATGCTGATATGCAACTACATACGTACATATGTACAGTGTGTAAAATAATAACTATTTGTGCCTATTTTTTCAATAACATAATTATTAACTTCATTTCGATTAAATAACGCATTTTATCCATCAATCCATTCGCCTTTGACGTTTTTTGGACTAGGCTTAGAAGTTTGAGGAAACTTGCGCAGGAATTTCAAGATCATGGCTTTTAAGTTCCCAAGTTTGCTTAGCATGTAGCCCCAAATGCAATAATTCAATACCCAATAAGTCTGGAGAAGACGCAGGTTATGCTATTATTATTATTGATATTAAACTGGTCAAATTTTATCGACACCAATTTTGAATAGTTCTCGTTTTGTGTGCAGGGGCAGAATCTTGTTGAATACAAAAAATGGTCTAATTCCAAAAATCTCAATTTCGTAAGACTTTAAATGCTGTGTTAAAACATTACACTGCGGAACAAAATTTTGCGGTCGGAGATATTTAAGTCGATTTAGGGTAATTTGGGAGCGCTGATTACGAAAATAATAACAGTTTTGTCGAATTGGCTTTAGTTTTTCAGATAAAGACTTTTAAATATTTCACGAAAAAACCTAACTAAAAATACCAATATGGATTTAAATTATATTTGAATTGCGCGCCTGCATAAAAATAATACATAAACAAAAAAAATATATTCTTTTCATTAATTACTTTTAAAAAAAATTACAAAAAACTTTTTCTGTAGGACCTCCTATGATGTTGTTGCTCAGGACAATCCCGTCTTAAGTTCCAGCAGTAGTCTGCCATCATGTGGTCGTCCCATCGACCTTGGTATCTTTCTTCCATTATTTTTATGTCCTGGTGCAACCGTTCACCTTGTTCCTCACTGTAATCGCCTAGGTTGTCCGGGAATTTGTCCAAATGGCTATGTAAATAATGTAATTTAATGCTCATTTTAGCTCCTAGTTTGCGAAAATTGAGAAGCATATCAGCAACTAGTTTTGTAAAGTCTGGTGATTTATGATTTCCAAAAAAATGTTTAACTACATTAACAAAGCTTAGCCAGGCTTCCGATTCAATTTGTGGCATATGGTTTAAGAATTCAGTGGCTTTTAGAAGGGTACGAATTTGAGGACCATCGAAGACTCCTGCTTTTAATTTTTCCATACTAAGGACCGGAAATTTTTTGCACACATATTCGAAATTGTCACCTATCTTATCAAGGGCTTTGATGAACTGTTTCATTAGCCCCCGCCTGATGTGAAGTGGTGGAAGAATGATTTTTCCTCGGCTTATCAGTTGGTCATGAACCACATTTGCTGTTCCTACCTCCCTATTTTCTCTCACCGGCCAGTCCTTTCTAATCCAATGTTCATTTCTTGCACGACTGTCCCATAAACATATAAAACAGGAGAATTTAGTATAGTATAAATTGTCGGATTGCATTTACAAGTCACGCGGTCGATAACGTGCAGCGGCAGGCAGGGACTGTTAGTTTTCAGGTATTTAGGCGAAGTCGTCGAATTAATGTTTAGTTGTATTAACTCACCCGACTTAACCGGCTGCCCTTGCTCTCTTGCAAGGGAAATAAAATATTTAAACCAACGAACTACATGTTTTAATAATTTATATAACAAAACTTCTTGAGGAATAATTAAATTAATACAACTGGAACTGGGTCATATAATTTTTTTTTCATTAATTTCTTAAGTTTCGTTTATCTCAAGAACTAGGGTCAATCCAAAAAAAAAAGTAAAAACACAGTTCGTAAGCCTGCTACTAATGTTAATAAAAACTATTAACAAAATCATGACCGCAGGTTTTTTTTTTTTAATTTTTGTTACGCAGTGTTATCCATTGCTAATCGCACCCCATAACTACCATTAGACGGAATAAAAATTTTGAAAGCGCTCTACACATTTCTTTGTTTTAGCATATGTACATATATCCGATCATTTTTGAGGGTTATGGGATTGCTGTATTAAAAAAGAGCTTTTCGTCAGAAAAAATTCTTTCTTGCCCTGCCTTTGCAGTTTTTCACTTCGCTTTTTCTTCTGCAACTCCGGAAGGCCATGGACTTGTTTTTTTCTTATAAGCCCTAAGCTTAATGTCTTCTTTGATAATCAAATGCGCGTACTCATTTTAAGACTCTTAGCGAGCTTTCTTACTGAAATGGAGTAATTTCCTCGATTCCTTTCTCTCCTGCAGCTTTTATCGTGCTTTTAATTCTGATGGATTGCTTTCTTCCCATTTTTTTCTTTATTCACACAGCTCCGGTTTCAACCGGAAATCTTCTATTAACCTTATCGTCTTTTTAAGCAATTTGACATGTTTTTGACATATGAATTAAGTTTTAAAACAAGCTCACGTTTTGCATCCATATTGCACAAAAATTTAATATCATATAAAATATCAAATAATTAAAAGCAATAAGTAGGCGATGTAATTGCAATAAACTAAATTTATGTGGCGATGAGATTTGGACGAAATACCCGAAGTTGATTTAGTGCGACGATTATTATTTTACACGCCGTATATAGAAAAAGACACTGTAAAAACTAGTTTCATTGTTGTTGTTATTAGTTCTATTTGTAATAGGAGGATTTTGTTGCATCTAATTACTGAAACTTCTTATTCCATGTTTTCAATAATCTTTAAAGTTGCTTATAGGTGCAGCTGCATCTAGGGACAGGCACAAGGATTAATATATCACTTAATCGTCATTTTTTTCTATTACCAACCTAACTGCCCATTTCAACTGAGACTTATCGAAAAAGCCTTAAAGCCTTATCGTCGCTAAAATCGTATTTAAATGTTAAAATTTAATGTTACATCCATGGTAGAGGATTTAAAAGAATTCCGTTTGCCAAACGTAAATACATTTTGTTAAAGGAAGCCAGAACCGTGACTTTAATTCAAAATATTTACCACTTTAAGAAAATTACAAAACGAAATTCGAAGTCAATCTGCTCGGGTTTATTGTGTTTATTTATTTTAATTACTCAATTCATCGGAATGCCTTCTTGACAATTCTTCTTATTTATGTAGCAACCGTAAGTTGATTTGGACTGATCTCAAAATTAATTACATATTTCAAAATTGTTAATATATGTACATATGAATATGTAACATTATAATTAAATTTATAGCCCGCCCCGAAAACTTCAACTCTTATAATAGATGCACAACTTATTCCCCAATGATGTGTATGAAATATATTATTTTCCGTGCTGTTGAATGCCTTAACAAAATTTATTTTTTGAATTTCATCTAGGAAAAATTGTAATTGGTGCAAATAATATTAGTATAAAATTGTAGATCATTTTGATAAACACACTGTTCGGAAACTGCCTAGATAACTTAAATAAATGTATGTTAAATTTACATAAAATTAAGTAATTTTTAGTATAGTGTGAACGTGGTTTAAGATATGTGGAAAAAGTAGTCAGAACTTTAATGCTAAAACACTTAAGGACTTTTCTATATCGAAAAAAAGGGATTATTTTTTTATTATTAATGCGCTTAAAGTTGCAAACTCTGTTTTCAGAGGACTTCAAAAATAATACCAAATTCTGTGTACTAAAAAACAAAAAAGCACACAACGTCCTTCAGGATCTCATACGCAATGCATAAAGCTTTTGATAAATATGTAGATGAGTACAAATAATTTTAGACCAGACACGATAAAAGTAAGAAAACGAAGAACGGCAATGCTACCACCCAACAATTCAAGAATGCTTCCAACACCAATTGACGATTTTTTTTTGTTTCAAACACCAGTAAAGCATTGGCAGTAGTGCGGTAGTGAACTTTGGCTATTCTGGTAGATTTTCCAACAAATCGCGATTATTTGAATGACGATGCTATATTGTTTTATTTGTTCCCTTTTACAGTTTCTTCTTATAGTTCTTTAAACGCCCTTCGTAACCCAGTACCATCACAAACCGGTTGGCTTTCCAGTTTAGAACATAGGTATTTGCTATTTTATTAAACGCACATTGCAGCGGCGCATTTGTTACAGTATTAGGTAGCAAAAATAAGCGCAGTTAAGGCTTGGGTATAAGACGCGCAGACGGACGACAATAAATCAAGCAATGATTAAGCTTGAGAAATATTTACAGCTTTCACAAGGCATTAAAGGGAGTTTTCGGCAAATAACATTTTAAATAGCTGATTAGGATCAATTGAACTGGGTGCTTACGCATAGAAATTTGTTTTGCTGATTCGATAAGATGCAGAAGTAGATGCGTTGAGTAGAGTTGGCGGAAGTTGAGGATTTTGAATGATTGTAGATAACAGAAGAACGGAAAATTTAAATATTCAACACTTATTGGGTGAAATATCAATCGCTGTTTTTGTACTAACTAGCTGCTGTTAACCATCTGTGTTTCCCACCACGATTTGCGTTTGTATTTCAACCCGTTTTACATTACTTGCACGCTTTATGTCAATCAAAGAGGCATCCAAGTGGAAAGACTTCAATCAACGCTTTTATAAGTCTTCATTATGCACACATACTTACATACATACATACATGCATATGTAAGTAAAATGTAGGTTACGCTACTTCTTTTCAAGATCATCCAAGTTGACGCTATTTTCGTGCAAATAAATTCTTTCCTCTCTTTGCTTATTATTTTTCCCCCATTTCTTCCATTCTGTTTTTAGCTTTTTTTATTTTCATAATTTCGTTTACAATATTAGTATTGTCTGTCGTCTGTCTTCGCTTCATTTTTCGCTTTTTTATATATTATATTTACGTTTTTCTTCGTTGCTTTTTATTACTTTTTTGTTAAGATTTCTTTAGTTTCGGTTCTAGTTTACATAAAATTTTAAGTAATTCTTTTGTATTTTTTTTTGCGTATGTTAATCGATCGTTGCAATGGTTTTCGTATGTGCTGTTGGTGCTGTTGTTTTAAAATTTATTTGTGCGATAAAATCGTGGATTATACAAACGCCAATCTCTGTTGAGTGAAAAGGGGTTTTATTTTTTTTTTTTTGTGTAATCTTTGTGGTTAAAGTTAGGGAGGGCAAATACGATAGAAAAAAATACTAGTTGTGAAGTAGTTGGTAAGATACAGCCAGCCAAATGAAGATATTAGAACTTTTGATTTAAAAAAAAATGAAATGCTTCAAATAATTTAACTAAAATTTAAATGTATGTTTTTGTTAGTAAGTTTAAAAATTTCGACTAATTTAAACAATGAGTCATGTAATGTTTTAAAGTTAGTTTATGGTTAATTCGAATGAATATTAAGAACATTAAAAGTTCATTTTTTCATTTCCTGATGAAGAATTTTTTAATGAAAAAAACTTACTATATGGAAATCAATTAACTAATCGAAAATGCGAAAATGAACCGCCTTTGGGCGGTTAGTCGTAATGATAGAAAGCAAATGATATACATATACATATGTAGAATATTATATGAAGTCGAATAATTTTTAAGCAACTTTAGCTAATCGATTGACGGATTAGTCGACTAGTCGACTAACAATAGCTTTAATTACTTTGTTGCTAAAATAACTATTCAAAAATATGATCTCAGAACGCGCTTCTTGCCCGACAAAATTTGGTTTCGAGGAAATTGTAATAACATTTTCTTTAAAAAATATTGTATTGATTTTAAATATGAATGTGTAATAATTAATCCACCTATGCTTAATATATGTACATAGATGTGTTTGCATAGTTCAATCTTAGCAAAATAGGGGGTAAGTAATTTAAAAACACGTACGAAAATTCTGAGTATCTGAAAATCGCAGGTGTCTTAAAAGTGTCGGTCACTAGCTCCAATTTAGGGAAAGTCAGAGAGGCATATAATTTGCTAATTTTTCGATTATTTTTATCGTTATCACTATCCCGCTTTTGTAATTATCGATAAATTTATTTCATATTTATTGATCAATTTTATTTATCGTTATCGATATATATTTTTTAATTATCGCCTTATACACTGTATTTTTCATGGCATCCATACTGAATGCATGCGTTTTGCCAAATGTAATACTGAAAGCTCTAATTCGCTTTTGTATTAGAAATATTTTACCACAGAATAGTTATTTTGACCTTCAATATTTTCCGAAAATTTGTTTTATGAACAACTTTTTATTCGAGAATATTGTGAATTAAAAACACATTATATTTTGCCAAAATTTAGGCAAGCAAAAAATGTATGTCTGAAATTCATAATAAATAAAGAAAAAAATAGATGCTTGATGTTTTTATGAAGAGAAAACTTGATGCAACGAAATTTGTTGCGCTTAAGTTGAATTTTATTCTTTACATTTCCAGTTATGAAATCCGATTAGGATAATAAGGAATAAAATTAGTTTCAGGAATGAATGAAAATATTAATTGTTATGAAAAATATATGAAATGGTTTACATTGAGTCTCATGTAATATAAATATTAACACAAAATTATTAAACAAATTTAGGTTTGAAAAACAAATTCTTTCTAACTGTGGCACTTTTGGTTTTTAAAAACAAAGTTGCACCCTTCTACTTTTTTCCACGGCTGTCTTTAAATAAAATTTGACAAAAATTTAGTTAAAAGTAGTAATTGTTTCCAACTCCCTAAGCAGGTTGTTTTTTATTCCACCAAGCAACACACATAATATATCTATACAAATTTTGCGTCGTAGAAAAAAAACAGTTGCGTAGTGTAGTGTAGTTAGTCTGCAGTAGTAGTGACATTGGAGAGTTGTAATTTTTTGGTTGATCGAATGCGAGGGATGATTTCGAGCGAGGAGTGGAAAATGCGGTTTTGATTTTCCATTCACGCAAACTACTTAGCGTATTGTTTTGGCTTTTTAATATCATATTTTAGTTATTTTCATTAATATTTGATTGCTGTTTTGGTTGTTTTAAATATTGTGACACAAACCTTGTCGTTGCCGCTGTACTGTGACTGTGAGGAGTCGGTGTCGTGGCGAGTGGCGAAGATGGTGGTGTACGCAATGGGCGGCGAGCTGTAACGCCACGGTGAAGATGATGATAACCAGCAGCGGCTGGTAAGCGACGCATTGTATTCGATGTCAAATGAGTAGAGCCAATTTTGTTGTTGCTGTTGTCGTTGTAGTTTGTTGTAGTGGTAGCAGTTGCGCGCTTCGTAGACAAAGTGTCGACATTTATGCGGTGACTGGTAGTAGTAGTGTTGTTTTTGTTGACGTTGTTGTTGTTGATCGAGTTGGAGTTCAATGATTCAACCGACGACGAATTGGACAACGGAGAGCTGTGTTTGGAACGGAGTGCGAAAGGCGAAGAAAATTGAAGTGAATAGTATTTTCTTTTATGAAGCGTATTTAATTTACATGGTAAATAGTTGGTGGTGATGTTTTGATTCGAAGTTTGTGAAAATGCGTAGTGATGAAGTTTTTTTCGCCATTTTCGCTTTGCTTTTTTTTTTTTTTGGGTTTTTGGTTTCTCAGGTTGTTGTAAGGAAATGACTTGACTTATCGAGTAGAGTGAGCGGGCGAATTTAAATAACGCTACGATAGTTTCTAAGGTAGAAGTACAGTTTCTACCTTAGAATATAAAAATTATTTTATTAGTACACATCTGTTTCGAAATTAGTTTCATATCAATTTATGCAACGCTATTTGGAAGTCTATGTGTAGGCGAGAGAAACGCTATTATCTACTGTTGTTGGAAACAATACATTTCTCACAACATAACTTTTGAAATTAGTAACAATAAAGAAGCGTCCGTTAAGTTCGAGCTAAATCGAATTTTTTAATCGGTGATAGGTAGTGCGAAAAAAATGTCCCATCAAAAGTAGGCAACGCCACACCTAATTGGCAAAACATTTTAATCCCGGCATTTTATTTTTATTTTGATAAAATCCTTTATACCCAATTTTAGTTAAATGTTTTAGTATTTACTGCGACATAGTGGTTTATTTGTTTCTTTGTTAAAATTTCCATTATATAGAAAGTGATTTCGTAAAAATATTTTTAGTAGTTTTTCATTCCGTAGTCATCCAAATGTTTTTTATCCTATTTCTATAATTTCCGAAATTATGGTTAGTAAGGCCAAATTCAATTTGTGTACCAATCATGGTACAATTTAATAGTGATTTCATAAGTAAACATATTCACTCGAAAATAAGCGGTGCAACGCCCATTTTCCCACGGCTGTAAATCGTACCTGTTTTATGGAACTTATGTAGTTGTTTTTGTTGTTCTCGTAACAGCACAAAACATTTCCCATAACTTTTTTGGAGAATGTTGCTGAAGTGAAAGTCCTTGACCGGATATAAATCCGTATCGTTCCGGTATCGCAGAACAGATTGTCGTGGGTAATTTTTCTACTTTATAGCGCCGTATTTAAATGTTTGAAACATTTTGCACATTACTGTGGTATATTAATTAAAAAATTTAAATCGTATGAGATCTAATGATATGTTCGATTTTGAAAATGATAACGGATGATATACGGATTTAATCCCAATCCATCCGGCTAAAACTTGATAAGTAATGGGATATGTAGCACCTCGAAAATATTTAATAGTAGCACATTTAAAAAAATGTTTTTAGGATCAATGTTTGATAAATTTGTTGAGTTCTGAGATTTACTGCGCAATCTCCATCGCCAAATTTTGGGAAATGTATAACAGGTGTGCCTAAAAATTTGCAACACACGCAGACGTGCACTAAAAGCGATTTATACATTGCTCACATTGGCACCTTAATAATCCAGTTAAATGAGTCAAATCAGTTTGAAAACGAGGTGAATCACATGGAAATTGTTGTTGGAAATTTAACCAGTCAAGCCATTTAGCTCGTTTTAAAACCAGTTCGGCAAATCTCTGTATGCATTCTGTTGTATACTTTTTGGCACTCCGTCTCCAAATATGTAAATAAAAATAAGTTCGTACAGTGCGAACTAATTAAAATACCCGTATTTCCCTGTTGTATTAGACTTTCATAATTTGCCGATATCTACCGATATATTTGACACTTATGGCAAATACGCAATATGTATTTAAAAAAAAAAGAATAATTAATCTCTTAGAAATCTTATTTTCATATATGTACATAGTACATATGTATATTTTTTATAAGGCCCCAAAATTTTGTTTTTAATGCACAAAGAATATATGTACGAGTATTTGGCCGATAGTGTATCGATATATCCACGAGGTTCATCAATACTATAGGGGAATAATATCGATAGTCAGTAAAATCGACATTTACTACAGAAAAGTAATATAAAAAATATGATTGTTTTATTTTACTTAATTGACTGCGGAAGTGGGGTGAAGTATGAAAACAATGAGCATTCGATATACATAAAGAAAAAAAAAACGCTACTCCAAACACTCAAAATATTGTACAGAAATTAGTAGTTTGAGGATTTTTTTTAAGTTAATAAAACACTAGAAGCAACAAATTAAATGTAAATGTAAGAAAAACACTTTCAAACTACCAACACAATAAGGAAGGCAACAAATTTTTAATTAAATTAATTACTAAAGAAAAATATAATACTATTTAATTTACAAAATGGCCTACCTCATATTTGCTTTCATTTAGAGCGTATTTGTGGGTGTCGAAAATTTGATTTACGGGACGCATTTAATTTAGTATTTGTTATGCTTTTCTTTTACATTAGTATTAATTAGTACATATGTATAGGTGAAGTGAAGTGGAAAGGTGTTGTGAAATTTCAAAAACTCGTAGGCTTTCATTTCTTCTGAAGTATAGCAACTGCTTTTATTTTTATGTATACATATTAATTCCTCGTTTACTTGGTTAATAATCTGTTTATAGTAGTATATGCTGGCGACTATTTTTTTTTTTAGTTTAACGCTTAATGTATGATTTTTTTTTAAACAAATTTAGTTTGTGGTTATTGCTTGCATCATATTGCAAATTTGATTGTTTTTTTTCGTTATGCTGTTGCAAAATTTGGGAATGATAGCAGTAGTGGTTGTATAGTCATATATATATAATACATATACATTTTTAGTAGTATGTAGTAGCAGTAGTAGTAGTTATGCTAGTCGAAGCTAAATTCAATCCTCAATCAATTCTTTTCATTGTTTCTATATATTTCTTTCTTATTTTTTATCATATCTGCAAGTAGATACAAAGTAAGAATTCTGTTTTGAGTATACCAGTGAAGTTTTGAGTGATTTACTATTTGTACGAAGAGCGTAAATATTTATAAAAGCATGAAAGGAAAATTAAATTAAATTTCAAAAATATAATATCGGAAAAGAACAACAACACGATACAACACAAAATATTATGAAAAGGTGAATTTCGAAATTAAGTAGTGCCATATTTTTAAATTTAAAGCGAAATAAATTACACGCATTGCATAAAGGAAGGGGCAGGAGTTACCAGGGATTGTTTTTTTTTTGTTGTCACACAATTATGCGTTTATTAAGTTTTTTTATGCTATAGTTTTTATACCTGCTATTAAAATCTTATAAATATAGACGTAGAAAAATATATACACAACACAAAATACGTTAGATAGAAGAAATTTAACACATATGTATACAGCTGTGAAAATTGGAATAGTAGCCCAATACATTGACATGATATAATAATGGGATTGTCTTTATTTATTTGTTAATAAAAATATAGCTTAATACTATCAAAAAAATATATAAATGTTAGTTTAAAATTTTGCAGACAATATTGCAAAATTCTACAAATTTCAAACTTTTTAATCAGCATTAAAAAATATATAATTAAAACTTTCAATCAAAATTCAAAAAAAAAAACATTCCAACATTTTAATATAATTAAAAAAAAAACAATTCAAACCTTTTAATCAGAATTTATAAAAATTTCTGATTTTTAACGCTAAAACCCATACTACCAAATTTAAACAGTAAATTCTGATTACTGTTTGAAATGTAGTTGAAAATTTGTGGAATTTTTTCTAATTGTCTGCAAAATTTGAAACTTTGATTGATGGTTTTTTGTGTAGTGCAAGCAAATTTTTTAACAAAACTAATACAAAAAATTCATTGTCGAAATTTGGCAACACATTGTGTTACTATTTCTATGCTCACAACTGTATGTTCGATATCAAATTTTGATTTAAAAAAAAAAAATATTAGTGTATTTTTCCACATACAAACAGCTTCAAAATTTTATTACTTCTCAAACTTGCATAAAAATAACTAGCTTTCATTAAATTTTTCACTATTAGTAGCCGCCTTTTTAAGTTCGCATTACTAAAGCTTTGCGCTAAGACACACATCGTACACACATCAATTAAGAATAAAGATTAAAGATAAAAATAATGAACTATTAACTAAACTACCAATACAGCTTTCAAAGCACTTACCTATTCTGTTGTTGTTGTGGTGCGGGCAATGCTGGCAATTGTCTACGATGATGTCCACCATTGCCGTGATGTCTACTATAATGACGTGGACGCAAATCGTCATCATCATCAACCGACTCAAGTGTAATCGCTTGAGGACGCGCATTACCCCGTATACCGCCCATACGGGCGCGAGTAGTGAATTCACGATCGAAATCTTCTGCATCATCTTCCTCCAAATTGATAAACTCTTGATGTTCTTCCAATTGACCGGAACGCAAATCTTGCTCTTTTTCAATAATATGTCCCCGTTCGCCAATGTGATGTCCAATAGCCATTTTCTTCATGCCACGCCTCGAATCTTCAACTGTTTTGCGTGTCTCACGTATACCACCAGGTCCAGTTTTAGTACTAGATGTAGCCTGATAGATTTGTGGACGACCATCTGGGCCAGAGGACATGGTGATGACGGAACTGGAGCAATAGGAGCCGCCATTTGGAGAGCCGATATCTAAAATTGAAATTTTGTTATTGAGATAAAATGAAATTAAGCAGATCGGTTGGCGTTTAGCAACTTACCTGCACTGAGTAGTCGATTCATATTTGGCATTGCGGGAAAACCGAAGAAACCACCCATCGGATTACCGGCATGTGGATTGCCACGTTCCATGAGCGCATTCTGTTGGAAGCCTGAATCGAATGGTGCCAGCATATTGAACGGATCGGGCATGAGTGAATTCATTAAACGATTCATTGAACGCATTTGCATGTTCATTGCATTCATGTGGTTGCTGAAATGTTTGATAAGAATGAATTACGTTATTGGTGGACGGAAAAGATGGGACTAGAAAAATGTGTATTATAAAATTTTATGAAATATTGTAAAACTTGTGTGCTGCTTACGAACGATTCCGTCGTCGTGCGCCGGCAGGCATTTTTACAAACAAAATTTTTTACTCCCAAAAAATATATTTATATTCTATTTAACAAAACTTCCAACAAAAAATTATTTTTGCCAAAAAAAAAATTGTTTGACGTTTAAAATTACCTAGCTGACTAGGTTTAGTTTTCAAAAATCGGTTTCGTAACACTCATTTCTAGCACTTATTATTGAAAATCGATTTTATGTTAAAACATACGATTCTATTAAATCTTCGTTAAATTGAAAAAAATATTTGATTTGTTAGTGTTTTTATTTTTTTTAATAAAACCTTGCTAATATTTTTCTTGCACAGTACTACGAATTTCGCACTTCTCCACTCACCCCAATTACAAAACCATCTGATTATTTATGTACTGTACATCCATACATACATACATATGTATGTATGTATGTAGATATGTATGTACTACATAAGAACTATTTAAAATGAAAACGTGCTTGGAAATAGGGATGATGTCACTGAAGCGTTAGGCCGTATTAATGAGACTTTGTTTTAATTTAATTACATTTTTTATCTTTTTGTTCAAATAGACATAAAATTAGTTGGGCATCTGCGAAATGCAGAACATCGCGTGTGCGACTTAATTGAATGAGGAGTTAGGGGTTGGGTACAATATGATTTTGGTTCAAAATTCTGTATTTAAAATTCTGTATTCAATATTCTGTATTCAAAAATCTGTAATTCAAAATTCTGTATTGTTAAAATTCTGTATTGCGGAACACTGTAATTTTAAATTCTGTAAATCAAAATTATGTATTGGCAGTATTTTGTTTTGCAAAACTCTGTATTGAAAAACCGGAAGAGCATATGGATAAATAAAAAAAGTGCGCACTTTTTTTATTTATCCATATGCTCTTCCGGTTTTTCAACACAGAGTTTTGCAAAACAAAATACTGCCAATACATGACTTGTCTTGACCCATATGGTTTCCTATATTATCAAAACAGATTTACATAAAGCAAATGTACATATGTTTGTATGTATTTATAGCTTCAGAAATTTCAAAATGGTCACAAAATTAGTCAAACGAAGAAGGCTGTAAAAGCAAACAACAGAATTAAAAGAATAACAAAAAAAAGGCTTATATTAAGGCATGTTTCTTTTCTAAAGCGAATTGCTAAAAATTTAATAATATAATAATTGTTTCGCAATTATAATGTAATAACTTTTGTTTTGAATGAATTTTTGAATTTTTCTTTAATTGACGTATGTATATATACCATTGATTCTATAAAATCGGAATTCCATTATTCATAAAATAAATGTGCTATTCAGGTAAGCGTGCTTATCAGGTTATCTGCTTATTTGGTTATATTTTTACAGCATTTTGATCGAAAATAATTTTGATTCCAGAATTTTAATATACAGAATTTCAGTTCTCCATCATTTTGATCATACAGAATTTTAAATACAGAATATTGAACCAAAAGAATTTAGGCTGGACAGAATTTTTTTTTTGATTTTTACAGAATTTTCATCCAAAAGAATTTTGAAAAGCAGAATTTAGTACCTCTCCCAGGAGTTAGAGTTAGAAGCAGCTTCTAAGTAAGTTTAGGATCTCGCTATTTCGTTCAAACATTTTTCTTCGTAAACTTAACAAACATGAATTATCTTTTAAATTAAATAAAACTTTCATTATTTTCTTATCAATTTTTTTTTAACTATCTACAATATTTGAGCAAGAATGAATGAAAAAATAGCATTTATAAATCAATCACATGGAACCTATCCTACATCAAAGATAAGATTGTTAAGACACCAAACCTTGAATTGAAAGTGATATGCAAATTACATATGTACATAATTTATTAAATAAAGCGATAAAATAGAAGAATTTTTTATTAAAACTATAACCTGTTTTTTCGTTTTTGCCTGCAACTATTTTTAAACTAATTAGACGATGGGCTAAAAATTTGAAAAATTCAGCGCAGCCATATAACAAAAAACAAATTGTCATAAATCAACAAGTACTTTTTGGCTACTTCAAACTAATACTTTATTAATTTAAAATTAAATGGACTGATATTTTTAAAAACATTATTTTAGCCATTTCGAAATTCTTCTAAACACTTTTACTTTATTTACTGAATTTTGTTCAAAACTTGAAATTTCAATTTTTATTTAGATAAAAGATTAAGAACACCTTTCAGGATGAAAAACATTCTAAATAATTATACGAAAATATTGAATGTGACATTACTACTTTCTAAAGGTTACCTACTTCCCAAGGCTAATCTATACAAGGTGGTGTTAGAAATACAACTACAAAATTCCTATGTATTTTGTTTTTGTTTCTGCGTAAGAGATGTCAAAATTTAAATACATTTTGTTTTTGCTTTTACGGCTTTTGAAAGCTCATACGCAAAAGCAAAAACAAAATACATGTAGGTGAATAAAAAAAATCAAATCAGCTGCTCTTATGCCATCACCTTCTATAAATTCGCCTGGCTACATCCAGTACTGGATGAATAACTAACAAAATTGAATTGAACGGCAATATATGTACATACATATATAGCCCATTTCAAATATAAAAATCACAAAACTTTGAAAAGTTGTAAAAATATTGTTCAGTCTACCTCAATATCCATTTAGTAGCAAATTTTAAACTTTGTGCAAATGTGGAAAATAAAACTAATTTTAATCAAAATTTAATTTTTTTTTTCATTTTTTGGGTACTGTTTTTAAGTGTAGTGCATTTTAGTGCAATAAAGTGCAAGTTTGACCAACCATTACGTTTTGACTCTTTTTGCTGAGCTTAAGCTGTTTTTCCAAAACAATTAAATTTCGCAAAAATTGCGGAAGATTTAAAAAAAAACTGTATACAAAAACATTTCTGAATCAAAAGTTTCATTGTCTACAAATTTTAAAATAATTAAAATTGTACATATGTATGTATGTATGTGCTGGGGTTATAAACATGAAATCTTTCACATTTTGCCATTGCCAGTTGAGTTTTAACGCTTAATCAAACATTGAGAAAACAGACCAAATAGTTGTAGCACTAAAAACAGTAATGGAGTATTACCAGCAACACCAAGTTTTAAAAACAAAAATTTCTATATGTACAAAAACTTCGTTTGTTAAATCATTAGTCGTAATAGAATGACATGAATACTGATGACATGCTAAATTGATTAGGACACCTTGAGGAAAACAACGTTACTGTACATCATAAACAGAGCATCCACACTAACAATATCAGTTAGGGAATCCACACTGAACCGATAAACAGATTATTTTTATATGGAAATATTCAAGAATTTTCGAAACAAATGCCAGTAAAGTTGAGTTTGGAAAAGTCACAGCCTTGGAATGAGCCTACCTGTAAGTTCGTACATAATGCAACCCTGTACGTTCTATACAATTTGGAGAGTTAGCTTAATCGAACAACTAAAGTAGAACCAACGAACAGAAGCAAATCGAACACTGTCAAGAAACAATCGCAATCAACGGAAAGAGTCAACTGCAAACCAACCGGCAAGCGTATTTCATTTTACACAAAATCAATTGAAATTACTTAATATTGTAAATTCATCGTGTTACATTATTGTGCACGTAATAAAACAGTTCACAGTCAAATATTAAAGGCCGAGTTCTTAATTTTACACGTTTTCTTGACATCTATTGCTTCTGCTACCGAGGAATTTCAAGAAAGTTCGACGCCGTTACTTGGAAATTTGCACAGGTCGCCATTTTATACTGAAGTAGCGGAAAATTATCATCACGCCATAAAGGGTAAAGCAAATGCCAAATAATTATTTTTTAAGAAGTAGCCAACAACAACAACTGGTCGAAGAAGATAACAGCAGTATCATGACAGAAAATGTACAGCAAGCAGCGCCAGATCAATTGGCAACGTTAGTCGAAGTAATGAGATCACTTAAGTCTTCAATTGATGAAATTCGACACAGCACAGAGGAGCAGCAGAGGGATATCGTTAACCTGCGTCAACAAATATTGGCAGAAACAGCACAACCGCAGAGTCTGGATAATCCCATGCCAGCATTGAACAACAGTGAGACTAGAGTAATGGAAATGGCTCCGATGAAATTATATGATCTACCCACGTTTTCGGGGAACGCCGAAGATTGGCCTTTATTTTATGCTAACTTCAAAGACAGTACCGAAGTCTTCCGTTACAACGACAGGCAAAATTTAATGCGATTGCACAAGTGTTTGGTAGGTGCAGCCAAAGAAGCCGTTGCATCAATGTTGATATATCCGGAGGGTGTGCCACAAGCAATGGAAGAATTACAATTTAGATTTGGTAGGTCTGACCAGTTAATTCGTTGTCAAATAAGTAAGTTGCAAAGTTTTCCAGCGATTTCAGAAAATAAATTAGAGCAGATTATAACCTTTTCCACAAACATTCGTAATGTTGTCGCCTTTTTAAAATCTGCTAAGTGTGAGCAGCACCTCAATAATCCGTTGTTGTTGGAACAAGTGGTCAGTAAATTGCCAGCAAGTAAGCAGTATGAGTGGGCACGTCAAGCCATGACCATTAAACCATACCCTACAATCAACGACTTCGCAACATGGTTAACTGAGTTAGCTCGAGTTGTTACTACAATTTCAACAACGTCAACGTCGTTAGTAAGGGCTAGCACTCAACCACCTCGCCGAGTTATGCATGTCAACGATAAGAGTACAGAGAAGCCGATGGAATGTTACTATTGCCATAGGGATCATGCGATTTTCAACTGCCAGAAATTCCATCATTCTCTTAGCGTAAAAGATCGGTGGGATATTGTTAAGAACGAGAAGTTATGCTTTGCTTGCCTACGCAAAGGACATAATGTATCGAATTGCCGTTCAAAGAAGCCGTGTGGAGTAGGTGAATGTCGACGTTTCCATCATGCTAGTTTACATGAAGTTAGGGTAGAACAGACACCGCAGAGTGAATCAACGCACCCAGTTTTAAATTGTTCAACACCCAACGTGAACTCTAACCATTTATTTAAGGTATTGCCGGTCAATGTATATGGACCAAATGGGAAGTTAGAAATTTTCGCCATGGTTGACGAGGGATCGACCATATCAATGATAGACGAGGGTGTGGCAAATAAACTGGGACTGAAGGGGCAAGCCCATACATTAACCCTTCAGTGGTACGACGATAAAGTCAAGACTGAACAATCACGTAAGGTTAATTTAGAAATAGAAAATCGTAGTGATAAGGAGAGGTTCACTATGAAAAATGTACATTCGGTGAAACAGCTGAATTTGCCGAGCCAATCTTTTAAGAGGTCCGATTTTAGTTATTTTGATTCTTTGCCGATTGAAGAGTATATAAACGTAAAACCAGATATGCTTCTTGGTTTAGACCATGCGCATTTGACAGCCACAATAGCTTCGGTTCAAGCTAGAGAAGATAGTCCATTAGCCATTAAAACAAAGCTTGGGTGGATTGCGTATGGTCCGACAAATGTTTCAGGCACACCATTGCCAGTGGTGTTGCACGTCCATGAAGTAAGTCAGTCAGAAGAGTTACATCAATTAGTTACTGAGTATTTCGCCACCGAAAACTTCGGAACAGGTCCGGTTCAGATGTCAATTGAAAGTGAAGAGGTCAAGCGAGCGCGAAAGATTATGCACAATACGACAAGGTTGGGTAATAAGTCTTACGAAACAGGGTTATTGTGGAGTCGGGACAAAATACATCTACCAGATAGTTACGAAGCAGCCGCAAAACGTCTCTACGGAATTGAGAAAAAGATGAAAGGTGATCTTGAGTTTGCACGGAAATATTACCAAGAGATGGAAAAATATTTTGAGAAAGGATATGCTAGAGTTTTGTCATCGGAGGCGGTAGCTGATATGAGTCAGCCAAGGTGGTACCTTCCTCATTTCGCAGTGCAGAGTCCATACAAACCAGATAAATTGAGAATTGTGTTCGATGCCGCAGCCAAGGTTCAGAACACTTCGTTAAACTCCTGTCTTCTTAAGGGGCCAGAACAAGCAAAGTCGCTTCAAAACATTTTGTTTCGGTTTCGTCAGGGCGTTATTGGCGTGGCCGCGGACATTAAAGAGATGTTTTCGCGGATTAACATCCGTAAAGAAGACCAAAATGCGCAGCGATTTCTATGGCGTAGCGACCCTAGTTTAGCCGTTCAACAGTGTTGTATGACGTCGATGATTTTCGGAGCCGCATGCTCGCCTTGTTGCGCAGAGTTTGTCAAAAACCACAACGCTTATCGATTTGAGAAACAGTTTCCTGAGGCTGTAAGTGCAATTGTCGAAAGGCACTACGTCGATGATTTTGTCTGCAGCTTTAACAATCCCGAACTAGCCATCAAAACTTGCTGTGAAGTCGTAGCCATACATGCGGAGGCGGGATTTGAATTACGTAATTTCATTTCAAACTCTAAGCAAGTGCAACATGCGATGAAGAGCGCCGCGAAATATGACAATGTAAATATGGAAAAACAAGCCGCGTCGGAAAAGGTGTTGGGAATGTTTTGGAATGTGCGTGACGACACGTTTGAGTTCCACACTCAATTCCATCGCGTCCCACAAGAGGTGCAATATATGACTAGAGTGCCTACAAAGAGAGAATTTTTAGGTATAATTATGTCGGTCTTTGACCCATTCGGTCTACTCGCGGAAGTTACTGCAGCTTCAAAAATATTGATGCAAGAGGTATGGCGTAGTAATGTTGATTGGGACGACGCAATCACAGATGAGGTAAACGAAAAATGGGTAACTTGGTGGCGCGGATTCCACAAATTAAAACAAGTAAAAGTACCACGTCCATATTCTTTATTCATGGGTTCTGCCAGAGACGTGCAATTACACGTGTTTGTGGACGCCAGTCAGAGGTTATTCGCAGCAGTTGGGTATTTCCGCATTGCAACTGGGGATGGAGTTGATGTCGCATTTGTAGCAGCAAAAACACGTAACGCTCCTCTCAAGTTGATGACAGTTCCAAGGTTAGAGTTACAGGCCGCTGTCCTAGGCACTCGACTAAGCCAAATGATTTGCAACAATCACGACGTTACCATAACGAATGTAATCTTTTGGACTGATTCTAAAACCGTGTGGCATTGGATACAATCGACAAATAGACAATACAAGGCCTTCGTTGGACACCGAATCGCCGAAATCGTAAGCGCTACTAACCCGTCACAATGGCGTTGGATACCTACAGAACTTAATGTGGCCGACGATGCCACCCGCCCAAAGGGCCCAATCAAATTTAATTGCAATAGTAGGTGGTTACAAGGACCAGGCTTCTTAAGAGAGGAAGAAACAGCATGGCCAATATTCGACAGTGGATCGCCACCTGACACGTCGGCAGAAGAAGTAAAACCACATTTGTTAGTTCAAAAGCAGCCTAATAGATTAATCGACTATAACAGATTTTCGTCATACACAAAAGTTAAAAACACCGTCGCTTGGGTATTACGTTTTAAAAACATGTTATTGCGGTCGCGAAACAGCGATCAAACGCAAACGCCAATAAAAGGTACGTTAAAGGCTACGGAGATAGATACAGCCGAAAAATTAATTTGTAATTTTGTACAACAAGAATGCTTCGCCAGAGAAATTGAAAAACTTAAGATGGAACAACGAATAACGAAAGATAGTCCATTGTACGCGTTGTCACCATATTTAGCCGAAGACGGTTTGATCCGAGTACGAGGAAGAATTGATGAAGCAACATACTTGCCATTTAGTGCCAGACGTCCAATTCTTTTGCCCCAGCAACACGTTATTTCATTTCTTATAATACAACATTTTCACAAGAAAAATCACCATCAAAATCGAGCAGTAATAATTAATGAGTCGCGTCAAAGGTTCTGGATCATTCACGTTCGGGCAGTGCTTAAAGCAGTAGAGAAGAATTGTTCGATGTGTCAACTCGATCGCGCTAAACCCGTGCCACCATTGATGGGTCCATTGCCAGAGGACCGAGTTACGCCTTACGTGCGACCTTTTACCTACACAGGTGTAGATTTATTTGGACCTTTAACAGTTGCAATTGGACGACGCCGTGAAAAGCGTTGGGGAGTTATCTTCACTTGTTTGACGGTAAGAGCAGTGCACATCGAGCTTGCAGCAGATCTGTCAACAGATGCATTGCTGATCTGTCTCAGAAATTTTATTAATCGTCGAGGTACACCAGTGCGCATTAGAAGTGATAATGGTACGAACTTCTTGGGTGCTCAAAAAGAGTTGAAACAGTGCGAACAATTGTTAGACGTACAACAAATCGAGGGTGAGGCGGTCAAACGAGGTGTGGAGTGGATTTTTAATTGCCCAGCTAATCCGAGTTCAGGTGGATGTTGGGAGCGTCTGATCCGTATAGTAAAAAGATTACTTCTCAAGACCCTTCATGAAGTGACACCGAGATTAGAAACATTACAAAGCGTTTTAATAGAAGCAGAAAATATTATAAATTCTCGTCCGTTGATCGATATTCCGCTCACTACTTCGGAAGACGAACCATTGACACCTAACCATTTTTTGTTGGGATGTGTCAATTCTACACAGACGCCGCAGCCTGTTGATGTAAAAATTTGTCTGAGGAAGCAATGGCGTATTGCGCAAAATTTGAAAGACCGTTTGTGGAAGCGTTGGACTGTCGAGTTTTTGCCTCAATTGCTCCATCGGCAAAAGTGGCACGAGACCACGAAAGGCTTACAGGTGGATGATATAGTTCTAATTTGTGATCCTACTTTACCAAGAGGTCGTTGGCAAAAGGGAATCGTCATCAAGGTGTACCCAGCTAAAGATGGTCAAGTACGTTTCGTAGACGTAAAGACGGGCACGGGAGTACTTCGAAGACCTACAACCAGATTGGCAGTTTTGGAGGTTCGTGAATCCTAAGGAGATTCACGGGGGGTGGAGTGTAAGTTCGTACATAATGCAACCCTGTACGTTCTATACAATTTGGAGAGTTAGCTTAATCGAACAACTAAAGTAGAACCAACGAACAGAAGCAAATCGAACACTGTCAAGAAACAATCGCAATCAACGGAAAGAGTCAACTGCAAACCAACCGGCAAGCGTATTTCATTTTACACAAAATCAATTGAAATTACTTAATATTGTAAATTCATCGTGTTACATTATTGTGCACGTAATAAAACAGTTCACAGTCAAATATTAAAGGCCGAGTTCTTAATTTTACACTACCTATGGGGAAATGCATCGAAAGGGACAGGAAAAGAAAATTATCGATTTCTATAGTGCGTGATTGACGATGCAGCGACGGCGCTGTAGCCGACATCGTCATACAAACGAATTTATACATATATGCATACATATACATATAAAAGTACATATGTACATACATAGAAATCTATATACATATATTGCACATTTTCATATTGATATAGCTAATTGATGAAGAAATTGGGCACCAAAAGTCCCCCACAGATTAATGATTGCATGTGAATGATTATTCCCATCAACAAACTGGGCAAGCAAGCAGTCGTACATATGTATAACATTAACCGCATGCGATAATATTGAATCCCTTGCTTAGAGCTATACGCGTACATACATACGGAAAAATTTTAACTTTTTATCAATTGTCCACATCAACATTTTGCACAACCATCAGTTATGCGCACTAAATGTTTAACCTATTTTTCCCCAATCCAATTTTCTTCTGCAATGGCAGCTGCTGCTCACACAGCAGGACCAATCAAGTTTTTAAGTTCCTACAACATTCACCTGATTTTATTTTCTTAATTGCTTTACTCCCTCGTAACATCTTTTCTAAGCATACATTTCACATGCACAAACAGATTCTCGTGGCGATCATACATTTTTTTCACCCGATGATATTGGAGAAGCGAAGCACCCAGCAGCACAGCCACAAAAACTTACCCCATGAAAAGGTCATCATCGAAATCTCCCATTAATGAGCCGAATAGCGACATTTTGTTGTGATTTTTTGCTTGCAATGTTTTCTGGAATATTTTTTCTCAATTATTTTGCTATTTACCAGCAATTAAATATGTTCAAAATCAATTAAAACACACGATTTAAAGCACTTAAAAAAAAGCGTCTTCGCTTTTCGATGCTTCGTTCAAAATTCTACAATTTTCTTTCCCTTTGTGCCGAATCCGAACGCAATGTGTGTGTATGTGGGTGCGTCTGCAGAGTTGCATTTCAATATACCTATGCTCAGCGAATATTTATTTCTAGAAAATTTTTGACATGGTGTTGATATTAAATAAATACCTTATATCATCTAATGCTCACTATTCCGAGGGCTTTCACAATCTATTATCTGAAACATCCTGATTGTTGTGTAGATATAAAATATTTACTATACACACTTCCAATATTTTTGTTATCACATTGATACCAAATTTTAAAATGTAGCAAATTTACAACAGCAACCCTGAAAGCGTTTGAGTTTGTGTTTTTGTATATATAACCCGCGCGAGAGAGACAACCAGCACGTTCAACGAGGAATCGTTTGTGCTGTCATATTTCATCAAAACAGTTATGGCCCGTTCACATAGGACTTTTGCTTTGCTTCAGAGTTTCGCTTTGACAGATAAGTTCAATACATGATGTTATATGAGTCCTGCTAAATACAAAGCGAGAAAATTAGAGCAAAGCAAAGCGAAGCAAAATTATGGGCAACTCTTAACTTTTGTACGCTTTGGCAATCAGCTGTTATCATTTCCATTTAATTTTTATTTTGGCGTGCGTATACACACAACAGACACTCGCGAATTTCAAACATTAGTAGCATAACTACTTCCAGCATATCAGTAAAATTCATTTTTTTATTCTATCTTTAAACAAAACACTCTGAACAAACACAAATCGCAACTCAACAAACTACTAACGCAGAAACTGTCAAAGCGTTCTATGTAGCTGACCTTCTACGCCTCACGCTTTGTTGTTAAAGTTCGAACTGCCAAGCAAAGCGAGGAAAGTTCTATGTAAACGGCCCATTAGCCTCCACAATTTCGAGAATTTTCGAAATATGTGGGCGTAATCAGACTATGGTTATAAAAGACTACATACTATTTGCATTCTTAGTGAATGTAGCACATGCCACTAGGAACTTAAGCAAAGTTTACAGCAGTGGCCGCACCTCAGTCAAACTTGGACAGAGATTAACTGACAGCATCGGAGGCTTTGCATTCCTTAATACTTTTTTCATTACCCATTATACTAGCCGCATATTTCTCACAATTTTCTAGATGCACTAGAAGCATATCTGTATGAAAAAGAAAATTAAAAAAAAAGATTGCGCTTACCTTTTTTAGGCGGCTAGGTCTTGTATTGTCTTGTAAATTATTTTCTTCGAAAATTCGATGCGATACTGTGGTTCAAGTACTCGGTTCCAAAAAATATCGATTTAAAAGTATCGAGTAAAAGATATCGTTATCGAACGGCAGAAGTATCTATGTGGTATCGTATCGAAATATGTGTCCTAACTAACATAGAATTATCCACATGAATGGTTTGGTGTTATGGCTCTTAAATTAAATTTGTTTAGAGGACATATTAGAATGCTTCCTTGTTTAACTCGTACGTTTACGACTGTTACGATTCGATCCAAGATTTTCGTTCCTCAGTACCCATTGAATGCACGTAGGGCCCCTGCCAAGTTTCCAGCCCGTTCCCATCTCTAGATCAGACTGTCATAAAAACACGGAAAAAATCAATTTTATGACTGCCTGAGGGGGCAATTACGTAATACTCACACGATATGTGGGAATCTCGGGAGTAAATACTGCGAAAGTGTTGTTGCCTCACATTTTCCAAGAAAAATGCTTTATTGTGGTTGACTCAGCGTATCAATAATTCAATACAATTTTACATTATCGATTCAAAATCAATACCTTTATCAATTAAAGTTGTAAACTTAGGTCAATGCCATCTTTTATTTATGCCTAAGTAAAAATCTTGATCTAATTCGCTTATCTTTGTGATAAATGCTATAACCTTCCTTCTGAAGTTTTTGCCTACGGCATGCGCCAAGGGTGCTGTATTAAATTTATCTATAAGTAATAAATAATAGATAAGACGAAAATTTTATAGAACTAAATGCACCATTTTGATTGCATTTTCCCGTCAATATAAAAACTCAATGCGCACGGACAAAAGACAGTCGAAGTTTAAATTTAAGCGTCAAACCAAGTAACAAGAGAAAACTGCCGTGATGTTATATTTGCTAGCCCTCAGCTTGGTTTCGCTGTTTTTCACCAGCAACGCAGGACTTTCCATATCGCGCCTCCTTCCACTGGATGGTCGCATCATTGGTGGCAAGGACGCCAACATCAAAGATTATCCCTATCAAGTCTCGCTCCGTCAACTAGGATCACACATATGTGGTGGCTCAATATTAGACACTGGCGATAAGGAAACTACCGGTTGGTATGTGGTCACAGCTGGACATTGTGTGGGATCCAGCCTACCCCTTAGTATACAATACGCTGTTACAAAGTTGGGCAGTACACTAGATCAAGTGGTGTCCGTCGAACGCGTTTTCCAGCATGAAAAATACAATGGCAATACCGTCGACTATGACATTGCTTTGTTGAAATTGGCAACACCCATCCAGCTTAGCGACTTAGCTCAGCCGGTAGGCATAGCCAATGCAACACCACCAGCTGACACGGTGGCCGTTGTAACTGGTTGGGGCACCATACGGGAAGGTGGATCAGCGTCGCGCACACTGCAGCAAGTAGCCGTTGAAATTGTGGAACACAGCAAGTGCGCGCAGCAGTATGCCGCTTTTAATGCCGTTACGGAACGAATGTTGTGCGCAGGAGTGCCTGAGGGTGGCAAAGACGCGTGTCAGGGTGATTCCGGTGGACCACTGGTGGCTGATGGTGTACTGGTTGGTATTGTATCGTGGGGTGTAGCGTCCTAATTTGCCTGGAGTATACAGCAATGCTGCGGAATTGAAGGGTTGGGTGGAGCAACAAATTAAAAAATCGAAATAGGGTTACGGATAAGGACACTTTCAATATTATACAAGAGTTTGTTAAATAACTGTATTCTATATTATTTACACACTATAGTCACAAATAAAAACGAAAAATTGAAATACAAAATATTTATGCTATCGAAACCAAAAAGGACTCAGCTCTGAAATTGTTTAGTAAGTCTGTTTATTTTATTGCCTTTATTTAATTTTTTGTATATTGTTCCAATATTTCTCATTTTCTTTCAACCTTTACCTTAACTCAAATACGTATAAAAAATAACTTAAATCTGTTTAAAAAAAAATCAGATTCAGATTATCCTCCTCGTTCAGGATGTATAGAACGTAATTTAAAGTATGTGGTTTCTGAATCTATTAGTAAGGTTTGCTGTTTCGAGCCGACTGCGAAGTAAAGTGTAAATGAATAGATTTAAATTATGAACTTGAATCGAACTATCCATACGCCGAAGACATGATTTGTGCCGATGCTGTTCGGGTCTCCACCGAGCTTTGTCATATCGTAAGCATCTAGTCGAGGGTTGAGATATTTCTGGCACATACTCCAACTTATGAGTTTAAATTATAGCCATATAGCGGATATAGGCGTGGGTGTTTGCAACCTGACAACTAGCTAAGCACGATTGCATTCAAACCGATTCTGGTGGCGGGTAAAGAGGGTCTGTGAATTTAATTTTAGTTCAGCAACAGTATATAACTTTAGCGCCTGATGATATGCTAAGTTTCATATAAAGAAGCGTATGAAAAATAAATAACTTCATCAAAATCTTTGCTCGAAAGCCTGAAGATATATTTTAAAATAGCTCGGAAAGGACAGGAAGCAGATTAAGAGAGTCGCTATCACTGTAAATATGTACTTGTGTAAGTATTAACAAAGAACATAGAATAGAGATTTTCTTACTTACAAAACTAAATTAGTTCATTCGTTATATGAAAAATTAAAAATATAGATAAGATTTTTGAAATTTGGAATTTGTAAAATTTTTATAATTTTTTTAACCTTCGACTTATGTACATAATTTTTACTGTTCTCCAAGTTTTTTAAATTTTACTATCATTAATCTTCTTCGTCTCTAACACTATCTCTCTCACTCACGTCCCTCTCACAAGTACGGCGCTGCTGGCTGCTCAATCCATTCAGTATGATATGGCACACTTGCGTACACGCCCGGATATTCTTGAGCATAACCAACACCCCACGGAACAATACCCAGCAGTTTGCCATCAACAGCCAACGGTCCACCAGAATCACCTTAGCATGTGTCTTTGTCCCCTTTCTCAGCACGCCACAATCCAAGGTATCCATCACTAGCAATTCAACCGCTTGTAACGTTTCAGTCATTTGCTTCGCATTTTCAGCGTTCTTGCCCCAACCGGTAACAATCGCAACAGCGCCCAGCCTTACCGATCCCCGTACCAATGAAATCAGTTGTATGGTGGCAGAATAAACTAACGCTTCTTTCAAAATGACGAGACCAACATCGTTCACATGCGTCTTTATCATGTGATAAATTAGCCTCTGCACTGCAAAGCACTGCGCTGAGTCATCGACGATTGTAGATGAACCCGCAACGATGCGTATCGTTGAAGCGTAACGCCCTTTTATGCAATGCGCAGCGGTGACAATGGCGCGTGGTGCATAAATCGAACCACCACAGATATGTATGAGCACAGAGGAGTCGAAACGTATAGATACTTGGTAGGGATGCTGGACTATATCAGCTTGATGGCCACCCACAATGTGCCCTTCCTGCCGCAACTGAGTGTTTGAGGTGCTGATTTTGTGTGCCACAAGAGCTGCCTGAAGTCGGAGCACGCTAAAGCTGGCTAGTATAAATAAACGGAAATGAAAGTTATTACTCACCATTGATCTACTCTTATGAAGTACGTGAAGTGCGTATGCGTAGTAATCGATGAGGTCAGACTACTTAAACAAATATTATACTTTAATTGAGCGACCGAGTGCGATTAACTGTTTTTATATGAAAAATGGCATGAGGCACAGTAAGTTCTGCACATATCTACAGTACATATATACTTTCTCGAAGGCAAAATGCTGTGTCGTTTTGAAGAAAATGTATAAACAAGAATGCTAGAGGGCTGTGATAGGCTTTCATAAAGCGAATTCACATACAAGTAAGAATCAATTCCTTACTTAGCAAACATAAAATTAACTGTAGTGTAATTTGGACTCCTGGCCACATGGGCATTGAAATTAATGAAATAGCAGACAAATTAGCAAAATGGGCCATTGAAGTAGGAGCTCCCAAGGATCCCCTTTTCACCACTGAAGAAGCAATTAAAAAAATTGAAAACTCACTTATAAAATAATTTCGCAGAATAAAGGCAGAGCCTGTGCGTCTTGTTTTCCGGAAATTCCAAAAAAAACATGCTATCAAAATTCTCCTTTCCATTCCAAAGAAATAAAATTGATAAATAGGTCAATAACAGGTCATACCTATGATAGGGTATATCTGCATAGAATTAAAATAGTTAACTCTAATATGTGTGATGTGTGCCACACAGAAGATTCATGCAATCACGCAATATTTGTTTGTGTAAAGCACATAAGCACAAGAAGTAAGTACAATGCAGTTAATAAATATAAAAATTTTATTGAATTTTTTAACAAAAATGATGTTGCAGCTATGAGAAAGCTTTGCAATTTCATTGAAGATGCAAAAATAGAGATTTAGAAATAAATAAATTATTTAACTAATTAAAGAAAAACATGTATATTTACATAATAGTATGTATTAATCAAAAGATGCATCAATGATATATATAAATACTGAAAAAAGTACAAAATAGTTTTAAGAAAAGTAAAGAGTGAGTTTAACACACGTTTTCATTTAACTCTCGCGTACAATTTTTAATTAAAACAGAGTCATACAACAGGTGAAACCAGCCTCGTAATTTGCAAACAAATCTTTTATTGTTTTTTGTTGTTTTTTCCTTTTTTGTTGAAATTTAATGCTCATTGCACACACAGAAGTGGGCTAAAAGACCTCATTTTTTGTTTCCTGTTATAAAAAAAAAAATATTAAAAAAAAATAAATAAATAAAAAATGGCATATACATATAATATATGTATGTCTCAATATACAAACTTGAAAACTACACAATCTATTGAGCATACATCCTGGAAGATAATCGATAACCAAAAATCTAGAAAAGCATAAGAGGATATTCGATAACAAGAAATTGAAAGAACTTATTAAACAGTTTACATCCTGGCTTTATGGGTGTAATAGCCCGGCCATATTATATTTCTAGAATCCAAAAAAAAAAAGGATACAAAGTAATAAATTTATCATAAAATGATTAAAATTTCGGAAATTGTGATATGTTTGATTACTTAAAAGATTTTGTACTGAAGTTTGCTGAATTAGGATATGGATTATCACAGAATTGTGACAAATGTGTCATAAATTGGTATTACGTACTAATATTGTTAGTAAATTTCTGAAAAAAAAATCTTGTAGTTTCCTATTTATTGCATGCGCCGTTTATCGCGATAATCAGTGTCTATAACCATCGTGTATGTGTATGAAAAGTGTATGTACATATATTAATATTACAAACATTGCATCGTGACATCGTGAGCATCACTAATAACGAGAGTGATAAGCTGAAAATGAAGTTGAAAGAAAAATTAGTTGAAGTTTTAAAGTTGAAGCTATCCTTGGAAAAAGAAAGTAAGACGAACGCGACTGAATTTGTATTCAAAAGTGAAGTCTGTTTTTCACGGAAACAGGAAAACATACCTCATTTTGGACTTTGAAAATCCTAATTGACAATTAATCTGCGTTATTTTCTTTTAGTCGATTATATTGAAAATCGATTTATCGAGCCCGTCAGAATCGATTTTCGGCTGCCAATCGATTCATGCATCGACAAGAAACTCATATAATAACGTAAAATGAACTCGACAATCACTTTAGCTTATTTGATAAAATATGCGTCAAATTTTTTTGAATACCTTGTATTATGTAATTGATTTTAAGAAATACCATAAGCCGTTTTCTTAAGGGGTAATTTTTTCTGCAACAATTATGCTTACTTTGTTTTGAATCGATAGTTCCGATTTGGGATCTCTTAAACTTATCCAACAAACTTATTAACCAATATGATTGCGAATACGGTAATATTATGAATGGTGAGTAAAATATTAAAATCAATAATACTAGCCACCAACTAAGTGTCGATAACAACACCAATAAGGACAGAAAACTCGATAAGGTTTAATAAGTATTTTTTTGGTAACAATTTGTCATAGAATTATGAATCGATCTCGCGAGATTTTTATATTTTTCGGAACAAATCATTTATATTTTGTTTGGCAACACAAAACCGAGTAGGATCACGGTAAAAATATCGTTAACGTTATCAAAAATGATAACAACATAAATATCGATAACGACATTAATAACGATACAATTATTTGCAATGATATCGACAATTGAAAGATCGCCGCGAATAACGTTTTTAAGTGACAATTTTTCTTATCTCTAAAATTGATAATCATAATAAAGTCGTCGAAAGTTATTTGTTGATAAAATCAAAAAAAAAAAATATTCGAAAGGAAAACAACTGAATTAGTTCCACCTTTTTCGGTTCCATGACAACGCTTTATAAAGGCTTGTCATTGAGATCAAAACTTATAGATTCGGATTATTTACCTAAACAAATTGCTCACATGCAATGCAAGCGTGATTTATGTATGTATGTATGTATATAAAATACTACGAAGATTATTTGTTTCGGCAGTTAATTCTTATCGCCAAAGTGCACTTATTTTTAATTACAAATTGATCAAATCAAAAAAGCTCATCCATAAAACTGATAAATATATAATCTAACACAAGTTCCACCATTTTTTCACATTTACAAAATAACTAAATAATCAATTGTATATCTAAATATGATGATAATGCTTTATACTCGTATTGCATTCGGTGGATGGCAATATAACTGCGTGAAATAAGGCCGACATCAAAAATGAAATAAGACAGCGCGTTCTAAATTAATTTTTGAAAATGAATTACGACTGCAACCAAAAAATGTGCAAAAATACTTCGAATGGCGTAGGCGGTGTTGGACCGACTAGAAAAAGAGTTCTACACGAGAAAAGGAGCTCTACACGAAAATACTGTGAATAGCGTAGGCCGCTGAGGGCTTACTTGCTTTTGCAGAATGAATTTAGGACGCCAAACAAAATGTCAAGCGCTCTTAATTCACGCGACCTTAATTCACGGAGCCATTACATTCTTATGGTAAGAATCCATAATAGGGATTTGATTTTATGCTTTTTTGTTAATTACTCCCAAGCTGAATGAATAGTTACAGCAAATTAAAACTCCGATGCCATTTTACACATACCCTCACTACCAAAAGTAAGAATACTGCGATCTTTATTTACGATATTGAAAATGTTGATTCCATTCATTTCATTTTAAATAAATTTGCCAAAAAGTATGATTAGAAAGCTGTAAATTTTGATTAATTTTTTTTTTGTTTGAATGTTTCCAAGTTTTCTATGGAGTTTAAAGCTTAGATTTATACGGGTTTTGTTATATAGTGAACTAAATATATTTTTATAACAAATTAATGAACAATTTTTAACTTGAGAAACACTATCAATATTCTAAAAAACATCAATGTATACTTATTTTTGATAGTGACTGGTATATGAGACTATACTCCAGATTTTTTAAATCAATATTTTAATAAATACTGTGATTTGCCAGTATCGCGAAGGCAATAATACAATACATATATATAAATGGATTTTCAAAATATTCAATTTAAAATGCAGTTAATTACCAAGCCTTTATTTTTTTCAATATATTTTAAAACATTTTCGCTTAATCTAATAATTTTTTCGATATTATATTTTCCCTTCACTCTGCATCTCCAATTTTTTTAAGACGTCTCACTTTCAATCCACCCCTTCAGGTTCACCAAATTGGTATATACACCGGGGTGTCCTTCACGGCCGCATAGACTAGCCCACGACACCAAACCCACAGCCGTATTATTTGACACTAGAGCGCTACCCGCATCTCCCGTACAAGAATTGATAACGTTGCTGGTTCCGTTCACTGAGGATGCGCAAAACATCGCCGGTGTAATGCGTCCTCCGCTATATGCCGTATTGCACTGTTCATCACTGAACACCTGCACCTTGGCCGCATGCAAAGGCTCTGTCTGTGAATCGCCCCAAGCAAAGACTGTCGCCGCGTTACCACCAGCCGGCACAACGTCTGCCATATCAATCGGTCGGATTAGCTTGGCTTTATTTGCAGCAAATGGAAATTCCAAATGTAGTATTGCCAAATCATTATTAATGTAAAATATATTGAAATCGGGATGTATGATTATCGATTTGACTAGATAAACCAAACCATCACTTTCTGAACTAAAGCTGGTGCCGGCAACAACCTGCAACTGCTTAGGCTTCAAGCCGACAACACAACGTGCCGTAGTCAATATATGATTTGTTGAGTAAATGGTGCCGGCACAGCGATGTACAAATGGCGCTGAACCGTTATGCTTATAACGCAGTGATATCAAAAATGGCGCACTGGATACATCCTCTATATTGCCACTAATTATACGATTTTCATTTGCGGCACTGCTCAAACTGTATGTGGCGCAGAAGCATAGAAGAAAAATTTTTAGTTTTTTCATTAAAATCGGTGTCATGTTTAAATGCTTCCGTAGCACAAGGAATACGAACTAGAACTAAACTAACTTACTTCAGTAGTATGGTAGGTAATCGAAGTGTTCATAGTCTTGTCTATTTTTAATTTTAAATTATCATCATAAGTTATACGAGAATAGTGTGCGCTTTATCGTATTTTTTTTTGTTCAAGGCGATAAAATTTTCGTGTTAGTAGTTTTAATAGTCATGCGATTGCTATACACGCCGTAAATTGTGCAGTAATTGTCATGTGGAAAAACTAAACTCTCAACTGTTAGAGCTTACGAGCTCAAGAAGCTTACGAGCATGTCTTGCATCTTAAGAGTTCAAACTCGCAATCCTTCCACACATAATACGGTCGCCAGGGGGACATGTTGTCGTTGCAACCAAAAGTCTTGCGATTGTATGAACTTTATTTCTTTTCACAAAAGGGTGACATCCATAGCTCTTTAACTGTCACTTTCTCTTGCTGACTTGATAGCGCACTTCGCCTTAGGAATTCACAGCCATGGAATTCACGATCAGGCATATTGAACTTTTTTTAAAAAATGTGAAATAAAATTAATTTTTGAAAGTTTTATACGAAATTTTAAACATCGATTTATATGGATTTATAATGAATCACACTTTTATTAAGTTGTAAAGGTAATCATTGCATTGAATTTAGGTGCTAAAGATATGATCACCACGGTTCATGATTTCCATTACGAAGTTCCTACATTTTTGGCGAAAACCCGCACGTGTTGGCTTTAAATTTCCTTTTAAGGCATTAAGGCAGAGTTGCAGTGTCTATTCTAATAGGTGCTTTAAACACACATGTTTTTAAAATAATTTTTTTAAAACTTATACAAAATTTACTTACCTCTCGTTTACTACTGTGGGTCAAAAATCAAAAATGATAGAGTACAAGATTGTGCCTTCTTAAAAAGGAAAACTGATGAGAAACAGAATGTATCATAGGGTATCAAGAAAAATGTTAGGTTAGGCTGAGCCCAGAATATACATCGCAAATTTCTGCGAATGAGACCTGCCGGAACAGGAAAGTTACTTAAAACGCCAACAAACTTAGAAGAGCCCAAAAATCTATTGTAAGCAAACAAATCTAAGCAACTCTACGATGACGCCGAAGTTCAATTGATTATATTTGTCAAACTCATTGACAATGATTAGAATTGGGAATTTCATATGCACATATTTATTACCAATAAATTTTAATCGGACCTACACACATAGATTCACATCAATATGCCTATTAAAATTACTACAAAAATGCGTAAATTTTTTATTAATCTTTGCATAGTTTATCGGCTTCACTAACCGTTTACGTCTGCTGTATATCAACACCAATTGATAAAGTGTAATCAACTAAAACCATAAATATTTATTTATATACCCTCTAGGGAAATTTATTTGATTTTATGAGTGAAGTAGTTAGCCATCTGAATACTTTGAAATTGGTGGGAAGCCTCCTTCGGAATTATAAAATTTATCATATTTATTATATTTTAATACTTCCATCAAATCAAAAGTATTAGAAATAGAATTCTTAGACTGGTTTTCCTACTGGATTTCCCAACTTTTTTTTTTTAATTTGTGTAAATTAAGCTGACCATATTCAAAAGCTTTGAAAGTCCAAGAAAGCAAAAACATTATAAGGTTAAAACGTTCGCTCAATTCGTCGGCCACGAATTTTTTTAGAAGTTTCCCAAGATTATAAAGAGCAGGAGCGACGAAAGTTGTGGGTATGCTGGGTATTACTACCCACGTGAAATTTCCCGTAGTGGGTAATTATCCACCTGGAAATTCGAGCAAAAAAAAAAATTTTGAGCGCATGGAGTCATTTTCATTCTTGGTTAGGCTGATTGCGATGATTGAAATTTTTGATCGAGCCTTCTCGTGACTCTTACGTTTCAGTAAATTTGGTTAATATTATAAGATATACTGAAGAATTCGGAATTGAAGAACCTGTTTTGCCACGCAAAATTTCCAAAAGAGTAAATGACATACATATGTACATTTACAACACCTGAGGATTATTTCTGAAGAATATTACTTCCTCACAAGTAGATTTGACACTGAATCAGCGAATATTCATAAAAGCCTATGTTGCAGTTGATAAGTTAGATCTATAAATCCTTATGCATGATTTTATTTCTTTTAATTCTAAACGAATTATTTCCATGTATTATTTATGAACAAAAAAGTTATTATACGAAGAAAAATAAGTTCTTTTCCCGAAACCCGTTGACCTTCTTCATTCTTCGACAACCCAATCCCTTCACCTCTTACCACCAGCAGAACTACCCACCCATGCTCAGGACGTGTTGTCGCCCCTGATAAAGAGTTACCATTGAGAGCAAAACAAACGGTAAACTAAAGGGAAAAAAGGAAATAAACAATTGAAAATATTCGTTTTGTTCTTCTATATAAAAAAAAATTGAGAAAAGGAGCAACACCGTCACTGTGTAGCCAAAAACAGTCTAAGAATTATGAAATTTTGTTAGATTTTATTACGATTTGTACAAAGTTTTAACTGGATCGAATGAAGAGCTTATCTAGGTGTAAAGTCAAATATTTCTTTGTAAATTTTCCCTATGAAACAAAAGCCCTCGTCTAAAAACAGAATTCATTTTTATCTAATAAACTTGCAGACTGCGATGGAAACGTCCCGACAACTCTCTGTGCTTGCGCTATATTAACCCTAAAACTAATACCGCACGAGTGTAAAATTTTCACTACTCCGCTCACCAGCATTCAGCTTAACATGGATAGTGCGTCAAGAAAGTTGAATAAAAAAAGTACGGGCATAGAGCATTGATATTTTCTTAATAAAATAAATAAAATGTCGAACAGACTTTAAATTTTCTTGCTATATTTTTTTATTTTAGGTACATTCAACCGAATTAATTCAATTCTCCGCTAATAGCTGCGCCTCTATCGCGGCGATCTTTTCCCGAGCCCATGGCAATAAATATGATACATTCGAATACACTCCGGGATAACTAGGTTCTGCGCAACCATAACCCCAAGACACTATACCTGCCAACTTGCCATTAACTACTAGCGGACCACCCGAATCACCTTGGCAGGCATCCTTGCCGCCAACACCACGTAAGCCAGCGCACAGCATTGAATCCGTGATCTCACCCATGTAGTCCTGATTGCACAGCTCGTTACTAACAATGGGCACTTGAACTTGTTGCAACAGCTTTGATGCAGTACCACCTGATCTAGTTGTACCCCAACCGGTGACCGTAGCAGTAGCACCTTCCTTCGCAGGCTCTTCCAACAACTCCACTGGCTTGATGGTGAAATTATTAATCGGCAAAGGTGTAGCGAGTACTACGAGAGCGATATCATTTTCATAGGTGGCGGATGAATAATCTTCATGCATGATGATCTCCTTAACGACTGCAATAGCACCATCGGCACTTTGTCGCTTATTTGTACCGGCAACAACTTGATATTGGTTAGCCTTATAACCGATTACACAATGCGCTGCTGTTACGATAATGTAATTCGAGTAAATGGAACCGCCACAGGCATGTGAGTATGCCCTGCCGTTCCTACTCCTTAGCCGCATGCTTACTTGATGTGGATGTACCGAAATGTCCACGTAAGTGCCACCTACAATACGTGCATCGTTGAAGGCACTAATTTCTGTCAAAAGTCCAGTATCCAGTTCGGTAAGAGCGCGAGCCCTGGACGCGTCAATAAGCGCCAATGCCAATAAGGCGATGAAGACGAAACTGAAGTTCATTACGTAACGGTTGCGAAAAGTGGACCTAAGTAATTCGAGGTTGACTACACACTCAGACGATTGGCCGAAAACTAATATGAACACAGATGGCTAAATGCAAATTGGCATATCACCAGTGAGGTTTTAGAGTTCTGATAAGTTCAAAAATCGTAAATATTAAGTTATGGTTATAGAATATTTGACGTCTTATCGATATTATCAGTAAATTATCTTGCATATCTACATATAAGTAGTACGATTTTAATTATTGTAGTGGTACCAATAGTATTTAAAGGTCAGATATTATAATTTACGGTGCGTTTAGTCCCGCTGATTATGCTCACGTATATATAAAATTGGGAATTTGATATTTGGCGGTCATAAATATTTCGGAATTCGGAGCTAACGGCTAGTTTTTTTTAACAGCCCTCCTAAATCTCGATTGAATGAGTTTTTTATAGCCTCTGCATATGTACTTTTATAATTTATACATAGATTAAGTGTTAAGTTTACTGTATTTTCCACTTTATTTTATTTTAGAGTTGATAACAGCTATTGTGTGCTGGGTTAGAGTTTTTAGAGTTAGTTTTGGTCTTAGGGATGGAATTGTCCGTATATTCAGATATATGTATGTACGTTCAGATATTCGTGTTAGTGGATAAAATTCCATTGATATTCGTTCATTTTGTTATCCGTGCATTTTATTATCCAGATATTTGAATATCTAGTTCATATCCGTTCAATTGATTATCCTACTAAAGCGATAAACTCGGATATGCAGTCAATAGCCGTGTAACTGGATATCCAATCCGTGTATTTAGTTACCTGGTTATTCCAATATTCTAAACAGTATTTTAACGGAGTCATAAAATTGTTATCAAAATTATTAAATCTATCGAGTTACAAAATAAATAGTAGAACACTTCATTAATGCACACAAATAATTGGTATTTTCTATGTACACATAAGTGTGTGCATACTATGCGAATATCCAAATAGTACTTCGATATACGGATGTTTGGATTTTCTATTCAGATATTTGAAAATTCGATTATCCAGTTGTGCAAAAATTGCGAACAGCCGCGTCCTTAGTTAATTTAAATTTTGGAGTTACATGTTCCCTTATACACTATGTGAAAAAGTTAAAAAAAAGACAGCACAGACAACCGCAGTGCCAGACCCAGTTGGAAATTTTAACCAACCAGGTATGCATGCAAATACATCGGTAACGACGTATATATTGTATATATAAAGAACAGCTATTCGTATTTTTACAAAAGTATATATCTCTCTTTATGAATATTGCGATTATTTGTATATATGTAAGTAACTCATTTCCAACACCCCCTGGCTAATTTTATTTGGAATAGTATTTCTATCCCTTTTATCAATGCATATCTTGAATATGAGGTATATCCGACCATAAATAAATTTTTAGTAATAACTCGACCTCGACCACAGCATATCTCGAATATTTAGCCAAATCGAATATCAAATACGATTTATACTAACGATTCGACCCCAGCGCCACCGATCGAATACAATCAAACACATCCAGGGACCCACACAAACACACGCAGATACTTTCATTAAAATTGGTTAAGCCGTTATGTCACAAGCACACGGCCAGAAAAATATTGTGCCCTGATTCCGAAATTATTCCCATGACATCACCTACTGCTAAAATATCGAACCGCTTATTCTTAATGGCAAATGCTAGTTAAATAGCATGTGCCGCTCAAATTTTCGAGTCACCGATTAACCAGGGAAATGAAAATTGATTTAAATTAAGTTAAGAGCGCGATGTAGCTAGCGGTCTTCCAACAGGAGTAAATGTCTGTCACATTAAAAAAAATTATATTTAAAACAAATCAAACTGCTTAATTGAAATCTATACCGTGCAGTTTTCATTAAAAGTCCAATATATGTAACATTCATAAAACCTCGATGTCAACTTCAAAAATTTGTTAAACTACACCAATTAGCAAACTGTAACAAAGCATCCTTACGGCGATTTGAAAGACGAGACGGGCCCAACGACATTGTCTGTGCTTGCGGACTTTCGTCAGTTATAAAAACAAATACTCAGACGTGACTTTTCCCTTCCGAGAGCCTCTGAAATACATACGCTTACTTTAGGAATCTCAGTATAGATATAAGCTCCGTCTACGACCCATTTAGAGCATCTTAAGTTCTTCTTTATTTATTTTACAATAATTCTAAGAATTATCATTTGAAGAGCAATCAGCTGATACGATTCTACAACAAAAAGCAGAACCATGTGGCTTTCTACTTCAAAATTTTACGAGGTAAGTTTTCATTTAAATGGAGATCTCATAAGACACGCTCGCCGATTTTTTTAGTTATAAGGCGTCTGCCGTTTGCCACCGTTAAACCTAATCATTACCGAGAAGTGAAATTTAAGTAAAACTTTTCTCATAAAATAAGGAAATAAAAAAGTCAACCAGGGGAAATTTATACAAATCTATGACTATTTAGAAGTGTATCTCGTCATCAATCTAAATATTCATTTCTACATGGATTCCGAAGATGAATATATGGAGTACCTAATAAAGTGAAAAACATTCGATTCCATAAACCAGCATTCACGCCTAGTCCCCATAATGACTGTGTAGCACCACTGATAAGATTTTCTTAAGAATCCTTGTCTCAAAGATAATACAGCAGACCAAGTAGTCAACGCCCAAATTAAACATAAAAATCAAATTACCTGAATCGAAACACTAAAAAATTTCATCTTAGATTTTCACTTTTGATTAAAAGTTTGTATTTTCTTTAATGTATCAGATTATATACATAAATTCGATTCGATTGCCAAATTGTCTTTCAATTATCCAACAACAAATTTGTTTCTATCTCAGCGATATTTTCCCGCAACCATGGCAACAAATGTGTTACATTGGCATATACTCCAGGATAGTTAGGTAAGGCGCAACCATTACCCCATGACACTATACCTGCCAACTTGCCATTAACTACTAGCGGACCACCCGAATCACCTTGGCAGGCATCCTTGCCTCCAATGCCGCGTACGCCAGCGCACAGCATTGAATCCGTGATCCGCCCACTATAATCTGCATTACACAACTCATTACTGACGATAGGAACTTGCACTCCCAGTAACACATCTGGAGTGCTACCACCCGATGCAATTGTACCCCAACCGGTTATCGTAGCAATAGCACCATTCAATGAAGGTTCTTCCGCCAATTCCACTGACTTGATGGTGAAATTATTAATCGGCAAAGGTGTAGCGAGTACTACGAGAGCGATATCATTTTCATAGGTGGCGGATGAATAATCTTCATGCATGATGATCTCCTTGATGATTGAAATTGCACCGTCGGCGCTGCGTCGTACATTTGTACCAGCAACAATTTGATATTGGCTGGCTACCTTACCGATTACGCAATGCGCTGCTGTAATGATGATGTCTTCCGAGTAAATAGCACCGCCGCAATTATGAGCATAAGCGTTTGCCGGATACAGAATGTTCTTTAGACGCATGCTAACCTGATATGGATAAACTGAAATGTCTACGGCGCTGCCGCCAACAATACGTGCATCGCTGAAGGCACTAACTTCTGCCGCTCCAGTATCTGGTTCGATAAGAGTGCGAGACCAGGACACGTTGATAAGCACCAATGCGAATAAGGTGACGAAGATAGAACTGGAGCTCATTGCGCAGCGGTAGCGGTGGTGAGCACAAAAAGTGGATTTAATTCGATGTTGACTATTCGGCCGGTCGTTCGGTCGAAGACTGAAATGAACGTAGACGGCAAAATGCAAATGGGCACCTAGCCGAAAAGATTACACTACATTTCCATAATTTCAAAAGTTGAAAATTTTATTACACCGTAGTTATGCATTAGTTGTTATCGGTAGATTGTCTAACTCATCTACATTCACGGTTCGATTATCGAAAACATAGCGTAATATCTGTTAAAACCAATTCAAAGATTATAGTTTATGGCGCGATTAATGCCACTGATTAAACAGACATTATAAATTTTAGAACACATAAATGTTGTGGAAATATCCACTAATGGCCAAGCCATTTTCAATACGACTTTTATTTCATCCACCCTATTTATCAGTCGGTCTGCGAGGTAAAAAGTTCGCGTATTTTTTTAACTCAATAGAAGTTTAGAAGGATATCAGTAACGCCGAGCGATCCAAAGCGATGATCATTGAAGGTAGCCCTAGAAGAATGGCACAGATCAATTAGAGTTATATCTTTCTTGCTGTCGCTAAAGACTGAAACCTTAAATCGACAGCACAGTGCATTCCAAGAGATATCGTCCCCAACCCGGCATTATGCCATCTCAACATAGTCAAACGAGTTCTACTACCAACTAACTTAGTTACGGTGAAGATGGTACGCTGATAACCATGTACCCAAATATTGAATTAGTGGTTACCGCTCCTTTTTTCAAACTTATTTACTAACCGAGGCCTAAAAGTTTCAGCAACTCAACCGTTTGCCCATCTCTTCATCATTTGGACTAAGCCAGTCAAATGAAATCTCAAGGTACTTGATAACGGTGCGTTTGCCAAGTCGGAAGATGAACCCGATAATATTAGATCTCTACAATTATTATTCGCTGACAGAATTCAAGATTGCGCCTTCTCGCGGCATAGTGACAGATCCCATCCTTAGTAAACAAGAATACGAGAGAGAGAAAAATGAAAAACTTCCAAACTGAGAAACGTGTTTTAATTGTGCTAAAGTGCAAGAAGATGATTTATAGGCGGAGATTTAATAAATAAATGTGCAAAATATAAAACAAAAAGTGACTCTTTGCCCCCATTTGTGGAAAAAAGGTTTGTCTAATTGCAATTGAGAATAGCCAAAGTCGACAAAACGGTAACTCTGAATGCGTCACATTCAATAATCAGTACATCGTGGTTCTTGGTAGAGTAAAATTTGTACCACTCTTGTCAGTTGAATACGACCAACAAAGCATTGAAAACGCAAACCCATATTAATTCATTAGCACCACTGATAAGACCTTTTTGACAAAACTGATAGCAAGATACATTCTTCGCATCATATACATAGCAGAGCAAGTAAATTTTCTAAACACAAATAGCAAGAATTTGTTTAATCATTGGAAACTAAACACTAAAAAATTTAATTTTAGATTTTCACTCTTATTTATTTGTCTTTGAATTATTTTAAGTAATTTCGATGTCCAGATTCGATTTTAATCATCCAATAATATCTTTGTTTCTACCTCAGCAATTTTTTCGCGCAGCCAGGGCAAAAAATATGATACATTCGCGTACACTCCTGGATATTGTGGTAAGCCACAACCAGAGCCCCATCACACAACACCCGCTAACTTTCCATTAACTACTAGAGGTCCACCCGAGTCGCCTTGACGGTCATCCAGGTATGGGTTATGATTACTGAAAATGCCAGTAATGGGTTATGATTACTGACAATAGGCACTTTAACACCCAGTAGCACATCTGGTTCATAGCCACTCGTCATTGTTCCCCAACCGGTGATCGTAGCAGTCGCACCATTCTTCGCAGGCTCTTCCGCAAACTCCACTGCCTTGATTGTGAAATTATTGATCGGCAATGGTGTGGCGAGTACCACAAGGGCGATATCGTTGTTATTGGTCAACTCTGAATATTTCTCATGTACAATGAACTCCTTGACAATGGCAATGGTACCATTGGCGCTGCGTAGTTCATTTGCGCCAGCAACAATTTGATATTGGCTGACCTCTTTGCCAGTTAAGCAATGCGCCGCTGTGATAATTATATCTTTCGAGTAAATCGCACCGCCACAGTTATGGGTATATGAATTCCTGGTACTACTCTTTAGACGCATGCTAACTTGATATGGGTATATTGAAATGTCTACTTGTTGAAGGCACTAGCATCTGCCGTACTAGTATCTGGTTCGCTAAGGGTACGAGACCAGGACAAACCGATAAGCGCCAATCCCAATAAGGTAACGAAAATTGAAGTTGAATTGATAACGTAACAAAATTATTTTAACGCGTTACTGACCTGATAGCTAGTAGTATGATTGAAGACTAACTTGTTAGCAGATGGACAATTTGGCAAAATGTTGGGGATTTCTGATAAGTTTGAAGTTTTAAATCAGAACACTTCAGTTACTTGACGTCTTATCGATATGCACGGTGGGTTAATGTATATGCCTGAGTTTGCCTGGTAAAATGATATGATTTGTAGTTTTAATAACTTTTTGATAAGACAAACTTCGAATGATTGAGTGCCCATGGGCTACTGTTAATTCTGTTTGGGTTTTGGCACCGCATGTTCAACGAAATTATTCACCTGAGTATGTTAAATGATACGTAACTGAACTGGAGACAAGAAAAATCCCCTTATATAGACAAAGAACACATAACTGATTGTACTTGTGAACGATTACAAGGACTTGCTCAACCTCGTCTGACGCCACTTCCTTATTAAGTGCTTTTATATCCACTTCAACAAATAGAGGGACTTAATAGATTTTCTCCCTCGCCTAGCACTCACACCCCAACTCACGCTCGCTAAGATGTGGTTACGACTCTCTACTCCAAGCTAGACCTCTGTTGATGCTGTTGCTGAAGCAATGATGCTGTCTCATTAACCCTGAGACCACTTTTCTAGTGACATCATACGGTGGGTAATAATGGCGACGCACTAAAAGAAGAAGCTTCCGCTTCTAGTTCGATCGCTCGTGCCATTGTCCTCCATCTTCGCCTGCTCATACTTTTAAGCGGTATCATTAACACCTTCAACCGAGGCATTTTCCTTTACGTATAGACCTTATACTAATACAACTCTTATCGAAATAAAAAAAAAAACTTTGTGGCTGTAGATGCGGTAAAAATGAGAATTAATCAGTGCACAAAACGTTTTGAATATATTTATTTATTATTTATTTTTTTGTATTCTCAACGTCTTTACTTTTACTCTACACTTACAATTTCTACCCCCTCGATATTCTCTTTCAACCATGACCGCAAATTCCACACATTTGCATAGACCCCCGGGTGATAAGGATCGGCGCAATCAGCTCCCCATGATACCACACCAGCCAACTTGCCATCAACCAATAGCGGACCACCTGAATCACCATAGCAGGAATCCTTACCACCTATGCCTAGCAATCCCGCGCACAACATGGATTCGTAGATTTCTCCAGGGTAATACAGGTCACAAACCTCATTACTTACAATGGGAACCTTCACTTCACGCAGCAGTTCGGAAGGCGAGCCACTCTCGGTAATACCCCAGCCAGTTATTGTGGCAGTGTTACCTTGCTGCGGTGGTGCAACCGTCAATTTCACAGATTTGATGGTATAATTGTCTATCGGCAACGATACGGCAAGTACCAATAAAGCAATATCATTTTCCTGGGTATATGGTGAGTATTGTTCATGCATAATAATTTCTTCAACGGGTACCATTACACCGGCAGTTCTGCTAAGTTTATTTGTCCCCGCAACTACTTCTAATTGACTCGCCACTTTGTCATTTATGCAATGCGCCGCAGTGATGACAATACGTTCCGAATAGATGCTACCACCACAAATATGATCCCACATCTCTTCCGAATACCAGATGTCCTTGGAGCGCAAGCTAATCTGGTGTGGGTGTTGAGTAATACTAACCACATTTCCATTGCATATTCGTAGATCTATGGATTCTACATTGGTGTTGGCTAAAAAAATGCCCACCAAAAGCGTAGAAAAGGTACGTATATGATGCGCGTGATCTGACATAGTTCTGATACTCGTAGTTCTATTGCACTTTCAGAAGTGCCAGCTGCAGCTGTGTATTTATTACGAATTTCTTTCACTGATAGCATTTTTTGTTTTTGATTTACGTGGGTTATTTATGTGAGTTATTACTTTAAACTATCTGCACATTGAAAGGCGGAATTTTTTAGCGATAATGCCCGGTGTTAAGAGTTGCGCAAAATGGAACTATGAAATAGGGAATGATGCATATTATATATGTATATGTCTATATGTATATACCATATACATATGTAGTATAGACTTACAGTAGATTGATGTGTGGCTTAGAAAATACTTTCACTACCCAACACTTATAGTTTGGTCGTGTTTCTCCTAAAATTTGTAGTGTACGAGTTGATGGCGTACCACGAATGGCGGGCCGATTGTTTAATTCCGACTCCAAATAAAAATGATATGCTAAATTGTCTCGAAGTATCGAAGTAAGTTGAATTGCCCTTGTTATATTATCGAAAATTGAACTTGGTCTGTGATTAGATAACTCGGAGCCTTTATCAGCTCAATGGGTAGATAGATAGATATTATTGTTGAGGTTTGCACAATAATATCAATGGGTAACGCAGGTATTAAGGGAACATCAATGCCATAAACGGCCAATATATGTATATAGTATGAATGCCTTCTGAAGTTTCAAAAATTGTCTGTGATTCATACAGATAACGACAATAATATTTAAAACCATAACGGTACAATTAAAATAACGGAAATCATAATCATAACGCTTACGATATGATAACGAAACCAATATTTGTAACGATAACTATTAAGAGAATGCTAACGATAATTATTATGATAACGAAAACGACAACGTTAACTGTGCCGATAATGGCAAGTTTAATAAAAATGATAGCAATAACCCGTTTCGGGTACAAAAATAAAGTATTTCTAATTGTTGTCGATGGTTTGGTTTTTATTTTTATTAATTTAGGCTCCACGTAGAATTGGAATTAGAAATTCAATGAATGACAAGGTAAGACTTCGACTAGAGCACCAAGCCTCTTCCCGTTTAGAATTCCAAAAATCACGCGCATCTCCCATATAATGGTAGTTTATAAAAAAAAAAAAAAAATTCTTATTTTGGTAACTATATATAACTATACTCATATATATGTATATATATATGAGATGTCTCAGTAAATATAAAACGTAATTTACGCAAATCTGATATATGGAATTGGGTTGGAGAAAAAAAAAATGAGGGATACAAAATTTTAGAAATAGACGCGGCACCGCCACATCTCAGAAACTACTTTATCAAGCTCTATCAAATTTGGTACACGCTTTGGGATTTTAAAGATTCTAAAAACTACTTCCCATTATCGGATTAGGCTCACAATTAGCGTGTTTTTTAGAAGTCAACATTTTGTATTAACAATTGAATTTTATAAATAGAAATAGGCGTTCAAAATTTTGCGAAACAACCGGTAAGTTTTTCAAAAAGTTAAAGAGATTTAAAACAGGAACATTGGTTTTCAAAAGTCGATATCTCGAAAACTGAATGAAAAATGTGTTGAAATTAGTGACGCCTCTCTCTATTGTTAATATAACATAAAAATGTATGAAAAAAATCGGAGAGGCAAAAGTCAAATGGAATCTGATTTAACGCAGAATGCTCCATATGTATCTTCAAAGTTCTATGTGAATTGTTTTTAGATATTTATTAATTTACATATCAGTTACATTTTACATACATAAAACACTAAATTCATGCTGCTTGAGAAAATAATATGAAATCTTTTACATTATGTGGTTTACTGGTATAATATTATATGAATACTAATGGTAAAAATATTGGTTTATAGCCAAAAAGAGATCAATATAAACCCATAAACCCATACATATTGAATGAAAGTCAGTTTCATTTGAAATCTAGAAAATATTGAAACAGATAAAAATAATTTATTAAATATTCTGCTTGAGATTAGCATTATAAATTAAATGAAACATTTCAAGCCAGCGACGGAGTTTTTCATAAGCAACTAGTTCGCTATCTGCTGATATTTTATGTCATTAAGCACAGAAAAATATTAATCTGTAATAAAGATACTGCGCAAATTCGTGGCAAGTGTTAAAATATATGTAATGAAATCTACGCGATTATCGTAAACGTCGTTATTCTCGTTTCCGTTTTTTAGTAAATATAAAATTAATAATTTGGCGCGGACACCATACAATTCGATATCTGGCCAAATTTCTTCTCCAATTTACGGTGTGCATCTTGATGTTGTACAACAAATTGCCGACTCCGAGTGCCAAATGATTTTTGTGAAAATTTTTTCCATGGCAGAAATAAACTCGAAGAATTGCTATTGGCTGCCGAGGGGCTAGTGCTGTTAGAAAAAAGCTTGAATATGATTTTTGACGTCACATAACCCATCGAGTTTTACTACACACTCGGCTATGGCGGCCGCTGTAAGTCAATTAACAAATTATAAGAACATAACTCGCCTTAAGCCAGCGTAAATTCTTATTTGAACAGCTGTTAGGTGTACTCGCCGATATTTGAAACTAATTTACAAACCAAAAAAACTCAATATTTACAAACTTGCCAGTATGAAATTGTTATTTTGAATTTTTAGAAGCGAAATTATTTCACAGAAATAACAAATAACAACTAGCTAAGCTGTTTGTAATTCAAGTTTACTTGGACGTTAATCATTTCGTGGGGAAGCTAAATCATAATATTTACTTATCGAATCAACTTGTTTTTATTTTTATAAGCAAAAATACTTCACAGAAATAATAAACAAGAAAAAGAAAATAAATAGCCCAAGTGGGATATGAGTAAGCTAGCTTTTCTCACTCTTAGGAGTGTTCCCGATATCAGGACAAGACCCTGCTGCAAAAGGTGCGAGCCCAGGACAGCTTTTCATTACGAACAATTTTTTCGGCTAGGGTCCTTTTCCTTTTGTTTGCACACACCGGGTGTTCAGGTACTCCTCGGGAATACATCTCACTACCACTTATGTATTTCTTTCGGAGTAATAGCATTCTGAAAAAATAGTCAGCAGAGAATATGGAAAGCGCAGATGTTTCTGTTGTCAAGCCCAATTTCTTAACCTTTTCACTTTTAATCCTACAAAATTTTGTAACGTGCGAATATTTTTGAAAATACTCATTGACAGTAATGAGCGAAAGAAGATTGGTTTGTAGAGCTTTTCGTTTGCCTGCATTCTGATCCCTTTTTCTGGTTCTTTATTTATTCTGTTTAATGCTGTTTCCGCCATAATTAAAGCTCCAGAGTTACCACTGCGCTGTTCGCTTCCATCTCTAACTCCCTCTCAAACTCTCATAATAGCCATCCTTTCCATGACGTGCTCCACTGAACATCAGTGAAAACAATCAGCTACATTAAGAGTGTTTGGAAAAAGTAGCGAGAACGCAAATGAATAAGATGGCAAGAACGTAGCAAGGCCCTCGTCTTAAAACGGCAATACTTGAAAAGTAAAACATTTAGAATGAGATCTAGAAAAAAAACTTTGGAGTCGTTTGCAAAGCAATCTAGGATTCTAGATTGTTTGAAATGTGAAATTTGATCAAATGGCCTACAATTATCGAAAACGTAATAGAAAAGGTGAATGAAAGGATTTTAAACTCTCATTAGAGGGGTTGTACGCTGCATAACGTCCAATTTGCACCGAGATCAGAACGCACGGCAGAACCCCGAATCAAACACCCACGAAGAATTGTCTTAATTGTTTTTTTTTTTGTTCTTGTTTGTTCGCTGCAAGTTTAGCAACCGTTTGTAAATTATACTAGAGCTAGAGCTAGAGCTTCGATTTCGACGGATAAATCCGCTAAGGGCGCAATGGTTGCTTTTGGAAAAGACTGTATATAGGGTTCAATTTAGCTGATATTCAAAACACGTATGTATATTCTATCTAACAAGTCACGCCTGCACATTAACGGTGAGTAAGGAGGAACTGGTGATCTTTGCACGCGCTAGACGGATCACATGGATCTTTTGCCACAGAGACAACGTTTCACAGATCAGTTGACAAAGCTGCGCTAAGCGGACTCCGCTTGCAAATAGCTCGTGAGACAATTTGCAATAAACGAGCTGATGAAAGATGTAAGTACATAGAAATAGGAAAGATGCATCGTGAAAGGGATAATATAAACCATGTTGTCGGAGCACCAACACCGCTCAACAACAAAAACATTAGCTAACTAAGTAACCAAATGTAGCATAAAACGTAGATGATGGAAAAAACTAAGCAATTGGCTGTTTTAGTGGGGATGGCTGAGCTGCCTGTTATGCGGGAAGCAACAGCAATAGTACAGATGGATGAAGTAAATCGTTCCTACGACAGTCGGTTCTACGATACTGGAACGACCCGGATTTTTATCCGGCCAAGGACTGCCACTTCAGCAGCATTACCCAAAATTTTATGGGGAATATTATATGCTGTTACATTATTAACAAAACTGAACAAAAGCTGGTAAAGGTCAGACAAACATTTTAAGAGCACTACGAACCTACTCGTAATGCCTGCCATGCTGTGGTAGCTTTAAGCTTCTAAGTGATTGGGCTCTGGTTGGGGAATGCCAAAAGGATCAAGGAAAATGGATAGTGAGGTCTAGCACAACAACAACTCCAACCAAGGGGCAATAAACAGAATATATATGTATTTATAGTAGGTAAATAGTTATCACTTACTCCAGGTAATCTCAAATGTCGCTATATTTCTTTAATCACTCGCAAAATTATCACAAAAATAAATTCTCCACCCTACCCACATTTCAAATATCAGATTGTCAGATTTTAAAAGAAAGGAGTATCTTTCACAATCAGATATTTGGAAGAAATAAAAATTAATTTCATAGGTTTTAGTGCGTTGTGAAGGTTTAAATTAAAATGTTCTGCACCATTAAAATTGTCACATATGAACCAAGTTCTCTATATGGATACCCTACGACTACTCGTAATCTGTTTTTTAAACCAAAATTTTATTGTATATTCACTCAAATATTTTTCTTTATTTCTGAAAATTATTTTACATTAAAATTTTACAAACTTTCTGTAGCTGTGTCAATCCATGACTTGCATTCGGCAATGTTAGCATAGACCGATGGATTGCTGTTGGCACAGCTTGTGCCCCAGGAAGCTATGCCAACCAATTTGCCATCAACCAACAATGGGCTGCCGTATTGCACATTACAAGCTTTGCTATTTGTAGAAATAACACACAACATTGAAGTAAACACTTCACCATCTTGGTAGCCATTATCTCCAGAAATACAATCCTGTGGGCTTATGATAGACTCTGCAACTGTTACTACAGCATTATCTGCATCCCAACCGCTAACTACGCCACTGGTGCCAGTAGCAGGTTGTGTATCAACTAAAGTTACATAATTAGAGCTTACTGGTTCTGCCAACTTCAAAATGGCCACATCATATTCCATGGTGACAGGATCGAAATGAGGATCAAAAGCACTGTTTGCAATTTGTACAGTCTTAGCACCGTTATTTACAACCACAACCAATTGGGTTACATCGTAGAAAGCCAAACAGCTAGCAGCGGTAAGAACGGTATACGGACCCGTTAAAACACCACTGCAGATACGTTTACCATTGTTACCCTCTACTGAGGCGAGATATGAATTTTCCTCAAAAGTGGAGACTTCACCACCTTCAATTCCACTAGCGTATGTTGTGGTAGCGTATGCTACGACTAAAAGCAATAAACTGCATGCAAATTGTTTGGCCATCGTTAGAACAGACTACTTTGGTGTGAATTTTTCAACTGCATGAGGATTGAATTTGCGCGATCTTTTATATGCTGTTCCTATTTCTGAAAGTTTACGAACGATAAGAACAAAGTGAATCGTAAGGTGTAGATGTGTAAGTAATATAAGGGTGATGTACACTCAGTTAGTTAATTTTTTATTAACCCTTAAATGCCCACAGAATTTGCAAAGATACAACCATAAAAACTGCCCTTATTTTTATATGAATTGTTCAAAAATTACGAAAACTGTAGCACTGCAAAGAGAAGACTCTTGCGCAGCGTAGAAGTACAAAATACAGTAGGTACTCCTATTTTTTTACTTTTGTGTCGCAAATTTTAATACTAAAGTTAAAAACTCACATTTGTGCAAAATTAATTGATGTGGAGATTTTGCAGGAGTATATATCGATGCTGGGAAACCTTAAGTCCTCAAAAGCTATACCCTTATGGCAAAACAATTTTTACCTACACTAACTGGTTTGAAGAAATTTCACGCATAAAACCCGTTTCAAAATATACAAATATTCAAGTTCAGTATATACAAATATTTCAACGATAGAACAAATGTTCTAACCTTTCGAAGATACGAACCGTGAGTGGCAAAAATGATATGAAGTTATATTTACCAAACATGCCCACAAAATGGGGACTGAAATTTTATGTGACTCAACAGGATTTGCTTATAAGTTTGAAATTTATTCTGGGACACCGATGCCCTCTGGCGTTTTTTGATTTTTCTCGTTGCAAAATTCAAGACATAGCTAAGCTTTAAAATAAATATAAATACAAGGTGCCACAATAACAGGGTTCTTTAAAATTAATTTATGAAAAAACTTTATTTTTAGGTTGATTCACTGTAATTGAGCAAAAGTTCTAACCTAATAATATGCTTTAAATATCACGCTTTTGGGTAGAGGAGCGAAATGCTTAGAGAATACCCAGTGTATAATCCAAGGTACAACCAGTTTTTTTTTACAAATAACTCATAAAGAATGAATGAAGCACACAATTTTACATATCATATATTTTTCTATTAGAATTGGCGAGTTAGGCATTGAAGGGTTAAGCACAACAAAGAGATTGCACGCAGTTATTATGCGAACCTACTGGGGAAAGGGGGAATCGGTTTTTAGCTATTGATGATTGCTAGACAAAAAAGATTGTTTCATGAAATTAAAAACTTTTTTCAGCTGTGCAAATAGAACCTTAGGCAATTGAAAAACTTTCCATTAACCAAGTTACTTAAATATCTACGTATTATGGTCCATTGCAAAAATAAGACTCATAACTTTTATTTATTTAATTTAAATATTGATTTTTTTTATAAAACAAATATCGTGGATCTTGCTTCAAACATTGGCAAAGTCTAGAAGAAAAGAAGTCTGATGAGGAGATGTGGTGATCTCCGAAATTTTTGCTTTTTCATAATATTTTCTACCAAAAAAACTTTCCTTGAGCTCTATTAAATTCAAATTTCCAATATATTAAGCCGAAAATAATATAAAAAACGATTAGGTATCCAAAAAGGTTGTTCCAAATTTTTAAACAGAATTTAAAAATGTAGGAATGTGCAGTTTTATAGACCATTCAATTGTGTTGTAATAAACTGCACTATGATAATTTATTTACTGACATTCTTCCAAAATTTCTTCAATATGTGTATAACGGAAAAAACCGCACAACGCCGCAATTTCAATTATTCGTAGATATGCCAATTTCGCTAAGATGCTTGTTTCCTAATTAGACAAATTAAGGCACTACTGATTCTTCGACGACAATGGCTTTAGGTTCCAAGAAATAAAAAGAATCAGAGGAGTGTGATCAATATTACAGGTGCCGGTCACAGACCGGTCGCAAATTAATACACTTGGTTACAAGGTTCTTGTAGTAGAACTATGACGAACTTCTGTTCGTCGGATAATTTGCACACCATTGCCGATGCGCCCCCTTTTCGACTATACCCACTTTTTCCCTTGGCGTTACCCTTTATCCCTGTCATTTTTGGTAACTGCGAAGTGGAGTCTCTCTGATGCCCAATGCCATCTGGCAGTTGCACACTCTTCGAGCCCAAAGCATCAATCTGCACACTTGCAGCGCAGTGGTTCGGCAGGGATTGACTAGTGAGTCCCAAAGCGGAGTCTCTAGATGCACCTACTTTACACACAGAGTTGGCCTCCCTGCAGCATCTTCCACTTATGTGATAGGTTTTTATCAGCTACCAGCTGGCACAATGGCTTTCCAGAATCCCTCTTGGTTCCTATTTTTACACAAGCTTCGGCGCAGTCGGTTGGTTTGAGGCTCTCTAGCATACAGCATAAGTTTTCAGTGACGGAGCCTGTAGATTATTCTATCCTTGGTCGCGACTAACCTAGTCATTGTGCTATAGTGAAACGCAGGCTTTGATCGTTCAAGCTTAAAACTTTACAGTATTGCCAAGTATTTTGGAGTATTATCGATAGTAAGCTGCTCTGGCGATTGATGTATTTAATTTTTTTAACAATAAACTGATTGCTTAATTACAAAAAAAAAACATTTTTTATCTGAATTGGATAACAGTACGGTAAGACTATTGGTGGTAGGTTCTCTGGTATGTGTGCAAGTCCAGAGAACGTATATTCAGAGAACGTATATTAAATAATTATATACGTTCTCTGGGGAAAACTCACAAGACAAATTATTTTATGTCTCTCTTTAAAAATGCCTCTGCCTTTGCTATTTTGCAGCTTTCGTTTTGCGGTTGGTGCTAATCTTTACTATATCTTAACCTAGTATACAAAATGGTTATCTGAACAATTGTGTGATTTATTGTTTATTCCATTTATTATTATTATTATTACTGTTTAACGGTGATATGAATATCAAAGCTAAATGCTTGTATGAGCATTGGCTGCCGGGGCCATCAGCTCACATTCCATTTAAATTACACAAATATATCTCATGGTACTCCGAGGTCCATCACCAGCGAACAAATGGAAAGTTGAATTTAAATTTAATTAAATTTCGTACATTCCTTTATTTTAATCCAAGAAGCATACAACTGATCGTAATATATAGCTAATCCTTATATATATATATATACGTAGATATTAGGGATAGTAATTTTTTCGATTTTTACGAGAACGAGATATTTAGGATCTCTGTGCTACAATTCCAGGAACTCGAAAAAATTATCCAATATTGTTTAAAAAGTCAACAGAAAACTAAAAACAAAATAAGTGCGACTCATTGATTTGAAGTTACAATTCCGATTCCTTATTTAATTTCAAGTTAAACCAGCTAAGCGCGGGCGCTCAAGCCTTCAAACATTTTGAGAAGGCAAATGGAGAAAGCCTAATTCAGCAAATTTTTCATCTATGGATATTCGATTGGACATGCTCAGGACAAAATATAAAATAAATATTTCTATTAAATAAAAAAAATTGCTTTTCCAATTATCACCATATCTAGATATTACACTTTTATTTTGCGATCATTTTTATAATTAAGTAAATGTTTTATTTATGCATGCCTGCTGATTGGAATTTAAGTGTACTCTGCCCAATCCACAAAAAGAGCAATGCTGCAATATGCGCCAACTATCGCGGGATCAGTCTTCTTAGCATAGCATATAAGGTTCTGTCGAGAGTATTGTATTGAACGACTGAAGCCCACCGTGAACGAACTGATTGGACCTTATCAGTGTGGCTTTAGACCTGGCAAATCTACCATCGATCAAATATTCACGATACGCCAAATCTTGGAAAAGACCCGAGAAAGAAGAATAGGCACACACCATCTCTTTGTCGACTTCAAATCCGCTTTCGATAGCACAAGAAGAAGTTGCCTATTTGCCGCAATGTCTGAATTTGGTATCCCAACAAAACTAATACGGCTATGTAAAATGACGTTGAGCAACACCACCAGCTACGTCAGAATCGGGGAGGACCTCTCCGAGCCGTTTGAAACCAAACGAGGTTTCAGACAAGGTGACTCTCTTTCGTGCGACTTCTTTAACCTTATATTAGAAAAGATAATTCGAGCTGCAGAGTTGAACCGCTCAGGCACTTTATTTTATAAGAGCATGCAACTTCTGGCATATGCTGATGATATCGATATCATCGGCCTCGACAACCGCACCGTTACTTCTGCCTTTTCTAAACTGGATAAAGAAGCGAAACGTATGGGTGTAGAAGTGAATGAGGGCAAAACAAAGTACCTCTTGTCATCAAATAAACAGTCAGCGTGCTCGTGTCTCGGCTCCCGCATCACTGTTGACAATTACAATTTCGACAAAGTGGAGGACTTTGTTTATCTAGGAACCAGCATTAACACCTACAATAATGTCAGCCTGGAAATCCAACGTAGAATCTCTCTTGCCAACAAGCGCTACTTTGGGCTGAGTAGGCAATTGCGCAGTAAAGCCCTCTCTCGATGAACCAAAACCACACTCTACAAGTCTCTCATCATGCCCGTGCTATTGTATGGCGCTGAAGCATGGGCACTGTCTGCTTTGGATGAGATGGCCCTTGGAGTGTTCGAGAGAAAGATTCTCCGAAAGATTTTTGGACCTTTACGGCTTTGCGACGGCGAATACCGCAGACGATGGAACGATGAGCTGTATGAGCTTTACCGCGACATAGACATAGTCCAGCGAATTAAAATACAGCGGCTTCGTTGGCTAAGACATGTTGTGCGAATGGACGAAAATGCTCCAGCCCTGAAAGTATTCAACGCGGTATCAGCTGGTGGTAGTAGAGGAAGAGGACGGCCTCCTCTGCGTTGGAAAGACCAAGTGGAAAAGGACTTGACGTCACTTGGTATTTCCAATTGGCGCCAGTTAGCAGGAAGAAGGAGTGACTGGCGCACTTTGCTAAACTCGGCCAAAATCTCGTAAGAGGTTATAGTGAAAATTAAGTAAGTAAGTAAGTAAGTAAATGTTTATTAATAAATCAAATTAATTTCTAGGTATATATGGACATTTTTTAATTATGACTAGTTTTATTTGTTAATATTTATAAATATGTACTAATGCTAACTACTAAATGCATTAATTTTTTTCCTGAAGTAATTATGTAAGATGAACTAATTTCATGTCTATGCTTTACAAAAATAAATACGTACTTCCAAATTAATATTTTCATTAAATAATATTTTACAATCTAAATACGTCTTATGGTTTTCCAAAAATGTTTATCAAAATATCGGGCTTTTGAGTAAGGAAGCGAAATCCTTAGAGAATACGAAGCGTTATAATATAAAATTAAAAAGAGTTCTGCTAAAAACTCAAAGAGATAACACTACTAAGCACAAAATTTTACATAACAAATATTTTTTAAATTTAAATTAGCGAGTTAGGCATTTTAGGGTTAAGTTCAACTTGGAGCTTAAAAGTAGTTATAAGCAGTATGCTAACCAACTAGAGAAAATCTAGACAGCAAATATTGCTTAATGAGTTTAAAAAAAAATTTCAGCTGTGCTAATAAAACTTTAGACAATTGCACAACTTTCCACTATCTACTTAAATATTTACTTATCATGGTCCATTGCAAAAATAAGACTCCTAATTTTATGCTATTGACCTTTCTTTACATAATTTTTTTTTATAAAACAAAACTCGTGGAATTGGGTTCAAACAATGGTAAAGTCTAGAACGCAAAAAATCTGGTGAGGAGATGTTGTAATAATAACTAAACACTTTCCTCGAGCCCAATGAGATTCAAGTTTCTAAAATATAAAGCCAAAAAAAGTACAATGCTAGTTCCACTTAGTTCCGCTGGTGGAATAATGTAATTTTGAATATAAACCAACAAAGTGATCAGGTTTTTTTTACTCCCAGTACCTACTAAACTGCAGTGGCTCACAGCCAAAGTGATGCAACCGTATAAGAAATACTAAAGCAAGTATTACCTGAAAACTAAATACATCTTCCAAAAAATGTAAATACCACTTAACAGCGGCTGATGTACACATTTAATTTATGCTTTAAAAAATTCAGATTGCATAGGTATTTTATTTAATAAACAACAAAAACAAACTTCAGTATTAAATTGCACCTCACAGCGAAAATGATGCAGTAACAAAAAAAAAAAAAAAAAAAGAATGCATCGCAATTTTTTTAACGACACAAGTAAAATTTTAGGTCGATTAATACTTTGTGGGATACCCCTTACTATCTATAACTGCTTTCATACGTTTTGGCATAGATTTCTCCAATTTTTTTCTATAACTAGGAGCAAGTTTATTCCATTCTGCTTGCAAGGCGGTTTTCAAGTCGGTTTTATTTCGAATCTCGTATTTTCGAATCTCTCGTTCCAAAACTGACTACAGCTTCTCGATTACATTTAAATCTAGAGACTGTGCTGGTGTTTTTACTATGTGCGTACCGAAAGTTGTCGGAAATTATTAATTTCGCGGCACTTTGTAGCAAATTTCGTTTCAAAATATCCAGATACACACTCTTGTCCATAGTGCAATCGATGAATTTCAAATTTTCGACTCCAGAAGACATGCATCCTCCCACCATTACATGCCCTCCATCGTGTTTTACGGTGCTACGTGGATTTTGCGGTTGTTGCTCAGCATTGCCATTTCTTCAAACATAGCTCTTTCCATCCGATCTAAACAGGTAAAATTTACACTCATCTGCAAAAATGACGGTATTCCAGAAGCTTTCGCTCTTATGGTATTCCACAAACTTTCACTTAATGGGGATTTTCGCGAATTTATAACAGTATTTACTTTGTATTCGAAAATTGACGCCAAGCTGTCGCCGCTAACGGTAAACATTTGTGCATCATTTCGGCTGTGAGCCTGCATTTCGGTATACGAACATGTTTTTACTTTACGTTTGTAAAAAAGAAATAATTTTAGCTTTTTTTATTTGACTAGATTTAACATATACTCGTATGCACCAAATTAATAAATTAGTTACAATTTTCTATTTCGCAATTAAACATGATTTTTTACTAAGCACTTTTTCATTTCGTTGCTGCATCATTTTGGCTGTGAGCCATTTCACATATTCCTAAATAAAATCACTATGTCATTCCAATTCCACTCCACTGACATTGGAGTTTGTATTTCGGAGTTCATGATTAAATTTTCCACCGCCAAGTTTGTATACGTGAGTAATTTTTTGAATTTCTTTGTTATAAAATTTTTTAAATTGATTTCTCCGATATCAATGCGATATATTGGCATATCGATATCTCCTATGAAATTAATTATGTGAATTCATGTCATCGTTACTTTGAACATTCCTAGAATAAATTTAACATTCGTTGATTGATATTTATTTAACCAAATTATTTTGGTATTTATTATCTTTATTTATTTTTCGCCAAGCACTGAATAAATAAAACTTTCTGAATAATAGCTTTACTACGGCAAACACGCTTTTGGCAACTGTTCAGGCAACGTATGCGTGTCGATAAGGCTAGACATTTTATTTAAAATTTTCAGTAAAATGCAGTAAGCGCACAACTTGTTCATGTAGCACTTTTATTCACATCCCGATTTCTAAATAGAATTAAATAATAATTGAAAGCACTTCCTGCAACCCAACTGAATTCGCCACTTCGACTACAGTGGCTCTAAGGTCCCTAGAAATAAAATTAATCAGAGGAGTGTGGTTAATATTTAATACCATCTACCAGAAAAGCGGTGCAGGTCATGATCCACAGCCGGTTTTAAATTGATCCACTTGGATACGAGGCTCCTGTAGTAGGCCGACGACGAACTTCCGTTCGTCGGTTTTGAACAGATTGTTGGGCGATACCCGCTTTTTGCTTCGTCGTAGCTCTTTATCCATGGCATCTCTGGTAACTACAGCGTGATAGGGCGACTAGCAAACAATTTTCGCATGTAGCCGCGAAGTGGAATCTCTCTGACGCCCAATGGCATAGGCTGTTGCACTGCAACTGAGAATTGGCTGGTCATGGCTTTTTGGCAGCTACTAGCTGGCACAATGACTTTGCTACTACTTCGCCGCAAGTCCAGGGCGGAATCCGTCTCGGTTCGTGCTTTTACAACCTGTTCCGGCGCAGTCGGTTTCTTTAAGGCTCTGTCGCATGCAGCATACGATTAAGGTGACCAAACATATATGTATAATATTTTGCTTTGATTAACCTAGTCATTGAGCCCTCGTCCCTCGTGAGCCGTAGGCTTTGAGGAAATTAACCCCAGCTAACGCTGGTCCGAGGAAAGTTACCTTCCTTAATTTTTGTATTCGGCTTTCGATGGCGCAACAGCCATAGCAGTAGAGAACCAATGGTATATGAAGTAATTCCTCCTCTCAGTCGCCTTCCACGTGCCCAGTCCCTCCGTTGGAGAGGACTGCCCAAATGCTGCAGTGGCTGCCAAACTAACCTTTGCCGTGTATGAAAAGTCTGTGAATGATAGTTAAAGAGCGTCATCTAACTCGTTTGGTAGTGTGTGTCGACGAATACCCTAATTTGCCGTCGGTAAATTTCCAAACAAGTAAAAAATCTTAAAACAAACCCCAAATTAAAAAAAATCCACCGTGCTGTGAGTAGTATTTGAACTCGAGCAAAATGAATACATATGTACCAAATATTGTCGCACCTTCTAAGGCAACCGCCGCACCACAGACTACAATTGTTCTCGTTTAATCGTTACTTTATTGAGTTTCCTGTGAATAATTTTTTACCGAGAGACCGTATGTGTTCGCTTTGACCAGGAGAGGGTTTATGGCTATAGTTTGAGGAGGGTTGCCACATGTTTGAAAAAAAAAACGAATTTAAATTAATTATATGCATGTTATGTGAAATACCAAAACGTTTCATCTCGGCCAAAAGGAGGTTTATAGCAGTATTTTGAACAGAATTGTCAAATTTTTGAGTAGTCGAATTTAATTAAACTATACAAAATGTATATGAACCAATTATTTATTAATTTATGAGCTCAAACGGATCGCATCAGCGAGCGGAATGTGCATAGCTATATTTTGAAAAGTCGAATTTAATTAAATCATACACAAGATATATGAAATATTAAAATATGTATGTCAAACGGTTCGCCTCGGCGAGAGTACCTTTATTAGCTATATGTATTTCAGAAATAGTTTTAAAAATTTTACTATGTACATAATTGTGGTGCTTTCATCTGTTGTAACTATGTGGTCGCGCTACGGGCAACTGATGGCTCATACGTCTATGGTGGTGCTTTAATCAGTTCAACTACCGTTGTCACCGCTGGATGGTGTGTGGCCAATCACGAGGTTTCTAAACTAGTTGTTACCAATGGTGATAAGTGTCAAAATTTCAAAGAGTAAACTCTACCCGAAATACGATCCTATCACTAATGGAAACGATTTGGGCGTCTTGAAGTTGGTGGAACCACTGAGCGGTGGTACCATCAAAATGGCAAGCAAACAACCAAAAACGGGAGCCAGTGGCATAGTCAGCGCATGGAATACAAAGAAAAAATTGTTTGATCTTACCAAATCGTTCATCACTACCAAGGATTGATTATCTGGAAAGTACAGTTATACCACTGATGATGAGTTGGGCGCTGTAGTGTGCGGTCTTGGCAAAGCTTGTGGTGGTCTAGCTGGTGATCCTTACGTAGTTAGCAATAAATTGGTTGGCGTTACATCATCAGGTTATAGTTGTTCGAACAATAATAATCCAACTGTTTACACCGACATTGCAGCATCTAAGTCATGGGTCGATAGTATCACCAAGAGTTGGTAAAATTTCAATCAAATTAAAATTAAAATAAATTGCAATGTAAAAAATTAAATAAAAAATGTTTATTTAAAAATTTGGGCTCTTTCAAAGAAACACAGTTACATTCAACAATAGCTTCTTTTTAAGTGTAGTTAGACTAATGAAATGACACAACCGTTCGGCATAACGTATTTTATTCGACTAGTAAAAAAAAATTAGCGTAGCAAGTGGTAGAGGTCAATCCGGCAGAGACCACTAACTTTATTTATTTCCACCTTCCTCAACGCGAGAATTGCGATTGACGTCTTTGGGTGTCGCTTCAAAGACTTAGGCTAGGAGCAGAAGTATTTTCATTCTCTGAACGATGAGCACAGATTGATGATCCGCGATGCCCTTGGAAGGGGCAATACCTGAGAATTACCAAAGAGGAGCAGGCGCTCGGGGACCTGGTTTAAACAGAAAGCTGAACACATCAGAGACAAGTGTGACCTCTAACTGTCTCTGGTTGAGTCAGTTAACTTTCGTTGGACGTCATCCGAGGTTACTTTCCACGAAGTCTGCAGCTTACTATTGAGCAAATTTTGGCAATATTTTCAGTTCTGTACCTTGTCATGGTCATTGTTCCGAGGTTTTCCGAATAAAGACGGCGTGAGTATTCCACTAAAAGTTTATGCGGAAATTCCAAGTAAAAGCCGCACTTTTACAAATTTACTTTAATTAATTATCGGTGTTTATCGGAAAATAGCCAATGACATTTTCCATTAACTCGGCAAAATTGTCTACAGATTTTATGCGAACAAAAGTATAATACTAGTATATTCGAGTATAAAAATAAATAAAAAGTCAAGTTGTCATTCAATTCTGCGCGTCTAATACTGCTCAACCCAAAATTGCAAAAGTACATACTTAGGAGTGTAGCCTCGGATAGGACAATAATAACAGAAATGCTGACTACCTACAGGCAGCCAATCAAATTTATGAAATACATGGGCAGACACATCATCAGAAAAACTGCAGAATAATTTAATACATACTTTTCTATGTCGATATACATAAACATACGATTTAGCATTCCTTTTTCTAAAAATTCTTTTTTAAAGCTGAAAACTCTTATTTTTTACCAAATAAAATTCCGATTCTAATTAATTTTAATGCCGCTCGCTAACGAATAACACGTGATACTTTTCTGTTTTTTTTTGTGACACTGCTAAAAAGAGAAAAACATACTCCTTAAGGGCATTGCCATTGGTGCTTGCCAAAAACACCTGCGCGTTTGTTTGGTTATACAGACTGTGCGTTTGCAAATGGTAAATTAAATTAAAATGTTCCAAGAAGTAAAATGTTAGCTATATGCTCGTACTCTATTATATTATATATCTGGCAAACCAAATATTATACGTTCCCAAATTCCATGGATATTATTTGATGCGCTACTTCTTTTTGTTAGTCGATTAAAGTGCGTTATGCCGAACGGTTGTCTTATTTCATTAGTCTGACCACACTTTAAAATAAGCTATTTTTAAATATGACTGTGTTTTTTTGAAAGAGCCCCAATTCTGGTGCTATGACCTCCTTGTTCTAGATTTTTTTTGTGTTCTTGCTATGATATCTACTACAAATTTTTAAATAAACATTTTTTATTTAGTTTTTTTACATTGCATTTTATTTTAATTTCAATTTGATTGAAATTTTACCAACTCTTGGTGATACTATCGAGCCATGACTTAGATGCTGCAATGTCGGTGTAAACAGTTGGATTATTATTGTTCGAACAACCATAACCTGATGATGTAACGCCAACCAATTCATTGCTAACTACGTAAGGATCACCAGCTAGACCACCACAAGCTTTGCCAAGACCGCACACTACAGCGCCCAACTCATCATCAGTGGTATAACTGTACTTTCCAGATAAGCAATCCGTGGTAGTGATGAACGATTTGGTAAGATCAAACAATTTTTTCTTTGTATTCCATGCGCTGACTATACCACTGGCTCCCGTTTTTGGTTGTTTGCTTGCCAATTTGATGGTACCACCGCTCAGTGGTTCCGCCAACTTCAAGACGCCCAAATCGTTTCCATTAGTGATGGGATCGTATTTCGGGTAGAGTTGGCTCTTTGAAATTTTGACAGTCTTATCACCATTGGTAACAACTAGTTTAGAAACATCGTAATTGGCCACACACCATCCAGCGGTGACAACGGTAGTTGAACTGATTAAAGCACCACCACAGACGTATGAGCCATCAGTTGCCCGTAGCGCGACCACATAGTTACGCTTCGATGTAGTGGTAGATGTACCACTTTCAACATCCAAAGCAAATGCGCCTGTAGCTGCGATTAACAGCAAGAAACTACAAACAAATTGTTTGGCCATCTTAAATTGTCGTATGATAAGTTTAGACTGCAACTTTCAACTGTGTTATGCTTGAATTTCCGGCGTTCTTTTATACTCTGCTAACGAACTATGGAAGAATTTTTGAAAACCAAAAAACCAACAAATAAGCAAACAATAAGTAGCCCAATAATAAATATGTGCATAAAAATTAAACGGGCAAATGACAATTGTTAGAGCTATGAGAGTGTTGTGTGCTCAACTGTTTCATTATGTGAAGCTTATGTAAATATGTAAATATAGGTGAGAAAAAGTGACTTTTTATAAAACTTAGTAAATACATAAAAAATGTTCACGCAGAGGGCAAGAGAAAATTTAGCTGATTTCGCTATGATTTTTTTCAAAATAATAAGTCCTTCTTATTATGACCGTACATGTCTTTAAACAAAGATGGACACTTTTCAAGGTAATTAGGAAGGCGACCCGTAGATTTAAGATAAAAACCTATTCAATAAAACGCAGTAGATAACATATAAAACCGAGTTAAAACCTCTCAATATAATTATGAAGATGGCCCATAGAATTAGCATGCAACTTTTTTTAATATCTAGTATTACCTGAAAAACTAAGATTAAAGCCTCTTCAATATAATTAAAAAGGGAATATTGGTTTTCATTAGAATCTCGTCTTAATTGTAATAAGCCGATGATCTGAGCAATTTTAAATTATTGCCATCTCAACTCTTTTAAGTAGATTATTTTCTGAAAATAAATATCACTTTGTTTTTTAAACTGTTTTTCATTTAATTTTACAAATTTAACCTTCAACTATAAAAGTTTTAAGTACTTACATATATATTATTATTACCATAACAAGTTTTACATATTTGCCTATAGTTTTCATAATTCATATTCTCATATATCTTATAATTATAATTTCAATTTTTATAATTCTTACTAATATTTCTAAAGCATGTGATTTCCAATAATTTTTGGTCCATACGACTATAAACCTATATTGCACAACTGGCAGCTTTAGTATAAATATAACGAGAGAAAAAGCAGCATCACAATCGAGTAAAAATATTTATTTTAAAAAGCAATCATAACTTTAAACATTGAAAGCTTATGGAACAATCAATGAGTAAAGCAAAAATTTCCATACTGAAAATACAAAATTCCAAAGAATAGTATTCGTAATATTAAACTAAATGTATATAATTTGAATTAAAAAAGGCTCTTTGAGGAATAAAAAGTTTTTTTTATAAATAAATTCAATAAGATTGTAGTAAAAATATGAGTAAAGACTAAATTATTTTAAATTAGTTATTTTTAACAATTGCATATTTTTGGACAAAGTTCTATAAAACTGAGCAAAGAAGAAGGTATCTCCTTGTTTTTAGCCGTTTTCCTTTTCAATAAATGTGAGAATAATATCAAGATAAAGTTAAGAAGTTTTTCTAGCGACAATTTCTTCAATCTGATCCCTCTCGCTCTCCGTGGCCACCAAGCTTTTTTAGACGCCGATCCCGTCTAAAAAGTTCTAACAAACCAACAATCCAGTGTATAATAAATATCTAGTAAATTGGAGCAAGCGTACGCCCGGTTTTCATGATGGAACCAGCAAACTTTTTCGCAATTTCGATTTGAGGCTAATGTAAAGCTGAAAAATTATCGACGTGTTGATATTTCGTGACTCAATGAAAATTTAACCCAAATAAAATTCTTAAAATAAATATTATACAAGGTTAAATAATAACTGAATAATCATAAAGCCACGGCAGGTTATATGTGATTTAGGGCCGAATTTCCCCTTAATTTTCAGCGTTCATAAAATAATAAAATGTAGAGTTTTTTGGTCATATTGTGCTCGGCGATTTTTATTGATTGCCGATACTCGAGTAAAATGTGTTGTATTCGAAGTAGAGCTTAAAAGCGAGATTCCAGACTAATAGGCAATGGATGATTAACATATGCAGACCAGCTACCGATGCGATCACAAAACACCAGGTTAATTTATATGTACATACATATCTGCTATGTACGTGACACCATGGCGTATAAGGGATTTTACTATTTCAATTCTGAGACTATACCTGTGCTGCGCAAGCAGATATATGTTTTTTGATCGTTTTTTAAGAAGAATACTGTGAAATCAGCTCTGCCAAAATCGTTATGAAAATGTATTAAATTTCCGGTTGAGGTAATTTTGTTTAAAGCATGAATTGTATAAATCCCAAAGCGTCATTCGTCGTTCTCTACTGACATTTGGAAAGAATTGTAACGAAAAAACTCCTATTTTTATTTGTAGAACTTGTGAGAAAATATTTCTGAATTATAGCAAAAGATCAGGAGCATCGTGGCCTAATGCTGTGAAACACCAGGCTCTTACATAATCATTCTAAGCGCAGAGCAGCTGAAACAATTTGTTTAAACAAGAATATGTTTCATAACCTCCTAAATAACATGCTTTGATCATTTTGCCAAATATGTATATAGTATTTGATAAACAGTTTTTTTGTTTTTTATTAAATTTGTATTTTTAACTCCTGTAACATCGAATCTATAGGAAATACAAAAACTGTATACAATTTATTTATAAGGTTAAAGTTTCGCAGACACCAATGGGCACTACACAAATGAACAGCAGTTCGCAGATTTACTATAGCAAAAATTTACAATGGAAATGTCTTTCATTATATTTTAAACACATATTATATATTAAATATAATTTAAATGAATAGACAATTTAACGTTTTGTAGAGCTCTGAAAAATCTTTATTCATTCTGAATAAATAAAACTATTGCAAATATTTGGGAACGTGTCTGACAGCTGTTCAAGCAACGTCTGCATTAGAGTAATGTCAATAAGTCTAAAAATTTAATGATTCTTCGACTACGGTGACTCTAGGTCCCTAGAAATAAAGGAAGCAGAGGAGTGTGATTAAAATTACCATCTAAATGGTTTCAAGATTTCTGTAGTGGGCCGATGACGAACTTCCGTACGTCGACTAATCTGCATACCATGGCTGATGCCCGCCTAACGTGATGCCAAGTAGCTTGAAATGCCCTAATGACGCTCATTGCTTCTTGTGAAGAGATTGTTGGGCGATACCAACATTTTGCCTCGTCGTGACTCTTTATCTCTGGCATCTCTGGTCTGGTCGCTTTACCAAAGATGTTTGCTTGTAGCTGTGAAGTGGAATCTCTCTGATGCTCAATCAAATCAGGCTGTTGCTTTCGATCTCATAGTTTCGGACTGCGCACTTGCATAGCTGTTGTCCGGCAGATATTGATTGGAAGGCCCAAAGCGGAGTCTCTAGATGTGCCTACTCCCAATTAAGAGTTGGCCACGCCGCATCATCTTCGACTTATGGCATGACTTATTTGAATTTTGCCTCGGTTCTTGTTTTTACGTCCACTTCGGCGCAGTCGGCCTTGCTTTGAGGCTCTATGGCAAACAGCTCAAGTTTGAGGTGACTGAACATGTAGAATATTTTTCCCTTAGTTTTGATCAACCTAATCATTGAGCCATTAAATGAAGCTTTGTGCTCTTCACCCACTGAATCTGTTATATGATATTTTTGATTAAATATTTTTAAGTTATATTTGTAACCAAAAGCCTCAAAAACTTCGAGAAAGAAATTAAGAAAGCTATTGAGCTCAGCCAAAAGTCCCAATAAAATTAATTTTAGTTTAATTTATTAATTATAAAGTAATTATATAATGTAAAAAATATACATTTTTATCTGAATTAGATGCAGTATGGTAAGCCTATTAATGGTTTTTAGGTAATCATTTGGTGGAAGTACTGGTAGTTACACAGGTAATCATTTGGCACGAGAACTCAAAGAGTTTGCTAGCTATATATAGTATGTCATTCTTAAAAGTGAGAAGAGTGCAGACGCTCGATAACAGCAACGAGAAGAATAGAATAGCTCTACTAAAGGATACGAGTTTTACTATAGTATTAAAAGAAGACAAAAATCCACACGTATAAAAGAGTAAATTCTGAGAATAACGATCTACCAGGGTAAAAATGTTATGGAATAGCAACACAGGCACATGTAGATGATAAAAAACAAAAGCACACGCTATTTAAAGAGCATTGCATACTTGTGGGCGCAACAATTGGTGATCAGCAAGCGATCATGTGAATATACATATGAAGGTGTATGTGTGCTCGTCCAAATAAAAAAATGTATTTTGTTAGAAAATAACAACATACTCACTTCCCATAGATACATTTGTATACATTTTTTATACGGGAAAAAATCACAATAACAATTATTTTATGTTTTTCTTTAAAAATGTCTTTGCCTTTTGCTTTGTTTTAGTTTTTGAAGACGGTCGCTACCTCTTTTAAAAGGATATTAAATTTTACACTATGAGTGTCAGGCTGTTTTCGACAAGGTGCATACCTATATTTTGGAGAGGGCTGCCACCTGTTATATGTAATAGAAATTGAAAATCGCTTTTTCTTTACATATGCAAATGGCAATTAATATATATGTACATAAATATTGGCAGGACAACGACAACGCTTTGTTGTTGAAAACATTGAGAAATAGTCAATCTATGTCGATACAAACGTATGGAAAACTTTCAGCACCTTTACAAAGTTTATCCACTAAAAAGAGTGAATAAAAATTAAAAACTTTCAAAAAAGCTCGAAAATGTCCTAATTGTTTTTATTTTGGCATTAGTAACTCAAAAAGTACTTTTCCGCTTTACACACAACATATGTATTTCAGCGTAAAGAGACTGCATGTACCTGTTTTTTTTTTTTTGGCCAGAACTGCAAAGGTACCTTGAAAACATGATTCAAAAACGTTTCACTGGAAAAATAAATGAAACTCATTTTCGTGTTCAGCGATCAAAAATTAGTTTACAAACCAATTTTTCAACGAGGTACGACCCATTTATCAAATATTTGAAAACTAGTGTAATTTGATCTGCAAATAAACAACAATGGGTAAGTTATATGCTATTTAACAAATGACTATTGAGGAATTTGACAAAGAAAATTTGTGTATTTTAATATTGCGCATTTGGTATTTGTTATGTCTGCAAATATTTGTCAGCCAATTTCGTGGAATTATATTTTATTTGAAGAACTGTACGAAAACAATCTGGCTAGTATGGTATAATTACACTGTCGAACAAATTCAGGTTAGCAAATGTTAGGTCGATTCTGAGAATGAGGGATAATACAAAACTTGCGTTTTCCAGCTTAATATTAATTTACTTCTCATTTCTTATGTACCAATTTTTTCAGTGTTGGTTTTGAAGAAACACTGAAAAAGAAATTATAAAAATATGGAAAAAAATATAATTTCGAAATGTTCGTTATGAAAAGTTTTAAGTAAAAACATTAAATAAATTAAATTAATGATTTGGCCAGTTGCCGTTTAGCAGGCGGCTGTGGATCAACATCACTGCTCTCTCTAATATCTTGGTCGTCGTCATCATCATCAGAAAGGACGATAATTTCGTATAATTATACGAATGTGATATGATGCTGGTGACAGTCGTCGCCTGCTTTTTTTAATTTAATTCATTTATATGTAAGTCTGATGACTTAAGAGAAAAATTATATTTACAATCTATTACAAAATTTATATATTGACTCTCCTTTTTATTTGAGCTATAACCGCATCGATTTCAACATAGCACGCTAGTCGCTCCTCTGCTTTGCTATCTGTCTCCAGCTAGACACCCCAAGTGTAGCCAAGCCCTTCTCCACTTCATCTTTCGATGAGGCCTTCCTCAATTCTTTTTCTTCCATACGTTCAACATGACCTTGCCAGCGTAACCGCTGAATCTTAGTTCACTGAACTATATCTTTGTTGCGTTAAAGCTCATACATCTCTTGGCTCCATCGTTTTTGGTATTCGCCGTCGTAAAGACGTAAAGGTTCAAAAATATTTCGGATAATCCTTCTCTCAAACACTGCAAGCACTGCCAAATATGTTTCGTAAGCATTTCGTCGAAAAGATTCCAGACTTGCTATTTAGTTTCTACTTATGTGAAATGTTGTATTTACACTCCCTAATTCATGAGATATTAAATAGCTATATCCTAAAATAATTACATACACTCAGATATTGAATAAAAAACTTGTATTGCATTTTTATTTCAATGTTTAATAATAAGTTTTGTATTGAATTGTAAAGTACAATCTAAATGTCGTTCTACAACTATTCAATACAATTGTTATTTAGCGAATATTCCGCAGCTACCAAGTTATGAACATATTTTAGCGTCAGGACTGAATATTTTGGCATTGCTTTATTTTGTTTTAACATCGAAAATTAAATTATTGTTCGTCAACCCATTTCTTCAATGCTGCAATATTGCTGAAAATAGCTGGATACCTCCTGTTGTTACACGCCGCACCCCAAGATAATAAACCAACCAATTCATTGTTTACAACATAAGGATTTCCTGAGAAACCATTGCATCCATTGCCCAAACCACAGACCATTGAAGAATACACTAAAGAATCGTCGTAACCATATTTCGGATTAGAAGCGCAATCTTTGCTGGTAATGAAAGTTTTGGTAATATCAATAAGTTCATTCCTATAGTTCCAACCGGTGACTACACCAACGGCTCCCGTTTCTGGTTCTGCGCTAGCCAAATTGATGGTAGCAGCGCTAACTGGCTTAGTCAACTTCAAGACGGCCACATCATTTTCCGTAGTAAAGAAACCGTAATCAGGGTGGTCAATTATGCGATCAACTTCTACGACTTCGTCACCATTATTTACGCTGATGGTCAAATCTTTAGCTGAATAAAACACCAAACACGAAGATGTAGTGAGAACGGTATTGTTCTTAATTAAAGCACCACCGCAAACTTGTTTGCTTTTGCCCAACTGCACTCCAACTAAGTATGGATGTTCCTCAATGGTGGTGGGTACACCATCGATGATGTCGTTTTCGATTCCACCCATAATCTCACCAGCACCAAGTGTACCTGTTGCTGCGATCAACAACAAGAAACTGCAAATGTATTGATAGGCCATTTTAAATTGTCGTATTGTAAGCTTGATGCGAAGTTTTCAACTGTGTTCTGCCTAAGTTTACACAACCTTTTATACTCTGCTAATAACAATGTGAAGATTATCTGTGATTTGGCAAAAAATTTTTTTTAAAGATAAAGTAAATACATGTATTTGATTTGCTTATGATTTAAGTGGTTAATTTTGCTTTGCTCTTTGTATATCCAAGTACATTTATGTGATAACTTATTTTGATCGTTTTTTTAGAAACTTCAAAAATTAATTCCTAGGCAAATTTAAAAGTTTTTATTTCAAAATGTCGCCGTTTTGAAAAATCTCACATTAATACTTTACGTTCAGTAAGCACTTTTGAAATTTGATTAAGCTTCGAACAATTAACCATATATTTCGTATATAAATATGTACTTTTCACCGCAATGGTTATTTATCTTATATCGACTTCTATTTGTTTTTTTTAGCAAATGTAAATTAAAGAATAAAAAAGTTGCTAGGCTTTGGGTACTTTAGAAGAAAAAGTTCCTTAGATTTCGAACAATACATTACACTAGATGAACCCAATATAATTACAAGTTTTCTGAACTCCATTGATACCAAGGGAATAATCAAAAAATATAAAAACATTTTTTTATTACGGTTGGTATTAATTATTGTATTATGTTGTAAGTGGATTGAATAGATCCAATGAGCATAAAATACGTGTTTTTTTTATTTTCCCGAGAAACTAAAATAACAAAATACCAAATGGAAATTAATATTTTGCATGCCTCAATGATGACCGAGCCATATAGTTAAAAGTACAAAAATCGAAAAAATCACATTTTTTACGCTTATAGGGTTATTTACGGACACTTCCAATTTTAAACAAAAATATGGTTTCATAAGCTTTGATTATCTCTTGTGGTAAAAAACGATAAGCATTTTGTAAATCGTTTAAAATTCTGCAAAATAAATAAACAAAGATATTGCTGTCCTAATAGCCAAACTAATACTATTATTTTTGTGGAATAATATTATAATTATGATTTACAGTGACTCAAATAATTGACCACATGTTGATCTTTTAATATTTGTAATGTTTCTCATAATCATATGTGTTCCGTTCATTTTGTATAAAACTTTAGTTCGTAATATAAGAAAAACATATAAATCGGAAATTAAATCATGGTCCAAAATTTAACAAATTTTCTTCAACAGACAAAATCTTTATACAAAAAACGTAAAAGTCCTCATAAATTAAAAAAAATATATGAAATAAGTTTTTCCAAAACCAATTTAAAAACTAGTAGACAACACGGCCTTGTAAATTTCTCAGCTAACTCTACAGTCTGCGCAAGATCACTTAAAAAATTCGCTTTTACTATAATACTGCTTAACAGTAATTCCTAAAAGTCTTGTTAGGTCGTACATTATAATTACGCTGCCTTAATTTACATTCTTGGTAAGTATTTGCAAAAACTGTATGTCATCTCAGAGATAATATTTTTTTGATAAGATATGATCAATTTATTTCATTGATCGTATTTTGGTAAAGTTTTGACTGTGCAGGAAATACAGATTATTTTTGCTTTTTATTTGTGCTGTACACAAATTTTGCCCGATAATTACATTTGAACTATCGGTAAAAGGCATGATTATGGTTTATACGCACCGTTCAAACAATAATGAAAAAAATATTAACTTTACTTTGCATTTTACGATTATCAATGACTTACAAATATATGAGTTATTTCCTGTTAAAAAAATTTCATTCAAACTTTGCTTTGCAATTTTGTAGTAACCAATAAGAAAAAATTATCGTACTCAATGCCCCAAAGGCAGTAGATTTAAAATCATATTCTAGATAAGTGTATTTTGAGGAAACTTTGACTTTTAATATATTGAGCAGGAAATACGGATTATTTTCACTGAAAACAAAATTTGCCTGAAACTTATTGAGCTCAATAAAAAAAAATGGTAAAAAGCAAAATAAAGATTTATATGCCACGTTCAACAATGACAAATTTATCACCCATTACTTTGCATTTTATCGCTAATCTAGATTGCAATTAGTTTAGGCTTAAACTTAACTAACTAACTTAATTAATTTACGTAAAAATTCAGTATCGATTACTCAATATATGACGGGTACAGTCGCAAGCCAAATAAATAAGGACATTTTTCGTTTGTTTTTAAAATATTTAAGAAAACATTAATAACACAACATTCACTCGTACATATAATAAAAGATAATTGGTCATTCTGCGTTTTGAGTTTTTGCAATTAATATTAATTTTATTAACAAAAAAAAGACATTGATAGACTTTTGGGTCACCTTTTGTGGAACTGATAATATTAATTCAACAATTTGCTCCAAACATCTGAAAAAATAGTGATTTTGAAGAAGATATTTTATTCAAAGTATGTCTTAAGTAATCAAAAATAGTATATAAGTGATACTGGGAGTTGAGAAGGAAAGAGATACGTATTACACGAAGAAAGAAAAGAGAGACCGAAATGCGTGAGTGCGAAGAGCTTGAGATGCTAGCCGACAGGAAAAGGGCCCTAAAATTGTATCAAAAGGTGAGAGCAAATTCCTGCAAGAATGTGAGAGGCGGGCTGGCTGGCGACGGAATTAAAAATCTTGTTACCAAATTGTTTTGCAAAATTTAAATTTTTGTATGGAAGTGTAAAAGATGTGCTTTTTGATTTTTCCGTCAATTAATTATGTACTTCTGGCCAGATAATTGGGTGGGAATTGCCGCACGCAAAAAATTAATTTCCATATAGTGTTTTGTTATTTTAATTTCTCGAGAAAATGCTCATGGGATCTATTCAATCCACTTTCAACATAATACAATAATTAATACCACTCTTCAAAAATTTCAGACCTTCTCTTTGCTCGATACATAGCGGTATGATTTGAATTTAATTAACGTGTGGCTAATACAACGTTCGGAAAAATGGGCGGTAGTTTCATAGTCTCAGCAGGGCATAGTTTCCGTACACACACAATATTAGTTTTTTGCTGAGCAAAACTTTATCAGACAAACGAAGCAGTACGGCCATAAAGAAAATGAAATTCAAACGAATTAAGGTATAGCCAAGGTAAATTCTTAATAGCAATGGTAATTGAGCGAATATTGTGGTTATATATTCTTATTTTTACTTTACGGTATTTTTGCATAACTACTTTTGATTCGTTTCTTTTATTTATTTTACAAGTGATGATATTTTTTCCCGATACCAAGTACGTTTAGCCGATACCTACTTATCGTACTTGGTGAAAGTATCGATGTCAAAATTACTTGATTGGTGCGTGAAAGTATCTAGTACATGTTTGTATCAGAACATCCCTAAAATTAATTTATCTATTCGCCAAATTGTGTTGCCGACGTCAAAATGATTATCTATGTAAGAACATGTTAAAATGAAAATATTTTAACAGTTGCAGCTGTCATTTTCAAAGTGTCCAAGCTATTAGGTTTTGCTAGTATAAAGTAAAGGAAATATTGTTGTTTAAAACTCTAATATAAACTTGCCAAAAAATGTAACATTTAAAATAGATATTTTTTTAAATATATTTTTTTAATGTTTAATTTTCTTAATTTTTTTTTTGCTATGGGAAGTATTATCAACCTATACTAAGTACAAACATACATACATATGTTTTTGATTAAAATATATGAGCATCGGTCATTCCGTACCATTTTCAGTCAGCATTTTGCAAAACTCTTACACACACACATACATTTCATATGTAGTAACCAACTTAAGAGCAGTAGGGATATTGATTACCATTATATTTTTTAAAAGAATACATAAATTAATATATTTATTTGCACGATTTTGTGCTATATGTTGGTAATTAATTGTATTATTTTTTATTTTGAATATCGATAGGCAAATGACGCTGGTCTAATAAAAGCTATTCGTAGACATTAACAATGTGAATGATACCGCCTTCAGCGGTTTAAATATTGACTCACTGGTATGACGCCTACCATGGTGCATATTTACATATAAGCCGATGTGTGAATCACTGCAAATTTATATTTATTTGTTTCAGTTCGGGTAGGTAATGTTAGGTTATTGATATATCGACTTCGGCTCAAGACCCGCGGTGATATCGCATGCGGCTCGACAATTTCCAATTATCCCTAAAACCAATTTGAACTTTACAGGAGTTTTGGAAGATCCCTGATTTCCACACATCTAAGCACCTTCAAGCTATCGAAGAGTTGTCTACCTACAGTGGGAAGTCTACGTCCGTATCAGATCGACCGATAGCATTACCACATATTTTCGCAATCATTTTTGTCGCGAAAATTACAGGCTTGCTAAATATTTTCCGCTTCCGTTTCACGGAAATTGTGTCTCCACTCTCTAAATGCCTCTATATTAAATAATACTATTGTAAGAGTAATTATGCAAATACATGTATTGAATAAAACAGTTTTTATTGCATATTTACTTTAAAGTTTTATAAGCAACTGAAACCCACTGAACTAGTGCACAATTTCAATTAAGCTGTACAATCATGTGATAAACTTGTTATTTAGCTAGCTTCTGTAGCTTCCAAGTTATGAACATAATTAAGAGTCAATAATTTGGCTTTAACGTAGTTTACATTGAAAACTTGAAAAATTATTGTTCTTCAACCCATTCCTTCATGGCTGCAACATTGGAGAAAACTGCTGGATTCTTCTTGTTGTTACAAGCCGCACCCCAAGATAATAAACCAACCAATTCATTGTTCACAACATATGGATTTCCTGAGAAACCATTGCATCCATCGCCCAAACCACAGACCATTGAAGAATACACTAAAGAATCGTCGTAACCATATTTCGGATTAGAAGCGCAATCTTTGCTGGTAATGAAAGTTTTGGTAATATCAATAAGTTCATTCCTATAGTTCCAACCGGTGACTACACCAACGGCTCCCGTTTCTGGTTCTGCGCTAGCCAAATTGATGGTAGCAGCGCTAACTGGCTTAGCTAACTTCACGACAGCTAAATCATATTCCGTAGTGTAGAATCCGTAATCAGGGTGGTCGATTATGTCATAAACATCCACAACCTCAGCACCATTATTTAAGCTGACGGTCAAATCTTCAGGGTAGTAATACATCACGCACGAGGATGTAGTGACAACTGCACTCCAACCACATATGGATGTTCCTCAATAGTGGTGGGTACACCATCCTTGATGTCGTTTTCGATTCCACCAGCAATCTCAGCGTAAGTAGCTGTTGCTGCGATCAACAGCAAGAAACTGCAAATGTATTGGTAGGCCATTTTAAATTGTCGTGTGATAAGTTTGATAAAGAACCTTCGACTATAATTTCCTGAAGTTCACGACACCTTTTATACTCTCCTAATAGCAACTTGAAAGTTATTTCTTACTTAAGAACATGCTTATTTGTATGTTTGTTTTTAATAAAGTAATACGACGTATATACGAATTTTTTCCTTGTTTTTTTAAGTAAAACTTCTTTAGCGACATGAGGGTATTTTTTTTTACATCGGACTTTTCAGTAGTTCGAAACTGATTCACCACTACAACCACTACTACTCCTACTTCTATTTCTACCACTGATTACTACTACTATTAAATGCTACTACTACTAAGTATGACTACTACTGCTACTACAACTACGAATAACTAGTACTATTTTTACTAACTCCTTCTCGTATTTTTACTATTGCTACTACTAATTAGAACTACTATTATTTCTAGTTTTTACTACTGTTTTCACTAATACTACTATTTTTACTAATCTGCTATTTTTACTAATTTCCACATCTATTTTTACTATTTCTACTACTAAACTATTATTACTAATATCACTTCTATATTTACTAACTTCTACCACTAGTATTCCTACTACTACCAGCTACTACTAGTGTTTTCACTAATGCTTCTTCTTACTACTATTTATACTAATGATACTACAAATAAATACTATTTGTGCTAATGCTACTACTAACTACTGCTACAATTTTTATTAACTCCTACTCTTATTTATACTAATGGTACTAAATATTAATTACTGGTACTATTTTTACTAATTAATGCTATTTTTTTACTTATGCTACTACTAATTATTATTAATATTTTCACTGATTTGTACTCCAATTTATTCACAAATTTCTACCACTAATAAATATTCACATTATTTTGACTATTTTCTACTACTATGATACTATTATTTTCATCAATATCTACTACTACTTATACTAATGCTACTAATTACTAGTATTATTTTAACTAATTTCTACTACTGCCTTAACTTAGTAATAACGGATACTACCACTACTTATCCAATATTTAACTCTATATCTTTGTGAAGTCGGCTGCCGCCGTAGCCGATTGTGTAGTGTGGCCGCTTCAAGTAACATCAAAAATTATAGAAAATGTTTTTCTAACAGCGGTTCCCCTCGACAGGCAATGGCAAACCTCGAGTGTATTTACGCATGAAAAAATGTCTCACAAAATTTATTTGACATTCGGAGTCGGCGTAAAACTGTTGGCCCCCCAATTTGTGTTACAACATCAAGACACACGCCATAAATCATAGGAGAAGTTCGGCCAAGTATTAAGCCATATGGTGTAAACGCCAAATTATTATTATTATTTTTAATGGAGTCGGCAAAGAAGTTTTACTTCTGGCTCGCGCTTGTGGGTGTACGTGTGTTTTGTTTTATTCGACTGTCTGTTTTGCTTCTTATGTTTATAAATATATCTCTTTCTTTACTTTTATATTTGACTTAATATTTTGCTTGTAATTTTTACAAATAATTTTGCAAACTATGTTGATCTATTTTTTGTTTGAACAATTGTACGAAAATGATATAGAAAAAAGCGAACCAAAGTTGAAAAAAAAAATATAGCGGTTGGTTTGCATCACATTTCGTGCGCAAGAAATAATAATAAATAGAGAACGACCGAATATCGTTTAGTGCTGAATCGAACCATTTTTTGTCCAAAGGCAATCCGAAACCGAACTTAATAGCGAGACGAAAAGGAAGGCGATTACTGCACTTGGGCGTTTTATTTGCACTGCAACTGCTAAAATACAAAGCTCGACACTTAGATACATTTATTGTTCTGTGTTTAACTTTTTCACACCATCAGGGTATAGAATATCACGTAAACATCGATGATTGGCCAAGGTTCTCCTTTAATATGCGGACGCACTGCTTGGTTTATGAGAAGTAATTTAGACAGAAAAAAATAATGTACTACACTCAAAAAAGACAAGAACAAAAAAAAATTTACTTAAATTACTTAATTTTTTTTTTCAAAGTGTGATGTTTTCTTACGATTGAGTAAAGCTTTCTTCGAAATGACTGAAAACCTGCATAAGGGTACCTGCAGAGTGGAAGCTGAAAGCCGAGCCGAGTGTAAAGTTGATTTCGATCAGCGCTGATCAATTTTAGGTACCGCAGAGTGGATGCGAGAATCAGCGCTGAATCTCGCGCGTACTTTGCTATTATACTCGTACAAGTGTACTTTTGCTTTTTAAACTGGTAATTTTACTTGTGCTTATACAAGTGAAAAGAGAAGACACGGATTCTTCAGATGAGGAATATTTTGCTTCTAGCTCTGTGCTACAAATTTTTTTAAAGAAAAAAGAGTATAGAAAGCATCCCACAAATACAAAACGGAATGAATTTGGGGAATTTCACCATTTGTATAAAGATTTAAGACGTTATCCGCAAAAGTTTTTTGAATACATATACCCGAATGGAAATCGAAACATTCGATTACATTCTTGATATGGTTAAATCCAAATTAAATAAAAATTGGACCTATTTTATAAAAATACCAATTACGCCATGTGAACGACTTATAGTAACTTTAAAGTGAGATATTTACATTTTATTTAAATTGGCAATGTAAAGTAACAACTCGCAATTACACTCAAACGAAAGATTTACTGAAAGTAAAGAGGAGATTTTGAACTAGATGGAGCGTCTACATATTCAATTGAAGCAATAGAGTTTGGCTGAAACTGTTGAGTATAGAAGTGAATAATATACGCCGTTTGAGCGCGAGTCGGCGCCGAAAAACACTTCAATGCGATTTCGTATGCAAATGCACGCATACTTTTTTGAAGCTTGTTTCTCGCATTTATCAGCTTTGCGCTCGGCTAGGCTTTCAGCGTCCACTCTGCAGGTGCCCTAAAAAGAAATTCATTCTAATCAAATCAATAGCTTATACAAAAAGTGAAAATTTGTTCCCCACCACGCCCATTTTTTATACCCCACATACGAAAAAATTGGCTAAAATACTACAGTTCAAAAAAGTTTCGTATAAATCAAAGAGGTTTCACTTTCACACCTGCATGGTAATATTTCATTTAAACCATTATTTTGATTTGAATTTAAATCTTCAAACAGATGGCAACTCTCCCCAAACATAGTTTCGAATTCTAGCTTTCTTAAAACTTTTTCTAATAAGACCCATTTTTAAATATTTCATTAATAACACTGTGTTACAAAAAAACAAAAAATCAAATTACTTGGGATCAGACCTCAAAAAAGGGGTTCGGGATGAAAATCTAAGAACAACCTCATACTTGGAATGGGCGTGGCACGTCAGATTTTTTTTTTATAGCGAAAAAACCGTTTTTTGGTTGTTTTTGCATAAAATACGCTGTAACTTCGTCATTTCTTCCTCGATTTTCATTTTGTTTGATTTGTTTTAAAGCTAAGAAATGGGACTTTTTATTTGCGCACAGGGGTTTGCGTAGAAAAAATATTGATGGTAGTTATAGAGTGACAAAGTTCCAATAAAATTTTTTTTTTTTAATTTTACAACTTCGGCAATGATTTGGGGATCTATTTTCCTCCAAATGGGTTTAATATTTACTTATTTGTTGGAAGTGTATTTGATTCTGCGTCGAATGATGTATTTTGGAAAACAATTGGTTGAAAATTGGCTGAGCTATAGCACTTTTCGTTTTTATAGTCAAAGTATTCGATGTAAGTAATGAACAGTTTTAGCAATTTTATTATGACAGAAACCCTTAGAAACAAGTGTTTCACTGAACAATCATACTTGTTGTTAGAAAAAAAAAACACAGGACGCGGTGACTACCGAAAAAGCTATAGTTTAAGTGCAAATACGTTTGCTTGGCGTGACAAGCTGAATAGTAGTTGTCATTAGAAATTCAAAATCTTATTAAAGTGGAAGAAACAAAATGTGTGATAAGCGCAATAACTTTTGTTACATATGTGGATATTTTGTGGACAGTAACCATCGGTACAAATTTCAAAATAACCAAGTTGCTGTTGAAGAATATAATAAGTTGTTCAATTCTTCTTATAAATCCAGTTCAGGGTATGAGCCAGAATACATATGCTTATTATGCCTTACTAAGCTAAAACTTGGAAAAACAAAAAAAAACGGAAACCATATTTTGCCTTTTTCCTCACCGATGATATGGCATAACCAAACCTATCATAAGAGAGATGATTGTTATTTTTGTAAGACGAACACTGCAGGCTTCAAATATAAAAATCGTCAAATGATTCAATACGCCGAAGTGTTGAGTGTTTCGAAACCTGTGCCCCTTAAACAACTTCAGGATGAACAATTTCAGACGGAAAAAGAAGCCAAATTTGAAGACATTGAGCCAAATGATCCGGATTATCTGAAAGAAGCATCATGTTCACGGAAACGACATTTCGTTTCTAATGCTGACTACAAAGACCTTATACGCGATTTCGGCTTATCACGAAGACAGTCTGAGGGTTTGGGCTCCAGACTAAGGCAATGGAATTTGGTACAAGCGGATTTCAGGGTGACTTCCATCAGAAATGATGATAGATCGCTATTTCAAGAAGTTTTTAAATCTGATACTGATATCAGGAATCTTGTACATTGTACTAATATAGAACAATTGTTCTGTTTTTTAAATCACAATTACGTTCCTGAGGAGTGGCGACTCTTCATTGATGGTTCCTGCAAAAGTAAGCATTTTACATAACTAAAAAACAAATTTATTTTTATTTTGATGGCAGGTTTAAAGGCAGTACTGTTGCACAACGAGAATAAATTTCCGTCGGTCCCAATAGCGTATGCGACCGATTTAAAGGAAACATATGCAACTATGGAAAAAATACTGCGTTGTATAAATTATGCTGCTCACAACTGGAAGATAGTCAGTGATTTAAAAGTTTTAACAATCTTGTTTGGAATGCAAGGGGGTTACACGAAACATCCTTGCTATTTCTGCGAGTGGGATAGCCGTGCATTGAACAAGTATGAAAGAACTGAATGGCCACCGCGTACAATGTTTAAGCTTGGACAGAAGAATGTTTTGAACATTCCCCTGGTGCGACCCGAAAACATAATTTTACCACCATTGCACTTAAAACTCGGCTATATGAAGCAGTTTGTAAAAGCTTTAAAGACGGATAGCGAAGCATTTCGACATCTTCAGAATGCATTTCCGAAACTAAGTGGTGCTAAAGTCAAAGCAGGTAAGCCCGATCCAGCAGTAAAATACATATAAATATATGTTAAAACCATTTTCTGATTAATTTTAGGTGTATTCGTTAGCCCACAAATTCGGAAAATTATGCGTGACGACGAATTTTCAGCAAAATTGACTGAGGTAGAAAAAAGAGCATGGAATAGTTTTCTTGCGTTGTGTAAACATTTTCTTGGCAACAAGAAGAGTGCTGATTATGCTGAAATTGTGCAAGAATTTTTGACAGCATATGCGGACATGGGATGCAATATGTCTATTAAAATTCATTTTTTGCACTCCCATTTAAATTTCTTTCCGGATAACCTTGGTCAGTTCAGTGATGAACAAGGAGAAAGAATGCACCAGGAAATGGAATGCATAGAAACGCGTTTTCAGGGCAAAAGTACAATAAATATGCTTTCGAACTATTGCTGGTCGCTTAAAAGAGACACGGATGATTCTGCTTACAAAAAAAAACACGAAATAGCAAGCATTTTTAATTATAATAGCAGACGTGAGAAAGCAAAGTTGTGATATTACATAAATAAAGAGTGGTTTTTTATAAGACAATGCTTTTATTTATTCGGGGTTCGTTTAAACGGGTTTTTGTAATGAAACCATTTCTAAAATTGTTAAAAGATGATAAATACCATTTGCGACCATTGAAGAAACCCAAAAGAAAAGGAAGTACTGTTCATTACTTACATCGAATACTTTGACTATAAAAACGAAAAGTGCTATAGCTCAGCCAATTTTCAACCAATTGTTTTCCAAAATACATCATTCGACGCAGAATCAAATACACTTCCAACAAATAAGTAAATATTAAACCCATTTGGAGGAAAATAGATCCCTAAATCATTGCCGAAGTTGTAAAATTAAAAAAAAATTTTTTTGGAACTTTGTCACTCTGTAACTACCATCAATATTTTTTCTACGCAAACCCCTGTGCGCAAATAAAAAGTCCCATTTCTTAGCTTTAAAACAAATCAAACAAAATGAAAATCGAGGAAGAAATGACGAAGTTACAGCGTATTTTATGCAAAAACAGCCGAAAAACGGTTTTTTCGCTATAAAAAAAAATTCTGACGTGCCACGCCCATTTCAAGTATGAAGTAGTTCTTAGATTTTTATCCCGAATCACTTTTTTTAGGTCTGATCCCAAGTAATTTTCCACTGTCACACAGTGTAATCGTGTTAATCCTATTCAAATATTTTTAAATATTTTCGAAATTTCTTAAATCTCTTTCATTTGCCACATATATGTACGTATGTATGTATGTTAGGGCTGCCATTCGTTCTGGTTTTCCAGGATTTGTCCTGGTTTCAGTTAGGTTGTCCTGGTGTCCTGGTCCACTTTCAAATTGTCCTGGTTTTTAAATATAATAAGATCAATAAAGAAATCTTTTCTTTTTGTCTGATTCTGGTTCTGAAAAAAGATTCATCTCTATTTTAGATTTTAGTTATCAATAATCAAAAATCGATAACAAAAACTTTTTCTACTCTAACACGAACATCTGATTTCGTTTGTGATTGCTTTTGGCGTGTTTATTGAGTGGTGATGTTAACATCTTGTAAGTTTTTCTTATTTCTTTCTTATTTTAATGTTATTTTTTCTATTGAAGCAAATGCCAAAAAGGAAGTGTAAGTTCTCTGACAGCTACACAGCTGAATGGTCTTATATTAAAAAAGGCAAAACTGACCATCAAGTGCATTGCACGATATGTGGTGCCGAAATTTCTATAGCGAATGGTGGGAGAACAAGTATAGAAGACCATGTCAAAAGCGCTAAACATAAATCAACGTTATGTACTGCATCAAGTTCAAATGAAATAAGTTCTTATATGGTAAAAAAAAAATTCAAAACTGGAGCGTTCAATACAAGTTGCGGAAATAACCAGTGCCTTCAAAATAATTAATCACCACAATTCATTCAACTCTACAGATTGTACCAAAAAACTAAATTCTCTATTGTATCGGGATTCAGAAATCGCTGCAAAACAATCCACTGCCAGAACCAAAACTACTGCTCTAATAAAACATGTTTTGGCACCACATTCAGTTGACAAATTTACCGAAATACTTTCCACTACTTATTCATTATTTTACCGAGGCAGAAGGCTTACAAATTAAAGTATTAAAAATACAATCATTTCCCAATGAAACATCTGACACAATTACAACATTTTGCATCGATTCTTTAAAAAAATCTAATATTCCATTACGAAATCTTATGGCATTTGCAGCCGATAATACAAACACTAATTTTGGAGGGAGAGAAAGGCAAGGCATAAATAACATCTTTTACAAATTGAGAGACGTATTTGCTAGAGAAATAGAGGGATCTGGTTGTTCCGCTCATATTCTCCATAATACAATTTCAACGGCTACAGATGTGCTGTCTATTGACGTTGAAGCAGTTGTGCTGAAGATTTTTAAATATTTCAGCATCTTTACGGTAAGGACTGAGCGACTAAAAGAGTTTTGTGAAAACGCACAAGTAACGTTTCACGAAATACTCTCATACTCAAGAAGTCGATGGTTGTCACTATTGCCTGCAATAGAGCGTATATGCCCTTAAAAGAATTTTTTGAAGTTGAAAAAGGAGCGCCAAAATTAATTACTGACTTTTTTAAAAATCCTCTAGCAGAAGCATATTTTACATTTGTCCAAAGCAAAGCTTTTGTTATTGAAAAACAAATTTAAAAAAAATTGAAAAAAAGAATATAACAATAATGGAAGTTCAATTAATTTTAAAAGAAACTCAATGTGATTTTATGTTATAGACTTGAAAATAATTTTACCGGAATTCAAACGCAAATTATTTTGACCAGTTTCAAAAACAGTGATGCAAATGCAGACAAAATTTTAAATTTTGAAAATTATACCAAAACTTTTTTTGAGACAGCAGTTAACTACTTAAATAGCGCTGGGTCGTCCCTTTAAAAAAATTTGCAACATTTAATTGGATGATGTTAGACTATATTCCTGAATGGGCGGACGTTCAAAAAACTATTACCTATTTGTATGGAAAAAATATCGTCCTGTCTGATGAATGTTTCGAAGAAGTTGCATATCTTAAATCATTTTTAAACACAAATCAAGAAATCTTAAAATCAAAGGACACAATGGAAAAATGGTTATTTTTTTTTTTAACTTTAGAAAAGGAACGAAAACAAAATTTGCTAAAAATGGTACGCAATACCTAGTCGTAATGCTTATGTAGAGCGCGTATTTTCTTTAATATGTGCTCAATGGACCAAAGAAAGGAATTCTTTACATGTTGATACTTTGGAAAGTATTATCCAGTGCAAGTTCAACTTCAATATGACATGCTGTGAATTTTATAATTATATAAAAGATACTGAGGAGGTTTTAAAAAAAGTAAAATCTTCAGGAAAATACTATGTACATATAAGTTTTTTTTTGTTTTTTTATGGTTGAATTGTTATATGAACGGTATAAGCTTACGCGATTTTTTTATTTTTATATGAACTTTTTTTTGTGGTTATATAAAATGTTATATGAATTACATATTTCATTTTGTATGTCATCTGTTGTTTTTTTTTTTTTTTGGAAGTGTCCTGGTCGGCGGGTTTGAATTTATGGCAAGCCTAATGTATGTATATATACATACGTATATAGGCAGTGTAGCATTTCAATTAACTTATTAAATTAATTAGTAGGTGGCAACCATCTCCAAATTTTTGTCGAAATTAAGAATTTTTAAACCTTATTTGTTTACCACAAATATACATAAACGATGATATTTCCGTTAACTTATTAAATAAATTTAATTAACCCTTTAGTTCATTTAACGTATTAATTTAATTTAATTTACGTTTTTTAAAGAGGTGGTAACCATTTTTTTTAGAATTTTCTCATCATCAGTGTATGTATATTTATTAATTTTCTTTTAACGTCCGTTATACGTGCATATGTATATATGTAATAGATATTACAAGCTCTGTGAAGTGTTTTCAATCCATTCTTTCAACGATGCAATGTCGCTGAAAATAGCTGGCTTCTCTTTGCTAACACAAGCATAACCCCAGGATAGTAAACCAACCAATTCCTCACTGACCACAAACGGATTGCCTTCGAGACCACCACACCCATTGCCCATACCACACACCATTGATTCAAGCACTTGATCATTGCTGTATCCATACTCTCCAGTCACACAATCATCGGTACTAATGAAAGTCTTTGAAATATCAACCAATTCATGATTTGGCTTCCAACCGGTAACTACACCATTGGCACCCGGTGCTGGTTGTGCGCTAGCTAATGTGATATATTCAGCCTTCACTGGTTTCGCCAACTTCAAGACGGCCACATCATTTTCTTTAGTAAGAGGATCAAAATTCGGATTGTATTTACTCTTTGTTACTTTTATTATCTTATCACCGTTGTTTACATTTACAACTATATTTTTTTGATCAAAAAAAGCCAAACACGAAGCAGCAGTAACAACGGTAATTTCATCAATTAGAGCACCACCGCAAATATGTTCTCCTTCAGTTCCCTCCAAAGAAACGATGTATGAACGCATCTCTATATTGGTGGCCTCCCCACCTTCAATATCATTAGGATTTATACTTAAAGCGTATACGCTTTTATCGGTGTAGAGTAGTAAAAAACTGCAAATGAATTTGTTGAGCATTTTAAATAATCTTATGTAATTTTGTGATACGAAACTTTTAACTGTGTTGCGCTCGTGCCTTTCTGTGCTTTTATATTCTACTGCTTATCACTTAACACCTGATCACTGCTAACTAAGCACTCATTTGACTCAATCAACTGTCAAGCTGACAAGGGCGTTGTAGCAAAAAGTGAATAGTAAAGACAAAATTTATGTATTTAGGTGGAATAATTTGTCGCAAAATTTATTAACAGTATGCACACTCTCATAACTTTCACTTGAAATTAAATAACGAAATAAATTCCTATTGAAGAGAAGTCGAAATCGTTTGGAAGCAGGAAATAGGGTGATGAGTAAAAAAAGAATTCGTAATAAAATTCAAGCAATGTTGACATTTCAACCATGATTCGTGCCTCAAATAGACATCGAATCCAACATCCAACAGACCTAACAGCCGTGTATGACATTCACTGTTGATCATTTCAAAATTTTCAACTGTGCCACGCTCACTGAACAAAAAACTGTTACCAAGATCTTATTGGCCGAAAGATTCTCCTTGACCTTTTTCGGCATCGATTTATCACAAAAAGACCACGGCCTCCGCTATAATTACTTTATTGGAGCCTTCAAACTCCATGGTACAAACTGTAAGCGTACAAATTTGAACAGCCTGTTAGGTAAACCTCATTTGAATTCTACACGTGCGGAGCAGCTGAAATAATTTATTGAGATAACAGCACTCATACGAGTACCTTGAAACTAATTGTTATTTTTGCACCACGGCCTCCGCTATAATTACTTTATTGGAGCCTTCAAACTCCATGGTACAAACTGTAAGCGTACAAATTTGAACAGCCTGTTAGGTAAACCTCATTTGAATTCTACACGTGCGGAGCAGCTGAAATAATTTATTTAGGTAACAGCACTCATACGAGTACCTTGAAACTAATTGTTATTTTTGCTATCATAACATTGGCAATTTTAAAATTCACCATACACTAAATATAAGTGAGTCACAACTTAAAAGTGAAAATTGTAGTAAAATTTTATCCTAATAGTAATATTCATGAGTGGTTGTCGTAGTTGTCTAATTGATGATTTTAAATGATTTTATCATATCGAGCGCCAATCGAAAGGCAATGAAAATGCATATTGCCCTTAAAAAATTAATTAATTAATTATTGTTAAAAATTATCTGACCTTCGAAGTCGGCATAAAATTATAGGTATCTCAAAATGCATACCACAAATTGAAGAAGACTATTGTCCAAACATAAAGTAATTTCATGGGTATACACAGCTCTAATCAAATCAATAAACATGTATTTTGCTGTAGTTTGGTGGCCAAGAACCACGGTTAAATCTACAGTTCTGCCTTAGACCGGCCGCAGAGAGGTGCGCATGTTGTGGGCATTAGAGCGACTCTGAGTGCTTTGTTGGACTTGCTACCGATGGATTTGACAATCCTAGACTGAATTATGTGTCGATTAAATTATTTTGGATTGTGGCACTGGAGCTGGTTGGTGCTTGGAGAGCAATTTCATATGCTTTTCTGTCTTAGGTGCAATGACAACGGTTTTGTAATGGAAGATATTTGCTATATTTATGGTGGCAGACTTTATAATAGGCGAAAGGTGGTGTGAATACCAAACCAGAATCTATTGTGACAGCTAAGCTGCACTAAAGGCTTTGAAGGACTAATCGCACATCTCTAAAAAATTTCCAAACAACTAAGTTGAGGCTGAAGTCTGTTGGAAAATAGAATATACTTGAACGCATCTGGGTGCCGGAACAATGCGGAGTTCAAAGCAACGGATGCCTTTGGAGGACTCTATTGAACCGCAGCCAATTACAGTGCTACACAAACTAAGCGAGTACATTTTCGATGTATGTATTTTAAAGACGATTCGTATAGTTATTAAGATAAGTTATTCACTTTCAAACTGCCATTGCAGAATCGGTTTATGGGCATACAGTGGAATTTCTAATATTTTTAATTGGTCATTTTCTTTCGGTTAACAGTTCAAATAACCCGATTCTTTCCTTTCGATTTACCGAAGGGTTAATTGAGATATTTTCCAAAAAATCTAAAACACACTATCAAAATTTTCCACTTTACTTACTTTATAACGCAAATCAAATATGGAAAATGAAGACCAATGTATGCTTAATCCGATGATTTAATGAGCATGACGTGTTTGTGTATTTTTAAAAAAGAATCTCTAGAAATATATTTGTGTTCCGTGGAGTAGAACTAGCAAGCTGGCTGAAAAGCTTTGAAAAGAGCTAATAATAAAAAAATATTTGTTAATTATAGGGGTTTTATTGCTCATTTCAATAAAATTTAAAATTTTCAGTTCATTTTCATTTTCAGAAATAAACCGGCAATTTAATCAGCTGAAAATAACCCATTTCGACCACATTTAACTTATAACGACTCTGGACCCCAGTTGAAAAGGAAATTGGCTACTTTAACATGCCGCTACATTATCAACTAAACACAATCTAATAGTGTTGTTGCTTCTATGTATTTAGTCCCCGAACGTGCTCACAACTAGTCCCAAAATAGTTTCGAACTGATCACAAAATAGGTTTGAAATGGTCCCAAAAAGCTAATCCCGAAACGATATTCAAATGAACTCGAAAAAGAAATATCACAAAAGCGAGGTTTAGCTCAATATAGATAATGAAGATGAGGAATACTGTCCGAAAACGCCAGTTACACCAACCATGTCCACCGGGTTCAAAAGCTTAATAAGCAATGAGCTTCATGCTTATTTGAATGACCCGATCGTTGGTGCTGACATTTGGACAAAATATGGTGCCTTGAAAGAGGCATCCATAGTTTTTAACACCCCGCTCACATCATCAGCTCCAGTTGAACGCCTTTTTTCTTTTGCGGGCATTATAAATTCACCCAGGCGGAATTCTTTGGCTGATTTTTCTTTTGAAAAATTAGTTTTAATGAAGGCCAATGTCAATTATTTGTAGTACATTTATGTTAATTATGTTCTTTTTTTTTGTTCATAGTTACTTGTAGGCTTAAATGTTTAATATGTTTAATTCTCAAATATCAAATATCAAACAACCTGAAAATGAAATTTTTTATTAAATTCTATTAAATTACTGAAACTAATCAAAACTAATCAAGAAATCTAATCAATTTTTTTTTTGATTAGTTTTGATTAGTTTTGATTAGAATTGCTAATCGTCACTAATCGTGATTAGATTTTTGATTAGCACTAATTCTAATCAATTAGAATTAGTTAAAAATGATCAACTAATCATAACTAATCGAATAGATTGATTTTTTTTGCTAATCTAATTGATTTCTAATTCTAATCAAATTTCCCCAGCTGATATGTATGCATTTAGTGGTTCTCGCAAATAACCTTAGCGCCGTTTTCTCAATATTTGGTTATTATTAACCATAAATGGAACCTAATCCGAAATCCGAAACCTACCGTAAGCGTAACCACAGAAATTTATTGACAAATAGCACTAATCGAACTTGGTGAAAATGAAACCTTTCATTAAATTCTAATTGAACGCTAAACCAGATATTGAGAAAACGACCCTAAAAGGGCGGTATGTAGTGCAAGTAGGTAGCTTACTTGAACAGCTGCACAAACGAAAAACCATTGACGCATTAAAGGCACAACTAAAACAATCTTCATCGGCACGTTAAACACATATATAATGTTTACCGTAGTGACGTCTGTGGAGCTAATGCCACATCTCCATTATTTTCAGTACAATTATGACTGTATGTTTGTTATATAATTTCAGAATTTCGGAATTTACACCGAAATGTAACTTTATTAAATTTAATGATACCGATTATATTCTTATTCTATCACACCATAAGAGGTCCTGAACGTATTCAACGCGGTACCGGTAGGTGGTGGCAGAGGAAAAGGACAGACTAGGTTGAAAAGGACTTGCCTTCACTTGAGTTCTCTTGTTGGTGGCAGTTAGCTAGACAAAGAAACGACTGATGTGCAATGTTGGAATCGGCCAAAACTACCTAATTAAGAATAAGAAGAAGGCTCATTCAAAGATAGTTTGGTGTGCATTTTAAATAAAGTATAATATAGAAATTTTCTAACAAAAATTATTTTATCCTTGACTAAGCTTTCAAACAATTTAGCAATCGTTTTCAATTAAGCAAAGGGGCTATAACATGACACATCGGTTTCATTTTTTCATTTTTAGAAATTGGCGTTATATGAGCCTTTTTAAAGACTTAATAAGAACAGAACAGTTTTTGAAGAGAATAGAAGATAGACAATCTACATCAGTTTGAGTGAATGAATTTAGATTAATAATTTCCCTTAGCACATCTTCCTCCATTAGCTACAATGAGTCAAAAGAAAGGCATGTAACAGAAACTCTAGGATTACCAAGTTCATCTTTTTTTAAATATAATAAATGACCATAAGGCTTTAGAGTGGATCTTTATACTAACTTCATAATTACTGGAAAATTTTTTACGAGGCAATCAATCAAGTTCTTCAAATTCAAACAAACAGCATTTGTAGTATTCATTGTGGGAAATATTTTTGGACACTTTGAATTTTGAGTACAGCCTGTTACGGAGGTTTTTTTTAATGCTTTAGTTGCTTGGTGTACTAAGCTAATTTATAACTTTTGTTGGAAAAAATTGGGAAATGATTCAAACAATAATCACACATCTAAGATTTAAGAAAATCGAAACTATGGACTATATCTAGATTAGCGAAAAGACTATCGCAAGCAAGCTCAAGCAAATGGTTGTTAAACACCTCGAAATTGCGATATTTAAGATTAAAATTTAAAGCATTACTTTCGGGAGAGATATTTAAATATTCATAGAATTCTTAATCTAACCCTAACGGGATATGATCCCAGTTAGCTTGAGAAATCATACGAACAACATTCGTAAAAGCGTAAAATTTCAATTACACGATAAGAAAATCAAATCTAATATTCGATTAAACTTATTGAATTAACTATTAATTTTCAACTAGGAAGGTCTGAAAAATCGAAATATAAATTTTAGGTCTAACATCAAGCTATATCGTAAGCGGGAAATTATAATTATTGATATTATGAAAGTCTCTAGAAGTTTTTCTTCAACTAAATGCTTAAATGGGAAACCTTGTTTTTAGTGTTGCCTGTTTCTGTAAGTGCGTGTGGCTCCAACAAATGAAAACGTCGTTTTCATTATTTTATTGTTGTGTAAATAATTTTTTTCTAAAATTTGATTGATTAACTGTTAGCTACATATGTACATATTTGCTTAAGCTTGTTTATTTTATACGGGCGCACTTGCGCGCATGGGTGTTATTTATAGCTGTGTTTATCTAATTCATTACTTTATTGTTGTGTAAATAATTTTTTTCTAAAATTTTATTTGATTAACTGTTAGCTACATATTTGCTTAAGCTTGTTTGTTTTATACGGGCGCACTTGCGCGCATGGGTGTTATTTATAGCTGTGTTTATCTAATGTGGTTTGTAAAATCATAATGGAATCGTAATAGATTTCAACATGCTTATATGGACATGTAAACCAAAATCTTCAGAATGAAGGCATAAATCGAGGGGCCATTTTTGTCTCAAAAAACTCAATACCATATGCTGCCATAGACACGCCAATTTTTTACATAACGGTACATTTTAAAAATACACAAAATGTGCAGTTTCAGTAAAAACAAAGGGTAATTTGATTAAATATGGAAAATGTAAAATTTTGGTAAGTGGGAGCGACGCCGCCCAGTTTGGAGCAAACGCGTATAATTCTGAAACTATATGGTCGCTACTTTGGTACCTAAGGAGAGCGCAAGTCTTTCCTTAAATTAGCGTAATGTGCTGGAGCCAAAACCGGCCAAAATATAGTTTGACCATTATGATAACGTAGGAGGGGCGGGGGACGTTTTTGATGACACTCCTTCACGTAAATTGCAATGTTGATGGTTCTCATGGTGAGGAACGGCGTAGATTTATGCCTACATTTACAAATGGGTTGCAAAATTTGAACTTTTCTAGCAAATTTTTCCATGTGGTTGGATTATTTCGAATCAGAAATGTCTTCCCCAGACTACAAGCAGCAAAGTTAGTTACCCGGCAATATTTTCAAGTCCATTTTCAAATAAGTTTCATCATCCTATAATCACAGTTGTGTCTCATACAACTCGCACGCAAGGGAAATGCTTTTTTGTTTGTTTTTCGCTTCGTTTTGGAGCTGTTTTCTTTTTATAAGTATTTATTCCATTTCTTTTCTTAATTCCAGTGACTTGTACATTTGTGGTTTTCGCTTTTTTGGCGGCATCTCTTGTCGTCAAATTAACGGTATTTCCTAATTAAATTTATTATATAATCCACTCGACTCCTTCGCTTGTCCTCCACGGAGCCACCTTCCTTAATGCGCAAAACCGTCCTTCGTGCAACATAATAAGATGATCCAACTTTTTATAATTAATATTGGGATTGTTCATCCAAAGGTACACAAATTTTTTGCGGAGCTTTCAGTTCATATTGATTTTTTTTTCGTTGTTGATGCCTTGACTGCATAAACTAATTAAATTTAAAAAATAATAATGAAACATCAGTTTGAAAATAATTTATTCAAAGCCTGCTATGTCCTTGGTAAAAATTTTGCGGTGAATTAAAAATTTGCAAAACTTTCTGTGCCGGTCCTTATACTCCTATTAGATCAATGGAAGGTACATACATATATAATATTTGAAGCATCAGGGCGTATGAGTAATTTTCTATCTTAATAGCATGGGTTTTTAATATAATTTGAATGTCCATAGCTGTCATAGTATATCTATGTATGTATGTATGCATGAATGTACGTGCGTTTATATGCAAGTGGGATAGTACTAGGTAACCAAGAAACTGACTCCTAAAAGTAGGTTAAGTTTTTGTTTTTTGATAAATGTGATTATAATACAAACATATGTACATACATACCCTGTGGGAAATGAAATTAATTTTAAAGTAATGGAAACTGCTTTTTTCAATGACAATTAATTGCCATTCCCTACACCAAACTGATTTATTTAACACGGCGACGTCATAGAAAACTGTCAATTACTCCATCTTAAATATGTTTTCAATTACTGTATTTGTAATTTGAATTCAGCCACATTAAAATGCATTAATTTCAAATTAGTTTGGCATATGGGAATATAAAAACGAAACAGCTCACGCTGCATTTGTCTTCTTCTTCTTCTTAATTGGCGCTATAACCGCCTAGGCGATTTTGGCCGATTTCAATATTGCACGCCAGCCGCTCCTCTGCTTTGCTGCCTGGCGCCAGTTAGATATCCCAAGTGTAGTCAAGTCCTTCTCCACCTGGTCTTTCCAACGTAGAGGAGGCCTTCCTCTTCCTCTGCTACCACCAGCGGGTACCGCGTCGAATACTTTCAGGGCTGGAGCATTTTCTTCCATACGTACCACATGACCTAGCCAGCGTAGCCGCTGAATCTTAATTCGCTGAACTATGTCTATGTCGCGGTACAGCTCATACAACTCATCGTTCCATCGTCTGCGGTATTCGCCATCGCAAAGACGTAAGGGACCAAAAATCTTTCGGAGAATCTTTCTCTCGAACACTCCAAGCGCCATCTCATCCGATGTTGATAGGGTCCATGCTTCTGCGCCGTACATTAGCACGGGCATGATGAGGGACTTATAGAGCGTGGTTTTCGTTCGTCGAGAGAGGGCTTTACTGTTCATTTGCCTACTCAGCCCAAAGTAGCACTTGTTGGCAAGAGAGATTCTTCGTTGGATTTCAAGGCTGACATTATTGTTGGTGTTGATGCTGGTTCCAAGATAAACAAAGTCCTCCACTTTGTCAAAATTGTAACTGTCAACAGTGATGCGGGAGCCAAGGCGCGAATGCGCTGACTGCTTATTTGATGACAGGAGGTACTTCGTTTTGTCCTCGTTCACCTCCAGACCCATTCGCTTCGCTTCCTTGTCCAGCTTTGAAAAGGCAGAACTAACGGCGCGGTTGTTGAGGCCAATGATATCGATGTCATCGGCATACGCCAGCAGTTGCACACTCTTATAAAAGATGGTACCTGACCGGTTTAATTCTGCAGCTCGAATTATCTTTTCTAGCATAATGTTAAAGAAGTCACACGATAGGGAGTCACCCTGTCTGAAACCTCGTTTGGTATCAAACGGCTCGGAGAGGTCCTTCCCAACTCTGACTGAGCTGGTGGTGTTGCTCAGTGTCATTTTACATAGCCGTATTAGTTTTGCAGGGATACCAAAGTCAGACATCGCGGCATATAGGCAACTTCTTCTCGTGCTGTCGAAAGCTGATTTAAAGTCGACAAATAGATGGTGTGTGTCGATCCTCTTCTCACGGGTCTTTTCCAATATTTGGCGTATCGTGAATATCTGGTCGATGGTAGATTTACCAGGTCTAAAGCCACTCTGATAAGGTCCAATCAGTTCGTTGACGGTTGGCTTTAGTCTTTCACACAATACACTCGATAGAACCTTATACGAAATGTTAAGAAGGCTGATCCCGCGGTAGTTGGCGCATATTGCAGGATCACCCTTCTTGTGGATTGGGCAGAGTACACTTAAATTCCAATCGGCGGGCATGCATTCGTCCGACCATATTCTGCAAATAAGCTGGTGCATGCACCTTACCAGCTCCTCGCCACCATACTTGAATAGCTCAGCTGGTAACCCATCAGCTCCAGCGGCTTTGTTGTTCCGTAGCCGCATAATTGCTATTCGAACTTCATCGAGGTCGGGTGACGGGATGTTAATGCCGTCATCAGCGATTTGGGGTTCGGGATCTTCATCTTCTCCGGCGACGCTTTCGCTGTCACCATTTAGCAGAGTGGAGAAGTGTTCCCTCCACAATCTAAGTGCGCTTTGGACATCAGTCACCAGATCGCCGTTCTTGTTCTTACAGGAATTCGCCCCGGTCTTAAAACCTTCCGTAAGTCGCCGCACCTTTTGGTAAAATTTTCGGGCGCTTTTCATGTCGGCTAGCATCTCAAGCTCTTCACACTCACGCATTTCGGCCTCTCTCTTCTTTCTACGGACGATACGTCTCTCTTCCTTTCTCAACTCCCGGTAGCGTTCCCATACAGCTCGCGTTGCGCCCGATCGCAGCGTGGCCCTGTAGGCAGCATCTTTATTTTCCGAAGCGGCGCGGCATTCCTCATCATACCAGTCATTTTTTCGGGTTCGCTGAAAGCCAACGACTTCTTCAGCGGCGGTACGCAGTGATCGAGAAATGTGCTCCCAGTGCTCGCAAATTCCGGTTTCTTGAGAAGTGCTCTCAGTGAGCAGGTGTGAGAGTCGAGTGGTGAAGTTTGCAGCTGTCTGTTGCGATTGCAGCTTTCCGACGTCAAGCTTTCGCTGTGTATTTACACGCACGTTTTTTGATGCACAGAGGCGTATGCGCATCTTGGCTGCGACAAGATAATGATCCGAGTCGATGTTCGGTCCTCGGAGTGTACGTACGTCTAATATACTGGAAGCATGCCTTCCGTCTATCGCAATATGATCGATTTGGTTTCGCGTTTTTCGATCTGGAGACAGCCACGTAGCCAAGTGTATTTTTTTATGCTGAAACCTGGTGCTGCAGACCACCATGTTTCGGGCCCCGGCAAAGTCGATCAGTCTCAGTCCGTTGGCGGAGGTTTCATCGTGGAGACTGAATTTTCCGACAGTGTGACCAAAGATCCCTTCCTTTCCCACCCTGGCATTGAAGTCACCAAGCACGATTTTGATATCGTGACGGGGGCAGCGCTCGTAAGTGCGTTCTAAGCGCTCGTAGAAGTGATCCTTGATCACATCGTCCTTCTCTTCTGTCGGTGCGTGGGCACAAATCAGCGAGATGTTGAAAAATCTCGCTTTGATGCGAATCGTGGCGAGACGCTCGTCCACTGGAGTGAACGACAGTACTTGGCGACGAAGCCTCTCTCCCACCACAAATCCAACACCGAACTTGCGCTCCTTTACATGGCAGCTGTAGTAGATGTCGCAAGGCCCAACGGTTTTCTTGCCTTGCCCCGTCCATTTCATTTCTTGGATGGCGGTGATGTCAGCCCTTACTCTTACGAGGACATCAGCCAGCCGGGCAGCGGCACCTTCCCCATTCAGGGTTCGGACATTCCAGGTGCATGCCCTTAAATCGTAGTCCTTAAAACATTGCTTGTGGTCGTCATCAAAAAAGGGAGATCTCATCCGAGGCACATTGAAATTTTTCATTGGGTATAGTTTTTTACGTGGCGGGTCCCAAGCCCAGCGCACAACCAAATACTGGAGGGTTTTTTGTTTTTGAAGACACATTTATATAGCGAGCCGCTTGCTCCAAGTCAGACGCCCGCTTGCAGCCGCACCTCCTGGTGAACAGACGCTGCTGACTTCAGTGAGCCCTTAAACCGAATATGTCGGAGTGGCCCCACTGAAGCTCCCTCTCTTTCTGCCGTGACCCAAGGCTCCACACGGATTGGTTACCATATCTCACACAAGGGTTGCTCACGTTGCCCAGAGTGCGCGACGAGGACGCAAGAGTAGGGATTGAGTGTAGCCACTCATCTGTAACTGCAGGCCCAGAAGAGTTACCACACCCCATTGCACTCCTGCTCGCTGCATTTGTACGAGTATTAAATTAGTTTAACTTACTTCTTTTTTCCGACAGGGTATGTATGCTCACACTCTTGCATGTAATCCAAAACAAGCAAAATGCTTACGTCACAACAAAAAATGTCAACTTGTGTATGTTGTGAAGTCTCAAAAATGTAAACAATACTACAACTTTTATAATAAGTTTTATCAGGCTTGCGCATTTTATTTAAAAAATTAGGATTTAGTCTTGATTTTTCTGACATTTTTCGAGCAAATTTTTACGATGTTTTTATCTTTTTGATTAAAAATATTCGTTACTTTTGATTTACAATTTTTCGATCATAACAGGCGCAAAATTAGTAAAAATGCTATTAATGCGATTTAGGTTATATGATCGAAAATATAAAAATCACAAAATGCAATGCGTTCGCTAGGTGGAGCAGAAGTCGAGATATTTGTAAAAGATCGTATTTATAATAATTCATTACTTATATCAATAGAAATAAGTGTGCAACAATTTACTCGCTAGATGGCGCAGAAATGTAAATACATCACTTGTTATAAAAGAACTAAGGATGAAAAAAAGTATCCGCTAGGCGGTCAGGATTCGAGATTTTCGTAAACACGACGTTTATTCACTGATTAGGTTCATATACAAAATTTAAAAATTTTTAGGATTCCAAGCATTTTTCTTAGAAAATAAGTGCACTGACACGAATTTCGAAGGTGAAAATTAAGTAGCTACTGAGCTGATATCGAAATAGTCCTAAAATACTCCCGAAATGATCCTGAAATAGATTCGAAATAAACCTGAAACACCCCAAAAAAACTATTTTCAAAAGTGTCCCGATGTGATCTTGAAGTAGAACCGAAATGGTATTGTAAAATTGTAAAAGATCCCGAACTGGATCCGTAGTAGCCTCGAAATAGTTCCGAAGTACCCCTGATTTAGTTTCCAAATGGTTCTTAACCAGCACCGAAATGGTCCCAAGCTTTATATCTATGTATGCATTTATCTCATAAAAGCGTCGTATCGAGCATCGTGGCGCGACGTTGAAAAATAACTCCAATGTCACTAAAAAAATTGACTATAAAAATCTTTTTTAAATTAAAACGTATTCAAACGAATGAAAAACTATGCAATAGTTTTGCCATGATTTTGAAGTTGAAATAGCAGAAAAAAATATTATTACGATTTTGTAATAAAATAATTGCGGTAGCTATTTCAACTTCATAAGCACACATTTTTGGCGAAAACATATCATAGATAATATCTACATTTGTTTGTCATGAAAAAAATACTTTATATTTTTTAATTAGTTTCAAAACGTTTTAAGCAAAAAAACAAATTCTAAACCATTTTTATTTAAAAAAAAACCATATCACATACATTTTTATCTATCTTATTATAGAAATCATCTTCAATTTTCATTTACTATATTGTATTCATATATTTGTTTGTTTTTGTATTTTATTTAAAACATAAAACTTATTGAAATCAATGTTCACATTTTCTTCAATTTCTTTTTCGCCTTCTTGATCCAATTGCGCACCTTTGCGATATTCGTATAAACGTATGGACTGCCTTTATTGGCACAAGTGTAGGCCCATGATGTCAAACCGACCAATCTGTCCTTATACACTAAAGGACTGCCCGCTTCACCGTCACAGATTTTCCTCTTTTTCGGCTCAGCACAGATCATCGATCTTTTAATATCTTTCTTTTTGTAAATATACTTGCCGGAGCGGCATTCTTTCCGTCTGATAATATCCTCTTCAACTTCTACCAACTCCTTTTTAGTATTCCAACCGGTTAACTTAGCACGTTTGCCGGTCTTCGGTTGTTTTTTCGCCAATTTGATCTTTTTTTGCTTATCTGATTTATGAAAAGATTCTTCCAATTTCACCACTGCTATATCATTTTTCATGTTAGAAAAATTAAACTTGCTGTTTATTCTGTAGGCGCATATTGGAATGAGCTCACCACTACTGTCATATCGATTGGTGCCAAGACGAGCATACACTTTTAATGGTTTGTAATGCAAAAGACACTGTCCAGATGTGACAAGCATATTGTATTCGATCAAAGCACCACCACAAATGTGAGTGCCATTCTTTAATTGCAGTGACACTACATAAGGATGATCCTGAATTTTAGTTTTCGTACCACCAGTAAGGCCACCAGCATGGCAAATTGTGGCGTAGACTGCAATCAAAAGCGGTAGTACACGGCATATGAAATGTATGAACATTTTGGTGTGCAAAAACTAGGTATTTTATACCGCGGGTGTTAACGGCGACTACGCCAGAAACAAATGCTGCGTTTAAACTTAAAGTGGAAAATTACGAACATATTTTTGACTAAACTAAATATGATGATACACGTACTGGACATATTGTGATCTATTTAAAATTTTGTTTCTATGTATGTATGTATATATATTTAAACAGTTGACAATCAACAAAAAATTTGTTTGTATAATTTTGCTAGTGAAATGACAAAATCTGAATTCGCCCAGCATTGCTCATGTGTTTTGCCAAGGTGTATCCATAGAAGGTGATAGCAAGATAACCTAAGCGAATCCGCTGTGTATTTTGTTTGTGTAATTTTGTGAGCACAATGTCAAAATCTGAATTCGCCCAGTATACTTATGTATTTTGTTTGTGTAATTTTGCGAGCAAAATGTCAAAAATCTGTATTCGCCCAGTTTGCTTATGTATTTTGTTTGTGTAAACAAAACAACCTAGCGAATTCAGAGAGAAGAACAAACATTCAGCTCATAGGATGCTATCACCTTGTATGGATTCGCCTTGGTGTTTTGCGTAAACAAACAAAAACAAGAAAAACAAGCATTCAGCTTATGGGATACCAAGGCGAATTCATATAAGGTGGTGTGGAGAAATCAGCTGAGTGAATTCGCTTGCTACCTGGTATGAATTCGCTTTCTGGGATGCAGCTTTTATGAACTCGCCTTGGCTTTAAACCGAAAACCTAAAATAATAAAAAAGTAGTAGCATTCATGATACAAATACGTATTAGGTAAAGTCGCTGAATGTCAATCTGAATATTTTTGAAATTTGCTAATAATGTATAAAAAAAATTAAACTGACATACTCCCGCATACAGTTTCATTTTCCATCTGAAACGAAAACAAATTTGAGTATTTCGATTTGGTTTTTTTTTATTTTTTATTCACTATTGTTATGTTATATTATTATTTGTTTTGCGTTTGCTCCGCTCTCAAGAACCACACTTTATAATGTTTGCAAATTCCAAACCAAAAAAAAAAAACAAAAAGCATGACCGACGAACTGAGATACCGTACAATACATATTTTTAATACGGTAACATCAGAGTGTATAAACAAAAAGTGTTAAATACAGACAGCTTTATCATGCGACAGTCTTGGTATGTCAATATTTTATTATATTCAGATTGTTAACCCTTTAATGAAATATAATTTTTAATTTTCTGCTCCAAAATGTGAAAACAAAACATTTTAATGAACTAAAAAATAATATGCCAGCACATTGGGTTCCACATACAGAAAAACATTGAACAACAAAATTGGTTGTACGAGTATGCAGTTGTACTTCTCAAATAAAAGAGGCGGCTACAAGCTTGAATAACACTGCGGAACAAAATTTTGCGGTCGGAGATTTTTAAGTCGATTTAGGGTAATTTGGCGGCGCTGATTACGAAAATAATATCAGTTTTGTCGAATTGGCTCTAGTTTTTTCAGATAAAGACTTTTAAATATTTCACGAAAAACCTAATTAAAAATACTAATATGGATTTAAATTATATTTTTATTGCGCGCCTGTATAAAAATAATAAAAAAATAAAAAAAACATATTCTTTTCATTAATTAATTAAAAAAAAATTAAAAAAAAGCTTTTCCGGTGGGACCACCTATGATGTCGTTCCTCAGGACAATCCCGTATTAAGTTCCAGCAGTAGTCTGCCATCATGTGGTCGTCCCATCGACCTTGGTATCTTTCATCCATTATTTTTATGTCCTGGTGGAACCGTTCACCTTGTTCCTCACTGTAATCGCCTAGGTTGTCCGGGAATTTGTCCAAATGACTATGTAAATAATGTAATTTAATGCTCATTTTAGCTCCTAGTTTGCGAAAATTGAGAAGCATATCAGCAACTAGTTTTGTATAGTCTGGTGATTTATGATCTCCTAAAAAATTTTTAACTACATTAACAAAGCTTAGCCAGGCTTCAGATTCAATTTGTGACATATGGCTTAAGAGTTCAGTGGCTTTTAGAAGGGTACGAATTTGAGGACCATCGAAAACTCCTGCTTTTAATTTTTCCATACTAAGGACTGAAAATTTTTTGCACACATATTCGAAACTGTCACCTATCTTATCAAGGGCTTTGATGAACTGTTTCATTAGCCCAAGCTTGATGTGAAGTTGTGGAAGAAAGATTTTTTCTCGGCTTATCAGTTGGTCATGAACCACATTTGCTGTTCCTACCTCCCTATTTTCTCTCACCGGCCAGTCCTTTCTAATCCAATGTTCATTTCTTGCACGACTGTCCCATAAACATATAAAACAAAACTTATTGAGGAATAATTAAATTAATACAACTGGAACTGGGTCATATAATTTTTTTTCATCAATTTCTTAAGTTTCGTTTATCTCAAGAAAACACAGTTCGTAAGCCTGCTACTATTGTTAATAAAAACTATTAACAAAATCATGACCGCAGGTTTTTTTCAAATTTTTGTTACGCAGTGTAATCAGTCCTAACTAAATTTTCGGAGACTAGGAAAATTATTATTATTATTTGTTTAGCGGCCGCCGTAGCCGAGTGTGTAGCGTGTGCGCGCTTCATTCGGTGGGTCCCAGACTCGAATCCAGCTCTGGGCAAGTAAAATCCAAAAATCAAACCTCCGAGTGAATTTCTGCCATGAAAAAAACTTCTCATAAAAACAATCGCCGTTCGGATTAGGCGTTAAACTGTAAGTCCCTCAATTTGTGTTACAACATCAAGACGCACACCACAAATTGTAGGAGAAGTTCGGCCAAAATCGCTTAAGCGGTTATAGCGCCATCTAAGTAAGTAAGTAAGTATTTGTTTTAATTAGAATTGTATCGGGTCTCATTGTTGCAGTGATCATTCATGGGTTAGTGCAATGTAAACAAGCTTTTGAGATATTTGTTTGGCTTAATAAGTCTGCCGTTAGTATCTGGCACACATTGTTTTATACACATCGGATAACATCAACAACTTTCTTTTGTTCTTTCATTTAATAACAATAATTAAATATTTCACTATGCTTATAAAGAATGTACTTTTTAGGGGCATAGAACTTTTAAATAAAATAAAATAATGACATTACATAATTTCAAACTGAAGTCATGATTATCGAGGCGGTTTTAAACGAGCATACTTATATATACATATGTACATATATATGATTTTTAGTCAGGACTTTACTTACTTTTATAATATTTTATAATATAACAAAGTTCTATCAAGGGAAATAATCTAAAAAAATAAAAATTCCGAGAGTTTATTTTTTGAATTTCTCGAAAAGTTCTATAGTTTAAAAAATGGTTCTGACATTTTAAATGGCATATTTGGGGCTATCAAACAAGTAATTTTGAAAAAAAATTCCAGAGTTTTGAAATTTTGAAATTTTAGAAATCGAAAAAGTCGGAGTGTTATAATATTCATATTTTATGTACAATATTAAATTTTTGTCTCAATTTTTTACCGATTTTTTAAAATTCCAGAAATTTGCAAGTGTGTTTGAATTTTAAATATTAGTAAAGGCAGTAAACTCCGCATGAGCACATTCGCTAAGTATATATCAATGTACATACGTGTTGTGCAAAATACTGAAGCGATCAGATATTAATACGGCTATGTAAAAGGACGTTGCGCAAGACTACTAACTCCGTCATAATCGGGAAAGACCTCACCGACACTCCGAGCCGTTGGCTACCAAACGAGACTTCAGGCAGAGGCCTACCGTGCGACTTCTTTTATCTTTTGTTGGAAAAGATAATTCAACCGCCAGAGTTAAAAGAGTATTCAATTCCTGGCGTATGCTGTCGACATCAACATGTCGCGAAAGTCCCCATATAGAGATTGCCAGTGCACAAGATTGCAGAAACCATAGGCGCATGGCTGAGTGGTATCGATTTTAGATGGGCGATTGGGTATAAGAAAGCTATCGGCAAGATGTTGCCTCATTTGCTCACAATTGATAAACCGTTCCTTAACTAAAAATAGCTTTTTCGGCGTATCATAGCCGCGAGTGGAATTCGCTACCTTACCTTGAAAAATAAAAAATCCGTCAATATTCGCTATTTCACGCTGGATTCTGAACCACTTAAACAATGAACGGTTGCTATTTCACTCACCATATTCTCCAATCTTAACCCCAGTTGATTAATTCTTGTTTGAAAACCTTAAGAAGCAACTCACGAGCCAAGAGATCGGTCCAATTTTTTTTTCGGTAATTTTGAAGTTGCTACAAAATCTGAATTACCATTTTTGACCGATTTAAGTGAGACAACGAACTCTGGATAGGATCTCAATAGACCTTCATGTATGACCTAAATGTGTTTCTTGCCGATACCTACTTTGATACGTTGAACAGTAGATTATAAAATAGTTGAAGAAAATTTGGGACTTCTTACTTCAAAAACTATATTCTAGTTTATTCAATTTTATTTTACTTTATAATTCACACATGCACGCATATACATATGTATTCCTTAACATTTAGTTTATTCAATCAAATTTGTACATCGAATTGGCAACCACATTTAACTCGATCCATTCGCGCACTTGCCACACATTCACATAGACCCCAGGGTAGTCGGGTCTCGCGCAACCATTTCCCCAAGAAATCACGCCAGCCAGCTGGCGTTCCACCAAAAGCGGTCCACCCGAATCCTTCTGACAGGCATCCTTGCCACCTTCTGGTACACTTGCGCATAACATAGTGTCCGTAAAACGTTCGCCATACGCACTTATGCAAACACTCCGATCCCGCACAAAAACATACGCCACCTGCAATTTGCTCGCAGTCGCACCTGCTTCAGAAATTGCACCCCAACCGATGACGGACGCTATTGAGCCAACTGTTGGCGGTGTCTTCACCAGCGCAATAGATGCCACAAACAAAATATCCAGTTTCAACGGTGTGGCCAGAAAGAGCAACGCCACATCATAATCCGTTATAGTGGCATTATAATATTCGTGTGTGATCATTTTTTCTACACGCGCCACTATGCCATCACTACCATCGCGGTTGTCAGTGCTAGCGATCACCAGTAATTTTTTCACATCGCGATAGATAACACAATGCGCCGCTGTCAGTATGGCATCTTCGTTCAAAATGCTGCCGCCACACTCGTGTAGATAATCGCACTCTTCGCAGGTTTTGCGCCGCACTGATACTTGGTGGGGATGGCGTGTAATCGATACCTCATTGCCACCTATAATTCGACCCTGGAGCAACTTTATTTGGCTGATATCAGCTGCTGTGACCAAGCCAAGCAGGAAAGTGAAGAAAAGTAACGAAGCGGTGGTCATCGAAAGAGTGAACTATGACTTTGTTTGCTTGATATGCTTACACGGCAGACGCGCCGAAAACTAAATTAAATTTGATATTGAGGTAATTATATTAAGTACACGAGTTTTAGCTATTGGTGCTCCTTTCGTCGAGTGTGTAAATTTTTATGTATAGCATACAGTACACATGTCCGCAAGTCGCGGCTACAATTACTGGTAGCTGATTAAACGAAAAATAGGCAATTAACTTTTATTCCATTTAGATCAGTGTAACTAAGATTAGCCTACATTAAGAACTCGATAATCTAAACCATTAGCGTAGACAGACGTCGCCGGATGTAGCAGCTTCAATCATTTTAAAATTGTTTAGAAAAAATCAACCAGTTCTACAAATCGAAGAATAGATTTTTATATAAAAAATATCTGTTGTTTAAATTCCTATTATAGTTAGCTAAGATTTCTAATAGTAATTAAAGTTCATCACTACTTTTTGAGTTCTAAACAGTTTTTGATAATGTTTGGATTTTTATTTTTTTTAGAAATAATAATGCAATATATAATAATAAAATAAAAACAAATAGTAACAAAAATGGTACACATTGAAAATTTTGTATTTCTTGCTTAGTAATAATAAAAAAAAATTTTGATTGCTAAAAATTATTTTGAGTTTCTGTTTTAATTTCTCAACAAAAACAAATTATAAAATAATAATGATGGCAAGTTAATTAGTAAAGCTATTTCTGATCAAAAAATAAAAACCTTTTACGATTTATATAACCAACGATATAAAAAAACTTTCAATATAATAATTTTTAATACATTACAAAAAAAAATAATTAAATTTTATTTTCACCAAGAACGCCACTATTTTATTAAAAATATGTGCGAATATACTTCTATTTATGGTATAATGTCTCACATGTCAAACTGTTGGTTACTAAAATTACACTCGGTAGATGTGACTAATTATCTAAAAAGTTCTATTTAAAATGCACATATGTTATGCTTTATGTATACAAAAAATTAAGTTGCAAAAAGTGAACTCGCTATAATCGCCTTTTGATAAATGATTTTTCGAATTATACTGACACCAGCAAAACCTGGGTGATCCAGAGAAAATATATACATATATCATTTGATGCTTCAGGTTAAGGTTCCGAAAAAGTTTATTAGAAAAGGTTTTTCTACAATTTCTTTCATCGTTATAAATATTTTTTTTTCGAAAGGATTTGAACTAATTTCATTCTTAGACAGTTTTGAGTTTTTCGCAACTCTGATATCACGTTTTTAAACTAATTTTTGCTCTTTGCCTTTTATTCCCTTTTATCCTTAAAATTTTTTCTAAAAAAAAAATCTTTATATGAACACATTTTGAAATACATCCTGAAGGTAAAAACCTAATTTGACTGAACTATAAGAAAATAGAAAAATTTTAAATTTGGTATCTTTTTTTACATTTCTAGTAATTTTACATATCGAGTTCGCACTGTAACCACATACAAGTCAATAAATATGAAGTTATTATTAATTTAATGGTCATTTAATTGGAAACTTTTTTATGGTCAATTTATTGCTTGTTTATAAGTCAAAAGCACACATTATACAACTGTTTGCGGAAACACAACGGGCTTTATTAGTATTCCCCTATTAGAATAAAGTATAAAACGTGGTTATTTTTACTGAACGAGCAATAGTAGTTTCGCTCCCCGACTGATTTTGTTTTTTTTGGAAGGGTGTAAAGGTGTAAAGATTTCGCATCATTTTTGGGATTTCAAAACCCTTATGAAAGCAGAAAATTTTCCTTTATGGGTGTGGGTATTTTTTTCCGGTTTTAAATTTTCACGTAGAAAAATATGTTTGTTTGAAAACGCAGATTAAGATTTTTCTACAATTTCCCTGCCTAAAAACACAACTGTCTTGAAAAAAAATGGTATAGAATCAAAATATAAAAAGTATATTAATGTAGAGAATTTATAGGGCACAATGGAAGAAGGGATCATGGGCCTACGCTACACTTAAATTTTTTGTTCAGTTTTCATACCCAATTCAGCCACTAAAGCAGATATTCTTAAAATTTATACAAATAAAACAGAAAAAAGTCATTCGTTTTTTGTACAATCATTAAAATTGGGATTTTTAAGGGAAATTTAAAATTTTCAGAGGTTGTTCTGCTTGTAATGGGTATGAAATATTAAAAACATTGTGTGTGACTCAAAGAATTGAGCACATGTTGATTTTGTTATAATATTCGCAATGTTTTTCGTTCATTTGTATTTTAAACTTATAATAACAAAGAGCATATAAATCATAATTTTAAACTTTGTACAAAAATTACAAAAAATTAACAAATTAAGAAAAAAAGTAAAATTTTTTGAAATCTTAAATGAAAAATGTTACAAATCAAACGGAATTTTCAGCATTTTCCAACCTCCACATATTTATCAAAAAATTTTAATTACAAAGTTTGAGATTTTGATGAATTCTTATAAATTTTGTACAACGCCTAAAATTCTGATTTATATTCTTCTTATTATTTTGGGAACTAAAGTTTTATTAAAAACTAACAAAATAGCAATTATCACGACATACATTGCGAATATTATAAAAAATAAACATAGGGTCAATTGTTTCAGACATATTTTTAGTTATGAAAAAACCCATTGTATAAAGTGTTAGTTACATTTGTATTAGCCGGCTTTCCGAAAATATGCTGAATTCGCAAATAAATTAATAAAGAGTAGTTATTATGAAGTAAAAAGAAAAATTACCCAGAAGCTATAGATAAAAATGTTTATAACAGACGATAAGTAGTGATAAAAAGTTGTAAAAAATATTTCTACATGTGCGTATACAGACCGATCGACTTTATTCTTATCTTGGCTCAGAGTTAAATTAAACATAATACATAATAACCATAATTGAAACACAACTACTCCAAAGTAAAATCATAAGCCGTTCTAACGCAGAAATACACCCAAGAATGATAAAATACAAGATTACGCATTCCTGACCTGCCACGTCACACATACAGAACAAAATTAAGTGGATACACTCAAAGTATCTGTTTGTCATCTTTCTCGACACTATGTAAATGATTTCACACAAGAGAAAAGACCAGAATAGAATAGAACGGCGAATAGCCGTTCATAGGAAAACACCTGTGCCGACATTCTAACTAACGAACGGATCATCGGAGTAACGAAAATATTGTGCAAACCTCTAATTCTTCAAATAAGTGAACTAGTTGTTAATATGATCAGCTGCTTCAAATCGTAGGGTGTGAAGTTATTAGAAACAAAAATATTATTGAGAACCTTTTTATTGCGACTTAAAAAATAAAAGACAATGAGTGATTTTTATTCATGACTTTTATGATAATTAGAGTTCACTGTACAATTTTTACTAATGACTTTTAAAAATAAAAGTCTTCAATAACCATTATCATAAAAAATACAAAATTCAAATTAAAAATAGCTGTTATTTGTGACGTTATATATACAAATTAAACCCATTTTTTTTTTTTAATTTTACGAAATCCGAAATGAATATAAAAAAATAACTGTTAAATAGTTTTGTAGTGAAACTGGGGCGGTCGCTGTAAATTCAACGATACCAACTCTAGTCACATTTTTTTAGTTGGATATTATAATGGCGACCAAGGAGAACTTAGACGCTTAAGTATCAACATTTTATTGTATTTATTTTCAGACACCATAATGTCGCAACATTTTCTTAATAGTTTTACAATTTTAACGGCGATCCAAATACTAAAGTTTTCACATCTTACAATATCAATATAGCTCTCACTATCCACTGATATAGCTCTGGTATACTAGCAAAGACATCCGGATAGCCCTCCTCTGCACAACCTTCTGACCACGATACAATACCAACTAGATTGCCTTCTGCCACTAGTGGACCACCCGAATTCCTCGAGCAAACACTCTTATCCGTGGCAGTGGCACAAACCATCGTTTCTTTGATTTGTTCGCCATACCTGTAAGCGTTGGAGGCACAATCCTGGCGTTGCACAATGCTCACTTCAATAGCGTGCAAAATGTTTGCTGAATTGCTAATGTTCCAACCAGTTACCACAGCAGGTGTACCAGTTGCTGGCACTACCTCGGCCAATTCGATGTAACGTATACTCTTCGACTCCTCAATTGGTTGCCCCAAACGCAAAAGTCCAATATCATTGACTGCGGTTCCGTTTGCATCAAAATCTGGATGATATATTAAACCGAATACGTCGATTAAGAGACCACCGCTTAAGGAGTTGGCCGAACCTAAACGTACTTGTAAATCTGATGGTTCCAGACCAACTACACAACGCGCTGCGGTCACAATGAGATATTCACTTATAATACTGCCTCCACAAATAGGCAAAGCCGCTTCAATCAGCCATAATGAAACCTGGTATGGATACGCCTCAATGGTTGTGTCTGTGCCTTCAAAGACAAGTCCATTAGGCTCATTCGCTATAGAGCCGCTAAAGGCGGTGCTAATTAGAGTCACCAAAACTAAGAGGCGATACATAACGTTGTAGAGTATTGACTAAACTGCTGGAAAAAATAGATTTAGTTATGATCATATAGCATAAAATGCGTTAGAAAAATTATTTTGGCAGAAAATACAAATACATACGTAGAAATAAATATACTGTTAAGCAGATGATGCTTAAAACAACATAAATTAAATGATAAGATATTGCGCTAGCTTGAATTAACAACACAGGGTCTTCAATTATTTAAACACTGGCTAATAACTAGCGTGATTCGATGTGCTTCATAAATGCAATATTCTATTTTTAATGTTATCTGTATTCGGGAATTTATGTTAAACATAAAGTTAAAAATCTCTTCTCAGCTCTAAACGCGAATTATCTAGCACGATTGAATGAACCGCGAACCGCTAATCCCTAACCTCAGTGTAATTGACAGAGTCAATTACGCTTCTATGTCATCGTAGACTTGATTGCTTCTTTTTTTTTATTACAAAAGCACAATTTTTTTAAATGGTGCTGTGTGCTCTTTTACTTTATTGGAGTAATAAAGTGCAAAAAAAAAAAATAACGTCGCTATGTTAAATTGTCTTCCAGCACATTTGATTCGTAAAAATTCACGATATGCATAACCTAACTTTTACACTTTTTCTTCAATAGCTTTGCCAGTAAATGAAAAATATTGAGTAAAATTTACAGTAAAATTTACAGAGAAAATTATCAGCAATAGTTATTGAACGAAAACCCAGTAAAAACGTGCAAGAAACTAGCGTACAGACTAGATTAACATTTTATTTCAATCAAGCTTTGGCATTTTTTTTTTTCATTCCAATTTTGGTCTCAAGTACGCTAAAGGGAGTTTATTTCGAAGGTCCAATTTTCAATTACTCTTTTTAGCATTTCTAGCGGTACCTCGCGAATTACGCGATACTTGGCTTATAGACCAAGAGTTTGCACTTCACATTACCCCAGAGAAAAAGTCCAGAAATGTCTTATTTCACAATCTAGGCGGTCTGTTGTCTGGTCCGAAACGCGAAATTAGCTGCTAACCAAAATTATTTCTCAACAAAGCCATTGTTTCGGGCGCCGTGCTGAAACCAAATGTTGCCGGCATCACGAACCTTAAAAGTCGCAACGTCTATGATGCACATCATATGTTGATAGAAGTGCTCGAAAAATTCTACCTACAGAATGCTGATTATTTTCTACATACAAGTGAATAATTTGGAGACGTCATTGAGGTCTGAGCCTTTCCATGATGAATTGATAAAATTAGTTAACAATATGCGTGTTCTTTGAAAACACCGGTAACCGTCTTCAGGGTAAATTGGTTTACAGTACAAAACTCCTTTTCGCACAGTGCCCTGAAGGCGGTTACCGTAGTTAAACTGAAATATATTGCAATAAAGTGAAAATTTGTTAATATTAACTCCGGGTTTCTTTTATTGTGAACAAATATTTCCAAGAAAATTATTGTGACATTGACTTTTGCAATAAAGTTTTTTTTATGGTAAGTAAGTGAATGCCAGGTAAAATCGTTGTGCGATTTTTTTAATTTTTAATTTTTATTTTTCTTATGAATTTTTTTAGTAACTCTTGGTGAACACTGGCTAATAACTAGCGTGATTCGCCATGCTTTTGAAATATAATAATATATTTTTAATATTATCTGAATTATGTTCAATTAGTATCCGGGAATTTTTGTTAACCATAATTCTTAACCAAATGTGAAAATAATGAGCTCTTCTCAGCCCCAACACACAAATTTTCTATACGAATTTCGGTGTCAATTTATGCGCACTGTACTTCAACACCACTAAGCTTAATTTGTATTTATTGTTGTAGTAGAGAAATAAAAAAACAAAATTATTTTATTTCTGTGGCACATGTTTATGGAATAAATTTAGGTGAGAAGTACTTACCCTATAAATTATTTTATTTGAATTGGCTCTGATTATCGTGGTAACCCATTATATAAAAAATACAGTTTTTTTTTTACTAATCTATCCTCATTAACGTGAATTAGTCGAAGTAGAACGTGATAGAGATAGAGTAAATGAGAAATTTATTGGTCCTCCAAACCGGACTGAGGTAAGGGGCCTGGGATTTCTCCAAAAAACCTTCTCTTTCTGTCGCTTGGACTACTTAATTAATGCAACGGGGGAGATCGTTTACGTTATTATTGATCACAAATATGGCAGGCAGTTTAAGGAGTGTTGGTGTAGACATCTCCTTCTTACACTCGCTAAAGCGCGCTGTCAAAGGTAATATATATACAACGCTTTCCATCAACTATGACAAAAACCCTTTGCGTGACATGCGTTCCCATTAGGCAATAACCAGTTATGATACCCGTCAACCCGCGTATGTGAAGCGTTTCAAATTGAATAGACTAAAGGACATTTCTTTCTCTCCTCCAAGCCAAAGCTGATGAACTATACCACAGGCGAGTTCTTTTGCTCATCTAGCGTTTGCCAGCTCAAGGACGCCAACCTTTATCCAGAGCAGGTAACGCAGAATTTATCAGCTAAATTGCGGCTTATTTTATTACTGTTGGCTCAGCTAGAAAGACGATACAATGATCAAGCAGTAGGAAGCTAAGTTTCACTCACTCTGTCCTCTATCATCTAATTTAGAGCGATTAGTGAATAAATAGAACTATGATGTTGGAATAACATCCTAGAACTATATACATGGTCTTCCCAGTCACTCCTCAGAGGAATTCGTGAAAGGGTTTGCTTGAGCGATTACTGGAGCGGAGTATTCACTTCGCTGGATATCTGTTCAGAATTGTTGATTGGTCAAATCCTATGTCATTCCAACTTGTTAGTACACATGATAACAACCAGGTACTCAACTTCGTCAGAAAGTGTTAGACTTTTTGTTTGTGTAGAGAATCATCATTGTATTAGCTTGATTGGCATTCGGTCTGCATTCTATCGACCCGTTACCCACAATACCCATCGCAAGTAAAAAGATCTCTTCACTTTAGTTAAATTCATCGTATTTTTTACTAAACTTTCCATTCGCATTTCTACAAAATCTATATTTGATTCTTAAATTTCTTCAATCGCCTTCAATATCCATTCGCGCACTGTAGCCACCTCGCTGTATACACCCGGGTAGCCCTTCTTGGCACAGGCGTAGCCCCATGAAACAATACCAACCAGTTTGTCCTCAACCACCAATGGACCACCCGAATCACCCTGGCATGAATCCTTTTTCAACGCATAGGCACATACCATGGACTCTTTGATTAAATCACCATATTTGTAAGTGCTCGAAGCGCAATCGTCACGTTGTACCAGTTCCAGTTCGACAGCTTGCAAAATGATCGGCGGTATTAAACAATAGGAATTACATTTTGTACCCCAACCCGTCACTATGGCTGTTGTACCTGTTGGCGGTGTCGTCTCAGCCAGTTCTATGAAACGTACCCTCTCTGATTGCTGGAGTGCTGTGGCTAATTTTATGATACCTACATCATTTACTCTAGCAGACGGATTAAAGCCAGGATGATATTTTATTGCTTCCACCTTTATCAGTTCACCGCCATTTTTATTATTACTAGATCCGGCGCGTACACGCATATTCGAAGCTTTGAAACTCTGCAAACAGTGGGCAGCGGTTACAACGATGTTTTCACTAATTAAACTACCACCGCAAAAGTGACCACCGAGCTTGGTGGAGATTGAAACTTGATAGGGATGTTCTTCGATATTAGTGGCGACACCGCCAACGATGCGGCCATCCAAATCGGCCGACATATATGCACCATATGCGGAGCTGAAGAATGCACAGAGTATCGTTAAGCGCAACATTATTTTGCGTTACTATTTGCTCGAGCTTGTATTAGAGCTACACTTTTATAGCGCGCGTTGAGGGCTAAGTATAACTACATATCGCTGAATTTCATAAAACTGTCTGCATTATCAGTTCTTCGAAGTGGTTTGTAAGAATCGTAAATATGGATTTAGCAAGGTAATGCACATGCAGTGCATTTATGAATTGCGAATAACGTATCATAAATAAAACAGAAAATCTGTAGGATATACATATATGCAGGGGAGTAGGTGTAACCGAAATACGAACGAAAATGTATGTATATCGCACAATCGGAAACGATACATTTGTTTATCGGAGGCATTTCCCTTTTTTTTTTTAGAGAGAGAGAGGTTAATTGATATACCACGAAAAATTCAGAGTATTACTGCATTTCCCGTTTCCAATTCGTTTGGCATGTAAATCGTTCCATTTTCATTTTTTCGACCATCGTCAAATCGTTTCGTCGCCATGTTCTGAAAATTGAAATTGTTGCAATTTTGCTGCCTTGGGCAACTTAAACGTCAGCGGTTTTGAATTCTAATAAAAAGAATTTTATTAATTCTATTTAACTAATGAAAAGGAACGACTTTTTCTAAAATAACTATCAAGCAGTGCCATATTTATTTTAGAAAAAGCCTTTCCTTTTCTTGCTTTAAATGTTACGATTTTAATTACTATAAAAAAGGAGTTAAAAAAATATAAAAAGTTGCTATGGGATAGGCCGCGACCTATTTCGCACCAATTACATGTTTACAGCTATCGAACTAAATTTATGCACTACCCAGATGAGTTTCCTGAACTTTTTAAATAAATCCAACACACCATTATTTCGATTTTTTTCTTGCTCAAATTTGTTTATTCACTGAAAAATAGTAACTTTAAAGTGCACCAGCGGCAGCCTCGATCCATGCGCGTAATGTAGGCACATCGGCGTAAACACCAGGGTAGCCCTCCTTAGCACAACCTCTGCCCCAAGATACAACGCCAACCAATTGGCTTTCAGCCACCAATGGACCACCAGAGTCACCCTGGCAAGCATCCTTCTTCACTGCATAAGCACAAACCATCGTATTCTTAATATCCGAACCATATTTGTAAGCACTAGAGGCACAGGCACGCGTATCCACAATATCTACTGCAACAGCCTGCAAGGTTGTCGGTAAGGATGTGCAAGTGAGGTAGCATTTTGTACCCCATCCCGTGACCACAGCCGGTGTTCCAGTTTTGGGTGTGCTGCTTGCCAACTGTATGTAGCGCACATTGATAGACTCACGAACGGGTGTGGCGAGTTTTAGCAAACCTACATCGTTAACCATGGTCTTGGAATTGTAGCCAGGATGGAAAGTAAAGGAGCTTACAGCAACCAATTCACCGCCAACTTTGTAATTGGTCGAACCTAGCCGCACGCGTATTTGTGAGGCCGCGTAGCTTTGCAGGCAATGCGCAGCAGTGACGATGATGTTTTCACTGATGATGCTGCCACCGCAGAAGTGGCCACCGGTTACGGTTTGCAAGGACACCTGATAGGGATGCGCTGTAATGGTGGTGTCAACACCATTCACAATACGTCCATCCAAATCGTCTGGTAGGAAAGCTGCACCAAAGACAGCGCTGACCAATGCAAATAAGGCTACGAAACGAAACATTTTCAAAACTTTACTGTTGATTGTGTTACATCGTTAGAGGTCTTATATACTAGAGGTGGTAACTGTTATCAAAATAGTTGGATCAGTGGCAAGTGCAATATTAAATTGTAAGTAAGCTTAGTGCTTACTTTGATGGAAAAATGCATGACAATGCATTTGACATATTAATCCTTGCAGTCTGATACGATGGTCAACGTATGCGAATGTGCATAACTACCCAACCATGCAGGTGTAAAACGTTTTCAAGGCTATTGTCTATATGTTATATGTAGACAAATTTAAAAAAATTTAATGAAGGAAAATTCTAGACATCCATTAGAAGACTATACCCAGGGATCGTAACAGTCACAATTTTTATTATAAAAATCGCTCTTTAACTTTAACTCAATTAATAATAATAATAATAATAATAATAATAATAATAATAATAGTAATAATAATAATAATAATAATAATAATAATAATAATAATAATAATAATAATAATAATAATAATAATAGTAATAATAATAATAATAATAATTTGGCGATTACACCATAGCTTGATGTTTGGCCGAACTTGTCTGTCCTACAATTTGTGGTGTTCGTCTTGATGTTGTAACACAAATTGTAGGACCTAAAGTTTTGCGCCGACTTCGAATGGCTAATGATTTTTGTAAGAAGTATTTTTATGGCATAAATACATGCGGAAGTTTTTCATTACCTGCCGGGGGGCGACCGCTATTAGACAAAAAATTTTCTGTGATTTTTGATTTTTAGGTTATAAATTCAAAATAACAATTTTATTAATTCTTACTTTACAAATTAATTAAATAATGGTTAATTTTAATTTTTATTTTATTAATCAAAAATAACAGTTAGTGCTGAATTTTATTAAAAACAGAATAACAGTTTTTGAAGACTTTTATTTATTTATAAAACTTATCAATATAAATCAGTCACTGACATTTATTTTTTAAGTCATTTTTATAAAAGTCATTATAATTTTATGCAGAAAATAATATCAGTAAATATTTTTTTCGATTCCGAACAACTCATTTTAATTTTACGCTAAAAATAATAAATTTTTTTAATTCCACAACAGCGTATTTCCTGCGAAAAATAAAAATGAATTTTATAAGTGTGAATTAAAAAATAAAAGTGAGTAACTGATTTATATTGATGAATTTTATAAATAAATATTAGTTTTATAAATAATTATTTTTTTTATAAAATAATAATCATAATTAGCTGTTATATTTGGCCTTTGAAATGAAAATAACTAAATAGTTGTTATTTTTTGATTTATAATTAAATAAAAATTAAAAAATAATTGTTGTTTTTCTTTAATTATGCATAAAATCTTGATATAATATAAGATTGTATCTTCCGCGGACTGCTAGTCCCTCTCTTTATGCATTTGACAACATCCACCCATGCGGTGACGAAATAAAAGCAACTTGATTTTATTTTACACAAACAACAGCTAACGAAAACTTCAAATCGTTCTGTCGCTTGCTCTCCTTCTCTGCACATCTTCCTCTTCTTTATTAGAAAAATTTTTGCTTTGCTCTATCATTCTCGTGCGTGAGGAACGTAATAAAGCGCATTACGCGCTTTGACTCGAGAAATCAGCTGTTGCCTATGTTTTGTTATTGTGAGTTGTTGCGGAAAAGGGAGAAAAAAACAATAATAAAGATAGTGAGAAAGTCACTTATTTCACTCCAAAAAAAAAGAAAGACAAAAAGTTGTTATTTTCTATTCTGTTTAATTCACAAATATGAAACCTAACACTATCGTTAAATATATTATCAATTATAGCTTCTTCTAATTGGCAGTTTATGCATAATCCTAAAAATAAAGCAATAATTTTTCTCAGTGTAAAATTATACTAGTTAGCGAAATAAATTTTACTAATAATATCCAACTTGTCAAATTTTTGTTTTCATTGCTATTTTAATTCTGTTCTGATTGGTTGCATTTCAACCTATATAAATACATACATACATATGTGTGTTGGTATGGAAAAGTAGCTTATGTCGAAAACGATAGTTTCAAGATATTTATAGGCAATTTGGTGTAATTTTTAGGTTTGCTTGCTAGTAACAAATTTTTGGCTGTCTAGACTTTATATAAGATTGTAAGCACACACTTAAAATAAATTCACAATAGAAATGGTTTAACTTTTAATAATAAAAATCCAACCATGTAAATGAAAAGAAAAGACATCCTGATTACGCTTCATTAGAAGAAAGGCGCTTCTTACTGCGAAATAAACTGAGCGATTCGGACATATCGTTCAGCTAAAAGCATTGCTACTAATGATAGTTAAAAGCCTGGATAATAAGAATAAGTATGTATATGTATATATATTGAAATAAAGACTGCGAATTGGGCAGCGTTAGGCAACCACAAGTTTTGATACTCAAATAAGTATATGTTTATTTAAACAACTACATGTCGAGTACTTAAGTTGTTTACTTAAATTATGATTATGATATTCGATTATATAAATAAATATATATGTACATAAGTTATTTTATCGTCTGCAATATTTTTTTTGTAAATACTTAAGCTAAAACGGACTTTACATATTTGTGCGCCGTAGCGTAGAGAACGCTGTCAATGCAATAACTCATTTCTAGCTTAAGGCGACTTAAGCCACTTTTCCGTATGGCCACAGATATATTCTGTTAGCTTATCATGCCCATAAATATGTATGTAAGTATGTAAGTTAAATAAAAAAAAAAAACTATTCCAGATAAAGCCTTGAAGTGACATTGTTACCTCAATAGAAAGACCACATCTGAAAACGGAGTAACCTCATACCTGCTCAGATATCACAGCTGGTATGTATAGCCCAGTCACTTAAGATGAAATTGGCAGGAAGAAAAAAAATTTTAGGTCGGAGCTTTTAATTCAGTTTTCTTATATTTTATACACATAATACATAAATTCTCAGTGTTGACCCTAGATTTGATATGGTCACATTCCGCCATCTAGGATTTTAAGTTTGTCACGAGTTCGGTATTTTCTGTTGACATATTTTATTTGCAAAGTTGTAGAGAAGTTATTTTTCTACAACTTTTAGAAAAATATATTTTTTTTAACATAGCGATTTAAGGAAGCGGCTTTACGCCGCTACAAATTAAGATGCCCCAATTGAAATAATTCATGCCGAATCGATCAATGGTTGGGATCGACAATTTTTTATTTAATTAAATTTTGGTCATATAATGAAGTTCTGCCACATAAGATTAAATAATTTCCCAAGTTTATTTTTTGAATATCTCGAAAACTATTATAGCTACGAAAATAGTTCTCACATTATTTTTAAGATCCTAAATACCAAATATTGAATTTATATAATAGAAAGTATTTACATATGTTGGCTAAATTTTTTATACTGATCTTGAAGCTTTGACGATTTTTCAAAATTCAAAATTTTTTTTAAAGTTATAGCTATTAACTTTTTCGAAAATATTTGAATTTTATTTATTTTCTCGCTATTTTGCAAACACTCCGATTTTACGTATTGTTCAAACACTTAAAAATTATGATTTTTTTTGCCATTTTGATTTTTTATTTATTCAGCTACAATTTATTTTGTAAAAGTTGTATCATATTTTAATTATCGTCTAATACTGTAGTGCATTCTATTGAAAACCATTGCAAAAAAGAAAAATATTACCTCAATCCAATGGAGACGAAAGTTATTTCCGTGTTCCTCTTGACGCGCAACGTATTTTGTATGGGTACGAAAGTTTTGTCAAAGCGCTAACTACACAGTACAACAAATTTACTTTGTTATTTTGTTTACAACATAGTAACCATGATATATTTCAGAAGGAAACGACAAACGTTTTCCGTACATATAATATTTTCTACCTATTACTTGAGTGAAATAGGTTTGGTTTAAACTATGAGCATTCCGAAATTCTTATAAATTTCAAATACTGATACATTCATATATTCCAACTGACTCAGGTCGATCGTATCTTTATATGCCCAATTTCCGTCAAAGGGGAATCTTGCGTTCGTGGGTGCCCTTGATTTCGTTGTCTACACGTGGATCCCGGATCGAAGGATCTTTTCCCCCGCCCTCTGTTGTTGTAACAGCATAAAACATTCCCCATAAAATTTTGGGAAATGCTGCTGAAGTGACAGTCGTTGGCCGAATCAAAATCCGGATCGTTCCGGTATCGTAGAACAGACTGTCGTGGGAACGGCCCTATAAAAGGACGCGCTTGTTGAGAGATTTTTGTTCGCCGGAGTAAAACCGGTTGCGATTTGGAATAAAGTTGTGCCCAACGTTTCATAAACACAGCCAAAATAGGTTTACGTGAATGAAATGGCGTCATAGTGGCGCTTCCCCACGTATTCTCAAACAGGCTCTAAAATCGACGACGAAATAGCAATGTATGTCAATTTGCTTATGTAATGTCTTTTCCTGGATTTGATGCATTGCGAATATCTGGTCAATGGTGAGTTTTTTTCTGGTTAGCAGCCATTTAATGGTAATTTGTTTCTAAATAAATCATTATCGTTGATTAGACGCGGTGAAATCTATGCGGTTCGAAAACAGTTAAACGCAAAGCAATCGATTTTATTTATACATACATATTTATTACGTTAGTCACAAAAAATATTTAAAAAAACATATTGCTTTTAACGAAACATATCCAGGCAACGTATTGTCCTTACAAGCCAGCGGCATCAGCGATCCAAGAGTAAAGCGAAGCAACATCAGCATAAACGCCAGGATAACCGGTCTTGGCACAGCCTTGACCCCAGGACACAACACCGACCAATTTGCTTTCAGCAACCAATGGGCCGCCAGAATCACCTTGGCAGGCATCCTTTTTAACTTCATAAGCGCATACCATTGATGATAAAATATTCTTAGCACCATACTTATATTCATCAGATGCACAATCGTCCTTATCGACAATTTTTACCTCTACCTTTTGCAATGTGGTAGGTAATGTGGAACACAATAAGTAACATGTGGTACCCCAACCACTGACGACAGCAGGTGTGCCACTTACGGGTGCATCTGTAGCCAATTGAATATAACGTACATTCGCTGATTCAGGCACATCTTCGGACAACTTCACAATACCCACATCATTTTCACTGGTCTTCGAGTTGTAACCTGGGTGTATGGTAAAGCTTTTGACTTTCACAACTTGGCCACCGCTCTTGTAATTGGTCGATCCGACGCGAACCGACATCTTACTGGCGGAGTATGATCCCAGACAATGTGCTGCAGTGACAATGGTATTCTTGTTGACAATGCTACCACCGCAAAAGTGACTACCGGACGCCTGCAACGAGACCTGGTAGGGATGATCCTGAATGGTGGTGTCAACGCCATTTACAATACGGCCATTAAAGTCACTGGTTAGGATATCGCTAAAAGCGACATTGAAGAGCGCAAAGAGAACTACGAAACGGAACATGTTTGAACTGACAAACTGTGCTGACTATGAATTGCTACAAGAATCGGCTCCGGTTTTTATAGTAATAATCCAGCTTACCACTTAAGTATGTAGTTGATAAGCATAAATATTTATGATCTTTCAATCTGATTTATTTTGGCAAATCAAATTCGTCTGGACCTTTGGTACTTCAACTGCATTTTGGGGGAAAAAACTAGTTTCAATATACAAAGGTATGTACATACTTATGTAGCTCGTGCAATAAAATACATTTATTCCTTTTTAATTCACTTTCTATCAGTTTATTTATTGCTGATAAATTAGATTCAACATTGATTGTATATAATTTCATTTGTATGTAGTTACATATATATTTTTTAAATATATGATTTTCTAGCATGGGGCATTGGACTGAAAGTTATGTATGTATATATCAATAACTTATTCAGTATAAAGACAATAAATGCTGGGGTTTTTTCGTTGACGTTTTTAGATATAGCCTCACTCAAGTTGGGTCCATAGAATATGTGCATTCAACGAGGTATTCTGCCAAGCTAGAATAAACAGTAGCTTATATTTTCGTGAGAACAATTGAAAAATACACCAAACCCAAAACCATTGTGGATGAATGCAAATGAGAAGTCTTCTCAATTCAAGATGGCAGCGACTAATATTAAATGTCATCATTTTAAAATGTCAGGCATAGAAAATCGCTCAGTGAATGACACAAGAATGGTTTGAGTTGCCACAACAGGTGAATCCCAGCTGTGTCGAATTTTGACATCTATGAGCTAAGATTTCTAACTTGTATTTATTCACAGGGTCCCCAACATATTTCTACCAACTCAAATACATATGTTATTCTAGCTCATACGAGTATGCACTAACTTCAATACACGAAGTTTTTCAATGACAACCTAGCTCAATTCTACAGAAAATAAAATTAACAATTGTCTAATTAATAAAATAAAAATTAAAAAATAATCAACTTCGAAAACAAAACACACGTATTAGAATACAAAATAAAGTTTTGAATTTATGTCATAATTATTTTCAAATTGTACATTCGATCCACGGCGCAAAACTATTTTTATCATTATCATTATCATTATCATTATCATTATCATTATCATTATCATTATCATTATCATTATCATTATCATTATCATTATCATTATCATTATCATTATCATTATCATTACCATTATCATTATCATTATCATTATCATTACCATTATCATTATCATTATCATTATCATTATCATTACCATTATCATTACCATTATCATTATCATTATCATTATCATTATCATTATCATTATCATTATCATTATCATTATCATTATCATTATCATTATCATTATCTTTATCATTATCATTATCATTATCATTATCATTATCATTATCATTATCATTATTATTATCATTATCATTACCATTATCATTATCATTATCATTATCATTATCATTATCATTATCATTATCATTATCATTATCATTATCATTACCATTATCATTACCATTATCATTATCATTATCATTATCATTATCATTATCATTATCATTATCATTATCATTATCATTATCATTATCATTATCTTTATCATTATCATTATCATTATCATTATCATTACCATTATCATTATCATTATCATTATCATTATCATTACCATTATCATTATCATTATCATTATCATTATCATTATCATTATCATTATCATTATCATTATCATTATCATTATCATTACCATTATCATTATCATTATCATTATCATTATCATTATCATTATCATTTTTTTTTTTTTTTTTTTTTTTTTTTTTTCTTTCAGTAGGAGGGGAAATGCTTTATGCACTAACCGAGATTACTAGTCTCTATACTAGCTTTCCCGAGTGTGGGAGTCCCATCGCAGTTGCTGGTGTACCCACTAAAACCTAACTCCTACCGCCCGCGCGTAATTCCCGCATCCGGAACCGCAAAAGCATTACTTCGGATACGGGACGCGCCACGTGAGCCTCAGGGCTGCTCTCTTTAAAGGGCGTTTACAGCGGTTGTTCTTGAAAGACAACCATCCTCTATTTTGCTGCGGAGTAGTCTCTTTACATACTCCCCCATAACTTCCCACATTTCGACGCTGGATATCATTGTGTTAATGATACTGCCAGGTCTCAAAGTGCCAACAACGCTCTCCACACTCTCCCTGAAGGCGGCAAAATTTCCACATTCAAAGAAGGTGTGATATGCGTCATCTTTAACATTTTCACAGTACGAGCAGAATGGCGAATCCACCCTACCCATCCTGTGCAGATAATCCCGAAAGTACCCATGGCCCGTGAGGAATTGGGTCAGATAGAAGTCAACCTCTCCATGTGATCGCTTTAACCATGGCTCGAGGTTGGGTATCAGCCTGTAAGTCCAACGACCCTTCGTGCTCGCGTTCCAGCTTTGCTGCCATTTTTGGATCAATCGCTCACGTGCACGCACCGCGGCTGTTGCTCGGTCTGTCTGGGCGCTGGAAGTATATATTTCCTTCCGCTCGAAAGCAAGTAGATCAACTGGCATGACCCCGGAAACCACTAGAACTGCGTCTTCTGACACCGTACGGTATGCTGACACGACGCGCAAAGCTCCTCTGCGCTGTACCGATGCCATTTGAACTCGGTATTTATTGACTTTTAAAGCGTCAGCCCATATTTCTGCCCCGTACAGGAGCACCGATTGGACAGTCGACATCAGGAGTTTTCTCCTGGCAGGCCTGGGGCCTCCAACATTTGCCATTAGCCTACTGAGAGCAGCCGTGATACGCGCAGCCTTCTCGCAGGCTCCGCGTATATGCTCCCAGAATGTTAGCTTATTGTCCAACTTCTCCCCTAGGTACCTAGTGGACCCACACGTTGTCACGGGCTGAGTCCCGACCATCATATCTATTATAGTAGGAATGCGCTTCCTGGTAAGCAGCACGATCTCCGTTTTGGCTGTTGCCAGTTGGAGCCCATGGTCACTCATCCAACCGTTCACGGAACGCATTATCTGGTTCAATCTCAGCTGCGCTAACTGTGTGCTGCGTGCTGTTATCACGGCGGCGACATCATCCGCAAAAGCGACGAGGAAAGTGTTCCCTGGCATTTCCATTCGGAGTAAGCTGTCATATATTACGTTCCAGAGATCTGGGCCAAGTACAGATCCCTGGGCCGCTCCTCCGGTTACGGGTCTCTTTCTCTGGCCCTGGTTTGTCTCATACAATAGCCAGCGGTCTCTGAGATAGTCGCTCAACATACTCAAAAGGTACGTTGGCACCCTGAACAGCCGTTCCAGCGAGTCGAGCATATCGCTCCATCTTGCCGAATTGAAGGCGTTTTTAACATCAAGTGTTACTAATAACACTATGGGCCGTGCCTGAAGGCAGGCCGTGTTAGCCCTCTGTACCGCCTCGATCACCTCGCTTATCGCGCCGATGGTGGAGTGTCCCCTCCTAAAGCCATGTTGCCGAGGTGAAAGTCCCCCGGCGTTTTCGATGGCCGAGCCTAACCGAACTTTGAGCAGACTCTCCATCATCTTCCCCGCGGTGTTAAGCATACACAGCGGGCGGTAGGATGACGGGGAGTTGGGGTCTCCCTTGCCCTTGGGTATAAGCACGAGCTGGGCCGTCTTCCACTGGGTCGGAAACACCCCAGCTTTAAGACAGCTGTTATACATGTTTAGCAGAAGCTCAGGACAACCATGTGCTGTCAATTTGATTGCTTCCGCTGGTATTCCATCTGGCCCTGGAGCCTTGCCCGGCTTCATGCTGTGCAGGGCTTGCTCAAGCTCATCTACACTAAAAAGTGGCACCTCAGCCTGTGCCACCTCGACTGGTGTGTATATTATTGGATGGGTGGGAAAAAGGGTGTCGACTATGTTCCGCACCTGATCCTCATCCATTACTTGTGTTGGCTTATGAAACTTCTTCATAACAATTTTGTACCCCTGGCCCCATGGATCTCGGTCCACTTCATCGCATAGCGCTTTCCACGAGTTCCTTTTACTCTTCTGTATTTCCGCACAAAGAGCTTTCTTGGCGCTCTTGTATGCGGATGCCCTAGTAAGTGCCTCAGGCCTGCCACGCGCGCGAGTTGATAGCCGCCGCATTCTGTGGCAAAGCCGTCGAAGCTCCGCGATACGGTCATTCCACCATTACACCTGCTTTTTATGCCTCCATGCTCTCTTCTGTGGCATAGATGCCCTGCATGCGCGGTGTATGCAGAGCATCGTTTCCTCAGCAGTCTTTTCTGCGGATTCTTTATTGGTGATACCTTCCGCCGTTTGCGCGAGTTGTTGGGCAACTTCCAAAAGTGTTGTCTCAAATTTCTGAGGATCAACCTTTGATGGATTCCATCCCGATTTTCTACGCAAGGTGGTATCTCCTTGCCCTTGTGTTACATCGGCAAGTTGAAAGGTGATGTAGTTGTGATCACTGCCAGTGAGGTCTTCCATCACCCTCCAACCCTCGGCCCTTCGTAGAAGGTTATCCGATACCAATGTTATGTCAGGTATAGAGCATCCAAATCCCGGCCGCCGATAAGTGGGAGTCGTCCCTGTGTTGAGGACGGTTAGCCCAAGGCGGGCCGCCATCTCAAGCACCAGTCTTCCTCTGGTGTTTGTTTGTGGCATGCCCCATTCCATGCCCCTCGCATTGAAGTCACCGGCAACAATCATGTCGCCGGTTCTCTCACGCAGCCCATCTTCCAAGGCCTCAATTTTCTCCCTGAAATGGCTAACTGCGTCGTTAGGGGATAGATAGCAGCTCACTATCGTGGTTCGCGCCGTCGACACCCAGACGTAACCGCGTCCCTTTCCTCCATTCAATGCACGGATATTGGGGTTGGCAATCCAGACCGCGGCCGTTCCCGTCTCGTCAACATGCCAGTTTTCTTTGATCCTGTAGGGCTCGCTGATTATAACTATGTCTGGTCTGTGTTCCAGCGCAAGCTGGTCCAGCAGGTCGTCAGCTACCCTACATCTATTCATGTTCCCCTGCATGAATTTAGTCATTTGGACCTCAGTTTTCCCTTGGCTTCAGCAAGTGCATCCCTGAATGCCTTGCATCCACCCGACCCGGCCAAGTGTTCCGGTTTCTCTTGGCCTTCTTTTGTGTGGCACAAGTAGCACCTAGGCTTTTCTTCTTTGCAGGCGGATCCCAGGTGCCCCTTTTGGCCGCACTTCCAACAGGAGTCACTTCTGTCCGGGCCTTTGCAGTCCACTTTTCTGTGCCCGTAACCCAGGCACCGGTAGCAGCGTTGCACCTCTGCGCGCTGCCGAATTCGGCAGACGATCCAGCCAATCCTGATTTTACCTTTTTCAATCAGGGTTCGACCTGGCAGTTCGTCAATTTCAACTACCGCCATTTTTTGTTCTCGCGTGTTTGCTGCGAAGAGCGACACGCGGAGTTGACCGCTATTTTGGTCGCCCAGGGCCTTTCGAACAGCATCTTCTATTTCTGCGACCGTTGTTAGGCAGTCCATTCCCAGAACCTCAAGGCGCATTCGTCTGGCAAGCACATGGGTGTCCCCGGATTTCCCGATGACAGCACAGACGGCGTTTTTAAAAGCCGCCTGGTCCCCGCATCGTTCCATCTCGAGAAGGACGCCACCCTCTCGCGTTTTCCGCACCGACCGGATTACGGTTTGGGTCTCTTCTGGCTTCAGATCGCCACGTATCGCCCCCAGAACCTCCGCGTAGGTTTTGCCTTGCGCCGGTTTGATAACGATCGCGAGGGATCCTTTAGCTCTTGCTTTCTTCTCTCTCCGTCGTACGGGCATCTCCGGCTGCGCTGGCGGCCGCACTTTCTCCGGACCGGGCTTTGCCCTCCTCCGCTTTACAACCATTGACCAGCTGTCTTTTGGTGTGGTTGTCTGGAGTCGTTTGTTTACTGGCTCCTCTGTGGGGGTAGCGGATCGAGGTCGTGCCCGCTTTCGTCCACCAGGGCCAGATTCAAGCAGCCGGCGGGAAGCAGAATCCCTACGTTCATGTTCCCGCAGGTTACTAATAGCGCTGAGCGCCTCCTCCATTTCCACCAGGCCCGTTTTTATGTCCATTGACACATTCTTCTGCTTGCTGACAGCCATTTGCATCTTTTTAAGTATGCGCCGAATGTTGGCTAGGTGCTCGTCTTCCCTGCGCTCAGTGACGGCCTTCGCAGTGGGTGCGGCCACCGGAGTTAGCCCGCGGTGCTCTTGGCTGCCCATCCCCGCCAATGGCTGGGTTACGGCCCTGCTGGGGGCAGCAGACTCTTCTGTCTGCTCTACCGCCCGCGTAGTGCTCTGGACAGGAGAACGCAGTACTCTGCTGCTCCTTCCGAATGCACGTTCTGCCTCTTCCATTTCTTTGTTTTTGTTATTTTGGTTTCGTGTGTTCATGCTTTTGGGTCCCAACTCCAAGCCGCTATCTCCGCACGATGTACAGTCGTCCTTAGCAATTCCCGTGGTTATCTATGTCGAAACAGGGAGGCCACGCATGGGTTGACACAAGTTCTTATGGAAGCAAGTGTTCAGAGCCAGAATCGGACGCAAGTCAGGAGTTTTCTCAACTGAGCCTGTACCACCAACTTAATGGCGACGTAGCTTTGAACGTACTTGGAGACCTGCCAAGGTTTTCGAGGGACGGAAGACGATTGCAGCATTAGCCTGCCAGCCATTTCCGTAAAGTGTCACCCTTACGTACTAAGGTGACAGAATACCACTCTCGCCAGCTCCGAAGCAGCCCAATTCTTAACGTTCCCCAGTATACCATAATCAGGATCTTACTGGACTCGATCCTGTGATGCTTATTGGTAGGCGGCATCTACTCGCCCGGTCACAGGAGGATCCTCGGGTACATCCGGGCTTTTAAACCAGACCCTCCCCTCCTGCCGCTCTTGGTCCGAGACTGCTTATTGGTTATTCGCAGTTGGCCTAGATGATTAGGCCGTCCACAGCTCGCCAAGCTGTAGCCCGAGGTGGCCTGAGCTCAGCCATGATCATTACGATTGCCATTATCACTGTCATTATTTTTAATTTTCTGAGGAATGGGTTAAAACGCCCTCGTGAAATAATTCAATGTAAATTCAGACTAGGAATTTGGATCTGATAGGCATTCTAAAGTCTTTTTCGATTTTTTTTAAACTTCTGATAAATAATTTCACATTTAATCTGATCATAGAAAAGTTTGAACCTGAGCAATCCACAAAAAACGTTTTAATATAGGTGTGGTACTTTTAACCGAACTTCGAAATAACTTACCCCCAAAGTAGCTGTTGCGCAGTGTAATTAATAGAGATCTACCGGACATGGACACATACATTTTTTACATGCGTCACTAACTCGGCCGAGAACACTCGTAGGCAAGTTTATACTTAAATCATTTTTAAGATTCAATTTCATTATTTTTTTTTACTTCTTCTTTAAAGATAAGACAAACAAAACCAACAAAAATAGTTGCAGCTAGCTATAAATAACAAAGATTAACTATGCACATATCATTAATATGGAATAAGAAAAAATATATTTTATGGTATTGATTTCGTTTTTTTTTCTTTATAATACTAAAGTCATATATTTTTAGAGATTAATAAGTGACCATTGACGGCAAGTAAGGCAAGTACACATAACAATAGGGGATTTCGAGCTAAATTCGCTAAAATTGTACTCGGTATTCGTTAGCACGATAAATTTTTCTTAGTGGAAACAGCGTTTTGGCTATTATTTATCGTTAAACCTAACATTAATTTTTTAAATAAGCTAATTCACTGAAATGCTTTTAAGCATGATAAACATATTTTAAGTCATCGATAACTGTTATTTTAAGACAATTTGTTTTTGTAACAATTATAAGAGAAAAAAATTTGTTTAATCATCGGTAACTGTTATTTTGGATCATTTGCATAAAAGTTAAGAGTGAAAAAGTTTAATTCAGTTTTCAAAAGATTTTTATCTTGAGACTTACATACATATGTACAGTTACTTACAAAAGTAGTAATTAGCGATTTTTTTACAATATTCACTACGTTTTGCATGAAATTGGTTATATTAATTTTTTATAAAAATGTAGTTAATTTTAAGTTTCAAGTAGCTAAAAATTACTGTTGAGTTTTGACAATTTATTTTTCTGACTGTGTTGATCTCTTTATAAAAAATCAACTGGAATTTTTAGCTACTTGAAACTTACTCTTTCTTATACTGAAATTGAATGGACTACAAAACTACATACTGGAAAGTTTCCCAAAATGCTAGTAAAAAAGATTGAAAATATGTTGAGTTTACGTAAAAATATTTGTACATAAATCCGGCAATGTGGAACTATTTCGGGGCCATTTCGTGTGTAGTTCAGTGATATTTCGAGAATAGTTCAAGACTATTTCGGGGCTGGTTCACAAATGATCCTATTATTATTTACTATTTCCCAAAGAGTACGGAAATGGTCTCAAAATGGTCCTGATTTGAAATATTTTTTTTTTTTGTATTCATGCATTCTTAACATTTTGTAAATATTTCAGTAAGTTTTTGTTTGAGTTCATTTTGCCAACGATGTGGACGTTTCTAAAGTCAACGAAATTTGAGGCTCTCCGTTGATTTCCATGCAATGCTCGCGCATTACGATACACATAATGTATGCTCGTCGACAAACCCACAGCGGGTCTAGCTTTTGGAGCTTTGAGGTATGTACATATGTAGATTGGTAGTTAATCGCCCTAAGACATGTGCTTAGCGTCATTCGCTATCTGTAACTATTTTTACCGCCAAATGTGTCTAATGAAACTCCCTGTAGCTTGATAAGAAATAAAACTAAGAAAATCGGTACATAAGCATAATTATCAGTGAGCTTAATATTAATTTACACTATTATCACATCATATCATCTGCAACTATGATAACAAAATTCCAAATTCGCAAAGTTTTATCCCACAGAAGCTCTTTATAAATCTTACTGATAACCTGGGTGTGGGCAACATCAAATTTCCCACACTTTTATCACAACGACTAACATTATATTTTGAGGCATGATAAAGTTTGTGATCGTGTTCGTGTTGGTCGCATTTTCTTGCGTACTAGCTGCCCCTGGACCAAAGGGTCTATTACCGCAGTTAGATGGACGCATTGTCGGCGGCAATCTCACAACGATCAGATCTTTTCCATGGCAAATATCTTTACAGCGAGGAGGCATTCATTCGTGCGGTGGCTCAATTTACAATGCTAATTTTGTTGTGACCGCTGCTCACTGTCTACAAAATGTAAATACTACTGTGCTAAGGATTCGTGCTGGCTCGTCCTTCTGGAATTCCGGTGGTGTACTTTTGCAAGTGGCTGCATTCAAGTATCATGAAGGCTTCAACAGCACAAGTCTAGTCAACGATATTGCCGTTATTCGTTTGGCGTCAGCACTTACGTTTGGCTCAACAATGAAACCTATTTCTTTGGCTGTCAAAACGCCTCCAAATGACGCCCCTGCTGTTGTATCCGGCTGGGGTACTAGACAATCCAATGCACACTCGATACCCACTCAATTGCAGTATGTTGATTTGAAAATAGTCAGTATGGAAATCTGTGCCTCGGATATTTATGGCAATGGAGAAGAGCTTCAAGAAACTATGATCTGGGGTCGAATCGTGACAGTCGTAAACGAGTCGACAATCGTTCGATCAAAAATTACGTTATTCGATCATCGAATGAACAATATCGTATTGTTACATTCGAAAGTTGACGAATCGTAATTGTCAGTTTTGTTATCGATTATTCTCCTCTTCTTCTCCATTTTTGGAAGTTACAATAGACTTTTAAATGTCAAAATAAGGATAGCAAAAATAAAAATAAATTGAAAAGCGACTATGGATCCTAGTTTTTTGTTTTATTTAAGCTCAAGTGATAGTGAAAATGATGAGAAAATTGTGCGGAAACAATTACGAGATAGAAGTAATCCACTGGCATTGTCAAGTAATGCGTAAGTCCCATGTATGCATGTACATAATCAACATCTGTCTACATTTCAAATTTTGCAGATTCATGAAACGATTTCGGATGAACAAGGAGGCGTTCAATTATGTCCTCACGAAAATTAAGTTCAAGTGTCAGGGCACCAAAGCTGTTCCTGCAGTTCTACAATTAGCTACAACTCTTTCGCTCCTTGCGAGTGGCGGATATCAACATACCATTGGCAGCGATTACTTGATTGGAATGTGCCAGAGCACAGTATCCAAATTGACGTCTGAGATACTCGTGGAAATGGAAAGCAAATTGTGCCCGGAGTTCATATGTTTCAACCCAGATGATTCGCAAAGTTGTAAAGAGTGGTTTGCAGAAAAATACAGAATTCCTGGAGGTAAATTAAACTTAATATATATTCATGTGTGTATGAGGTGCTAAGAAATCATATTTTGTTATTTTCAGTTATCGGATGTATAGATGGTACGCATATTGGATTGCAGAAGCCGACCAAAGATGAGCACATGTACTACAATAGAAAAGGATTCCATAGTCTAAATGCAATGATAGTAAGTTGCATTCAATCAAATTGAGTATTTGTTTACTTATGTGTTATAATTTGTCAGATATGTGATCAGAACTACAAAATTTTAGCTATCAATTGCCAATACGGAGGTGCGGCCCATGATTCCTTTGTGTGGAAGAATTCACATCAGCGGCGTGTTATGGAAGATCGTTTTACCAACAATAGAAACGATAATTCGTGGCTCCTTGGTATGTTTATAATTTATAATTACTCTAAGTTGAATTTATTTGTAGCAAGTATTTATTTGGTCTTTAACAGGGGATTCTGGTTACCCGCTTGAGCCGTGGTGCATAACACCGTACAGGAATGCACAGGATGGATCCAGTGAAAGTAGATTCAACGAAATTCATTCCAAAGCAAGATGCATAATTGAGCGAACAATAGGTATCCTGAAAGGTCGTTGGAGAATTTTGTATTACGACAGGAAAGGTAGATACGATCCTATTAAAGTGGCAAGATTCTGTAATGTATGCGCAGCATTACATAATATATGTATAAAATTCAAAGTTAATTTTAATCCCACAAATTTTGAAGCAGAAAGTGAGCCTGACATAGATGTTGGAGAAGGCCAACTCACCAGAATCGGTCAAACCATTAGAGACCAAATTAAACACTCGCTTTTAAATTAGTAATCAAACACTTTTAGGATTTAAGAGCAGGCTTTTCATTAAATGTAATTAGTTAAACCGATTAGTATATAGAAGCTATTTGCTAAATAAACATAATATGAAAAAAATGAAATACCATATTTTTTTTTTAATATATGTTTTTTTCTATTAATTCATTAAATGAGATCATTTATTTTTCAGGCACATATGATAAGGCAAAATCGTCTTCTTAGTAACTATATACATATAAAAAAATAAAAACTTATAATTCACTTGATAGTTAAAAAATTAAGGTCACTTTCGTATCACTTTTTAGTTATATACCATTAATGAGCATTTTTCTTAAGAGATTCGAGCTCTAAGCATTTGATTTGGTAATCAACCTCCCTGGATGCCGTCTGAATTTTATGCTTCTGCTCTTTGAGTTGAAGCGCACGTTCATTAAATTCTAGCTGCCTCTCAGAAATGTCCAACTCCCTCTGAGATATTTCTATTTGCCTTTCATTCAAACCAAGCAGTTTGTCTAACTTGGCACGCACGCTATGTTGGTGATCTGCTGTCATCTTAATATTCTCCTCCAGTAGCACAGTTTTCGAGTCACCTTTTTGTTTACTTTTTGGTGTCCGACTGTTTGCTTTTCTACGGGCTGGAGTACGAATAGAAGCAGAGGTACTCGCAACATTGTCTATGCTCGACATTGTCTCGGCACTGCTTGCTTTTGAAGATGGCAAAGGTGATGCAACGTTCCCAAATGTCGGAACCGTTTTATTCCCTTCAACGCATGCTTCCAACCCTGCTGCCTCGACTAAAAGTTCCTCCGCGAGGGTGAGTGTTTTTTCTTGAAAAGGTCCTCCACCTGTTTGCCGCTTTGAGGCTTTATTAAAGCAAAGTTTCTTTTTGGCGTTGTATTTTTGATCTGCATAAGCCTAAAAAACAACTTTTTAACATAAATTTCGATTAAATACACCATAAACACACCTTCTTCCACAATTTTGCGTCTTTGATTGGTGGTCCTACAGCGTTTAATCGCTTAGAAAGCTCCTCCCAAAGTCGGTTGGCTGTAATTCTCCCCTGTGCGCAGTTTGGTAGCAAATTTTTGGCCAAATCGGGATGCTCGCTCATAAATTGCGCCATTACATCCTTTTGAGTGGAGTTCAGTTTGTTATAGTTTGCCCTATATTAACAAAAATAATTAAAATATTGAATAAATATAGAAATACATTAAATATACTTACATGTTTAAAAATTTGCTTCAAATCGGCGCGCTTACGATTGGCGGTTTGTGATCGCATGACAGTTCGAACGAACGAGTACGTTCACTTACTCGTTGACGTTTGTAATCATGCCGATTTTCGATAAACGGCTGCGTTCACGACTGTCATAATCCGATATTCACAATTTTACGTGACGAGTTGCTCGTTCACGACTGTGACGATTCCCCCCCTGTACTTACGTCGTCGGCAAAGATGCATGCCAAGGGGATTCTGGAGGGCCGTTGATATCTGATGGTGTGCAGGTAGGCGGGGTATCTTGGGGTTACGGTTGTGGACACGCTTACTATCCAGGTGTATACGCCGACGTTGCTGTGCTACGGCCATGGGTGGAAGAGGCTGTTACCATGGCGTATTTCGAGTGAATACATTTAAAATTTAAACTAAATTATGCCGTGGGAATGTTTTTGGTTATTTATTAAGTTACTATTCAAGGTGTATCCATAGAAGGTGATCGCAAGATAAACAAGGCGAATCCGCTGTGTATTTTGTTTGTGTAATTTTGCGTGTGAAATGTCAAAATCTGAATTCGCCTACTATTGCTCATGTATTTTGTTAGTGTATTTTGCGAGTGAAATGTCAAAAACTCAATTCGCCCAGTTTGCTTATGTATTTTGTTTGTGTAAACAAAACAACCTAGCGAATTCAGAGAGAAGAACAAGCACTCAGCTCATAGGGTGCTATCACCTTGTATGGATTCGCCTTGTTACTATTGTAGTAGGCCGCTTTCACCACCCCGAAATTTTGCAATTTCAACAGTGTTCTCAATTTTATTGCGCCTAGATTCCCAATTTGGCTATACAGAAATTTGTCAGTGATAAATTTCACTCAATTTCGCCTGTGCAACATTATAATTTACTTATTGTGACTGTTAGACAAAAAAGAAGAAGATAAAAACAATAACATCACACAAATGTTAATTATCAAGAATGGTATTTCTTAGTTGAAATTGTATTATATTAAATACAACCATGCCAGAGTAAAATAGAAAGTGAACCTATCCGTCCCAGCGTGACCATTGGCCAGATCGTAAGGAGCAAGGTCCAATAGCATCGAAACAACTGTCAACGAAATTACGATTAGAATTGAGATGGGCGTGTAGCAATCACAATCTCAAAATGAAATTAAGTACCAAAATTGCGCAATTTCGGGCTCGTAGAAACAGCCTTTAAATATCAAGGAATGTTGGCAAGAAAATCAGCTGATTTTGGCATATGATCTCATTTTTGCCGGTCAATCAACAGTCTCATATTTGTGTTCTGAAAATTTTGTATTCTCTTTAAAAGAGGATTTCCACGCGAAGATAACAACCAACTGATTGACTTTTTGTTTAAATTAAAAAGTTTAATAGAGGAAAGAATTCGAAAAATAGGTATTACGTTTTTTCCTCAAGCCAATTACTAAACAAAATATAATACAAATAACATTTTCTTATTGGGCAGTTTATTTAGCTTTTAACGCAAATAAGATTAGGAAACAAAAGCGATATTTTCTATTGTTCGTTATTGGTTTTTACGCCTTTCAAATTTAACGGCTTTAAAAGCACCGTGAGCTACCCAGTAAACATTTTAAAGTATTTATCAAGATAGAAAGTCAACACAATTTGTATTGGTATTTTCGAATTTCAAACATAAGATTCTTAAAGTCTATAGTTTATAAGTCTATACATTTTTGCAACCAGTTATCTGTTGTTAGCAATTTTTCCAGCTAACAAAAAGAGAGTGTTTGCGCAGCAGATATCTTGTACAAGCTATTTCCAAATCGCGTTCATTTACGCCAAAAATTTTGTAAACCCTGCAAGACGATAGCGCAATTTAGGCAGTTAATTTGGTGGGGAAGTTGCAAATTTGTGCTCGCAAAATTTTTCCCTCATAAACGGCAGACCTCATGTGCATTTTGTTTAAATATTTACACCGTTTTTCCTTATAAAAATGCTATAACAAACAACATATAAATATAAATTTCAAACGGTGTGCAAAATTTATAAAAAATCAAGAAATTTGCAAACGTTTTAATTAAAGATTTGAGGGTATACAATTTTGTAGCCAATCATTTTAATATGCAAGTATGAATGAGTTTAACAGTCCTTTGAAATTTTAATGTGGAAGCTTTTTTTGTTTATCGCATGAGCTCAAAAAAATATTACACATAAACGGGAATTTATATAAAATCATCCAAAATTTCGAAAAATTGGCAAACATCAACCGGAAGTTTTAACCACTTCGGGCTGGTACTTTATTATTCTATAACTAAGTGAACTACAAAATTGCAAACACAAAAGTTTTCTAAAGATTTAAATTAAAAAGTTTGAAATTTTAATGAAAATTTTTTTAATTTAGAAATAGTGTAGTGACAAAATTTAAAACTTTAATTTATATGACTTTTATTATAAGTATTGCAAACTAAAGTATTATACAAAATTAACAAAAAGAACTTAGCGTGAAAAACATTGTTAATATTCTAAAACAAATTCGCCATGTGGTCAGTGGTTTTAGTCACTGTATTTTTATCTGTTTGGCTAGTGTGGCAAAATTGATCAACTGACTTCTGCACAAGAAAACCAATCGAAATGATAAGCGACGAACAAACAAGAAAAGTAAATAGACCGTAAGATTAAAAAAATAACTTAAATATGAAATTATCATTTTCGAATTAAAGGACGATAACGCATACATGCAAAAAAGGTTATAAGAAAAGGTATAACAATTACACATTTACATCTAAAAGTCCCTTATACTGTTGCAAAACTACATAAAATATCATGCGTCATATTCAAAAAAATTGTGAAATCTAATAATTAATTCAAGCAAATTAATTTAGGCTGAATTATAGACATTAAAAAGTTCGATAACACTGGCTTGTCGATGGTTTATACCTCGTATTCCATTAATGCGTACATACATAAATATTTCCAAACATTAGGGCGCTGTATGTACATATGTATATTATATTATGAGCAGCATCCGTCTATTCGCTGACGAAATAAAATAATTTTTCTTTTCATTTTACACAAACAATGCCAACAAAACTTGCAATCGTTCTGTTATTTAATCGCTTCATCCTCTTCTTCCTTAGAATTTATTCTTCGCTCTCTCGTTCTCTACCTTTTATTATTTTATTACGCCACTTTAAGTTGCTCTCAACTCGGAAGACCACCCATAACCAATTACTAGAAATCACCCAGGCTGACAACCGTGTACATATTTCTCATTACATTTGAGAAAAAACTAAGTGACGTCGTCTTTTTTCATTAGTTCGTTCATTTTTAATTTATGTTTTTAGCATGCTTTCTGTTTACTATTCTGTTCACATATGGCGCCAAAAAAATTACGTTCACTCTTTTCTCGAATGCCGTCCTGTGTAATTTGTACACTTCCGTCGAGGCTTCTCAAGTCGTCTATATATGTAGCTGAGACAACAATCATTGCATTAGTGTGCCATACACTGCCCCAGTGTCCAGTTGTTGTACAAATCACTGCTATAATGGTGGTATGGTCAACCAAGATAGAAAATGGCTGTGTGTCCAAACCAAGGTGATCATACCACGGTGGTGGGCACTCTGACCTGTTCGTTGAGTTTCTGCCCCTAGGGCAGTATCGTAGTGGCTGTGGTTTAATAAATAAGTAAATGCTGGCAGAGCTTGACACAAAGTCAGTGTAGAGTTGCAATGCAACTGGGTGCCGGACCCAAATTGTGGCAAAGGTTTTACGTTGACCTCGGACCCTACCAAGGTGGTTATTGTGCCCATTCCACATTGCTGTCGGTATCGAGTTTTGTTTGAAAAAAATCGGGGGCTGAGCAATCCAAGGTATTGATCCGCTGTGCTTTTGAGCAACATGGGGTTAAGCCCAAGAATGATAGAATACATGATTATAAGTTTGAGTTGATTGAGTAACTTGGCTGTGACGTCACACCAGATGGTGAGAGGAAATCCTTTGGTATGCATGCTAGAACGAATACACACTAAAATTGTTAAACACGTGGGAAAGAATACACATGATTGCGAGTATACATATATACACGGTTTTTATAAAAAAAAATCTGTTGGGACGTTGGAATTCTGTAAAAATTTCCAAGAGAGGGTTAGCGGTACCATGGGTTAAGCCATCTCTACTCTGAAGTGTGCCTGTGAAATTAAATAAATGAAATGCTTAACTTATGTTGTGACCAACAAAATGTTAAAATTGTAGTTACGGTTCGGTTTTATGATTTAGATACTGATTTTTATTTGAACCACTCTATTTAGTGTGTACATATACATATGTAGATATATATATGTACCTATTTATATATATAAATTTATTCCCAACTTTTTAACAGCACATACATAAGTGATAACTTATTTTTAATTTATATTATTATAAGTGGAAGATAAGAATTTATGGAAATACCCAATTTATAGGAATTTTCCCAACAATTGCATAACCCACAATATCGTTAAAGTTTGTATGTTGTCGGTTTCCTTAACACAACTGCCGTAATTAAAAAGAAATGAAGATGCTTAAAGTAATATGCCGCTCCGGATGGCAAAACTAGTTTATTACAAAATCAGAATCGAAGATTTGCATTACATTCCCTGTAGGCCGGCGACTTCTGGCTGGAATGTTTGGGAACATTAGTCGAATAACTTTATTCTATACTATTACATTTAAAACCACTGGGGAACTTAAACCAATATTTTTTTTAAATTTAATTAATGCTGTTTGCTTTTTTTGAAGGCGTTTGCCGGGTTTGACAATCCTCAACTTCAACTAGACAAAGCTTTTTTCACAAATTAAGAAAAAGAGACACTTTTTTTTTTAGTATTTTGCGAATTTATTTATTAAATGTCTGCCTATAAATTCATATTTTACACTTTAGAACAATTAGAACACGTTTTTCAATGAAATATTGGAAGTTGTTCAATTTTCTCTCTCCCGTATTCTTGTTTACTAAAGGCGAGATCTGTCATTTCACCGTGGGAAGGCGCAATCTTGTATTCTATCATTCTTGTATTAAAACTACTCAGCTCATAAGAGGCTTTCTCTTGGTGTAGTCAGCAATAGGATTAAATCAATCCGCAGACAATCCACTAATTTCTCGAAATTGTAGCAGTCGATAGGAATGTGGCTACCCAAGGCTACTACCTACCTGAATATATTTTGTAATGCCTTTTTGCACCTCCATATCGATATAAAATGGAACCTGAACAATATATGTAGTTTAGCAGCTCTTTTTGAGCATCATTTTACACTTTTAAATAATTACACGATAGGGAATCTTAAACACCATTTGGCATCGAATGTTGCACAGATATCATTAGCAGTGCCGCGGTAAATGAGGTAATTTTTTTGCTCAACGCCATTTTGTGAGCTGTGGTTTTTCACACAACACGCTCGATAAAACCTGATATGCGATCGGATCCTCCTTCTTGCCGATTGCACAAAGTACAGCGTCTTTCGTGTTTTAAGTAGGTCCTTGCCGACGTGGATCTAACCCCACAGTGTTACAAAGCACAGCAGATGAAATCAATTCGTTGATCAGCCCACAGAGATGCAATGCACCTTGGTAAAGAGAATAGGGTTGGACAAAGTACAGAATCAGCACCCATGCGTAAACAGAGCATGAGCAGTTTCTGTTTCAGTAGTGTGGCACCGCTTTTGCTACCACGTCGTTTGGGTGGGCTTGTTTTTTTAGAGAGGAGGTGTAAGCGTTATATAACGAAATGGCTAGATGTCTATTGTGATTGCAACAGTGTTTTAGTGATTGTTTCGTCGTGAACACTATGCTCTCCGACGGTGGAACTGAAAATCCCATATTTGCCATATTTTTGGTTTTTATATCTTTCAGGAAGTTGCATCGAAACCGAGCGGAATGGAGTGCTTCTTGGGTAGGTATCAACCCTGTTGATTATAACAGCCGAACGCAATATTACAGTTATTTTTGTATCTTGTAAAATACGTTGGTCAAATGATTTGAAAGCAAAGAAGCTCTAAGAAATTGTCATTGCCCAACTTATCAAACCGTTATCTCCAAATTTTAAGTACTTAATCATATCGCTTAGATCATGTGCACACGAACGAGAGTACATACTTGAATTTGACATCTGTTAGATCGTTTTACGGCAATGAAGACAAATGAACGAATACATTTACCTTAATCGTTTTTTTTTATTTTTCTAACCCTCTTACGCAGTGTATAAATAGGCTAATCATCATAGACAACAGCAGTTGTGAAACAGAAATGTTTAAGTTCGTAGTACTGCTGTCTTTTATCGCTTGCGTGTTAGCTGGCACCATACCCTCGGGTATGGTTCCGCTTAGTGACCATCCTGCAGGACGTATCGTTGGCGGCACCCCGACTACCATCAGTTCGTTCCCATATCAAGTTTCACTCCTGCGCTACAACTCTCATACCTGCGGTGGCGCAATCTACAGTAGCAATATCATTGTGACCGCTGCTCATTGTTTGCAAAGTGTATCTGCTTCCGCTTTGAAAATTCGTGCGGGCTCAACCTATTGGGCGTCTGGTGGCGTTTCCATTTCTGTGAATAAATTCCGCAACCACGAAAAATATAGCAAATCTACTTATTTGAACGACATTGCCGTAATCAAACTATCCTCTTCTCTAACGTTTGGATCAACAATTCGTGCAGTTGGTTTGGCTCTGTCTACACCTGCCTCGGGCGCTCTCGCAACCGTCTCTGGTTGGGGTACACTCACATCTGGTTCAAGCAGTTTGCCCGATCAACTACAATACGTCGATGTCACAATTATCGATCGTGCGACATGTGCTTCCAGGTCGTATGGTTATGGATCTCTCGTTCAAACTGGTATGGTCTGTGCTGCTGCTACTGGCAAGGACGCTTGCCAAGGTGACTCTGGTGGCCCATTGGTATCTGATAGTGTTCTGGTTGGTGTTGTTTCATGGGGAAGTGGTTGCGCCCTTTCGAATTATCCTGGTGTCTATACTAACGTGGCAGATTACAGTACTTGGGTTGTGAGCACCAGTAACTCATTGTAAAATGTTTATGAGAAAAATATATGCATGTGTACATATTGAAAATGTTAAAAGGATTTTGTTTTTCATTTATGTGCTTTATGGGATGTTGGGATATTCAGTCCAATAACTTAAAAAATTAAATCCAATTAATTTATCAGTGATCTCTGTTTAGTCTTAATAAAAACGTCTCCTGTAATCATGAAGTCTATTCCACACCAATGTGAGCGTCAAAGGACGTAGATTACAAAGAAATTGCATGCTGTTTCGTTGTGGCAATAATTTTTGCCCAATTTCTTCAGTGCTGATCATCAAAATAAAAATATTATAAAGTAAAACCATTCTCTCAATTTGTCGGACATGCTTTTCTTTTTAAGCTTGCCATCATTATAAAACGAGTAACACTCGTGAGAGCGAAGCATACGCCAAATAAAAGTAAAATTAAACATAAACAATTGAAAATATTATGATGCAAACGTTAATAAATACTTGTATCATGGAAAATATTCAAACTTGTTCTTGTTTCAGACCAAGACGAAACATATAAGGTATGTACTTATGTAGATTTGAATGAACAGCTGACTTATTTCGAATTAAACAATTTAGCTGAGTTTTTCTAGTAACGCCACTTTATATGAACTCGCTTTGTTGTTAGCAAACATGAAAATATACAGACTAGCTCTCAGCGGTTTTACCTTAAAAATATCAGAAATATCATGCATCACAGCTTATCATAACTATGCGACAGTGGCTTTTTGACAAGTTTCCGTGCCATTTTGGTATAGTGGCGAGGGCAGTTGATGGAATCCTCTATTCGTTCGGAGCTAACGTAAATCAGCGGGATTTTTGCTTTCCAACATACTATACATATATGTATATGCTTAAAATTATTTAAAAATTTGTTTAATGAGATTTGCGAAATTTAATGCACATATTCATCAAAAATAATTACTATTTTTGTTCGCAAATGCTCCATTAAAAAAGAAATACTTAAAGCGGTTCAATACTTTGAGAGCCAACCGTTACAAACATTTTCCATATAATCAAGTTTTTATAATATTACAGATAAAGGTTTCTATAAATGAAGCCACACAAATCCTTGATATTTCAGTCTCCTCTCGAATTATTTCTCGCATGCCGATGAATTCCACAAACGACTCTTCGTCTTCGCATTCATTTTATCCTGTTTACTTATCGGTTGCAAATGTGCTGCATCTACAATATCCCTGCATAAAAGAAAACACGTTTAGTCAACACGAATTTTAAGATAATGCGAATTACTTACATACTTAAACTCATCATAGGTTTGAGTTGTGTTCACTGCTCGCAATTTGGCATCGTTTCGCAAATCGTAGAGTTTTGCCTTATCTAGACGCTGTAGGCAATCGTCGCGGAGCCTCAGCAATTCTTCTGGTGTTATTTTATCGGTTTGTGGCGTTGTGGGCATTTTTTTATTTATAAGATTTTTTTTTTTAAAGAATAGGTTATCAATTATAAACAGAATGGAATTAATATTTTCCTGTAATTGTTTGATCGATTCAAAATAATTCATGCAGTGCTGACATTCTACAATACAGTGGCACTTGAACTGTTAGCATTAATGCCGTAACCATGGTAAACCTGAGCAATGGTTTAACACTTAAAAACGGAAAGTACCGTATCAGGTGATAAGCAAACAAGCATTAATTTTTTTTATAAAAAAGCGCTGTTATTAAAGTTTTCACACCAATCTCATTAGTTCGTTAATTCGTAGTTACAACGAAACGTCAAAAGAAAAATAATATGAAAAAAGACTAATTTGTAAATTCTCTTTTATTTTTTGTAGCCGTCCAGCATAGTATAGTGCCGCCCCTCAGGTGGAATCGAACCACTTCGACGCTAATCGACTACAGATTTGAAGTCTGCACCCCGGACCACCGAAGCTCAGAGAGGCAATTGTTATTAGTCATTCATGTCACTTTCAACTGATATTGTAGCGAAAATGCATCTATGAATTGCAAATTTTCGGGTCGTGAATGAAGATTATCAAAACGTTAGAATCGTCTACAAAGTAAATAAATTCTATTGTAAAGATAATAGAATAATTACATTAAAAATTGTATTTGTTTTCTACGTCGATAATCACACTGCTGATTTTGCATACTACTACATACATATGTATGTATCTAGATGGGAATGCATATATACATATGTGTGTATGTATGTACATATATATTATCTATGAAAATGCATACATTTTTATACGTTTAAGCTTTGTGTAACGTATGGTTTGCTGGGCAGTCGGTTTTACGATACCGGAGCGACCCGGATTTACGTCCGACCAAGGTCTATCACCAAAATGTTATGGGGAATGTTTAATGCTCTTACAACAACAACAGAAACACCAACCAACCATTGCAAACCTAGCCAAATACCACCCTTGTACATTTCCAACATTTATCCAGGCATATTCTGCAATTCACTTTCACTCGGAAATTTTCACTTCACACGTAAGTTTCAGACAGATACAAAACGCGAATTCACTCGTAAGTGAATTGCAGAACAAGCTCGATCATTGGGGGTATCCGCACTGGTCTTGTTAGTTACTACCCAGTTCCATTTATAATCCGTTGGCAATAAGAAATTTGAAACTCAAAAATGGATATAGTCTTTCTCACATTTCATTCCCTACTCATATAAGTTTTCCAAGATAAAGTTGAAAAAAGATACATATCGAGTCCTAAACTTAAAAAAATGTACTTATGCGACATTTTTTGCAATTTTAGTTTATATGCCACACATAGATGCCCCCTTCTTAATTAAAAGTTTTCAAATTTGTTATTTTTCATTTATTAGTATTACAAAATTGAGTGCATATTTGAAAATTTATTGTAAAAAACATCAACAGATTTGTAATTGGAATGAAATAGATTCAAAAAAGCTGTAGTCACAAAGTATTTAAATTGAACGTACATACTACATGCACACATACATATGTATTGAATAAATATAATTATGAATTTATGCAAGTATAATTGAATATAAAAATGCTACTCCAGCAATGGTTTTAAAAAAACTTAAAAGTGCAAGTGTTACATACAAGAATATTACAAGAATATTAGAATTTCAGCACATTTTAATCAGTCTGTTTTTTTACAAAATTAATAAATCACTTTCGTCTAGTCTCCTTTACAAAGTTTTTAGATGCTTATATTTTACGCATCTCTTTTCTGTTGCCTGCGCTGTGAATGTAGTTTATCCTGATTTTTTCCTTTAGATTTGGAATGTGTTGGCTGTTCCCGCTGTGATTGTATTTGTTGTTGCTGTTGATGCTGCTGCTGCTGTTGTTGTTGTTGTTGTTGTTGTTGCCGTTGAAGCTGAGACTTCGAACGACAGGAGCGGGTGGCATACACTCATTTACGCGGTTGTTGAATATTTATTTGAGGCTTATTTGCAACAAAAGATGGTGGCTTAGGCGAATGGGCTACCTGCGCTGCCTGTGGCGTATAATCAATATTGCCCTTAACCGGAGCACCACTTACAGATGTGCTGTTGACAGCAATTGGTTGCTGAAATTTATATAATTGCATTTATTTAAAACAAAAGTATGTCTCTTGTGTTTGAATATTTATGTATGTAAGTAGGTGTTTACCGTCAAGCCAGTGCAATCCTCGGCATCCTTGGCCGGGCGCTCTGCGGTAGGTGCCTTATGTTGCACAATGCGCATACCACCCGCTTTAACTATAACATAAAGAAATTCGGGTATTAGTAAGGTATAAATAAGCCCAATTCTAGTAATTAATACAAAATAGGTACATACATATGTATATGTATGTGCTCTTATTATCAATTAACTAGTTCTTATCACTTATAGGCGTGTATATATATTATGTACAAACGTGCATACATAACTATTTCTATGTACTTATGTATTGAATTACATTATCGGCACTCCTAGCCACAACTGGCATATCGTTGGCAATATAACTCAAGGAAATTTCACACCGGTTTCCTCACCTTACTGCACAATTATTTAACATACGCTCTTTATTTATATTGCTGGCACAAAGGATACTGCGCACTATATATTTACATGTATGCATGTACATACATATGTGTAGATATGCTTGCATACATAAATATAATAAACTTTATTTTACTTTGCCTACCTGCTGGTGGATGTCCAGCTACAAGATTTGGTTGTTCGTCTGCCATTTTCCACTCTCAATCTACGTATTAGTTGATTTCTTATGGTGTGTCGATTCCAAATCGCCCTACTGCTGCATAAAATGTAATAAACGAGCGATTTTCGTATAAAACAATCAGCACTTACATATTTATCTTTATTTTAATAACGCACCTGTTTTTCTTCTATTTCCACCTTTCTTGACTGTTGGCCTACTCACCTATGTATTTTTTAGAAAATTTCTTGATTATAATCAACTTTCCTACGTTGTTACTTCTCCTACGCCTTTGATCGTTCTTATTGGATATCGGAGCTGGTTTGATGTATAGCAATTTGTTGTTGCATTGAACGGGAGCAATTTTTTATGTGACACGAAAGCACTTTCCTGATTTCAGTCTCTGCACTTCATATGCATCACCTTCGTATGAAAACAAAAAAACTTTTGGATTCTCCTTGATTTGTTTATGTTTTCTTACGTGTTCTTCGGTTATGTTTTATATTCTGTTCTTCGCTATAAACCGAGCTAACTCTGTTCATACACCTGATTTTTGTAGAAATGTATGACGTTTGTAACATTTTTTCTAATCTAAATTTTTATTTGTAAACAATTTTCTACACAAATGTTAAGGTGTGAAATATAGAAAATCTTTCTTTTTCCGAAAAATCATTTTTCATTTTCCATAGAGTACGTTATAAAATAGTCATCATTTCTTTTGGATGAATTAATAGTTCCTACGTACTTCGAAAATACAACCCTGTATTATTTCCAATAAGAAATTAAGAAAATATAAGTGGAGAAGTGTGAATTAAGTCTATTGTTTGCCAGGTGGTTAAGAGTAATAACACTTTTATCAAATTTAAAATAAAGTGAACTGAAATTCGAACCACTAGATTAGTATCGAATAGGCAGTAGGAAGCATAATATATTCTGCACAACTTATCAACATACAAAGGAAAATGAAAGACGCAAAGGTAAGTGGAAATGAAGGGGGGTAATAAAAGAAATTAATATTAAATAAATTACATCATTGAAGGTAATAAAGTTCAAATAGTCCTTTTTAGTGCGCAAAATAAGCGATGTTTTGTGACTTAACAAAATTACTACACTTTTCAACATTTCGTGTGCAATAAAAAATGTATGCTTTAAATTATTTGGGTCAAATTGTTTAACAATTTTCATAAATTATTGATTTGGTTTTTAGAATTCCCACCACTTAAAAATGATAATCTACTGCGGGCGGCACGGGGTGAGTCGGTGGACCGAGTGCCCGTCTGGGTGATGCGTCAAGCGGGGCGCTATTTACCCGAATTTCAAGAGGTGCGCAAGCTACATGACTTCTTTACCATTTGCCGTACACCCGAATTGGCTTGTGAAGTGACAATGCAACCGCTTCGACGCTTTGATTTGGATGCGTCGATCATATTTTCAGATATAATAGTTATTGAACAAAACGCTTTATTGAGAATAAGTTTTAATGTGAAAAAATTTTCATAAAACAAAATGACATCAATCCTAAAACTAGTTGATTCTAAAAACATAAGTAAATGTATAGCAAGTTGTTATTTGCTACAGTATCACATTGAAATAGATAGATATATTTTTCAACACCCTTCCTCAATGTGAGACTGTTTACATTAAACTTTTTCTATTATTTAATTTAAACTCATTAATTTCACAAAATGACAGTGCTTTGTTTTCGACAGATTTTTTGTTAGAACATCCGCTATCATATTTTCAGTTGGAAGATATTTTATTTCCACATCGCCATTCTGAACAACCTCTCGGACGAAGTGATGCCTGATATCAATGTGCTTTGATCTTGCATGATAAACTGGATTCTTTGCCAGATTTTGGGCGCTAAGATTGTCGTCATACAGGACAATAGGTGTATCAGCTTTACCACAGCCAATTTCAATCATTAGACGTCTCAAATGCAATGCTTCCTTCGCTGCTGATGATAATGCCATGTATTCGGCCTCCGTGCTGCTTAATGCCACGCATCCTTGCTTCTCCGACTTCCACGAAATGGGTCCACCAGCCAGGAAAAACACATATCTAGTATAAGATCTGCGATTGCTTATATCGCTACCCCAATCTGCGTCTACGAAACCTTCAAGCGCCTGTCCACATGCACGGTAGTTCAACTTTAAATCTTTTGTAGCTGCTAGATACCGCATTATATGCTTCACACCTGTGACATGTTCACTATGTGGATTGTTATTTCTTTGTGCCAACTTCACAACCGAGTGGTAGATATCAGGTCTTGAAATTAAAGCTAGCCACATTAACTCTCCGATTGCTGACTGATATGTCATGGGATCTTCAATCACACATTTTTCACTTTCGCAAGCTACTTGAAATCCTTTGTCTAATGGAGTTGTGGAAACTCTACACTGCTCCATGCTGTGGCGTTGTAACATATCTTTGATATAAAGGGACTGGTTCATCGATATGTTGCCTATATCGCCATCGCGCTGAATTTGCATACCCAAAAACATCTGCAACGGGCCCTTATCAACGCATTCAAATTTTGTCGAAATCAGTGATTTGATTCGTATCAAATCTGTCTCCTTTTGGCACGCTATAAGTATGTCATCTACATAAATTAGTACCAAACAAAGGTTACCTTTTATATCCTGCTTATACAAGCATGGCTCATTCTGACACTGAATGAAACCAATTTCACTTAGTGCTGCATTCAGTTTGAAGTTCCACTCCCTTCCAGCTTGTTTCAAGCCATATATTGCTTTGTTGAGCCTCAATACTTTTTCGCCATTGGTCTTTTCTACATATCCCTCTGGCTGCTTCATATACACTACATCTTTTAACTCGCTGTTTAGATAAGCCGTGCACACGTCCATTTGATGTAAGTATAGCTTCAGCTCAACAGACAGGGCAAGAACCAGACGTATCGTTTCATACCGACACACCGGTGAAAACGTTTCTTTATAATTTACGCCAAACTTCTGCGCACATCCCTTGGCTACCAAACGAGCTTTATAGCGTTCAACAGCGCCAGCTTTGTTCCTCTTGACTGTATAAACCCATTTGCAACCAATTACCTGCTGGCCCTTAGGTAAGTCTGTCTGCGTCCACGTACCATTTGCCACCAGTGCCTTATATTCTGCGTCCATGGCTGTCTGCCAATACGAAGCATGCTTACTGCTCCTTGCTTCCTTAAACGTTTGCGGCAACGGTATCTCTTCCGCTTGTACTGCGTGTATTACATTGTAGCTCTTCTTCGGACGCCCTGGCATTCCGGTTCGAATCAGTTTTGGCCTACCGGGTCCGATCTTCAAAACCTGTTTCTGCTCCAGGTCTGATTCTTCTGCACTAGCATATTCATCGCTCCCCATATCGTTGTCGCTGAACGTATCTTTTTGCTGCTTATCATTATCAATACTTGAAATAAGCTTCACTGTATCACGCACCGATGCATCAGCTGGTGAGTTTTCTGGTAATAAATCAAACACGATCTGGTCATCAAGATGAGCTTCGTCGAAACGTTCATCAAATAAAACATCACGTTTTTCGACAATCTGATGTTTTTCCTTGTCATAGAGCCTGTACGCTTTTGATACCAATGAGTACCCTACCAGGCGATACTCTTTTCCTCTCGCCTGAAATTTACTGTGACGTGTCTTATCCAAACCAATTGCCACTGACCCGAATGTACGCATATTCTGCACATTGGGTTTTCTGCCAGTCCACGCTTCAAACGGTGTCATACCAACCAAGGCTGCTGTTGGTGATCTGTTGCGAATATAACACGCTGTCTGCAATGCCTCTGCCCAAAGAAACTCAGGCATATTAGAATGCACAAGCATACTTCTTGCCATCTCAACAAGAGTGCGATTTGCTCGTTCTGCGACCCCGTTCTGTTGAGGACTGTACGGCACCGTAAGTTGACGAACTATACCATTTTTCTTCAAAAAATTGTCAAACTGCTTATTGATGTACTCCCGACCATTGTCACTACGTAATGCTTTAATTTTGTGTCCAGTCTGACGCTCTACTATAGTTTTGAACGCCACAAATTTTTCAAAGACTTCGTCTTTTGACTTAAGAAAAAATGTGAAAATGCGTCGAGACATATCATCTATGAAAGTTAAGAAATAAGCCGAACCACCAAGAGAACGCTTCTCAAACGGGCCACATACGTCAGTATGTATCAACTCCAACAACTGCTTTGCCCGATTTTCCGATGCTGATGGGAACGGCTGAGTATGTATCTTGCTCTTCATGCACGTCCGACATGTCACCTTGTCTGAAAAATCCACATTTTCTATACCCCGCACCATAATACTTTTCGCGAGATTCATAAGACTGCCATAATTTAAATGACCATATCTGTTATGCCACAATGCTGCACTGCATTGAGTTGCACCAAAACATTTGTTGCTTCTGCTCTCAAACACAAATAGCTTGTTTTGCTTCTCTGCTTTCAAAATCTGCTTGCCTTTCTGGCTCACAAAGGCATATTTATTGTTGAAACTTACTGTACAACCGCGTTCTACAGCTCGACTAACTGAAACAAAGTTCCCCTTCATTCCTGGGACATGCAAAACATTCTCCAATTTCAGTTCACACAAATCGGTTTGAAGTATGACGTCACCTCTGCCTTCCGCACGTATAACGTTATTGTCAGCTAATACAACATCCTCTTCCTGGGAAAGATAATTCGTGAAAATATTACGCACGCAGCTCATATGTGCTGTTGCGCCGCTATCCAGACACCAGCTTGAAACTTCTAGATCCCCCACATCTGCTGCTGCTAGGACTGTAAAAGATCGTTGCGGTTGCTGCGTCTTGTTCGATGTTTCTTTTACTTTATTTTTGCATTGATTTCTATAGTGACCATGCTGCCCGCATCTATAACATTCAATATCTTTCTTATCTACATTCTTTTTCCGTACCGACTTTGTATTTGCATGAAACGCCTGTTGTTCGTTACAATGTGCACCTTTGGATTCTGCGCCTCTGCGCTCTCCTTCTTCCAGTAGCTTAATTTTTAACACATCTAAAGTAGGTAAACTGTCTCGTGTTTCCATAGCTATTACAAAGTTCTCGTACTGCTTAGGCAAGCTTGACAACAATATTATAACTGCTAGCTCCTCGCTTAGCTTAATCTCTACCTCTGATAGCTTGTCTATCGTTGAACAAAATTTATTTATATAGCTACACATAGCGTCACCTTCTATCATCCGCAAACCAAGCAATTGCTTATAAAGTGAGACCTTTCTTACCGGTCCACTGGGTTGATGCACATCTTTGAGCTTTTTCCAGGCATTTGATGCAGACGTGCAGTTCTTCAGGTAGCACAACTGCGACGATTTTACGCTTAACGTAATCATTGCCAATGCTTTTTCATCGAGAGCATCCCATCTAGCACCTTCAGCTGCTGTCCGCTGTCCGTCCATCACCTTCCACGCCTCTGCATGCACCAACACGCTGCGCATTTGAATGCTCCAGGAATCATAATTTCCTTCATCCAATTTCTCAATCTGGTACATGGAACTCATGGTGATCGCACACTAAGCTGCCTTACTCTCAAGTTACCGACAAAAAACAAATCTTAAAGCCACAGGACCGTCGTGTCTGGGCCCATAACCTATTGAACAAAACGCTTTATTGAGAATAAGTTTTAATGTGAAAAAATTTTCATAAAACAAAATGACATCAATCCTAAAACTAGTTGATTCTAAAAACATAAGTAAATGTATAGCAAGTTGTTATTTGCTACAGTATCACATTGAAATAGATAGATATATTTTTCAACAATAGTGATACCTCAAGCACTAGGCATGACTGTGGAAATGCATGCGGGAGTAGTGAGTGTCGAAGAAATTATAGAAAGTGTATTTGCTACAAGCTATTATTTCCAAAAATAGGGATCTGTCTTTCCTGAACCCTTGCAAACGCCTGCTGACTTAGCTAAACTCACACCGGAAGGCGCCGTTGGACGTTTGACATATGTAGGAGATGCTATTACAATGATGCGTCACTTGTTGGAAGGTCGTGTGCCACTTATTGGTTTCACCGGAGCGCCGGTAGGTATTATAGATATTACTGAATTAATTAATACATACCTATTAATTTATCAAATTGTCAGTGGACTTTAATGGGATACATGACTGAAGGTGGCGGTAGTAAAACTATGGCTAAATCGAAAGCTTGGCTGACAAATTATCCTGAAGATTCGAAAAGGCTGCTAAACATGTTGACGAATGCAATTATTGATTATTTGGAAATGCAGGTTAAAGCAGGTGCACAACTATTGCAAGTTTTCGAATTTACAATAACATAGTTGGCATACTGCAGTTCGACTCCAGTGCGCGTACGTGTGCGCCTGGCGCGCAGAAGGAACGACGATGAGGATTCACCCAACAAGCTTTACACATTGGTGACATACGTGCCAGTTGGTACTTTTAAGAATCTGCAAACAGAAAATGTCGAATCCAGCGATGATTAAGCAATAAGTGCTATTAACTAATTGAATTGTCCGGGTTTAAAAGCTTATTAAAAGTACAGAGTAACGTTAAAAAAAAAACAATTTTTTATTTGCAAAATAAACTTGGAACGGACGAAGACTAATTAAAATCAATGAATATTTGTGATGATAACAGCGAAGGCTGCAAGGAAATCGCGCTTTCGATTGATTGGGTAGTTAAAAAAGTGTCGAATGCAGAGTAAGCAAGTCTTATGGTTTCTGCATTTCTACAATTTTTTCAATAAGGAAGCGTTTACATATTGTACATATATACCATGCGATTTATTTACAATACTCTTTAATATTTCACATACCAACATTTCTTAACTGCTAAGCATTTAAGAATGTACTTCAATATTTTCTCAACACAGTTTCCACGAATGTTAATTCTCCGTCGCGCATTAACACGATCATTGGCTTTGTTGCATTCTCCAAATGCAAAATCTTGTATGCCTGCATAGCCGGTAGTGTAGTTGCTCCAACAATTTGCTGGAAGCCCATAACGCCTTTATATTGATATATTTTTAAAGGCGTTTCCACAGTACGTGTCAAGATATACAATAATAAATCGCCAGTTAATAAGACTTTGCTGAAGGATAGTTGTATAGGATCCACGCTAACCAAACTTTGCATATGATCAAAGTGGGTGGAGTTAATCGAGCTAAAAAAAAAAGTAGTAATGAGCATTTATTTACGTATGAGTAGTTCTATATACCTGTAAATCTCTAAAGACCCACGATGCAAGCTATTTGACTCCTCATCGAGTTGTACAGCTAAAAAGGTAACATTATTCAATTCACCACTTGCTATTTTAGTGGCCTTGGGAAGTGCTAGGTGTTGTAGTAACTCTATACTAGGATGTGTCTTCCATATTTCAACGCAATCTGGTAGCAATACTGCTATTTTATTAAAGGGTACTTGCAGTATCTATACGAGAATTGAAGTTTAAAGTCTTCTGATCAAAATTTTATTGATATACTTACATATGTTCATAAATACCTCTTTGATATCCTTCCTTGGTATAATATATTTTCCATAAATATCTATACGCGTCTCATATTCCTTTTTAAGGCAAAAAATGTGTGCTGAATCTCCTTTTGGTACCGTAAGGCTTGCCCAACAACGTTCTCCTTCTATTGTGAGCGTGGTTAGGTTTGGGCTATGTTGTTGATCTTGCAGCAAATTTTTTAAAGATTTTAAGTTTGGTAACAGATACCGTGTGGCAGACTTATGGAAAATATCGGTATCGCTAAAGAGCAGGCCTAGTAAATCAATTAACGTTTTCTGTTTTGGAAGCCAAGAGTTATCTGTAAAATATCATATATGTAATTAGAGAAGCTTTGAAAAGGAATAAGATAAAAAAGTATTGAAATAAGACGTAATTTCGCCATTTATTTTTTATTTTTCCTGTAGTTTTTTAATATTTCCTTTTTCAAATCGCTAATGGATCGGTTTGAATGTGAATTGCCCCAATATCTACCATTCGGTCAACCTGGATTAACCAAAACTATTACTTCAAGCATTCTATTTTTATTATTATAGCTGTATCACAAATTTTTTCGTATTTGTCATCTACAATCTACAAGGTATTCATATTATATCAATTACAAAAATGTTGTTTCCTTGCAATATTTGTATTCCACTCTTGTTGTTGTTGTTGTTGTTGTTGTTGTTGTTGTAGCGGCTAGTCGCGCCCCGTAAAGAGCGGATTCACCCATGGTCGTTGTCAAACTCGTCTAGGGGGAGGCCCAGGAAACGTGCAGTTTCGACAGGGTTGGACAAGAGGGAGAGGGGGGTTAGATGAGTGGGTTTGAGAGGGCATGTGAATAGGTGGTTGGTGTCGTGCGGAGAATCTCCACATGCCGGACATGTGTTGGGTATGTCGGGGTTGATTCTGGATAAGTAGGAGTTGAGCCTGCTACAGTATCCAGATCGAAGTTGTGCCAGAGTGACGCGGGACTCGCGGGGCAGCAGGGACTCCTCATCTGCTACAGGTGGTGGTTGGGCTCCGATGACTGCATTTGCCTGGCGGGAGTCAATGATGTTCGTGACTGTGTCTCTGTGGATGTTGCTTAGGACCCGCCGGTACGCCTCCGGATCCAGCGGTTGTGTGATGAGTGGCTGGATCTCGTCCTTTAGTTCTAGTAGATGTCTTCTAATGTGCCTGGGGGGCAGTTCCACGGCAAGCAGGTGCCCGTTTGGATGCCCCGAGCGGTGACATCCAGCAAGGAACTGCTTGCTGAGCATGAGGTTGTGCTCCTTAACTCGGAGCACATTGACCTCTTGGTGGAGATGCTCCTCAGGCGACATCAGAAGACATCCCGTCACCGTGCGGAGTGCGGCGTTCTGGCAGGTATGCAGCTTCGTCCATTGTGTCCTGCTGGTTCCCAGCGACCAAACTGGCGCAGCATAGTTTATTACCGGCCGGCCAATCGCCTTGTATGTTGCCAACAACGTTTCTTTGTCTTTGCCCCAAGAGCTGCCGGCGAGCGACTTGAGGACATTGTTGCGGCTCTGTACTCTATTGGCGATTGCGGTAGTGTGCGCGGAGAAGGAGAGCAGGCTGTCGAAAGTCACCCCCAGAATCTTCGGGTGGTTAACCGTCGGAATGGGGGTGCCATCGATGTGGATGTTAAGATCCAGCCTGACCTCCTTCGTCCAGGTGGTAAAAAGGGTCGCCGAGGACTTGGCAGGGGACAGCGCCAGGTTTCTGCTAGTGAAAAATTGGGCAAGATCCGAGAGATATCCGTTCACTTTCAAACACAGATCATCAATTGCATTGCCGGTTGCCATTATCGAGCAATCATCAGCATAGGAGACAATCGTGACTCCCTCTGGCGGTTGAGGGAGCTTGGAGATGTAGTGATTAAACAGTAATGGGGACAGGACGCCACCCTGCGGTACCCCTTGTTTAATCCTCCTTGGTTTCGATGTTGTATCTCTAAACCATACCGATGATTGACGACCACACAGGTAATTCGCGGTCCACCGTTTCAGTCCCTGCGGGAGAGTTGATGATTCCACGTCAGCTAGTAGCGTGGAGTGGCTAACTGTGTCGAAAGCTTTCGACAGATCCAACGCTACTAGGACGGTTCTCTCGCAGGGGCGGTTTTGGTTAAGACTACGGTTCACCTGTGTGTTTATGGCATTAAGTGCTGTTGTTGTGCTGTGCACTTTCCGGAAGCCATGTTGATGCTTAGCTGACCCAAGGTGGTATGTATAGTACGGGAGGAGTAGGGCCTCAAGTGTCTTTACCACAGGTGAAAGCAGGGAAATCGGCCGATAGGAATCACCCTTGTCGGCCGGTTTCCCTGGTTTCAGTAGTGGGACCACCTTCCCAACCTTCCAGATGTCTGGAATGATGAGGGTGGCCATAGACAAATTGAGGATCCCGGTGAGGAACTCAACTCCCGCGGGGCCTAAATTCTTCAGCATCAACACGCTTAGCCCGTCAGGGCCAATGGCCTTGGAGGCTTTCACCTTCCCGATGACCTCCTTTACCTCGCCGCAAGTGAAGGTAAGAGGCGCGCTGTTGTTCGAATGAAATTTCCACTCGGTCGTCGTGCTTCGTCGGGTTGGATAAGGACTTCACGGTAGACCAAAGCTTACCAACAGCCGTGACCAGATTACAGGACTTCAGATGCTCCTCCCACTTGTTCCGCTTGTGTTGGTCAACCAGCCTCCGAATCGCCACGTTTAATTCCTGAATGTTAGGATTACGGGGATCGGAGCGGCGAAGGTGGTCGCGTTCGTTCGCTAGAGCGGCCGCTTCAGCCGGGAAGTTGGGACGGATCTCAGGGATCCTCCCTGCCGGAATGAAGCGGGCCGCAGCTGACGCAACCACCTTGCGGAACTTATGTTCGCCTTTTCGAACGTCGGTGGGAGCGGGAAGAGACCTGAAGGCATTTTCGGTGAACTCCGCGAACCTGACCCAGTCAGCCTTTTAAAGTTGATATAGGTCCGATGGTCCGCGGAGACAAAGTCAGCAGGTCTGTCAATCGAGATGATTATAGGTAGGTGGTCTGATGCAAGCGATAGCATAGGTCGCCACGTTATGCTATTTATCAGACCTGCGCTAGCTATCGTTAGGTCAGGCGAGCTGCTGCAACTACCCATAATCCTGGTGGGGGCATCATCATTCATCGTGCAGAATGTCGAATCGTCTATCTGCTCTGCCAAATCGTTTCCCCTCCGATCAGCTAGTAGGCTTGAATGCCAGAGATCGTGGTGCGCATTAAAGTCACCTACTACCAATCGGTTTTCACCTCTGAGGAGCGCACCTATGTCAGGGTGATATCCTGCCGGGCAGCAGGTGACAGGGGGTATATAAATATTAAATATTTCGAGCTCGACATCGCCTGACCGGACAGCTATTCCTTGACATTCTAAGGTAGTGTCCCTGCGGTCGATGTCTTCTTCAATAAGACGATACTGCACTGTGTGATGGGTGATGAATGCTAAGCCACCACCATTACCTCGCTCGCGATCCTTACGATGCACATTGTAGCCGTTGCAACTCAACAGAGTTGAGTTGCTGTGCAGTTTCGTTTCTTGGATCGCAGCTATTGACAGATTATGCCGACTCATAAAGTCGGTTATCTCCTCAATCTTGCCCTGCAGCCCATTGCAGTTCAGCTGAAGGAGTCTCGTTTGCCTCGGTAGAGTCGTCGCAGAGAGGGGTGTGAGGGAAGGGTGATGTTGCCCACCTGGACCCTGCTGCACATGCAATGGCACGTTGGGCTGCCTTATGGTGTTGTTTGGCAGCGCCGCCACTGGCGCGTGCGGTTACGAGGCTCTACAACAGGGAGCCAGGTAGTCACCCGACCATTCACGTGTGGTGCGCAGGCCAGAACACACTCGAAAGTGACACCAGCCTTGGCACGAATTGCACCTGACTGATGCCGCATTCCGGTATATCTTAGCCTGACACACGGAACAGACTGTGTGGGGTACCAGGAGCTGCTGGCTATTCCCCACACGGGGGGCGGAGCTAGGTTGGGGGGGGGGGGGGGGGGGGGGGGGAGGGGAGCGACTATGTTGTTGTGTGCTCCTGCGAACCGTAGAGGTTCTGCCGGTGCTAGGCACCGGTGCACTAGGTGCAACTAGGGGAGCCGTAGAGGCTATGGGCGCCATAGGGCGCGAACAACATGGGGCCACATAGTTTGTGGACCACTCCTTGTGGGTCTTAAGGCCTGAGCAGACCTTAAGATGGCTCCATCCGTCGCACGAATTACACCTTACCGAAGTGGAGTTCGGATGGAGCTTTTTCTGGCAAACGCAGCAAAAATAGGTTTCTGGACCAGGGTTTGACTCGATGCCAGCCCTGACCAGAAGGAGGTGAAGCAACCCTGCTGCAAGGAGTTGCTCCAGGAGAGACAGACAACTTATGGGGTAGGCCGATCTAAACAGGGTTAGATCGCCGAAACAACAGTCCTTGGCCGGGTGAAACCCGGGTCATTCCGGTACGTAGAACCGACTGTCGTGGTCTTGTCTTCTGCGTTGCATCACCACTTGCTATCGAATACGGAAATTTTTGCATTCCTGTACAGGCAGCACCATAATCGCCCATACGATTGACTACCACCAAAGATCCACTGAAATCTGGATAATAACGCACAATACGTTGAATTGACATTTCTGCAGCTACTCTGGGGCTGCGACCAGCACGCATTGCTTCTACAGCAAGCAGTGAGGGCAGAAAACGCATCATTACATCACCGTCACCGGTGGCAATCGCTGCTCCGATTTCATTATCTGCATAAGCGCCAGCTCCCGGTATGGGTGAATCGCCAACACGACCGGGTATTTTATGATTGGCGCCATTGGTAGAGGTCCCCGCATAGATTTGGCCGTTGACATCAATGACAATCATACCAATAGTGTCATGGTTCCAACGCCCAACTTGGTATTCATACCGTTCGTTGAGTTTCTGCCCCTAGGGCAGTATCGTAGTGGCTGTGGTTTAATAAATAAGTAAATGCTGGCAGAGCTTGACATAAAGTCAGTGTAGAGTTGCAATACAACTGGGTGCGGACCCAAATTGTGGCAAAGGTTTTACGTTGACCTCGGACCCTACCAAGGTGGTTATTGTGCCCATTCCACATTGCTGTCGGTATCGAGTTTTGTTTGAAAAAAATCGGGGGCTGAGCAATCCAAGGTATTGATCCGCTGTGCTTTTGAGCAACATGGGGTTAAGCCCAAGAATGATAGAATACAAGATTATATGTTTGAGTTGATTGAGTAACTTGGCTGTGACGTCACACCAGATGGTGAGAGGAAATCCTTTGGTATGCATGCTAGAACGAATACACACTAAAATTGTTAAACACGTGGGAAAGAATGCACATGATTGCGAGTATACATATATACACGGTTTTTATAAAAAAAAATCTGTTGGGACGTGGGAATTCTGTAAAACTTTCCAAGAGAGGGTTAGCGGTACCATGGGTTAAGCCATCTCTACTCTGAAGTGTGCCTGTGAAATTAAATAAATGACATGCTTAACTTATGTTGTGACCAACAAAATGGTAAAATTGTAGTTACGGTTCGGTTTTATGATTTAGATACTGATTTTTATTTGAACCACTCTATTTAGTGTGTACATATACATATGTATATATATATATGTACCTATTTATATATATAAATTTATTCCCAACTTTTTAACAGCACAGACATAAGTGATAACTTATTTTTAATTTATATTTTTATAAGTGGAAGATAATAATTTATGGAAATACCCAATTTATAGGAATTTTCCCAACAATTGCATAACCCACAATATCGTTAAAGTTTGTACATATGTTGTCGGTTTCCTTAACACAACTGCCGTAATTAAAAAGAAATGAAGATGCTTAAAGTAATATGCCGCTCCGGATGGCAAAACTAGTTTATTACAAAATCAGAATCGAAGATTTGCATTACATTTCCTGTAGGCCGGCGACTTCTGGCTGGAATGTTTGGGAACATTAGTCGAATAACTTTATTCTATACTATTACATTTAAAACCACTAGGGAACTTAAACCAATATTTTTTTAAATTTAATTAATGCTGTTTGCTTTTTTTGAAGGCGTTTGCCGGGTTTGACAATTCTCAACTTCAACTAGACAAAGCTTTTTTCACAAATTAAGAAAAAGAGACACTTTTTTTTAGTATTTTGCGAATTTATTTATTAAATGTCTGCCTATAAATTCATATTTTACACTTTAGAACAATTAGAACACGTTTTTCAATGAAATATTGGAAGTTGTTCAATTTTCTCTCTCCCGTATTCTTGTTTACTAAAGGCGAGATCTGTCATTTCACCGCGGGAAGGCGCAATCTTGTATTCTATCATTCTTGTATTAAAACTACTCAGCTCATAAGAGGCTTTCTCTTGGTGTAGTCAGCAATAGGATTAAATCAATCCGCAGACAATCCACTACTTTCTCGAAATTGTAGCAGTCGATAGGAATGTGGCTACCCAAGGCTACTACCTACCTGAATATATTTTGTAATGCCTTTTTGCACCTCCATATCGATATAAAATGGAACCTGAACAATATATGTAGTTTAGCAGCTCTTTTTGAGCATCATTTTACACTTTTAAATAATTACACGATAGGGAATCTTAAACACCATTTGGCATCGAATGTTGCGCAGATATCATTAGCCGTGCCGCGGTAAATGAGGTAATTTTTTTGCTCAACGCCATTTTGTGAGCTGTGGTTTTTCACACAACACGCTCGATAAAACCTGATATGCGATCGGATCCTCCTTCTTGTCGATTGCACAAAGTACAGCGTCTTTCGTGTTTTAAGTAGGTCCTTGCCGACGTGGATCTAACCCCACAGTGTTACAAAGCACAGCAGATGAAATCAATTCGTTGATCAGCCCACAGAGATGCAATGCACCTTGGTAAAGAGAATAGGGTTGGACAAAGTACAGAATCAGCACCCATGCGTAAACAGAGCATGAGCAGTTTCTGTTTCAGTAGTGTGGCACCGCTTTTGCTACCACGTCGTTTGGGTGGGCTTGTTTTTTTTAGAGAGGAGGTGTAAGCGTTATATAACGAAATGGCTAGATGTCTATTGTGATTGCAACAGTGTTTTAGTGATTGTTTCGTCGTGAACACTATGCTCTCCGACGGTGGAACTGAAAATCCCATATTTGCCATATTTTTGGTTTTTATATCTTTCAGGAAGTTGCATCGAAACCGAGCGGAATGGAGTGCTTCTTGGGTAGGTATCAACCCTGTTGATTATACCAGCCGAACGCAATATTACAGTTATTTTTGTATCTTGTAAAATACGTTGGTCAAATGATTTGAAAGCAAAGAAGCTCTAAGAAATTGTCATTGCCCAACTTATCAAACCGTTATCTCCAAATTTTAAGTACTTAATCATATCGCTTAGATCATGTGCACACGAACGAGAGTGCATACTTGAATTTGACATCTGTTAGATCGTTTTACGGCAATGAAGACAAATGAACGAATACATTTACCTTAATCGTTTTTTTTTTATTTTTCTAACCCTCTTACGCGGTGTATAAATAGGCTAATCATCATAGACAACAGCAGTTGTGAAACAGAAATGTTTAAGTTCGTAGTACTGCTGTCTTTTATCGCTTGCGTGTTAGCTGGCACCATACCCTCGGGTATGGTTCCGCTTAGTGACCATCCTGCAGGACGTATCGTTGGCGGCACCCCGACTACCATCAGTTCGTTCCCATATCAAGTTTCACTCCTGCGCTACAACTCTCATACCTGCGGTGGCGCAATCTACAGTAGCAATATCATTGTGACCGCTGCTCATTGTTTGCAAAGTGTATCTGCTTCCGCTTTGAAAATTCGTGCGGGCTCAACCTATTGGGCGTCTGGTGGCGTTTCCATTTCTGTGAATACATTCCGCAACCACGAAAAATATAGCAAATCTACTTATTTGAACGACATTGCCGTAATCAAACTATCCTCTTCTCTAACGTTTGGATCAACAATTCGTGCAGTTGGTTTGGCTCTGTCTACACCTGCCTCGGGCGCTCTCGCAACCGTCTCTGGTTGGGGTACACTCACATCTGGTTCAAGCAGTTTGCCCGATCAACTACAATACGTCGATGTCACAATTATCGATCGTGCGACATGTGCTTCCAGGTCGTATGGTTATGGATCTCTCGTTCAAACTGGTATGGTCTGTGCTGCTGCTACTGGCAAGGACGCTTGCCAAGGTGACTCTGGTGGCCCATTGGTATCTGATAGTGTTCTGGTTGGTGTTGTTTCATGGGGAAGTGGTTGCGCCCTTTCGAATTATCCTGGTGTCTATACTAACGTGGCAGATTACAGTACTTGGGTTGTGAGCACCAGTAACTCATTGTAAAATGTTTATGAGAAAAATATATGCATGTATACATATTGAAAATGTTAAAAGGATTTTGTTTTTCATTTATGTGCTTTATGGGATGTTGGGATATTCAGTCCAATAACTTAAAAAATTAAATCCAATTAATTTATCAGTGATCTCTGTTTAGTCTCAATAAAAACGTCTCCTGTAATCATGAAGTCTATTCCACACCAATGTGAGCGTCAAAGGACGTACATAGATTACAAAGAAATTGCATGCTGTTTCGTTGTGGCAATAATTTTTGTCCAATTTCTTCAGTGCTGATCATCAAAATAAAAATATTATAAAGTAAAACCATTCTCTCAATTTGTCGGACATGCTTTTCTTTTTAAGCTTGCCATCATTATAAAACGAGTAACACTCGTGAGAGCGAAGCATACGCCAAATAAAAGTAAAATTAAACATAAACAATTGAAAATATTATGATGCAAACGTTAATAAATATTTGTATCATGGAAAACAAGGCGAATTCATACCAGGTGGTAGGAAGAAAAAACGTATGTATTTTGTTGTTGCGCCTTGAGCGGGAGTTATGTCAAAATCTGCATTAGAATGTAAACACACAAATTAGAATGTAAACAAACAAAACTAGTTTGACATTACACCCGCTTCGCCGAATTGAAAAAAAAGTAAAACTCAGCTGTTTCTTCACACCACCTTGTATGAATTCGCCTTGATGGAAAATATTCAAACTTGTTCTTGTTTCAGACCAAGACGAAACATATAAGGTATGTACATATGTATGTAGATTTGAATGAACAGCTGACTTATGTACATATGTATTTCGAATTAAACAATTTAGCTGAGTTTTTCTAGTAACGCCACTTTATATGAACTCGCTTTGTTGTTAGCAAACATGAAAATATACAGACTAGCTCTCAGCGGTTTTACCTTAAAAATATCAGAAATATCATGCATCACAGCTTATCATAACTATGCGACAGTGGCTTTTTGACAAGTTTCCGTGCCATTTTGGTATAGTGGCGAGGGCAGTTGATGGAATCCTCTATTCGTTCGGAGCTAACGTAAATCAGCGGGATTTTTGCTTTCCAACATACTATACATATATATGCTTAAAATTATTTAAAAATTTGTTTAATGAGATTTGCGAAATTTAATGCACATATTCATCAAAAATAATTACTATTTTCGTTCGCAAATGCTCCATTAAAAAAGAAATACTTAAAGCGGTTCAATACTTTGAGAGCCAACCGTTACAAATATTTTCCATATAATCAAGTTTTTATAATATTACAGATAAAGGTTTCTATAAATGAAGCCACACAAATCCTTGATATTTCAGTCTCCTCTCGAATTATTTCTCGCATGCCGATGAATTCCACAAACGACTCTTCGTCTTCGCATTCATTTTATCCTGTTTACTTATCGGTTGCAAATGTGCTGCATCTACAATATCCCTGCATAAAAGAAAACACGTTTAGTCAACACGAATTTTAAGATAATGCGAATTACTTACATACTTAAACTCATCATAGGTTTGAGTTGTGTTCACTGCTCGCAATTTGGCATCGTTTCGCAAATCGTAGAGTTTTGCCTTATCTAGACGCTGTAGGCAATCGTCGCGGAGCCTCAGCAATTCTTCTGGTGTTATTTTATCGGTTTGTGGCGTTGTGGGCATTTTTTTATTTATAAGATTTTTTTTTTTAAAGAATAGGTTATCAATTATAAACAGAATGGAATTAATATTTTCCTGTAATTGTTTGATCGATTCAAAATAATTCATGCAGTGCTGACATTCTACAATACAGTGGCACTTGAACTGTTAGCATTAATGCCGTAACCATGGTAAACCTGAGCAATGGTTTAACACTTAAAAACGGAAAGTACCGTATCAGGGGATAAGCAAACAAGCATTAATTTTTTTTATAAAAAAGCACTGTTATTAAAGTTTTTCACACCAATCTCGTTAGTTCGTTAATTCGTAGTTACAACGAAACGTCAAAAGAAAAATAATATGAAAAAAGACTAATTTGTAAATTATCTTTTATTTTTTGTAGCCGTCCAGCATAGTATAGTGCCGCCCCTCAGGTGGAATCGAACCACTTCGACGCTAATCGACTACAGATTTGAAGTCTGCACCCCGGACCACCGAAGCTCAGAGAGGCAATTGTTATTAGTCATTCATGTCACTTTCAACTGATATTGTAGCGAAAATGCATCTATGAATTGCAAATTTTCGGGTCGTGAATGAAGATTATCAAAACGTTAGAATCGTCTACAAAGTAAATAAATTCTATTGTAAAGATAATAGAATAATTACATTAAAAATTGTATTTGTTTTCTACGTCGATAATCACACTGCTGATTTTGCATACTACTACATACATATGCATGTATCTAGATGGGAATGCATATATACATATGTGTGTATGTATGTACATATACATATATTATCTATGAAAATGCATACATTTTTATACGTTTAAGCTTTGTGTAACGTATGGTTTGCTGGGCAGTCGGTTTTACGATACCGGAGCGACCCGGATTTACGTCCGACCAAGGTCTATCACCAAAATGTTATGGGGAATGTTTAATGCTCTTACAACAACAACAGAAACACCAACCAACCATTGCAAACCTAGCCAAATACCACCCTTGTACATTTCCAACATTTATCCAGGCATATTCTGCAATTCACTTTCACTCGGAAATTTTCACTTCACACGTAAGTTTCAGACAGATACAAAACGCGAATTCACTCGTAAGTGAATTGCAGAACAAGCTCGATCATTGGGGGTATCCGCACTGGTCTTGTTAGTTACTACCCAGTTCCATTTATAATCCGTTGGCAATAAGAAATTTGAAACTCAAAAATGGATATAGTCTTTCTCACATTTCATTCCCTACTCATATAAGTTTTCCAAGATAAAGTTGAAAAAAGATACATATCGAGTCCTAAACTTAAAAAAATGTACTTATGCGACATTTTTTGCAATTTTAGTTTATATGCCACACATAGATGCCCCCTTCTTAATTAAAAGTTTTCAAATTTGTTATTTTTCATTTATTAGTATTACAAAATTGAGTGCATATTTGAAAATTTATTGTAAAAAACATCAACAGATTTGTAATTGGAATGAAATAGATTCAAAAAAGCTGTAGTCACAAAGTATTTAAATTGAACGTACATACTACATGCACACATACATATGTATTGAATAAATATAATTATGAATTTATGCAAGTATAATTGAATATAAAAATGCTACTCCAGCAATGGTTTTAAAAAAACTTAAAAGTGCAAGTGTTACATACAAGAATATTACAAGAATATTAGAATTTCAGCACATTTTAATCAGTCTGTTTTTTTACAAAATTAATAAATCACTTTCGTCTAGTCTCCTTTACAAAGTTTTTAGATGCTTATATTTTACGCATCTCTTTTCTGTTGCCTGCGCTGTGAATGTAGTTTATCCTGATTTTTTCCTTTAGATTTGGAATGTGTTGGCTGTTCCCGCTGTGATTGTATTTGTTGTTGCTGTTGATGCTGCTGCTGTTGTTGTTGTTGTTGTTGCCGTTGAAGCTGAGACTTCGAACGACAGGAGCGGGTGGCATACACTCATTTACGCGGTTGTTGAATATTTATTTGAGGCTTATTTGCAACAAAAGATGGTGGCTTAGGCGAATGGGCTACTTGCGCTGCCTGTGGCGTATAATCAATATTGCCCTTAACCGGAGCACCACTTACAGATGTGCTGTTCACAGCAATTGGTTGCTGAAATTTATATAATTGCATTTATTTAAAACAAAAGTATGTCTCTTGTGTTTGAATATTTATGTATGTAAGTAGGTGTTTACCGTCAAGCCAGTGCAATCCTCGGCATCCTTGGCCGGGCGCTCTGCGGTAGGTGCCTTATGTTGCACAATGCGCATACCACCCGCTTTAACTATAACATAAAGAAATTCGGGTATTAGTAAGGTATAAATAAGCCCAATTCTAGTAATTAATACAAAATAGGTACATACATATGTATATGTATGTGCTCTTATTATCAATTAACTAGTTCTTATCACTTATAGGCGTGTATATATACATATTATGTACAAACGTGCATACATAACTATTTCTATGTACTTATGTATTGAATTACATTATCGGCACTCCTAGCCACAACTGGCATATCGTTGGCAATATAACTCAAGGAAATTTCACACCGGTTTCCTCACCTTACTGCACAATTATTTAACATACGCTCTTTATTTATATTGCTGGCACAAAGGATACTGCGCACTATATATTTATATGTATGCATGTACATACATATGTGTAGATATGCTTGCATACATAAATATAATAAACTTTATTTTACTTTGCCTACCTGCTGGTGGATGTCCAGCTACAAGATTTGGTTGTTCGTCTGCCATTTTCCACTCTCAATCTACGTATTAGTTGATTTCTTATGGTGTGTCGATTCCAAATCGCCCTACTGCTGCATAAAATGTAATAAACGAGCGATTTTCGTATAAAACAATCAGCACTTACATATTTATCTTTATTTTAATAACGCACCTGTTTTTCTTCTATTTCCACCTTTCTTGACTGTTGGCCTACTCACCTATGTATTTTTTAGAAAATTTCTTGATTATAATCAACTTTCCTACGTTGTTACTTCTCCTACGCCTTTGATCGTTCTTATTGGATATCGGAGCTGGTTTGATGTATAGCAATTTGTTGTTGCATTGAACGGGAGCAATTTTTTATGTGACACGAAAGCACTTTCCTGATTTCAGTCTCTGCACTTCATATGCATCACCTTCGTATGAAAACAAAAAAACTTTTTGATTCTCCTTGATTTGTTTATGTTTTCTTACGTGTTCTTCGGTTATGTTTTATATTCTGTTCTTCGCTATAAACCGAGCTAACTCTGTTCATACACCTGATTTTTGTAGAAATGTATGACGTTTGTAACATTTTTTCTAATCTAAATTTTTATTTGTAAACAATTTTCTACACAAATGTTAAGGTGTGAAATATAGAAAATCTTTCTTTTTCCGAAAAATCATTATTCATTTTCCATAGAGTACGTTATAAAATAGTCATCATTTCTTTTGGATGAATTAATAGTTCCTACGTACTTCGAAAATACAACCCTGTATTATTTCCAATAAGAAATTAAGAAAATGTAAGTGGAGAAGTGTGAATTAAGTCTATTGTTTGCCGGGTGGTTAAGATTAATAACACTTTTATCAAATTTAAAATAAAGTGAACTGAAATTCGAGCCACTAGATTAGTATCGAATAGGCAGTAGGAAGCATAATATATTCTGCACAACTTATCAACATACAAAGGAAAATGAAAGACGCAAAGGTAAGTGGAAATGAAGGGGGGTAATAAAAGAAATTAATATTAAATAAATTACATCATTGAAGGTAATAAGGTTCAAATAGTCCTTTTTAGTGCGCAAAATAAGCGATGTTTTATGACTTAACAAAATTACTACACTTTTCAACATTAATTACATTTTCGTGTGCAATAAAAAATGTATGCTTTAAATTATTTGGGTCAAATTGTTTAACAATTTTCATAAATTATTGATTTGATTTTTAGAATTTCCCACCACTTAAAAATGATAATCTACTGCGGGCGGCACGGGGTGAGTCGGTGGACCGAGTGCCCGTCTGGGTGATGCGTCAAGCGGGGCGCTATTTACCCGAATTTCAAGAGGTGCGCAAGCTACATGACTTCTTTACCATTTGCCGTACACCCGAATTGGCTTGTGAAGTGACAATGCAACCGCTTCGACGCTTTGATTTGGATGCGTCGATCATATTTTCAGATATACTAGTGATACCTCAAGCACTAGGCATGACTGTGGAAATGCATGCGGGAGTAGTGAGTGTCGAAGAAATTATAGAAAGTGTATTTGCTACAAGCTATTATTTCCAAAAATAGGGACCTGTCTTTCCTGAACCCTTGCAAACGCCTGCTGACTTAGCTAAACTCACACCGGAAGGCGCCGTTGGACGTTTGACATATGTAGGAGATGCTATTACAATGATGCGTCACTTGTTGGAAGGTCGTGTGCCACTTATTGGTTTCACCGGAGCGCCGGTAGGTATTATATACATATATTACTGAATTAATTAATACATACCTATTAATTTAACAAATTGTCAGTGGACTTTAATGGGATACATGATTGAAGGTGGCGGTAGTAAAACTATGGCTAAATCGAAAGCTTGGCTGACAAATTATCCTGAAGATTCGAAAAGGCTGCTAAGCATGTTGACGAATGCAATTATTGATTATTTGGAAATGCAGGTTAAAGCAGGTGCACAACTATTGCAAGTTTTCGAATCGTCAGCAGAACATTTAAGTAAGGAGGATTTTCTAAAATGGGCGGTGCCTTATATAAAAGATATTCGTGATAAATTACATGACCGTTTAAAGCAGCAATCGATACCAGTAGTGCCTATGGTGGGTATTTGTGCAATCAGTTATATCATATACATATATATTTATATTAATTTTTGGTTAAATTTAAGACTATTTTTGCTAAAGGCGCAGGACATTCACTCAAAGAGCAAGCGGCTTTAGGTTATGATGTTATAGGTTTAGACTGGACAGTGGATCCAATAGAGGCACGAAAAGAAGTTGGTACCAACATTACGCTACAAGGTAACTTGGATCCACAGGATATGTACAAAACGCCAGAAGATATACGAGAAATGACCACAGAAATGGTGCGAAAATTTGGAAAAGAACGCTATATTGCTAATCTAGGGCATGGCATCACTCCTCAAACGCCTATAATAAGCATGGAAACGTTAGTGGATGCTGTACATAAAGCACTGTAAAAAATATGTGATAAGGTACAATGTCAAAGCATTGTTTAATTTTTCAATGGTGGCTTATTATTTTATAACAAATAAAGGAATTGGTTGTTAGGTTGTTATAATTATTATGAAAGCATTTTAGTAAATAATATTGGAGGAAAATGGCTATTTTACGCTTTATGTTCAATGCGCATCTTGTCGTACAACATTAGAGAGCTCCCGAAGCAAACTAGTAAGGTGCCGATCATAACAGCTGTAATTAGATAGGCGTGAGTGTATACTTAAAAATTATTTATAATTATTTACATCTGCCGGGCAGCTTTTCGCCTAAAAAATACCCCGTTATAGCTGTGAATGCGAAGCTCAATGAATTTGCCACGGGAACGGCTATGGTTATGTTGATATGTTGTAGTGTGTACACATATAAAACGCTGCCCAATTGATTCAAGAGGAATGGTATCCAGTAATTTAGTCGTGTTGCTATCATGCGTAGCTCCAGCCATAGATTACTCCATTTTGATCCCGTATCCACATTGTCAATTCCTGCACTGGCTCGACGTATGAAGGGATTCGTTGCGCCCCACATCAAACCAACTGCTAAAAGTGAAACTGTGGGGGATATTTTTGTAAATTTAAGGTTCCATAAATAAATGTAATACGTACATATCGCGCTTAACATGTTTAATAAATGTTTGATAATTTATTTGTTTATTTATATTTCAGCATCAGCTGTTTTAAAGTTGGCTTTAAAATATGAATGTTAGATGACGCTGTACCAACTCACGATGTAGAGAAAAGAAGGTGACGACAAAAGCAATTCCGATACTTCGTACTTGCCTCGTGACGTCACAACTTGTTCTTAAAAAGTTGTTTTGAGTGGTTTTTACAAAAAGTTAAACGCAGAATAATAAATGTGAGTGCCGAGCTTTGTATTTTAGCAGTTGCAGTGCAAATAAAACGCCCAAGTGCAGTTATCACCTTCGTTTTCATCTCGTTATTCCTGTAGTAGCAAACGCTGTAAGGTGTACGCTGCCGGCGTTGTCGTAATATTCTTTTCTATCGTTCTTGGTACCAACTAATATTCCCCTTCAATTTCGAACAACGTATGCGAAACAAATATAACGGCCGATCTGCACTCTTCCTGCGTCTTGACATGCGGGCGCCAATCAAACCTGAATCATCTCATAAGATATGCAAATGAACACCGCTTATCGCAGATCTCATGAAATAAATGGCTGAGCTAACCGATGGGAACTATTGCATGCAATGAACTGTCACTTTTCCCTTCGAAATGCCTAACAAATTTCCACTGCGATAACTGTGCACATGATATCAAATCGACAGTTCTCTCGAGATAGCTTCTCACAAGTGTAGACATGGTGTAAGTTAGTTAATATTTTCTTAAAATTCACCGCTAGACGACGCCTAGCTCAGTCTTCTGGCTGTCAAATTAGTTCAAAATGGCGTTGACTATTCTGTTTGACAGCTGTCAGATTCTTTTACGTCAAGCTTTCATTTCCGATAGGTTGGTTTTTCGTAAATTTCTTATTAAAAATCGTAAAACATCGAGAAATTCTGCCAATACTAATTGAAAAAATGTGTGAAATTGTGCTCCCGTGTTACCACTGTATTGCAGTGTACAAAAATTTTAAGTTACAAACAAACCAAATTGTCGGCAAATAGCAATTTTTCTCAAAAGCAGAATGATCGTTGTTGACGGGTGTACAAAACATTACTATTAGCGTTATAAATTACTAAGCCTTACATCTCGCATTAACTGAACTGCTCTACTTTACTTTTGCAGGAGTGTGTTAGCAGGCAAGCAATTCCACTACAAAAATGGCGAAAACAAAAAAAGTCGAGAAGCGTAACAAGTCTGCCATCAATGAGGTAGTTACACGCGAGTGCACAATTCACTTGTCAAAGCGGGTACACAATATTGGCTTTAAAAAGCGTGCGCCACGCGCAATTAAGGAAATTCGCAAGTTCGCAGAGAAGGAGATGGGCACCAACGATGTGAGGATCGATACACGCCTGAATAAGCATATTTGGTCTAAGGGTATCCGGTAAGTTGTGGTCACGAATTTACAATAACATAGTTGGCATACTAAACACAATTTTTTTGCTTGCAGTTCGACTCCAGTGCGCGTACGTGTGCGCCTGGCGCGCAGAAGGAACGACGATGAGGATTCACCCAACAAGCTTTACACATTGGTGACATACGTGCCAGTTGGTACTTTTAAGAATCTGCAAACAGAAAATGTCGAATCCAGCGATGATTAAGCAATAAGTGCTATTAACTAATTGAATTGTCCGGGTTTAAAAGTTTATTAAAAGTACAGAGTAACGTTAAAAAAAAAAACAACTTTTTATTTGCAAAATAAACTTGGAACGGACGAAGACTAATTAAAATCAATGAATATTTGTGATGATAACAGCGAAGGCTGCAAGGAAATCGTGCTTTCGATGAATTGGGTAGTTAAAAAAGTGCCAAATGCAGAGTAAGCAAGTATTATGGTTTCTGCATTTCTACAATTTTTTTAATAAGGAAGCGTTTACATATTGTACATATATATCATGCAATTTATTTACAATACTCTTTAATATTTCACATACTAACATTTCTTAACTGCTGAGCATTTAAGAATGTACTTCAATATTTTCTCAACACAGTTTCCACGAATGTTAATTCTCCATCACGCATTAACACGATCATTGGCTTTGTTGCATTCTCCAAATGCAAAATCTTGTATGCCTGCATAGCCGGTAGTGTAGTTGCTCCAACAATTTGCTGGAAGCCCATAACGCCTTTATATTGATATATTTTTAAAGGCGTTTCCACAGTACGTGTCAAGATATACAATAATAAATCGCCAGTTAATGTGACTTTGCTGAAGGATAGTTGTATAGGATCCACGCTAACCAAACTTTGCATATGATCAAAGTGGGTGGAGTTAATCGAGCTAAAAAAAAAAAGTAGTAATGAGCATTTATTTACGTATGAGTAGTTCTATATACCTGTAAATCTCTAAAGACCCACGATGCAAGCTATTTGACTCCTCATCGAGTTGTACAGCTAAAAAGGTAACATTATTCAATTCACCACTTGCTATTTTAGTGGCCTTGGGAAGTGCTAGGTGTTGTAGTAACTCAATACTAGGATGTGTCTTCCATATTTCAACGCAATCTGGTAGCAATACTGCTATTTTATTAAAGGGTACTTGCAGTATCTATACGAGAATTGAAGTTTAAAGTCTTCTGATCAAAATTTTATTGATATACTTATGTTCATAAATACCTCTTTGATATCCTTCCTTGGTATAATATATTTTCCATAAATATCTATACGCGTCTCATATTCCTTTTTAAGGCAAAAAATGTGTGCTGAATCTCCTTTTGGTGCCGTAAGGCTTGCCCAACAACGTTCTCCTTCTATTGTGAGCGTGGTTAGGTTCGGGCTATGTTGTTGATCCTGCAGCAAATTTTTTAAAGATTTTAAGTTTGGTAACAGATAACGTGTGGCAGACTTATGGAAAATATCGGTATCGCTAAAGAGCAGACCTAGTAAATCAATTAACGTTTTCTGTTTTGGAAGCCAGGAGTTATCTGTAAAATATTATATAATTAGAGAAGCTTTGAAAAGGAATAAGAAAAAAGTATTGAAATAAGACGTAATTTCGCCATTTATTTTTTATTTTTCCTGTAGTTTTTTAATATTTCCTTTTTCAAATCGCTAATGGCTCGGTTTGAATGTGAATTGCCCCAATATCTACCCTTCGGTCAACCTGGATTAACCAAAACTATTACTTCAAGCATTCTATTTTTATTATTATAGCTGTATCACAAATTTTTTCGTATTTTTCATCTACAGTCTACAAGGTATTCATATTATATCAATTACAAAAATGTTGTTTCCTTGCAATATTTGTATTCCACTCTTGTCTTCTGCGTTGCATCACCACTTGCTATCGAATACGGAAATTTTTGCATTCCTGTACAGGCAGCACCATAATCGCCCATACGATTGACTACCACCAAAGCTCCACTGAAATCTGGATAATAACGCACAATACGTTGAATTGACATTTCTGCAGCTACTCTGGGGCTGCGACCAGCACGCATTGCTTCTACAGCAAGCAGTGAGGGCAGAAAACGCATCATTACATCACCGTCACCAGTGGCAATCGCTGCTCCGATTTCATTATCTGCATAAGCGCCAGCTCCCGGTATGGGTGAATCGCCAACACGACCGGGTATTTTATGATTGGCGCCATTGGTAGAGGTCCCCGCATAGATTTGGCCGTTGACATCAATGACAATCATACCAATAGTGTCATGGTTCCAACGCCCAACTTGGTATTCATACCGTTTGTTTCTTTCTTGTTCATTAACTTCAAATGATGTAGGTTTGTAGGGGCCACAACTCTCTTTTGGATCCGGATAAACGTTAGCCCAGAAGTTTGGTTGACATGCCTTATCATGCCATTCTTTCCACATAAGTTTCGATTTGTTGGTGATTAGGCTTTCACGTCGGAATCCCATCATCTCTGCAAAATTACTAGCTCCGTCCCCAACCAACAGCGTGTGTTTTGTATGTTCCAAGACATACCGTGCTACGCTTGTTGCATTCTTTATTTGTCGCAAACCTGCAACTGCTCCAATATTCATATTGCTTCCGTCCATGATCATGGCGTCAAGTGTAGTTTCACCATTTTCATCTGGCGAACCCCCATAACCGACAGTGCCATCACATTGTAAACGTTCGCAAGTTGCACAGCCTTCTACAAGCGCGTCCAAGGCATTACCACCTGGGTGGTGATTTAATACTTGCCAAGCGGCTGCATTTGCCTCGTCAAATGCCCAGGTATTTATAACGAGCGGTAGCGATTTATCAAGTCCTGCTTCCGGTGCTTCATTTTCTGCAGTAGAGACCTCATGAGCAATAGTAACGGCAAATAAAAGGAAAGCGAGCGCAACAGACTGCATGTTAGGGTTGTATTGCTTAAGCTAGTATTAAATGCTTAAGCAAGGATTTTTTCAATACATTTGGCTTATCAAAGGTGAGGTTTTCTTTGTATTGCCACCCTAATCGCTACATTGAGTCCCAAACTTTGATACTATTTCCGTAAGGGTGCGTTCAGACACGGCAAATCGTTGTTTGTTGGAAAGATTTTGAGAGCTGCAGGTTATTCGTGCTTTGGAAACACGCTATGTGCTGTCTTTCCGCTTAATATAATGGTACTTACGGCGAGTTGAATACAGAAGAGAAGGCATCATCTTTTCCGGTTTTGCGATAATTCGAAACTACAAGCGGGTCAAGCTTTTTCACAAATGGTCGGCAAATATCCAGTTTATTAATATTTTGTTGATTTATTTTTTAAATTTGAATCCAAAAATCATATATGTATTTACATTTTGAAAAAATTAAAACACGTTTCTCACTGTAATATTGAAAGATATTCATTTTTCTTTCTCCCCTATTTGTTTAATGACCTTGGGATCTGTCACTTCGCCGCTGGCACAATCTTATATTACATAGTTCAATAATTAAGTATCATGGTTCAAATTAAAAAGCATATATCTGTATATTAGGGTGTCTCAGTAAAAAAAAGTTGCGTATTTTTCATCGGAATTAGTTTACACAAAATTTATGGCTTCTTGATATTTCGATTTACTATTTGGACTTACATACTTTCGTTTTCAAGTACAACCCTAAAGTTGTTACACTCTTTTCCAAATATTTCCTAACACTTTTGAATGCGAGATGGCTTATTTTGCACCAATTTGTTATGATATGAGCATCACGTGTGGCAAAGGGAGATAGCTATATTGTAATCTATCTATTTGCAAAACTTATTTATTGCGCGCCGTTTCACTCCTTGTTCAGCAGGCGTTTTGTTTTGTAGGGAACGCGTTGCTTTAATCGAGAAGCTGCACATACACACATACGCACACGCAAACTTCGTAAAGTGTAGAAAGCAAATAAAAAAGGAACCAAAGCGGCGTACATAAATTTCTTAAAACTTCTTTTTAATCTAAAATATTGCAAAATTCTGATAAATTGTGACCCATATACTCGTAGAAATTTGTACAAAATGCCAATACAGCTGGATAAAATTTTAGCAGATATAGCTGAGGAAAAAGTTTTGCATCCAAACTTTCCGCCAGCAGGCAAGAAAGAAGTAGATGATGCCTGGGCGCGCGTAGGCAAAAATAATAAATTGTCGGGTAAATAAATGTTAAAATATACTTGAAGGTAGCCATTTATTTTATAATTTTCAAATTAATTTTAGTGCACGAGGCACGCTCGATATTTAAAGTACTCCAAAAGAAATATGAGCAAGAGAAAACCAAACGATCTCCTTCATGGAAATTATTTGATCTAATGGAACAGATACATCAACCCATGAAAGAGGAGGATTCAAAGCAAGACGAGTAAGTTGAAAAATTGAACTGAAAGGTTATTATGCTAAGTTCAAAACATTTTTTGGTGTAGTGATGGCATGGTTTCGATGGAAGAGGATGAAGAGTATGAAATGCTTGAGGTACAGGAAGAAGAAGAACCAGCAGCCGCACACGGAAAGACGACTGCGGCTACATCAGATGGTGAAAGTCCATCGAAATCAATGAAATCTGGAGGCTCTACTGCCACAACACCAGACAAAGAAGAGAAACCATTGGTGAAAGCAACTAATAAATCAGTTTCTATTGCTGCAGCAACCTCAAACAAAACTTCATCTCCAGCAGGGGAGGAGAAGAAACTATTGAATTCATTAGCACCTTCAACACGTTCAAACACTGGAGTTAATTCTACCCCTACATCGCACGCATCTACTGCAGCAACTGCTGCTGCACTCCACAAAAAGGGAATAACTCTAAAGAAAGCAGCCACTGCTGCTGCCAGTGGTACACCTCGTGCAGCCCAATCCACCAACAGCAATTCACAACAGAAAAGCGCAGCTATACGTGTAGCTGGTCAGGTATTGGGAGTAGGCGAAACTATTCAAATGCCTGAATCAATTAAACGCAAATTGGTGGAGTCACAACCGGGGCCACAACCTGCTAAAAAACCAAACAGTACGCAGTCGCCTGCACAATCGACGACAACAGCAACCGCAACTACATCAGCACCAGCTACGCGTAGTACTTCGTCTGCTACCGGCGCTAACTCTAGTGCTGCATTACAGGAGAGCACAGTTGCTTTGACTACTACTATTAAGCAGGAACCCAATGATGCAAGTCCTCCACCAACCGGAATAAATTTAATCACAATAACTGGAAATCAACGCGTGGAATTGACGAATGGTGCTGTTGGTGGCGGTCCATCCTCTTCAACCGCCGCTACTGTAGCATCCACATCAACAAATGGTTATTCGCCACGACTCGAAGAGATTGACTTTCGTAACGATATTATTTTCGATGCTGGGAACGGTCCCATTAACGGTACTGTTGCAAGTGCTGTCCATCATCCAAATCATGCAAATGCATCAGGTGGCATTATTAATTTAGGAAATTTCGACAATTCGCTGCCACCAACATTCTTTAAGAATCTTTGCAACTCATCACGCCACGAAGCATTGGGTCTTTACGTAGCCAACGTAATGAATCGATTGCGACCGCGTTCGGCTGCCAAACTTGAATTGGGTATTCTGCGCGCAATAATCGACGTTCAAAGTGATGAATTGGAACAATAAAACAAAGGGTAAATGGTTATTTAAAGACAACAAAGTAACTACACTCCGATTTAATTTCTTGGTAGTATTTTCGAATTTTTTACGCTGATTTTGTTTTGCATTTGAGAAAATTGGGAAGCCAAGCAAGGCTATCGTCGTAAAATTCGGCTGAGAAAAATTTTATATTTGACTTACAAGTTGCAACTATTACAGATGCAGCGTGGAAATTATATACTTTTAATAGTGTTTCACTTAACTTGGACGCAAAGATAAAACGTATTTCAAATTATCATATTTCTGCATTTCTTTGGACATTTTTTTATCGCTAGTATTCGAATATCGTAAGACATAAAATGCCCACGAAATGTCAAGCTATTTAAAAGTAATAAAGTAATTATATATAGTAAAAATACGAATTGTTTGATATTAGGTTAAGCTATATCTATAATCGGAGCGTTTTACCGCAACGCCAGACTTTTGCATTGAACAATAAGTGAACAAAAAATCAAAATGACGCAAATTTAATTTGGAGAAGATATTGAGTGAAAATGTTCCTAACAATTTAAATGAAACAAGAAGCCCCGAGAAGCTTGTACCTGAACACTTACCTTGAATAGGTTGGAATTGCTGTTCGCGTATAGACCATTGGTAGTATTGCACTGGTAAAGTTATATTTTTTTCATCGATGATGCCTATAACATCCTGCGTGTGCTCACTATCCTCCTTTATTTTGAGCGCTACTATTTTCGTTCCATTAATTATAAGTTTTTGACGTATATCAAATTTGTGCAAGGTATAAAAGTTGGCTGAAAGAATAATTTTTTTATTAATTTGAAATTTTTATAGATTTAAACTTGTGCAATTTTAATAAATACATACATTTGAGCGCCTGCTTCAACTTGCGCGTCATTGTAAGCATTATGTTCCAGCTAGGAATCTCGGTAACTTCATTGGATGAGACTTCAACTGCTGACGAACTTCGCTTCCATTTCATTTCATTAGCAGCTCGATTATGATAATCCTGTACAACCAAAGGCTCCATGAACACCAGATCCCCCTCGATCGAAAGCGCACTAGATAATTTTGAATGCTGCTTATAAAATTCATCAACTTGCTGCCCGTTGATGTTTTTAGCGCGTAAATTTTCAAAATTATTCACCAATATGCGTTGATCGCTGGGCAACAAATTATTAATGTGGATATCGCCCCGCAACGTTTGTGTAAGATTACTCAATAAAAGTGTTTGCTCGCAAAAATTTGAAATACCATTAACGGCACCAAGTGCAACTAAATCGTTGTACATGTTAACGGTGTCCAAAGTGGTAATACCATTTATGGTGTAATTGCCCTCCTCATATATTGCGAATTGCAACCAATCAACGACTGATACACCATTTATAGTGGTACTACTTGTAGAACATAGCTTTTTTATATTTCCCGTCTTCAAGCGCTTTGTTGCAGTCATGGATGCAAATGGTGTATCCAAACGCACAACATCTTGTGCTAAATTTAAATTGTTTACTTCCACTTGTTCTATATCGCCCTGTATAAGCGCGCTCAATAAGCGCCAGCTAGCGCGCACTTCATGGGGGCCATCTGTTTTTAGCGTATTTGCAACGTATTCGTCAAAATTTGTAGCCGATTTGCTGCAAGTAAGGTCAAGGAAGGGGGTTGAGTTCGAACGGCAGACAGTTGTTATTGTGGGTGGCAATAAATAATTATAATATCCATACATACATACATATGTATGTACATACATACAGAAGTAAAATTGCAGATGCGTAAAAATAAACATATAAAAATGTTTATGTATGCACATATGTATATGAAAATGTGTAAATCATGCTTATTTTTAAACATTTAACCAAAAATTAAATTTCAAGCAAAACGAAAATTTTAATTTGCAAAGTCTGTGTATTCTGAAATATTCTTATTTTTCTAGTGAATTGTTTTCTTTCCCCATAGAAAATTAAAACAAAAACGGAAAATATTTTCATTTTACTTGGCGAATTGGTGTTTTTTAAATTATAAATTTCTAAAATTGTGCGCAAAGTTTGTAATCAATGATTAACAGTTTAGTTTGTACTGTATTGCATGATTCGTCCACCATTCGCCATGCTGCCCATTTTCTTCGAAATTAGTACGTTTTCTCGTTTCATTTTACATATAAAGCAGAGATTGAGATTAATTATATGCGGAATTTTCTTAGGATATTTTTTCTTTCAAAAAACAACTTTTGTTATGTTGAAATCATTTATCTAAGTGGGATAGCTGCTGAGGAAAGCCACTTTGGCTTGCTTTTATATTTCGTTACACCTGTACACTGTGGCAACTCGGATCGCAATGCCAGTTGTGATGTTTTATCCAGATAAGTTATTTGACGTTCTCTGGTTTTGTTGAAGTAAATAGTGAAGTGTGTTTCGCATGTGGCCTTCGATTTAATTTTTGTGTAGCAAATTTGCAAAATTCCATATGCAACAAAATTATATAGCATAAAGGTAATGTATACATTATTGATATCAATGAAAATAGTCTGAAAATATGTGCAATTACAACAGTTTGGTGGTCGATTGTTGTCTGTGCATTGATTTGTGAATCATCTGTTTTTGTTCTCTTTGTCGTTGCTTTGTTTAAGGTAACTAACAACATTGGTATTAAAACTGCGTTATGAATTGATTTTCTCTTTATGTTTTTATCTGCAAAGTGTATGGAATGCGCAAGGTAAACGGCGGTTATTTTGCGCTAAAGTGGTTGTTCGTAAATAAATTGAGTAATAAAATGGAAGTTTGTGTTGAAATAGTTGATTAACTCAGTGCTGAATAAATAAATGTATGTATATGCAATTTATATTACTGTTTTGCAAAATATCTAACATATGAGAGAAAAACTTAAGTTACGTATACGAAGGGGCATCTACATATGTAACTTGGCCGACTTGTTTTTTTTTTTTTTTATACATACATATATGTATATATCTACATACCTGTTATTTATTTAATACCCGACAAAAAATTACCTGCCACTTTCTACTAGTAATCCAGCTAGTTGAACATTGTTAGCAGTCAAATCACCTTCAAACTTTGATTCGCTACTCAGAATCAGTTCTGTACCAGTTTCTTGCGGACGCGTTAAGCTCAAATAGTTATCTCTCAAGTAATGCAAATTTACATTGTTCACCAAACCCTATTTAAACATCAATAATACCAACATATAAATATGTAAATGTTTTGTTATTTACATATACGTACCTCAAATTCCAGCAGACCCTCAAAAGACGCATTAGCCAGCTCGAGATGTTGACTCAGACGCACGTTTTCATTTGCAAGCCAAATGCTGTTCAGCAAAGTCGACAATTCGCGATAGTTTAAAGTACGATAGAGTGGCGTCTGCGCAAAATTTGCATGCTCTACATGTAAAGTATCACCAGCACCAGCTTTAAGAAATTGTTGCAACTCCAACAGGTGTACGCCATTGAGCGTGGAGACATTATAAATACCGCCAGTGCCTAATATACTAAGCTTGCCATAAATTGAAGCGCTAGCGTAGAGGATTTGGGATACAGACGAGTTTGCGTAGATTATATCTAAAGGAACATGTACGCCGTTTAGCGTGCTGGTGCTAAGTGGCGCTTGCATTTGTATGGGATTTTCTATTAATAATGAAAAATGCGAAATACAAAGCTTATTGTTAATAGATAAGTAAGTTGTTAATTGTTCCAAATTCAGTTTTGAAAATAAATTATTAATTGGAATTAAATAAGCTGTTATAAATGAAAAAAATTCATTACGAAATTTACTGAAAACATATAAATTGTGCAACATAATTGGAAAATACTATATCACAGCACATAAACATATCGCAAAAGTGTTACTTACGGAACTCCATTACATCTATAAACTCCTTTCGATTTATCCAATAAGCCTTCGAATAGAAATCATCTATTGTACGCTGATTTAGTGTACCGGCAAGTTGCAGTCCCTTCGGGCAATTCACACTGGAAAAGCTTTGTGGTGCGGTAAACATTTGGTTGCCATTTTTATGCAGCCAGCTACAACCAAATTCTAACGCAGGTATATCGTTGAATTTACCTTGAAATGTCAATTGACTAATATTCATATCATAATTGAAATTATAATTGCCCTCAAATTCTATCTCAGCATTTAGATGATGCAGTTGCTTTTCTATGTCATGCACATCCCTTCCATTAACATTGCCATCTCTCAAGCGTAAATTTTCAACGTATAAGGTATTCGGAAATTTTCGGTCTGGTGGTAACAAATCTATGTGTCTGGACACATTGGACAATAGCAATGACTTAAATGGTTGTTCGTGTGTGGAAACCACTGATTGGGCAAAAATGCGTCCGTTGGAATGCAATCGTTCCACATTCAATGACTCGGCATTTAATTCTGCAACTTGAAGTGTAATTGGCATATGCTGATGTCCGTTGCGGGTGACATATGCTACAAGTGGCTTATCATTTAATGTTATATTTTGCGATGTAACGCTGCATGTACAAAATTTAATTATTTTTATAAAATCATCAGTGGTGGTCTTATAATTAGAAACGATAAGCTAAAAAAGCAAAAACCCTAAACCAAATTTATTTCAAGGCATTCTTTCAAAATTGTGAGCACCATAATATGTATGTATGTATGTACATGCATACATACATAGAATAGGTGATCAATATTGTTGCCAGTAAAGCAAGTGGACTCGGAACTTGCTTATTAAAAAAAAGGTTATTTTTACGATTTATGTTTTTGGCAGGTCTCGTGATTAGAAACTCAGTACCCTACAAATAAGAGAATTAATTGTGCAGCGTAATCAAAATGAAAAACTGTTAATGCCCGGCTATTGTCGTAATAAAACAAATCAGTTCGAAACCCCAATCAGACAGTGCATTCCACGAAATACCACCATGAACGCGCGGACAATAAAAAGGCGTATAGAAGAGTCGGGACTTCATGTAAAAAAGTATTTAGGAGTGGTTGCGATTTATATCGAAGCGAAGTCGTTTCTAATTATTATACCCTCCACTTAACATGTTACGTACTTATTTTAGTATCTATTACATACCTGTGCGTTTGTATTTTACCAAAATGCATTGGCACTCGAATGCTTTGATTTACGCTCTTTAGTAGCAAGCGATCGGTTAGCCCTTCAATATCTATACCATTCAAATATTTCACTTCACTGAAACCTCTGCGTATTTCAAGTGTTTGCTTAAAACGCTTTTCACCCTCGAGTACTTGTAAGTCCTTGTAATTCGTTTTGATGAGCTGCTGCATGTCGATTGCATTAATAAATGCAAGGAGGGTGTTGTTGGCTTCTAACGGCTGTTCAAACTTGATATTCACATCCTCCAGCGGTTGTGTAATATCGAACCCATTTAGTAGCGTGTGCTTAGTACTCATTTGAGAGTTATGATCAATTAAATCGTCGACGCTCACAAAATCGGAAACTATTGCATCGCCACTGATACTAAAATTGCCGCTGAGGATGAGATCATCGTGTATGATTTGTTGTGGAGACAGAGACTGTAAGCGCGTGCCGAGTGTTTGACCCTACAGTAGATATCAATTTTAAATTAATTAAATTTAACGAAAAAAGTTTCAGCGAATATGCTGGTACCGAATTTCACTAGGTAACTTTTTTAAGTTACGCAATGTCTAGAGTATTGTACTAAATAAAATCAACTCGCTTTCAGTGCTCTTCCGACACCAACTGATGTTCGCCAGAGCGAATGTAAATTAGGCAATGTGGTTATGGCCACAGGGTCGGCATTGTAGGGACTTAAACGTGGAAATCCGAAGGTTGCCGCAGAATTGGGCGGATCATTTAAAGTCCTGTAACTTGACAACGGGCGTTGGTAGTCTTTGGTCGACCGTTAATGCAAATGCAAAATGTTTATATATTTTCATACCATTTGTGTACAGCTAAGCATCAACCAGGCTTCCGTTCAACTACAGCACTAAATATCAAAAACACACGGTTATAACCGTACACGCCCCTGTGAGAGACAGGCTCTAGTAGGGTGTGATTTATCAAGGGCTTTCGTTCATGTTCCCTTAAATCAACTCTTCTAACACATTTTTCGCTAAGGTGGTACCCCGTGGAAACAATATATCACGTTTCCGGGGCATCCTGTAGATTTGTAAACTTGAACTTGGACTATATGGACTGACCTGGTATCCGTAAGAACTCTACAAATGTCGGAATGACATCAATATTTTGACAGATCACTGATCATGCAAATTCGAGATGATAGCTGGAGAATATTTTAAGCAAACGTCTTGCTAGGTTTCTTAAGGCTGTTATTTTACAAAAATTAAAAGGGAGAACCTTACTAAATGTTTACATACAACTCTTAAAAAAGGTAACAAGATGTTCTCATACCAAAGAACATTTAATAATGCCATATTTGTATACTGTTCTCTAACGTTTTGATTCGGAAAATGTCTGTCTTTTATCTAATGTTTTTTTTTTTAATTTACATTCCCTCCACTTACCGTCATAATAATCGGCTGCGAAATGCGTACATTCTCAAATCTCTTGGCACCATCCAACGCCTGCGTCTGATTAGCTCGCTTCAGCAGTACATCTAACTTTGTTTCATGCACTTGTATATGATTTAAACGCTCATGTATTAACAACTCTTTAGCTTTTATTGGTTCCTCAAAAAGTACTGACTGATTGACCATATAAATGCTTGGCTCAGCAGCATCATCGCCGCCATCGATTGATATAAGATTGTCCAAATTATTTCCATCAATTTCATTGCTTAACACTCGCACAGTTTCCGCAGCCAGACTGCCTATGTGGATTGGTTGTTGCACATATTGTACCCCCTCACGCTTCAAAGTATAATTCAGCAATTCATGCCACTTGTACTCATTTAAATTACCATTGATTTGTAGATGCTTTACTACTAATGAGGGTGCCGTTGCTGATGTCATTGGTGAATCGTTTTCTGATGTACGTTCAGCCGCTTGATACCTGCCGGTCACACGTACCTTTTTCGCCTTAATGCGCTCAAAAGTGGGCTGTGTCGCCTCGACGCCATTCACCTGCTGTGCATGGAAATGCTCCCTAACAACCAATGTGTCCACATTAATGTTGGCGAATTTCTTTAGCGAGTCGGCTGTGGCACGTTTGATACGCTTACCAGGGGGTGACCTAAACTCGGACTCTAGACCATTTACAGCTTGTGTAGCGTAACTTAATGCCTGCCAATAGCCGCTAGTGAATTGATGTTTTGGATAGATAAACTGAGGTCGCGGGAGAAAACGAATTAAAAAGTAATCTTGTTGATGTGTGAAGAAAATATGCTTACCGAATTCGTGTTCACAGTTTGTATGTCGGACTGTGGGATATCATGTATTTGCATATTGATGTTTGGTTTTTGGATGTGTGTGAGTTTTTGCTGCAAACGTACATATAATTAGGTTTTTATGTTTTTTATACATAAATTACTATGCCCGCTCACCTCTACATCATTTTTCAGTTTATTCACATCGATTTGTGCCAAACGCTTTATTTGCGTTTTGGTCCAATCGATGATCTGCTGTCGCAAAACATTTGCATGCTCATCTTGCTTGAAAATCGGCAAGAAAATATTTGTATCGCTTTCGGACATCTTAGCATTTGCGATAACTGAAAGTCAAAAATGTCTTTTGTAATAATATACAAACATAAATATGTAATATGTAACATTAGTCGAAACTTTCTAGCAAGTTATGCCCAATAATCACAAAGCAAAGTTTAATGTAAACAACAACGCGGTAACCGGAACGTATCATCATCATAACCATGTATTGACTGGAATTCGTTTCAAAAACGTTTAAAAGAGATAATTTTGTAAAAATTTATTGAGTTCCGCTTAGACTATGCCATTTATTTTCCTAAAAAGGCTTGTGTTGAATAACCGGCGAAAATATTCGAAACCAATAACGGTTAGATGTGATCCAAAACCCTCAATCTAAGCATGGCGATTACGTTTGAAAATTACAACAACTATAAAATTTCTAGCAAACATTAATATCACCGGAAAAATGTCGGTATGAAAATATATAATCATTTTTATGATAAAACTAAAAACGGTTACAATTTCTTGCTTTTACCAGATCTATTTGTATTTTTTTCAATCTTTCCAGCACTCTAAAACTCACCTAAATAGCTCTTCTCGTTCTCTTGATATATTCGCATTTCCGACACTCCCTGCCCCAATGCGCCTTCGGTGAACTGTACATTTGACAGTTCGAATTTCCAATCGTTAAGATTAAAAATTTTCACATCCTGGTCCTTACAAGCAACGAGCAGCAAGAACTTCTCCGCATCCACATTCTTTGTTGCATTAAATGAAATAATTAAATATTTAATAATAATATTTAATAATAAATAATTAATAATTAATAACACAAATCGAACATCCATTACCTGGACGGGCAAGAACTGCTCCACCGCATACAATGATAAACTCTGATAAGGCACAAACTGTCCCTTATCAAAGACATAAAACACAGAATCCGCTTCATTGGCATCTCCATCACCACCGCTTTTCCTTCTGCTAACCGAATTTCCAAAAACTAAAAAATGCCGCCTTTTCACCTCATCCAGCGGCGCATTGAAGTAGCGCACATCCACCGCTCCATAGGTGCGTAGCTTTTGCACCAACTGGAATTGCTTTTTTTCGCGCACAAATTTATAAATTTCCGAATATGTTGTGGTGCGTCCCGTCTGATCGGCATAATTGGCCAAAGCCACATAGTTTTCATAGTTAATTGCAAATGGTTCCACACGACGCGCATTGCTACAAGGTATGCGTGCGAGTAGCGTAAACGATTTGCCCGACCACTTGTAGTAGGGACAGTGTGTGTTAGTTTTTTGGCCGCTATCACGAAATGTTTGCAACATAAACAAATCATTAGCGGTAGTGCGTAGACAAATCGAATATAGATGTGTGGCGGCAAAGAATTGTACAGCGCGTAATCGATCATTGGCGGTGAGTTGGTAGATTGGAGAGCCCTCGCGGGCATTCTCAATCGGTTCAGTGAGATTGAATGCCAATGCGATGTAGCCTTTAGCGCCGAGTGCTTTGCAATCCATTGTGGTGGCAGTGGGAGTGGCAATGCTATGCAGTTCGTGATAGTTCTGATTCTGGTTGAAAAGAGGTATTTTATTTAAAGGCATTTGAAAAAAAAAAAACAAATTTAAATAAATAATTTTTAATAAGTACTTACTATATTTTTATATACTGTTAAATGACGCACGCCATTTCTGTTTTTATGCAAGGACGCTGCGTATTTTACACCTTCCAGTGAAAGTATACAAATATCAATTGGAAAGGGCACGGGCACCGATTCGACTCTTTCGAGTCCATTGAAAGAGTAAGCAGCTGCAAAAAAAATTGTAATTAAAATATGTTTGCAACATTACTTTTTTTTTTACTATTGTACTATGGTTTATCATTATCTTCTCCGCAGAAAACATTGAAAACTCGAGCTCATTCATACGCTAACATTCTAAGCATTAGTCGGCTAGTAGAGCAGAGCTCTTGTTAGTAGACTAACCGGTTAATCGATTAGCAAAAGTGGTTTAAAACGTCAACTTCCTCGGTCATCCAATCCCCGGCCCATGAGTCTAAAAATCTTCATACTTTTTTTTTGTCATATAGCTTTCGAAATAGCGGTTTTATTAAAGAAAAAAATGTCGATCATAAAAATTTGTAAAATAGGATACATTTACATATATTAAAAAAGTTGGTTTTTTCAAAAATGGGGAAAGAAGACTGACTGTAAGTCTTTACTGCTCTAACTATGTATCATAAAATAGCTATTTAAAATCTACTTAGTTAGAAAAGTTCCATATTGTCATGCATCATAAATAATATTCGAATATAAATCTTTATATTCGTGGGATTTATTCTGGTTCTATTTTTGTTCGAGTGTAGGACTGCGAGCACAAAAAAATGCAAATGAACTGAAATTTATACCCATCCATTATATGAAAAAAAAATGCGTAAGCCGAAGTTTAAAAAATTTTTTAAAAATCAACCAGAATATTCGGTCACTTCAGACTTGCATATTATTATGCTAAAAAGAAATTAGGCACAAAACTGCATACTCAACATTTTTCTAAAAAATCATTTGATGAAAATTTGTTGCTTTTCTATGAATTTTATACAAAATTTGAAATTCTGAATTATATATGGATTTTGTTATATTGCGAACTATCTTTATATGTATGTATGTACATACATACATACATATTTGTATAAAAATTCAGCAGTTTTCTTTGTAGCAATTTGGCTCAAAAACCAAGGAACGGATTTCAACCAAATTTCGACAAACTATTCCTTAGACCCGAACGTGTTATTCAGGAAATCTTTTTTTATGGTCCGATTTTTATACAATTGGAGACGCATAATGGGAGTTCGACGAGAAAAACTTTTATGAAAAATGGATCCGGTGGCGCATAAGTCGAGATATTAAGAAAATCCGTATTTATAGTCCGTTATTGATTATATTAGAAAAGTATGGTGCTGGTGCGATTAAAAAAATATTGAAAATATGTATAAAAATCCATCATCATCGTTCCATATTTATGGTACGGCTTAATTCAAATCGCATACGCTAGGTGCAGTTAAATACAGCGCCCCTTAGTTAACTAGAGATAAAGTTGGCCCTCAAGATAGTTGCAGATATTTTAGCAGATACTCCATTAAAAATTATGTATCAACTAGTATTTTGACAAAAATATTAAGATTTATTAATAATTTAACAAGCACTTCAAGCCACTTCAACCCCAGCTCTCTGTTTATACTCGTATCAGTTGTAATATCCAACAAGTAGGTACTTGTGTCAAATCGAAATACTGTACTTCTAAATTGACTCATATCGCGTTTCTTTGTTCTTCCACCGTTCATCAACGTTTATCTTGCCCAAAAAAATCTTAAATTTCTAAGTGGTTATTGATAGCGCGCTCCTACACAAATCCATACGTACTTTTTTATGTATGTACATGCGTTTTTTAATGCTCCCCCACTCGCTACATAAAAACCAGTACAGAAATATTTACTTATCTCTCGGCATATAATATATTTAGCGCGCTATATACATTTCTATGTATATGCAGCAATATATTATATACCGATCTGATTAAACATTTCTGTTCTTACAGCAATAATGATGGATACTCAGCAGCAAACGTCACAACTCGATCAATTAGATGAACGCGAACTCTATGTGCAATGCATTTCGAAGCAACTGGAAGAGATCGATTTGCTTTCATCTATCTACTGTACACCTGGCGAAATGCATATTTTCGATGCGAGCGTTATAAGTGACTTCAATGACTTCCTCAATACGCCCACAGCCGTGCCCGCGATCGCGCTGAAAGCACATTTGGATTATACGATATCTTTGACAGTGGCGCATGGAAAAGTCAAAGAAAAATTGGATATACGCATTGAGTTACCTAATTTGTATCCGTTGTTGGAGAATGCAATGGTCACTGTCTTCAGTGCTTTGCTGGGGAAACCCAAAGAGCTGTATTTGAGGCGTGAAATAGAAAAGTACATTGCGGCGATGGATAAGACTGAATGTTATGTTTTCCAAGTGGTATCCTGGTTACAAGACGAATTACATGCTTTGATAGCGCGTGATGCTAGTGAATTTGAGAAGAAGGAAGAATTATCGGATGAAAGCGAAAACTCATTAGAATGCGAGCGATTATGGATTTACTCTCATCATCTGAAATCGAAAAAGAAGCGTCAGGATATCCAAAGAGAGGCGCGAAATTTGGACTTGACTGGATTTTCGCGTCCCGGTAAGCCTGGCATTTTATGTGTTGAAGGTTTACGCGAAAATACGCAGAAGTTTTGGCGCATAATTAAGGTAATGCACTGGCAACATATAACGATTTGCAAGAGTGAACCATGGCAGGGCAAATTGCAGCAACGACGTCGTTTCGATGGTTTCAAGGAGCAGCTCTTCTGCGATGATATCGACAATGAGGAGGGTGTAATGAATATGGGACTGTTTATAAAATACCTGGAGGCGCACAAGTCGGCATATATGAAAAAAGAGCTATTCGGATTCGAGTAGCAATGAGTTTGAGATGACTTAAGTAGAGAAAAAAAGTCGAGAAGTAAAATTCGTTTAACTTAGCTGCCAGTTAGCGTAGAATTATCTTTTTTTGTTGATATTTAATTTAGGCCTGAAATTTAAAATACTTGTACATCCATATATGTTTGTTTTAGCAAAACAATTTACATGAATTTATAATGTTTTGGTTTTCGGTCAATAAATTTTATGGCACACAAATATTTTGATTGATTTTCTTTGATGTGTGTTTATATGATCTTACTTAATAAGGCTTCGAGAAGACAAGTACCGATTTGAAAACATTTTTTTGCACATCAAGTACCTACTTTAAAAAAATTTTGTTTTGTTTAAGAATGGGGGTTGCTTTTTTTTAGGAATCATTAAATATTTTTTCGGCAAACATTTTTTCAAAAATTAACGCGGTGCGAAAAATTAATCATTCAAGGCTTTAGTAAATCGTAATTTCAATTAATAAATTAATTACTGGATTGAAATTTGTGGTTTGAATATTTAAGTTTTTGATTTTCGTCAACAAGGATCTATATATGTACATATGTATGTACATAAGAGTGCATTACTCACCACAAAAAAAAATCGTTACTTTCTTACATCGATATTAAAACATCTATTTTATTTTAAGACTTCCACCCAAATATTTCAAGCTTTGCGTGAACTGAACTATTTGATAACAGTATCAAAAATAGTATTATGATCCTGTGCAAATTTTTTAAATATTTTCTTCCAGACCTTTTAAGCTTGAACCTTTATATCATCTGATAAAGTTTAAATAACGTTATTTTTATATAAAAAAAAAATTTATTTCTGTAGGTATCGGCTAACGTAAACCTTAATTCCGAAATATTTTGGCGGAAGTCTTAAAATATTAAAAATAATGATTTAAAAAAATATGTTAAGTTTTCTTTCGTTCACAAATGCACCTTTTACCCTCTAACTTTAGAGTAAAAGGTATAACGTCATTCAAGTTTTATTTATTGAAGCATACTAAGAGCCGTCAATGCATAAAATAATTAAGAAATAAGAAAATATTCAGTTAGTTAGCAGCAATTTCTTTTGAACGTTTTCCTTATTTTCCATCTGTTTGCATTTTAATTTTCAATAATATTCGCTCCCAGTTTTCGACATGTTTTTATTACAGTATTATCATATATAATTTTATTTACTACATTAAATTAGATAATTTGCATTCCAACGTAAAAAAATGTACTTGGTTTCAAAATTTATTTCTTCAATGAAAAATTCCACTTAAGCGGGTAACGAGAAGTTGCCTCATAGTAAGCTTATTAAGTGATTTTATAAAATTATATTCGCCATTTAATATACAAATACATATGTAAATATGTACATATGTATGTATCTTCTTTCTTACCTTTATCGAAAAACTGTGCCGTTTCACGTTTTTGCATTTGCGTATTAAACGGTTCGAGTTGTGCGCCATAAAACTCACGAAAATTTACATGAAAACACGATAAATTACTTACTAAAGTCATAAAAACCAATATAAAAATATGGAAAAACATTTTCAATTTATGCTAAGTAGAAATTATAGATTTCATTAATATTGATTTTTTTGTGCGAATATTTTTTTTGTTTTCATCAGCATAAACCAAAAATTACCACTGCTAGCATGTAAAAGAGATTATCTGTTATATACGTAACTGAATATGAAGGGATAGCTGGAGAAGGTAAAGGAGGCAGAGAGCGACTTTGTAACTGTAAAATATGGCCTTAATGAGGAAAGTGTTATAAAGTGCAGGAAATTATGGGATTGGTGATTCTTTTGTTAACCCTTTCAGAGGATATTTAAATATACTATACAGAAACATTTGAATATTGAACTACTATATGAGGGGAATAGATGTTCTTAACTCAAAAACAAAAAAATGAGACAGCAAAACCGGTTTTAGTAAAGTTAGAAAAAATAAATAAAAATTAAATAAAAGTTATCGGTCTCAAGGTGAAAATGCCGATGTACTATTATTTTTACACTACAATATGAAAGAATTAAATTTATATATATTTTATCTAGTTAAAACTATAAGTTTTTTATTTTTACAAACAGAAGTAAGATTTATACTTTTATTTACCTTTTTTTAATAACTGTTAATAAATATAGAATTTTTAAAGATTAAATTAACTATTATTTTATACCTTCAAGATTCTGGTTTCGTTTCGGTTCGGCTCCAAAAATCAATGTGCGGTTATTCTATAATCTGAACCAATTGAAAAATTAGTTATATTACTTTAAATTTAGTATGGTTATGACTACGGATAATTTGCTTGAGTAAAAACATGTTTTAATTTCAACCTAAATTCTGCTAGTGTAGTAACAAAAATAGATTACTTTGTATTTAAAAAAAATGCTGGAGTCACAATCCTGCATCGAATAGTAGTTTGATTTTATCCTGGCTGCTAATTGATCTTTCGGCTTTGATTCGTTCCTTGCAGCACGTTGAAATTAAAGAGTGTATGCCGGATGTCAGATCTACAGAACTTGACAAGGTAAAATAGAATTTATCTATACTCTTTTTAATCTTTCATATACTTAGATATAATCTACATGCTATATTTATAGCCTCTAATCTATAATCCAGAATTTATAATCTATAGGCTCTTACAGAATACATAGCAACACAATAGGTTTTTTTCCTACATATGTATATTAAAAATATAAACTTTTTCGTGGTGAGCAAAAAGCTAAATGGATAGAGACTGACGTTAAACATTATTGAAGTGATTGTTGATACGTGATTTTTATTTGAAAAATTTCTTGCATTCATAATAAGTTGGTATATTGATAATAGAAGAAAATCATAATCATATAGATCGATGTTTGGCCGAGATGTTACAATTTGTGGCGTCTATTATTTTGTTGTACCACAAATTGAGGAACCTAAGTACAGTACGGCCGTCAATATTTTTTTTGATTTTATTTATTTTTCGTTCAAAAATCGTAATGTAAACAGTTTCGAATTGGTATTGCATACTTTAAAACAACAATAACATTTATTAATAATAAATATTTCTGAACTGAACACACATAAAGTACATACAAAATTTTCTTACAATAAATCAAATAAAATTTTCGCTAAAAACCTTATTATGGTAACCTTCGTTATCGAAGCTGTTATATGTTGTTTGTACATTTCCGCAATTCTCATCCACCGGACCATTTTCAGCAGTACGCACCACCTCTCTTCCCTGTACATTCTGAACAGCAGACAATGATAAACTTTTAACACTACGTAAACAAATACAACAACAGATCTGATTAAACCATTTTCGTAAATTACTCGCACAGCAGGAATTTTCCTATTTAGTAAAAGAGTGAACAAAAATTATAAAACAATAACAAAAATACTCAAATTGTGAAGTAGTGGGCCCGTTTTATTGTAACCGACTTGCAAAAGAACGCTCCAGCTTGGATAAAATTTCATTTAGTTGGAAAAGCAACCCTGTTAGCATCTTTCATGAAGCATGAGATTTATTTAGTGCTATTTAAGAACGAAAAATTGGTGTGCTGGGAAATTTTTGGTTCATATGGTTATAAAATTTAAAATAATATGCAAATAAAAAGATATTAGGTGATAAATTGAAATTTTCCATGTGTTTCCTTAGGGCTCATTCACAATAGTCTAGTTTTTTCAATTCCCAACACTACATCTAAGGTCGTATATCATTTAACCGAGTTGGCTCAACTCCCATATTTTTTCGAGTTAGTGTTGTTGCTTTACATGGAAGTAGTATAACGATTAGTGTTCTTTTGAAACCCGGGTACAAAGAAACGGGCCTAGTATAAGTATAAAGTGCCCGATATTTACGTTTAACTCCAATTCATTTTCTCTCCGTTTAAAACAACCGCACAATGGTGTCTGATCGTAAGCGCGTCTAAAGTTGTCATTGTTGAAACCGTAGATCAGTGGATTTACCGCTGCATTTATAAACATTAGATATTGTGATATGTACCAAAAAATTTGAAAGCTACTATTTATAGTGGTATCTTGGTTGGTTATATACTGGTCACGTAGAATGACTAGAATTGTAAAGGGAAAACGTAGCATAATGAAAACGATCACCACAATGAAGAGCATTTTGGCTACTTTTTTCTTATACGAAACGGTAAGTGGATGCTCACGATTGAGCACACGTTTTTCATAGCGATTGAGCTGCAGATGATCAGAAAAGTAGGTTTCATATAAAATTTCAGTATATACAAAAAAAATAAAGCCGAATGTTTTAGATTTTTATCATATATTATAACAGGTTTAATTTAACCCTCCGCTTTTACCTTGAAGAAGATCGCTGTGTAACAGACCAGCATAATACTGAGTGGTAACCACACCATAATCGTAATTAGAACATACCAATATTTGGGCAGAATTTCAGGATTCTCTTTACAATACATCTCCTTAAAATTTCGCCATTGGCGTACCTGAAAAAAAAAATTTATGTAAATATGTAAAGCCAAGGATCATTTTTTATATACAGTGCCAGTAAAAAGTATTGACGCAGTATTGTTTTTTTATAATATTCACAAAGTTTTGCTTGCTAATGTTTTTGATTCAATTTTGTATAAAGTTTGAACTTAGTACCTACGGTTATACATAGAATAAGCTTTATTTTGACGAAAAATTAAGAAACTAGTTTGAGTATGCAAAACTTTGTGAGTATTTTTTTAACTACTGTGCGCAAAAAAAAGATGATTTTACTCACTTTGTACGTTCTATAGATAGCTAATGGCAAAGCAATCAAAAATCCACCCACCCATGTAAATGCAATTACAAATTTAACGCCACGCATTGTTAAGCGTGTTTCCGATGGCAAAACGATTGCTGTTAGCCGATCGTAACTTACAGCAGATAGATTTAAGACGGCTGTTATGAGAAAAGCCACATCCAAGAAACCTTCCGTTTTGCATCCAAAACTACCCAATTGATAGTTCTGATAGAAATCATTTATCATAAACATAATTGGACATATCAGAAGCGTCAAAATATCGGCCACAGCCATATTCCCCACCATCATATTGGTTGGTGTGCGTAGTGCCCGATTGAGCACGATCAGTTGAAATAAGATGAAATTGCCATATAGTCCGAATATGATTACCGGAACAAATGTGCCGATCTTGAGTGCTATCTCCCAGTCCGGTATGCGTATCCAAATACGATCCTCTGGAAAATCTATATTGCTGTAGTTGATCTGAAGTGCGGCTGCCTTGAAAATGATTTAAAGTTTTTTTTAATAACTCCATACATAAGAGTACATACATAAATAAATAAAAAAACTAACAATGAGTGAGACTTTCCAGCAAAAAAACAAAAAAAAAATGATACAAAAAATTAACGCGAATTATCATAAATCAGCGGTAATTTCACTTTCACTTTATTATACTAAAATCGAGTGGATTATAAAACTTCATACTTATAATTTTTCTAACAATTCTGATTGGAAAGTGTGAAATTCGTATGCAATTTTTTTAATTTTTATAAATTACGTATAAATTTGGAAACTTTAATTAACATGGTTTTATTACAATGTTTTTGAACTATTTATATTTTATAACAAATTTATGAAAGTTTTTGCCAATATTTAAAAAAAAATCACTTGATATATGTTCAGTTATGCTTCACAGTGTATGGATCTTTTAGATCGTTTATTGTAGAACTTAAGTCAAATAAAAATGCTTCATAATTATATTTTCAAAATAGAGTTTCAGAACGTAAACTATGGATTTCCGGTCTGTCCGGATATTTGATATGGGAGGATTCCGCCATCTTGGATTTTATGTTTTAGCCACTTTTCAACAATTTGTTGAAAATGAGTGCCATGTTTAAATGGACTTCATTCTATACAACTCTTCAAAGAACCATTTTTTGTGCGACGCATAGGTCACGACTGAAACCGCGCTAGAGATAGCGATGTTAAAGAAACGACGAAAAACTAATTTAATTCCTTGTCATATACATTGACGTTTGGAATACTTCCATGTAATACATTTTTTAGCCCGTTATGTGATTCGTTTAGAAGAAATAAGCTGTCGATATGAAGTATACTTACTCATAAGAACTTGGTACTTAGCTATTTTACAGCGAACACTGAGCTTAAACATGGCATTATACGTCTCAGTCGATTGTGCAAGCAAATCTTTTTGATAGACATATAATTTTTGTTTTATGATTCATATTTACATGTATTGGAAATGAATGTCTTGTGACCATGGGGGGATTTCACTGAGCAATAAATTACTCTAATAAATTTTATTTTCCTAGAAATATCATAATGAGCAAACCATACAAAAAGTAGTTTTAAAAATTCGGAAGAACGTCCACTTCTTTTCGTTATAATTTAAATATCTTTGCAAATTTTTGTCTCCAAACAAATGGAGTCTCTATAGCAGCCTTTCTTCAAAAGCGACTGTAGCGACGTCCAGTTGAATTCGTAAGATTTATTTTGGGAAGAAAAAACATTTCTTCAAAAAGGATCTGCATAACTAGACATACCAAGCATGGAAGCAGTTCTCGCAACGTACTCTTGAAACTCGTAGGTTGTTGGAGAAAATCTATTTTCCTCCTATATACCTGTGGGGTTTGTGGAGTTGGGGTTCAGTGGCACATTGTATACTGCACCGAAATCCCCTATTGCTAAATTAAATTCTTAATCACTTTTCACAATAGGTTATTGTTGGATTAATGTGTTAATATCGCTCAGTTTTTTCCTACAGTTTTACAAATCGTAGTAACTGAAGTGTGGGAGTCTTGGTTGAATTTGACTTCTATGAAGTGAAAAAAATATGTGACATTCAGTAGAAAAATGAATTTAAACAATAAATTAAGGGCTAAACACTTTTTCATTGCAAGCAAATATTTTTATTGATATAATCGCTGTGATTTGGTAAAAATATATTCCAAATTTATGTGAATGGTGAATAAAATATTTTTAATCAAAAAAGAGATTGATGTGCACTTTTTGTATTCCAAAACTTCCATTCTTTGTAAAGAAAAGTATTCGAAAAAGTTTTTGACAATAATCTACTACTCACAAGATGTCTACATGAAGTGACTCTTTTCAATTGCCGCATTGGTTACAGTAATTTTTTGTTTGTTCTAGTTTTGTGCCATAAACCATTCCTTTCACAGTTTAAAACTCTGTAAAATAATTTCTACATTTTATATGCTTAAAACTTGCACCTTATTACACTTAAATTGAATGGTTTCCAAGCCGGGTTTTCCAAAAATTCCCATTAAACAGTTTGAAAATGTTATGCAAGTACATATATAGTTTATATGATTTTTGTTGTAAAACGAACTATATTTTTATAAAAAGTTAACAAAATAAATGCAACATGAAAAATATAGTGCATATTAAAAACAAAAAAATCACTGCTTGTCGACTTCTGAATCCCATAGTGCCGAAATTTTTTGTGAAGTGAGGAAAAATATTTTCCCTTCGCCACTTCGTAAAGCATTTTTCCATTTCACTTTCACATAACTTGTTTTTGAGATGGATTCAATATGCAATCTCAATGCAGAACGTGCCTTAATATTTATGTACGAGTATATATTGTATTATTTAGAATAAACTCATAATTTCAGTAGTGCATCTAAATATTTAACAACAAATTATTGATCCCTCAATCATCATGCTGTGGTGAAAACCGATTTATTACATTTGATCGATTGTGAATTATCTCTCTATACATATATGTATATTGTTTCATGTATTTTTGTGTTGTTATTTTAGTCTCCCAGGATTAGTAAAATGTCATAGAATTTGTGTATTCTCTCGAATATCTAATAAATTGTATAAATACTACGTTGTGGAATTGGACTCATATGGAAGTGATACTCGTGTTATCACAATAAAATCAGTATTCTTAAAATTATAGGGGTTGTGTTTTGGTTTTTTTTTTTTAAATAATTTGTGCCGCTCTTTGTCGCAATTCACGCACAGGAGTGCAGATTAGCTTTTCATTTCTCCCAAAACACTTATGTTCTCAAAAACACATACATTTTTTGCGCGATTAAATGAATTTAATTTAAATGTTTTATTCTCATTTGCTATTTTATTTATAACGAAGAATTCAGGAAAATCGTGTCTCACCATGCTTGTTGTATCCTTATGTTAAAAAGTGTTTGCCTTGACTGATTCACTTTTCCAATTATTACTCTATTCCTTTATATATCACCGAAAAAGTCATAAGTTTAACGAATACCCATCCAATAAAATTTAATTTATGCACTAAAAGGTTGCGCTACAAGCGTGCGTGTAATTTTAGTCGCATTAACATCCAGCTGCTACCCTTTTGATTGCGCGGCCACAACTGTTTGCCAAATTAGTTTGATTAAAGCAAAATAGTGCAAACTCCAACTCACTTTCGTTGGGCTGTTTTGCGTATGAAACGCATTTGCGATGGTTCCGGAAAGTGTCATACTTTCATTAAAAGTGCCAGATAGCACAACACCAAACGGTGTGAGTGAATATACAATGAGGGCCTGTGCGCGAGAATCGCCCATTTTTGTCGACGTCAAGTCGTCCATCTGTCTCGATTGATAAAACAAATATAAAACGGTATTTACATGTGTACATGAGTGGTTATACAACTGTAGATAAGGCGCAATGACGCCAGGAGACAACATTTTTGAATATCCATCTCGTGTCAAGAACTCAACCTACATATGCATGGACCTTTATGAACGTATGTATGTACATACATATGTACATGTACATATATCTGCCTAAAAGATATATAAATCACTATATCAATTGACTAGCAGCCACTAATTTTTTTTATCTGAATAATTGCCATATTTGCAATCGTTGCTTCTGATTAACATTTATTGTTACTGTCATTTTGTCAATTTTCGGTTTGTAAATTTGGCTAAAAGCATTTCGTTTACATTAGCGTGCGCGACAAATGTACATATGTCGTACATATTGAGATAATGTAAGTATATTATTTTAATATTTTGTACACCGTGGCGACAAATAACTGTTAAAAGGCAATCAATGACCTTGCAATTTCAAACGAAAATGTGACTAAAAAGAAGGAATCAGCTTCTTTTTCGATACCCAAGCTGTAAGGTGTTTTTTTCTGACGTATTACAGACTGGCCTGGCAAATGTGCATGCAGCAAGTATGACCGGTATCCCCACTCCTAAAAAGACCTTTGACCTGTACTAAAAGGTATCATCTGTTTTTATTGAAAAAGGCGTCAAAATTAACACAAATTATTACTTGGAGGAGTTTATAAAGAAGCATATGCTGCCATATGCCATGAATTTATATGGAAAAGTTCAATTTGGTTTTCAGCAAAATTCTGCACGACTTCACAAGACTAGAATTGTTTAGAGCTGGTACATAAACGATTTTACGGCCTCTTCCTCGGATTTAAATTCATTAAATTAGTGCATGTAGGGCTGCATGGTGGACAAAATGAAGATCATAAAACCTTTGAAGTTGAAGGATTTTATATGATGCTAACAGAAGATCTGGGATAAAATCCCGGACGAATCCTTGCGTACCGCCTGTGATATGAAATTAATGATTGAGAATAATATAAAATTAGGGACAAAATAAGAATATTATACTTTTCTAAAAATTGTGTAACAGTTATTCGTCGCCACGCTGTATACGCAATTTGGAAAATTTGGATACTAAGAATATTTTGATATGTATATCAGAAGCAAAATGACACCACTGATATTGTACATGATATATATATATATGTATATGTATATATATAAGCATTTGCTCGATATAAAAATACAACTCCATTTCACCTTTTATAAAAATTCCAATTATGCTTTTGGGAAAATACTTAGGAGGAAAGAGATTAAAAATGTAAACCAATATCTGCAAAATGTTCACCTCGGGTTTTCTCACACACTGTTGTTCTTCTGATGCACACTGATATTGTCTTTGAACACTTGATTCGTTGCTGGAGAAAACTTTAGTTCGAAAGAAAAAAGTATAATGGTGTTAAATTGTGCCAATTGTAGTATCCATATCAATTTTATAACGTCCACCAAAGACAACTTATTTCACGAGACGTTATCAGAAAAATGTTTTTTTATATATTAAACAGAAAAGTTCGAGCTGAAAGTCTTTAGGGTTGCAAATGACACATTACAACGAGGCATCAATATGCTGCTGATATTTCGAACAGATGGTTTTGTCAATTTAAGTCCAAAATACGTATGGAAGGCAAGGCGAAGTACTTAACTAAATAGTTTTGCATAAATTTGGATAGACGCTCAAACAAAGCTTTAAAATTATTATAAGAACTCTTCACGATCTAAAGGATCATCCAATTCATTCATTCATTCATCGATTCATCATAAAATTACTTCGTTTCTATTTGAGTGATCGACGAAAAAAAAAAATTTCAAACGAAATCAACAAATTCACTATATTGATGATTTCATTGCACCCAAATTTTAGCAAAATGTCAATTGTTAGTTCTATCGATTATGGTGTTGTTTAATAAACAACCATTTATTTTTTTCTATTGCATATTCTTCTTTAAGTACCTGCATTGTTGTCATAACTTTATAAGGTAATTGCGTGCTAAGTCAGTGACGAAGAAAAAATATCAATTTTTAACGTTCTTAGCTCTAAACAACATTTAAATAAAAATTAAGTGCGTTTTTTTCGCGTTCACAATTGCCAGACCAAAATTTGTAATTAATTGTACAACAATTATGATAAAGTATTAAAATTATTATAGTATTAATTGTGCCAAATACCTGCAAATGTGACAGCACGTAAAGATTATTTCGAAAAGTTACTGTGCTGCTACGAAATGCACCCAAGACGAATTGAACGACCTTTAGTTGATCAAAGCAAAACAATGTAAATATCGACCGGACTTTTTAGCCACCAAAAACTTGCTCTTTATTATATTAAAATTAAACGGTCTACACGAAAAGTTTCGGCATGAAAAAAATTTTAATAATATAAAAACAAAATACTGTGATAATACTTTTTTCGTCACTATATTAGTATGCTAATTTTACGATTCAGGGTGTCCTAATTAATTGGGACGTAAATCAGTGCAATAACCTGGATGAGAAATACATTAAAACCCGATCTAAGCAACTGTGGCATTTTCTTTGGAAAAGTGAAATTTTTTCTCGCCAAAATGCGTTGTTATTTGCTTGAAATCTGAATCATATGCGACAACAATCGCTTTTTCTGGATCTCTGATGATTGCTTTCATTCTTTCAAATTTCGGCTAACAATTCTTGAAATCTCAACCGTGTCTGGTAGCCCATAATATTTATTATATAAAAAATCCTATTCGAAACCACTTTTTATGAAGAGGATTTGGCGATTATAATTCTCAAATGCAATTAGCAAATATTCGTACTTGTTCACCAAAATATACGTAGTACATAGATTTGTGATTTGCCATCAGAAAACACACTATGCAAAATCAGGTTAAACTCATTACCGATTACAATATGATTTTATATGTAATTATTCCAACACTCTTTGATGCTGTGTAGAAAAATCAAGCCGCACAATAAATTAAGCTTAACGCAATTAGTGTGAGCACGGCATACAAATATGAGTATCGTTTTTTATTGGATAGTCCACTAGTAGATTTGATTAACTCTACAGCTGCAAATCATACTTTATTTGTTGTTATTTATGCAAACATTATTGGAAAAAGCCATTTGTGTAATTCAGTTTTGTCGCATAAGTACATTAGGGTGAACCATAAGTACATTAGGGTGGAAAAGTAAAGTTGGAATTTTAAAGCTCTCACCCCCTACATAGGAATGTACGACTGTTCTATAACGAAAAACACAATACCCCTACATTTTTTTGTTTTGAAATGGTATAGAATTCGTGAAAATCAATATTTTTCTATCGGTAAACACTATTTCTGTTCAGGAGACTTCAAATATAATACCCATTTGCTTAATAGATACCGCTATAAAAGATCCAACATTACTTTTTTTGCACCACCAATCCAATACATAATACATAATGATTTTACGATTCAATGTGTCGCAGCGATCAGTAAATTTACTAAAAAGTACCTATATATGCTGGCTGGTGCAGATCATTCCTAAAAGTTATTCACGTTTTCGCTAATATCTAGATTCGCATTATAATTGTATTGCTTTTAATTTAATATTTTTTATTGCCTTTTAAAATAACTTCCTTCCACACCACACACTCGTCTTAAATAATTAACCACTAAGCACAAAAAAATATATAGCAATATTTCAAATCTTTTCCATAATAACTTAGGTTGCTGATAATTTTTTGAAGTGACTCTTAGTCGAATTCCAATTGTCGAAAAGAACCATCAGTACCCTGCAATATGCTGGTATCCGCGATAAGTTCCTTCACTTGTTTGAGTCGATCGTAGCCTTCAGCGATGCAAAATTGCTCCTCTTCTTCGAAAAATTTTTTGTAATCATTCAATTTTTTCCACCATTCTGCCTGCACACTTTGTAGATCACAATCGCCACCATACTCTTTCGGTAGCAGATGTTTGGGTACATGCTTGTAGAGCTCTTCTAAATTGTTACCATGAACGTAGAACTGTGCAAATTAAAGAGAGATGTAAAACATACTTTGATCAATCAATACGATATGAATATAAAATTTAAATTTTAATAAATTTACATCTCTACCAATTAACTAGGTTTATTAAATAAATTGTTGAAATATTTCGTGCTTGCGTTTTTTAAAAAAGCTTTTTCCAATAACATCAATCGATACCGCGTTTGTTGAACATACAAATTTACAGTAAATAAAAAAATCTTTGAATCTCAGATCAACTCCCTACACTCTGCATCTCCTCCCTTTTAAAGTAGAACATAACGAGAGAGCTGATTAAATTTTTAGATAATTTCGATTTTGAAAATGGCGTTTTTTCGTTAAATTTCTACTCGAAAGTCTTAGAAAATATTATTTCTAAATACAAACTTTTAGCAGTAGAGTTCGAATCACATTTTTGATACATAATATATACAACAAAAAACACACTGTTTTTACCTACAAGCAGTTGAAACTTGTCTGATTTGAACAAAATGATTCTATAAAAGTTATTCTTGAATAGATTACTGTTAAACGTATTGGAACTATCGCTGCATTCATCGTAGTTCGAATTTTCGTAAAATCTGCGAAAATACGATCACTGAATCCTATTTACTCTGAACGAACACATTCCAAGTGTATGCTACGCGTGGACTAAGATGGTTCCGATGATAGTTTTTTCGTAGATTTGACGAAAGTTCGTACTACGATGGATTCAGTGATGGTCCCCAATATCACTACTGTATTCGAAAAGGCTCAAAGCATGCTTCGTTTAGAATTTGAACGAGCTGCTTATTTTTTTCTTTTATGGTAGAGTGTCGTTTTAAATGCAATCTGTTCGCAAAGGCCTTCATAATGGTGAAATTTAATTCGGCGACAGAACTTTTAAACGATCGAATAATACTAATACTAAATTTTTTTATAGAACTCACCCGCTTTTTCAACTTTGCACTTATCACACTCTTCACCATGCCAAATAATTTCTCAAAAATCGGCAGTACATTGATAAAATGGAATCCCTTCATGCGTGTGGGCGCAGCCTTATTGACGAGTAAAGTCAGTTTACGCACAAATTCCGGTTCGAAATTTATCAACACAGCCTTTGAGATACTACCCAGATCAATAATAAACGTATAGCCAGCTATGAAAACGCGATCATTCTCCTGCATTAGAATATCGGTCATCATTGAACCGACTTTCATCACATCATTGATCGTGTGTAGTTCCATATTGAACGCGCTTGGACGTAGCAGCACCACCTGCGGGCTACCATCGCCCACTGACTCGGGCAGAAATGCAGCAGCGCTGTTAAAGATCAGAAATTTAAGTTAAATTAAATTAATTAGATAAATTAAACGAGATTGTATATTTAAAATATTGGAAACAGTTTTTCGCACACACTTACCCTGACTTAATGATCGACTCGTATTTTGATTCGTTCAAATTTCGATTGCGAAAAATTTCGGGCATAGCAGCGCGCAGTATATAAAAGTTCTCCAATTTTTGCTTCGCTTTTTCCAAGCTAAACTTGGAACCACGCAGGAATAAAATCAGGAATTGATCGTCGGTGCGTGCGTGTAAATGAGGATGTTTCTCGGCCCATTCACGCAAAGCGTTCACATAGTAATCATTATCATCACTTTTCTCATTTAGCTCCTCAATGGCTTGCTTTGCCAAGTCGTCGGGCAGTGGGCGTAAAATTACCATTTTTTTTTTAATTTTAAGTGTATTTGTGGGTTCTATCGATTTTCACGGTCTCAATTTCGGTGATCTGCCTGCTTGGCTAATACTACACACGTTGTATTGCCGGCTGTCTGTGAGTGATGCGACTGAAATCGTTCGACACTAGTGAGCTGCTATTTATTGAAAGCGTCGATTTTTTTTTAACTTTTACCGTTTTTTTTCGTCTCGATGTTGTCTATGCGCTTACTCACTGACTCGCGGTATATTACGGCAGTTAAGTGTTGTTCATGCTGCAATTTGCACGCCTTTGACCATTTGAAGGCATCGGTCGTAGGGTTTTTATTTGCGCGCATGCGCATAAAATGCTTTTTTAAGTGCACAAGAAATACGATACTTGTTCGTTTGCTAGTATGTACATATGTATGTATGTATGTTTGTATATGATCATATGTGCAATGTCTATAATTTTTTAAGTACAGTAAGAAAGGTTTATGAATTCATTTACATACATATGTATGTGCTGCTGGAATTTCCTCTAACTGCAGCTGATTACCTATCGGGCACTTGGGGAATCCATTCACAGCTGTAACATTGTAACATTTCCATTAAAGTGTTAATTTTTGATTATTTCACTTTTCTCACTTTTATAGTTGCTGTTTCATGAGCTTTACTTTTGCTTTTCGGTGTCATAAAAATTATCAAAAATTATTACAAATGTAGTTTAAATATTTCGCTGCAGCACTTAACGTAGGACGTTAAATGTCTACATACGTAATAAACTGGTTCACGCGAAAGCACGTGTTGTTTTTTTTTGGTCAGTCTACTTGTAATTTTGTTTGATTAACTGCCCCCTTTTTTTTTTGTTCAGCACTATTTTAGCAAGATTATACATATTTCTTATGTATGTAGGTACAACCTCTTTTGACCAAACTTTTCACACTATTCATATATTAGCTTACGCGGTCTTCCGCTATACTGTTCGTTGTTTTTAATATACAGGAGAACTGCAAGTCATTAGATCATTGACAACATGTGCACAACATGTCATGTACATTTTTTTTTGAGTATGCAGTTTTATAAGTCATTTATTTTTAGTAGTACTACGGCGGCCGCCGTAGTCGAGTGTGTAGAATATTCTGCTCCCGTAAAATGGCCACATAACGGATCTCCATGCCCAGAGGATTTCCCCCTACCATATCGAACATCCCCTCCAGTACGACAGCGTGTTAATTGTCCATGTTTTCGAAGGAATGCCCCTCCAGAAGCGTCCTTTCCTTAATGTAATAAATTCGCGAAAAAAATACCTAATGGTCTCGACCTCTTTCTCATCCCTACTGCTCTTGCAGAAATCGTTATGCCGTCCCCCTGACCTAGGGGCCATGTGTTCTGTTAGCATTCTCGTTAGAAGTTTGACGTTCGGTTTGAAAAATATCAGCAGACTCCGTGTGCTTCATTCGCATGTGCCCAGATTGATCCACTTGCTGTTATTTTCTTTAACTTGCTGATATTTTCTTTAACTTGCGCCGTTAGAAATATCAGGAAGCTGTATACTTGAACCTGGTTCGTTCAGTCTTGCCAAAGCTCCACTTCTTATACATCGTCCGTTTCCTCGTTTCCCGATATGCCGCTATACCCCGAGACCTAGTATAGATGGAGAATGTATTGCAGAAGAAATTGCAAAAATCTTCAGCATTTACGCACACAAATCGGATTATTCGTTGTCAATTTTAGATTCTTGATCACTGCTTGTATGTTTACATCTTAGGTAAGCTTTCAAAGCTCAAAGTCCACCATACTTACCAATTTTGTCGCTATATGGATTGCAAAGATTTCAGTCTGGAAACCACTACTCCACTCTGGAATTCTGTCAGCTTCCCTCAAATTTAAAGAGGTTCCATATCAGTCCGTTCAGCGGAATGAACTGTGACTCGGTTCAAAATAAACGATTGCCTCATATTCGTTCTCCGCAGTTTTTTAGACGCCCTAAGCCTTAGAACAGCATTCTTGGCTGGGGAGTAGAACTCTTGCTGTAAATCGACTATCCGACTAGTCGATTTGTAACTTTTTTTATGACTGATGGTCGAATAGTGAATATTCCATTAACGGCTCACTTACGAATAACTGCTCATCATCGAGTTGTCTATAAATCGACTAACCGAAACTATTACAAAAAAAAGTTCATTATGTTGGAAAATGACTAGTGGTTTATGAGCAGTTATTCTGAAAAGTCGAAAGGAATCGGTTAGTCGATTAAGTGAATTCGACTATATATTTAAACCACTTTTGCTAAACGATTAATAAAAAATACTTTAAAATTATTTATAAAATGGCATTGGCAAATTAAATTTACATATCTAGCCATAAGTTTCCTTGAAAAAATTCCATCATAAGCTTTTTGAAGTGAAACCACGACATGACAGTGACTTTTCAAGGTTGCGATACAAAGACGCTTTTGTAGGATAAAATATCTGTGGCTTTTAAAGTAGTTAAAATTTCGAAAAATTGTCCCACTTTTGTTTTTTTATCGTTGTGAACCAGAAAATTTCACAAAAAAAGCTTGACCTTCGAAAAAATGAATTTATATCGGTTTCATTCCTAATGACCTGTAACAACATTACCATTCATACTTAATACTTGCTCATACCAATTCCCTTAATGTGTTAGCGGGTATCTAAACATGGTTGCTGCTGAAAATAAATCGATCGAGTTTTGCAGCATTTCTTAAAATTGAATAACAGCATACACATATGCGAATACATACATATACCCAACGCTCCTTAATTTTGGAAAAAATAGAACTAATGTAAACAAGCTAATAAAAACAATTTCAAAAAGAAAAAAATCTGGATGAGAAAATGGCAAAATATTTAACTCACAGGTTGATTCACACCTACTTTTTTGGTCATGCAATTATGCCGTCAAGTTAATTTGCCCGAATGCAAGAAATCCGCAAGTCATGCACCATACTAATTGAGATATCTAAATGTGGGCCCAACGCTCACGTCGTATAGATTGCATATGTATGTATGTTGAATAAATCTTTGACGAAAATATATTACTTTTATTTGGACCAAATTACATAAGCCAAAGGAAAATCTATACAGTTTTTTTGCTGACTGAAACGGAGCAATTTTTTATTGTTTTTATTTCTACACCAACTAAATTTGTTTAGTCAGTAGGGCATTCAAGCTCATTTAGCGCCCTGAATTTTGAAAATAAAGAGTTGCTACAGATATTACAAAGGAAAAACTGAGGGGTTGCACCGTATTCAACAATGACATTTTCCCCCATACAAAATTGGACCACCTTAATTTGGATATGCACATATTTCATGTGCATAATTAATTTTAATGATAGATATTTTTATTCCAAGCTACTAATCAATTTCCAGTTTTCGGAAGGTGCCTTCCAGCCCAAAAATGGAATTGACATCGACTTTTTGTCCCTGCCTTAAATTCTCATCTACACCGTATTTTACATTTTCCTCGAAATAGCTATTAAATTTCATCAAAGATTGCTCGTGTATCTTGCCCAATTCCGCTAATGAACCATTCGTGCCGCCATATTCGATTGGGAGATATTCCTTGGGCACATACTTATACAGTTCCTCCATATTGGGATGTATAAAAACCTATAGTAAGAAATAAATGGCAAGAGTGATAAAATAAAAATTATTATTTTTAGTCGCACGTATTCTTTTACCCTTTCTTTTATATGCGCTGGGAGGAGATTACGTATAACATTGATCGCGGTTACGACTTCCTTGGGAGCATTGATGATATGTAAACCCTTAATTCGTATAGCCGAACCTTTCACGCAGTATGTGGTGAAATGCTTAATGCTGATCGGATCAAATTTCGACATAGCACTCAAGGTGACTTTGTCAACATCAACGATTTCCATATAACCGCCTATAACGAAAGCGTCTGTATGGACAATAGCCATATCCGTCACCATAGCTATACAACGACATAACTCCTTTACGGTGATTGGTAAATCATCTATTATTTTGTAACGTGAAAAGCCAATAACGGGGCCGCCATTTCCAAGCGTTTTAGGTAGCGCTATAACGGCACTAGAAAAATTAACAAAAAAAATTAAAAATTTTTGTGTAAAAATAGACAGTATTTACATATGTAGTAGTAGATACTCGTGTTGAATATCAGTGCTATCGAATAACAAGATACCCGCTGTTATTAACAGTTGCTGGTTGGTTGCTTTCCGTTACGAGTAACAATGAGTTAATAGTTATGTTTTCGTATTCTCCAGTAAAAAACTATCCAGTAACTTGCGAGTAACTAAATTTCTGAGCGTAACCAAAATTTGCAAGAAAGTACGAAAACGCAAAACCAGCAAAAAGTTGCAAGTTTTTGTTACAGCTGATTTTTGTTTGGCGCGAAATTTAAAAAATACATACTTTAAATAAAGAAATTGCTCCACATTTATTATTATTAGCTCTTTATTTATTTACTTACTTTTTCTATTTTTCACCTTTTTTAATGAAAATAGTTTGCAATTTTAATAATTCTTTTCTACTTGTGATTAACTGAATACTTTCAATCAGCTGTTTATCTTACAAGTTCAGCTGCCATTTTCGCTCTCTCGATTTCCCCTACTTTGCTAGTTTCTTGCTAGTTTTGGCGTACGAAAACGCTAACCAGTAAAAATCCAGTCAAATTATTACTAGTTCTTGCAGGTTTTTACTGTATAGTGAATACGAAAACAGAACTAATATTTGATACTTTGTTTAAAGTTCTGAGTACTTTTTGAATCAGGCCTATTGTGCTTTAATGGAATTTCTTACAATAATTTTTAGAGTGTAAGTTCAGATTGGGCCATGATCAGCTTCCCTCATGTGGATGTTCTGGACACTCACTAGCTACAAATTGCAACGTGTTCTTTTTTATTCATTTGCAGTACTGCCGTTAAAGGATCGTCAAAAGATTACGTATTAAAATTAGTTTTCGACTATTTTGCGTTGACAATGCCGCCGATTTCAAAAATATTATTTAATAAACACTCGCATACAGTGTACGAATATTTTCTTAGTCCTGGCTTTAAATAAGTTTTACTGACTTTTAGCACGAGTCCGATTCCGATACAAGTAGCGAGAGAGCCAATATTATTTGAGTTAAATCTTGAATGCTTGGAGGGTGATCAGTAGACAGTAGTAGACCGGGTTGGCCCCCTTATGAAAGTAAAAAGTTTGCTATAACCCCCATAGTTTGAAAGCTTGCTTTGAAGGGCTTAGATAGTTATACAAAATTTCGATTTGGTGTCTCCTAAAAACAGGTAAAATCGTTGAAAAGATAATTTTGAGCACTATATATTCTTCTGGCATCCATTGACTCAGGAGTTTCTCCTTAACCTACCAAATTCAAAATAATTTATTGTTTACCCTCTCCAAAAGAAACTCATATTCTTCATAAAATTAGACGTTTTAATACGCGATGCATTTCTATCTTTGGAAACGTAACAAAAAAGTGCTCAACATTATTTTTTTCAACTATACGTCACACTTTTGAATCAAGTAAGAAATAAAAAGGTGATAAAGAAAATTCTATTTTAGCTGCTTTTAGGACATGCCAAGGTCGAAACTTTTTTCGCGTCCCAGTCGAATGATCAGCTGAAATCATCTCGTCATTTTTTCCTTACCTGCTTTGATGTTGCGAAGCTTTATATTTAAATCAATCATTCCTCTCATATCCTACCGATAAACATTTTTCTCATTCTAATCTACTATATTAAACTCACCCCGACCGTGCGATCATCAAATTCTTCAAATCTGACATTGTGTTATTTGCGAACATATCCGGTAACATGGTGCGTATGGTATAGAAATTATCTATTTTTGATTTGGCCTTCTCCATACTATATTTGCAGCCGCGGAGAAAGCTCACCAAAAATTGATCGTCGGTGCGAGCTCGCAGATGCGGTTGTTTCTCAATCCATTCGCGTAATGTGGCAATGTCCTGTGGAATTCTCTCGGGCACTTCGTTTAGCTGCTCGATTGCAACTTTTTGCAATTCGGGACTTAAAGGTCGTATCGCTACCATATTTCCTGATTTGCGTGGCCTAGTTTGTTCAAGTCTTAGCTAGAACTGTCCACTATAAAGATTTAAATACTACTGATTGCTTTATGTGCCTGCGAAACGGTTCATTGCATTAGACCATGAGCAATATCGGTACATTTTATATTAACAATTATTTCGATTTAAGTAGATATGTTAATGGGTTTAATTGTTGGCGAATGGGTACAAAAAAGTTGTTACTAAATTTTTTTAATGTGTGCTATTTCAGCAATTTTACGCAATTTAAATCTTTTAAAATCAATTATAAATGTAAACATTTATGCTTGAATGAGTTTTTGTTGATACTTTCCGAGATAAATGTTTTTTTTCTCATACTACCTTGCGGAACGGATGTGTAGTATGAGCATAGGGCGGAAGTGGGTTTACACTTTACAACAGTCGATAAAAATTCGTGCGAGAAATTCTTAACTGAATTTTTATTTTGTTGAGCTGGACTCATTACGAAAATATAATTTTTTGAAATTAGAAGGCTCAAGTGATTTGTGACACCATGTCCACTATGACGCGCGTGACATAGTAAGGTTCTTTGCATAATCGGGAATTCAGAGATGGGGAATCTGGGATCGTTGTATTCAGTAGTATCTTTTCAGCAGGCGATAACTAATTAATTCTGTTTTTTTTTTTGCAGAATCTCAGTACATACTGATGTTTTCACAAAAATAGTAGCAAAATGTATTGACAAGTCGGAAGTTTCAAACTCTAGAAAATTTATAACTTTTTAATCTGTTTTTTTTTTTAGAAAGTACAAGTGCGATTTTAAAGTAACTAAAAATTCTTGACGATTTTTGACAATTTTTTTCTCACGGTGTTCAGCATTTTATTTCATACAAAAGTAAATCTTGTTCATGAGTTACATGTAAAAAAGCGCAAAAAATTCGAAATTTTGTTGGCAATTTTTTTAAATTTAAAATTTTTTATAAATACTTTGGAAAGTTTGAAACTTCGACTTATATAAGTTTTTTTGATAAAATTAATTTTATTTTCATAAAAAATAATTAAAATTTGTGAACACAACTGTACATATGAACATACTTCTGGGTTTCGAGCTGATATAAAATTGGGTTTCTCAATTTTTTAAATTCTAAATTTATAAAAAAGTGCAGATTTGTAATTTTTTTTATAAAAATTTTTAGTGAAGTGGTAGCTTTTTTTTAATCAACAAGACAATTTTTTTTGGCTTCTCGTTATTTAATGAAATATTTAAAGAATTATTATTTAGTTTATGACGGAGTGCTGTGCAAAGCGGTACAATTTAGTTTTTTTTTGCATTTCCAGTCAATCCCTAATTGAATATGCGTGCAAAGTATTATTAAGTCCGGTAGATATATGTATGCTAAAAAACGATGAAATGAAAAAAAAATCAAAGGAGGTAAAACATTCTAAGCCTTTTGTGCCTTATAAATGAGCCCTGATAATTGATAAACTAAAATATTTTGTTTTTGTTGCACAGTGCTACTTTACATAAATGCGATTGTGTCTAATGAAAATTAAAATCGTTAATTATAAGCTCAAGACAAGTTCCCGGTAAAACATACAATTCCATTTATAAGTTCTAGAGAGGACGGTTACAAAAGTTGAGCCATCAACACTAATCAGTTAAAAGTTAATTTTATAAACCTGAAATTTGATATAAACCAAATTTTTCTCAACGATGGTTTTGATTTGAAATTAAAGAACTTTTCAGAATATTTTTAATCTGAATTTGTAAAAAAATATTTGGATAAACAGTTTTGTAGCTCATTAAATTGTACCATAATAAAGTGTCTGAAAATTCTTGTTAATTTTTAATAATTTTTGTTTGCTGACGGTGTTTCGTCTTTCTGTCCATATAACGGTAGCAAAAAAATATCAAAAATTAACAAGTATTTTTAGCCACTGGCCAACTTGTACTTTATTATAGTAAAATTAAATTTTCTGTAAAACTACACACTCGAAATTTTTATGACATTTTTGAAATTTGTTTTAATGTTTATAAATTTTTTAAGAAACTTTTCAACTTCGATTTACATGGTTTTTATCATTGAATTAACCAAGTGTTTTTATATGAAAAATAGTTAAATAAGGATAGACAAATTGCAAGTACGGTTTGCTGCTATGTTGTTGAACATTTGGTGTATGTTGGCTAGGCCGTTGAAACATAGGAAAGAGTGCTGATGAATACAGAAAATAAAATAAGTACACTTACATAAATAAAAATAAATATGATTAACATTTCCAATAATAAAGATCGTGTCATAGCAGTGTGACCAGATGGTCAAAATAAAAAACAACGAAGCTAAATTGAGTTAAAAAAGATTAGAAAATATTCAACGCTTTGACAACAGAAGCTAAAAAATAGTCACAAATTAAATTTGGTAAATTTTGTTTTATTTTGTCAAATTGTACAAAAATATTATGTATATTAAAAAACGTAATGGGTAGTGGTACCATGTTCTCCGGGTGTCGAAATTGGCAACATTATTTCATTTCACTCGAAAATATGACAGCTGTCATATTTATTGAAACCCCATATGCCATACAAAGGCAAATGTAAACAAATGAAGTCGATGCCAGATACAGCTGTTTGCCCAAAGAATTCAAGTTGTACACGTCGCATCGAATTTAGCTCCCACTTTGTTGTCAGCCTTACATGACGTACTGCAATTGAATCACCTTGGAAAAAAAGAATGACTATTGAAAAATATTACATTCCTATTAATTTCATAACTTGTGAACTTACAGACTTTGCACGTGCAAAAAGCAAGTTCACAACAACCTTTGCTTATCGCTAACAGGAATTCCCACTAAATTAGCTCATAGGCATACTTTTATGTATGTACTTATACTCGTACATATCTACTCAGTAACATGGACAAATGCATATACATACATACATACATATGCATGCATAAAGGACTGCGTAAAACAACAAAAGCATTGATATTTTATAATAATGGGTTAGTGTAAAATTTAATATGAAAATAAATAAAAAATTTATTCAATAGGGATTCAAAGAAATTTACACTTATTACTCACATATGTATAGGCGATAAGAACCCATTAATACAATACACTTTAGTACCTACTTATGTACTTGGGATTAAATATATAAACTTTTTTATTGTGCCTCCATATCTTATCAATAAAAAAAAATTATATCAGTGGCGCAGCAATTAATCAGCAACAACTATCACTAACAACAAATTCAATAGCAAATTCCACTTTTAACTTAAGTCTATTACGATAGTACGAATAATTGTTTGGAAATTATTAATGCATTGCCGGGAAACGGATTGTAGAGACGAGTGTTTGGTGAATTATTTGTTGCACTTTGCGAATGTAGTTTGCAATCAGTTTGATTTTATATTTAGGTGAATAATGTTGATGTTATTAATAAACAAACAGAAAAGCTGGAAATACAAAAATAGGATATTTACCCTCGTATATGTATTTTATAACATAATTAAGATAATCAAAAGCTGATTAAATGAAAAACAAAAAATAAATAAAAACAAATTTTATTAATACAAAAGAAATATGTTGTACATTAAAGTACCTCTGACTTTTACAAAAAATAAGTGCGTTTCCAAGCCTTCCAACAAAATAATTTATTTCGTTAAATTCGGAGTTATTCGGCAACTAAACCGTATTGAAAATGCCGCTAAATATATGAGCACATGGATTGTAAAAAAGTTGATACTCATAGAAATTAAAAAAAAAACTGTTAACATATTACAACAAAAAAAAAACATGTTAAAAAAGTGTGTGGCATGTTTAGTAATAAAGAGAATTATGTAAAAATTCACATTTTTTTCAGATTTAATCATAAAACTACGCTTTGGAGGAAAATGCGCTCAGTCTAAAAGAAAAGTAAATTCCAAAAATATGGCGAAAATTTATAAATACATATTTCTTGACCTATTTTTTGATTTTCGCGCAAAAATTAAAATTGAATTACATTTGGTTGGATGCCGTTATACGAGGCCCACCCTAAAAATTACAGGACATGTTAATTAGACGGCGTATTTTTTTTAATTTCGAAAATTAGTTTTGATTTAAAACCGTTCGATTTTGTGAAAAAAAACAAAATTGTGTTATGAATATTTTCGTCCGTAGTGGCCGGATCTAAAAAAAAAACTGGTATAATATATAAATAATATCGTAACAGGTGACGAAATTTAGATCTATGCATATGAGGCCGGAACAGAAAAATATCTGGGTGTTTCATCGACGAAATCCGAAAAAATAACAGGAAACGTCGCATCATCCTTCACTTCGACAATGAAAACTCTTGTACATCACGTGGAATACTTGATACTTTAAAGGAGAAGGAAGTTAAAATATTAACTCATTGTTCATATTCACCTGATTTGTCAACTAATGATTTCTTCGAATACAAAAGTGTACAGAACTTGAAAAACAAAAAAAGTGTTCTTTTTTTATTGTGGAATTTTTCAAGGCACACGCCAAGGTGTATCCATAGAAGGTGATAGCAAGATAAACAAGGCGAATCCGCTTTGTATTTTGTTTGTGTAATTTTGCGTGTGAAATGTCAAAATCTGAATTCGCCTACTATTGCTCATGTATTTTGTTAGTGTATTTTGCGAGTGAAATGTCAAAAACTGAATTCGCCCAGTTTGCTTATGTATTTTGTTTGTGTAAACAAAACAACCCAGCGAATTCAGAGAGAAGAACAAGCATTCAGCTCATAGGATGCTATCACCTTGTATGGATTCGCCTTGCCACAGGCAGTAGCAAAGTAGGAAATTTTCGTTTTTTCCTTTTAAAAACATGTGAACTGTCACACTTTATTATATTTTGTTATATTATTTGTTTTTATTTATTGGTGCGATTTGAATAGCTGTGTGCGAGTTTTTATAGATGCTTTAAACCGTTAAAATACATAATATTTGCCCTACTGATAGATAATATTAATAATAATAACTTAGCGCTTACACCATAGCTTGATGTTTGGTCGAACTTCTCCTACAATTTGTGGTGTATGTCTGAATGTAGTAACACAAATTTAGGGACCTACAGTTTTACGTCGACTCCAAACGGAAAATGATTTTTGTGGGACCTTTTTTTCATGACAGAAATGCAGTGGAAGGTTTATCCTTGCCTGCCGAGCGGCAGCCGCTATTCGAAAAAAACTTTTTTTCTATAATTTTTGATGTTACTTGCCGCGGCCAGGATTCGAACTCAGGACACCCCGAATGAAGCGCACATACACTACACACTCGGCTAAGGCGGCTGCCCGGCTCTGCTGATACTACCTGTTTAATGTGCCTTCGTATTTTTTCTATGTTTCTCCGGAAACTTTCAAGGCTACCCTCGTATCTATAGAAAAACTTTAACAATATAAATTTTTGTTGCTATGGAAAACTATTTATATTTTTAATGCAATCCTGAAATGGGACGTCAGCTTATGATTGATAGTTAGTGAAGATATATTTTTAACTACACCTCGAAGATGAAAAGTGGTTAAAATTTTCATGAAAATGTTGATTCACAATTTGTCATAATAGGTCATCAAGTTTTTAATTTTAGAAGTTATGTCGCTAGATTGCATAGAAAAAAAGTAAGATGAAGCAATTTTGTATTTATTTTTTTTTAATTTTATTACTTACCATGTGAATCACCTATGCAAGTATGTAAATAGATTTTCTAAAAGCTTCATTCCGGTTCTCTAATATTGCATTTTTGCGGAAAACACTTTTGTAATGAAGTTATCAACATAATTCAAACAAAAAAAACTGGAATCGTATTGAGCCAAGGCGAATTCATACAAGGTGATAGCATCCCATGAGCTGAATGATTGTTGTTCTCTCCGAATTCGCTAGGCTGTTATGTATACACAAACAAAATACATAAGCAAACTCGGCGAATTCAGTTTTTGACATTTCACTCGCAAAATTACACTAACAAAATACATGAGCAATAGTAGGCGAATTCAGATTTTGACATTTCACTCGCAAAATTACACTAACAAAATACATGAGCAATAGTAGGCGAATTCAGATTTTGACATTTCACACGCAAAATTACACAAACAAAATACACAGCGGATTCGCCTTGTTTATCTTGCGATCACCTTCTATGGATACACCTTGTATTGAGCTATTTTAAAAATGTATGATTTTGGGGCAAGGCGAATTCATATTAGGTGTAGTTACTATATCAGCCGATTTGATTTTTTTTATTCCCCTACATGTATTTTGTTGTTGCTTTTGCGTATGAGCTTTCAAAAGCCGTAAGAGCAAAAACATGTATGTATATTTTGACAACTCTTACGCAGAAGCATAAACAAAATACATAGGAATTTTGTAGTTGTAGTTATAGCTCCACCTTATATGAATTCGCCTTGATTTTGGGGCATTATGACGCCATAAAGCAAACCAAATTTCATGATTCTAAATTGTATATGATTATAATTTGTATATGATTATAATTTGTATTAACTAAATGTTATGAAAAACAACATGCACTACTACGATAGCTCAGTTTATTATTTTCGTATCTTTGCTTTTGTTTATAATTTCGACAATTTTCAATAGCAATGAAGTATAATATAAAAAAAATAATAAACTTTTAAAAATTTTCTTCAAAATGTCTCCCCACAGCTAAATCCTGTTTTAAATCGTCTTTAAAAAATTCCAAGGAAATCCAGTTCTTGTAAAATCGGTTTGGACAAAAGTGGACTTAATATCATAATAATATACGGCTAACGTACTAAATCTTCATAAAATGGCACAAATTCGACCATTGGCACCCGAATTGGCTGCGGTCGCCGCCACCGAACTAAATGAAGTGGATTCACGTATTACCGGCGATATTGCCGAGTTGCGTCAGTGGATCGAAGAGCAGCCATATTTGACAGCGCGCACCGACGATCAATTCCTTGTGGGCTTCCTGCGCTTCTGCAAATACAATATGGACGACGCAAAGCAACGTATCGATTATTATTATACATACAAAACCACAGCTGGCGATTTGCTAAAGAGTCGAAGCATTGACGACAAAGTTTATGGCATATGTCGTGCGGGGTGAGTACACTTGATTGGGGTAAATTATTGATAATTTAAAATTAAATCTTTTCACTTTTTTCACAGCATATTTGCAACGCTTCCGAAGCCTGTAGGTCCTGGCGGTCCACGTATACACTTCACACGTATGGGTCAAATTGATACCTCACTTTATACGGCCAAAGATATCTTCCGTTTCATAATGTTCCGCTCCGAAATTGAGGCCAACACCGATGATAATTGGATTATTAGTGGCGTTCTTGAAATAATCGATTTCTCCAAAATTCCATATGCGTTATTGCGTCAATTCGAACCGAGCTTGTTCAAAAAGATGGCCGCATTCTTAGAATATGGCGTGCCAACCAATCTAGTGGGTACACACATCGTAAATGCTTCCATGGATGCGCAAATCATATTAAATTTAGTGCGTCTGGTTATGAAACAAAAAGAATTGGTAAGTTGGAATTGCAAAACAAAAATGTTTGAAAATGAAAGAACTTAAAACAGGAAATAAATAGTATGGGTTTTATAAAAAAACTTGAATTTAGGCGTCCAGTGTTCAAGCATGTTCTTTTCAATTTTTTTAAATTTTCTTAGATATGTTTTCTCGAGCCCGAATTACCCCGAAAACAATTTATGAGCTCCCAATTTGCAGCGTACTATGGATTTAAGCATTAAAAGAATTTGAAAAGAACAGGCGTACCAAATTAATTTGCGAAAATTTGTTTTTATCTTCATTATCTTGTGAACGCGAGGGCGTCAGAAAATATAAATATACATACATATATAATTTGGCAGCATCTACATTTTTTGCCAGTCGCTGTTGTCGCCAAAAAAAAGTTATTATCATACCAATGATTTCTTTATCATATTTTCAATGTTTTTTATGCTAAATGATTTTCGTAATTTTTTCGTAAAAATATAGTAGCAAAAGTCTTTCAAATCTTACTTAAGTATTTTGCACAAATTTAAATACCAATTCAACAAATTTTGATTAAAAATTCAAACTTTTTAATGAGAATTTTTAGAAAAATCGGCTACTCAATTGTATTATGGTAAAGTGTGATTTTGAAATCACTGTGGATTTTTGATAAAAATGTGCCAATTTGTTTAACAATTTTTGCCATCCGTTTAGGAAAATAAAATCTTCAGTTTATTTTAGAAAACTTAAATTTCGAAATTTAAAGTTATGCATTCAAAAATTTACCCCAGAATAACCTAATGATTATCTTCAAAAATGAATCTGTTGGTAAATTTAAAGTTTTTTTTTCGAAATTCCGCTTTTTTAAATAGACGTATTCTACGTCAATGAAATGTGTACCAAATTGGTTCGAGCCGAATAATTGGGGTTCGAAGATATACTTACTTGTATTTTGTTTGTTAAGATCCCTTTATTGTCCTCATTCATGCGTAACCAAAATCAAATATGTATATAGCATTTCAAAGATAGAGATAACTGCTGCAAATTAATCATAAAATTAATGTTGAGATGTGTCAGCATTAAAATTTTATTTTTGACGGTATATCTATAAAAAGAATATATTGAAATTGAAATTACGCTTATGTATAGGGCATTCTATCGTCGCGGGTGGGATAATTTTATAATCTGTTCAGTGTTAAAGTATTTGAACCACTTGTGACAATAGTAAGATTAATAATTTTCCCGAATAAAATAACATACGACAGTTTTTTTTTTAAAATGTTAATTGTGTGAAGTTTTGTATCAAAACCAGAAATCCTCCAATTTAGTACACACGTATCCCACCAATGACGATGGACTACCCCATCTAGATTTCAATACATTCAATGAAACAAAGAAATATTTGGAATTGCATATTATTTATATTTACAAATACCTATTCCTCTTACCACTTATACAGCTTCATATACACTCATCGCTGGAGTCTCTACATAAGGCCATTGGCAAGGAATACCTACCTGCCGAATATGGTGGCAATAATGGCAGCTACGAAGAGGCCATGTCACATTTCGAACAACAGCTCAATGACTTTGGCGAATATTTTGACGAGGACGAAAAGTATGGAGTCGACGAGAAGCTACGACAAAGTGAGCCTACAGCTGGAGCGGTAGTTAATAAGACGCCGCCATCACCAACATCGCCGCCATCGCCTAAATGTGTGAGTGTACCTGAGGGGTCTTTTCGTAAATTGAATATCGATTAAATTAAAAGAGTATATCTACATATGTAATAAAACAAAATAATTAACAAGCAAAATGCTTTAAAAAGAACAGAAAACGTTTTAGAGAAAAACACAAAAAGAAAAAAAAACAAAAAACATCCAAAATAATAACAAAGCAAAAAACAAATAAATAAACAGTCGCCGAATAGGCAGCGTCGCAACTAAAAATGAAACTATTTTAGGTTCTTTTGCGCGTTCGTTAAAAAGAGCAAAGTAAAAATAATAAAAAAATAAAATAAAATATCTCAAAAGAAAGTAAACTAACAAGGAAATCAACTAAAGCATGAAAAAAACAATGTTAATGTTGTTTAGTGACGTAATTAATTATAACTGAGTTTTCATACAAGCTAACTACGGATATATAAAATAGCCGAGAAACGAAAATTTAATAGTAAAAATTTGTGAAAAAGAAAAAACAGTCACACATAAGCTGAAAAGCCAAAAGCAATAGCAGCTATTGCAACTATTTACTTAAAACAAATGTAAATGTGTACCCGAAAACCTTATGAGAGTTCTAGCATAGTGTGTATATAAATATGCATATACATAAACACTTTTAAACTATACACATTAAATACATAATACCTAAAAAAGAGAAAACATATATGCATACAACATACACACATACACACACACAATTCTTTGAAGGCTTCATTTATATACTATATTATTCAAATGTAACCTTTTATTTTTGGGAAAGATTTTATGTGAACGTACATATGTAGCTACATACTTACACATATATATATATATATATGCACATACACACATATGTACATATATGCTAAGTTGAAAGCTGAGTATATGCGCGTGCGCTTTTTGGAAAAGGAGTAATGCTCGTGTGAAACTTACACTCATACATACATACATAAATACATAACTATTATAAATCCTTACACGAATATATACACCAATAAGAAAAAGAAGAATATTACACAAAATAAAAAGAAAATGTGCATTGTAAATCACTCATTATACATAGATACATACATAGGTATATTCATACAACTATTTATGTACAATATATATATATATATATATATATAATGTGGTGTGTTAAACATTACCATTTTAAGTGAAAAGAAAACTAGTTAATAGCATATAAAATATTAATTGTATTCAATTACGCGAATTCCATTTTCTGTGTGAACATTTGTGAAATTATCAAGCATTTAATTGTTAAACTTATTCCAAATATTGCCTGAAAAAACAACCAAAAAATATCTTTAAATTTTTAAATTTCATAAAATCGTATTCGTTTTCATTGCTCGATTGATGAAAACTTTTTATCATAACTTAATCATTTTTCTTGTCGTACCATCAGATGAATTTGCAAAAAAAAACTAAAGTTATAATGGAGAAACTAAGTTTTTCTTGCAAAAGATTAATCCCTCTGAAATTACAAGGCACTAAACATAATTGAAGTATTAAACCTTTTGTTTATTTTTTTTTTTTGCTTATTTCACTCAATTTAATTTAAATTTCCCCATCAAACGCAGAAATTGGCTTATTTAAGCATTATGCATAAGTTTATTATTATACATTCATGGAATTAGGTTCATATGTATAACATTATATATGTAAACATAAGTTTAAGTTTTGAACCAAGCTTCCCATGCGAGCAGAACCTTAATACAGTTATAGCTTAATTTCATGTTTTAAATACTACTTCTGAACCGTAATTGATTTTTTGGAAAAAAATAACAAGAAAGGTTTTCTGCTTACTCACAAATATTAAATTTTATTACATACATATGTGTGCGTGCATAAGTACATACATATATCTGTAGTGAAAAATGAAATAGTTTTAAAGCTGATTTCGTCGTTATTTAGTACAACACCTCCAACCCTAAAAATATGTTTTACAAATTCGCGTTTCAGTGATAAAAACAATTTGCTTAGCCTTATTCGCCAACTTTTCCTATTCACCTCTGATATTATTTCCTGCTTTATATCTACTCTTATATTAGTTATATCTCTACTCTTTATCTGCTCTTATATCCAAACAAAATCAATGAATATGGTGTATTTGTTAAAATTTTGCTATCAACGCTACATGCATGGCGGTTCTAATAACAGTCAACCAACGCCAATTGGTGGAGTGAAATGAGCTAAATGTATGTATATAAACTACTTCTTTGTTTTCTATTCTATTTGCCGATCAATTTTTGGGTTAAAAAATTTAAATAAATTTCCCGTATGGTTATGGTACTACTCGCAACAATGATACTTGGCTTAATTATGAAAAGTAAAAATACATAAAAAGTAAAAAAAATGAAATACATATACATATAGGTATGTGAATAAACAAATCTTATTTCGCTACATTTGCACGACGGCCGCCGTAGCCGAGTGTGTAGCATGTGCCCGTTCCATTTGGTGGGTACTATGTTCCATTGTTGGCCAGGGCAAGTAACATCAAATATTTTTAAAAAGGGTGTAAGCGCCAAATTATTATATATAGATTGCACATTTTCTCATGAGTTTATTAAACTTTTTGTTCATTTATTTCCTCTTACGTTTTTTCCCATTTTTATTTTGTTCCGTTGGGTTTGCGACTTGCCAGCCCTCAAATTATAGAGGTTTTTGAGAGTAGACTTAAAGAGATAGGTAGCTGAATGTCAACTCGTCTCAATATCAATATCACCACTAAACAAAAAGTACTTTTAAGTGACTAGTGACTGCTGGGTAAATGTCGAAAAATTTTTTTTGTTTTCAAATGCAAAATAAAATAGGATATTAAGAAGGGCTTGCAGCGCTTTTCTAAATGAGCTAATACAAGTGGATTTAATATAGATATTATGTACGGATGTATGTACATATATACATATGCATATATTTGAAATAAAAATATGAGTATTACCTTCATGTCTAAAAGGCATGTAGTATTTCCAGGGGAATCCTTTTTTTAATCATAATTTTGTACAAAAATTTATTCATATAAAAACTAAAATGTCCCAATGAGTTTTGAATATACATATGTATTTTGCAATTTTATGAAAAGTACACATAATTCATACTTATTTGAGTATCTGTAAAGCTGAACAGCTGATAGTAATCTTATATTATACAGTTATTAAAAAGTTTATACTTCATATGTGCTCAGTAATATACAATATACAAATACATATGTATGGATGTACCTACATACGTGAGATTTTTAATCGAAACATCGAGAGTTGAATTATTTACAAAATTAGATAAGCGTTCCAGCATTTAATATTTATATGATTAAAGCTGCAGCGTTTATTGTGCCACCTGAGCAGTTGAAAGCACACAACAAAAATCTATCACAAGGCACTTATAATACTTATAATTTTTATTAAGATTTATCGCCCTCCTAAAATACAATAATCAGCTATTCATTCAGCGCGTCATAAAGCTGCATCTGCAGGTTGAGTAGCTTTAGGGAAACACAAAACGTTCACGATGAAATTATGCTTGGCTCCCACTTATAAAAGTTTTGACTATCGAGAAGTTATTTAGTACAAAATAATTACAATGCCTTATTTTTATTAAAAATAGAAAAGTAAAAGTACAAAAAGTAGATTGTCTGTTGAGTACGAAAGCAACGGTACTTGATAACAAAATTATCCAAACGCAGAAAACTTTTATCTATAATAGCAAATCAATTACAGTTCAGAATATTGTAAAAATTCCAGTTTGCGCATACCGCGAGGTATAACTTTTTATTTACTTAATTTTATATGAAATACTACTTGTAGAATTTTTTATTTTTTCTTATCCTTTTGCACACAATTTCTTAATTTTTACCTTAATATTATTTAGGTTATAAGTTATTTTACATCTTTATATTTTACACATTTTTTCGTTTAACAATTATAACTAACATACATATGCCTGTTTTTTTTTCAAAATTCCTTAACAAACATTTCCAATTAAAAAAATATCCCATTTCATTGCCCTGACATTCTTTAATTATCAATTTGCATTATTTATTTTCAGAAATCTTCCTTCAATATATGGAACTTATTAAGTTCATAAAAATTGTTATGCAAAAACTTTATTTACCTAATAATAAACAACCAAACAAAAAAATTGGAAAATATATTACCATTTTAGAACAACGAATATTTTGTTTTAAGAAAATGGTCATTGCAAAATGAAAATGTTTTGGGCACAGCAAGTTAAACTTTATAAGAAACACGCGGAGGTAAGTAATACATTATTTTGTTTAGTAAGTATTTAATACAGGGATCGTACCGGTTATAAGTTTTATTTAAAAAAATATTTTTTAATAGTTATTCTTTTATTTTATATTTTTTTGCTTAAATCCTAAAAGTATTATTTTCTTCATTGAAAATAAAAATAATTTGTTTAGCGATAGCAAAATCGACGCCGTTGAGCTAATGATAATATTTATATTATATTTATAAAAAATATTTACTTATATTTTGACGTTTAATGTGATCGAGGAAGATGCCGCTACAACAACAACATAACGGTACAATACTGATTTCGTCATTGGGCTTGTGCCAATTGATAGAAAAGTTCCATGGTGAAAAAAACTTTAACCTATGGCGAGAAAATTTTACATTTCTGCTGTGCCAATTCGTTACTGCTTGAAATTTTTGCCAGTTGCTTGATGCATACGAATACCAGCGAGTTAAGTTAGTAATAAAATATCAATGCAGGCTTCTTCTTGATTAAGCTTGCTGTAAAAATTTCAACCACATAGTTGTCCAGAGTTCTCTTCTATCAATTGGTCTAATTATTGTTCCCTTATCGATATTGTTATTGACAGTTAAAACTTTAACGGCAGTGCTAAAAATTAGCGATATGCAAAAAGTTTAAAATTGGGTATATTTTGTCTATATTTTTAATTTATAATTCCACTTCAAAGATAATTTTTTATTATACTCACGATCTGGCAGCACCTTTTATGCTTAAACTGTTCCCACCTGCTAAGTTTTTAACGCAACATTGAGAGTAGACTGAAAGCTTTGCACTAACACAGAAATAAATGTACGATTAAAATCACATAAACAAATACTTGCTTGTTATATTCAAACAAATTATATTAAAACAAATGATATAACAAAACAAACTTTGATAACGAGTGAGATGAGCAAAGGCGAAGATTCCATTTTTTGTCTTACTTTAGACATGAAGGTGGACATTGCATTCAGTAAAAAATTAAGAAATTATTTCATTCGTAATGGCGCAGTTCAAGTATTACTATGATTTTATGTCACAACCTTCGCGTGCCTTGTGGATCGCATTGCAGGTGGGCAAGATTCCATTTGAAGATTGTCCAGTGGCATTACGAAAGTGTAAGTAAATGGCATTTTCATTAAAAAAAAAATAAATTAGGTATAAGCTATAAGTAAGCGTAATTTTTAATTAAAAATTACAGTGGAACACCTAAAACCGGAATACAAACAAATCAATCGCTTTCAAAAAGTGCCGGCGATAGTGGATGGCGATTTTCATCTGGGCGAGAGTGTTGCGATCGTAAGGTTAGTGGTGAACTAATTAAAAAAAAAGATACTCGAATAGGGGATATGTAGATAGTGTTTTCATTTTAAACTGCTTTGAATGTATGGAATAAGGACTAGAAAGTTGCGGCAACAGGACCAATATTGTCGAGGCTTACATCCACATTGAATCCACAAATGAGCAAAACAAAGAATTCAGGTAAAGAGAGGAAATACGAGAGAGCCATATGAAACAATTGTTACAATTGTTATAAACTATGATTTAAAACAAATTCCATATGGAGCTAAGTTAGGATTAGCTTGTATCAAAATAGTGAAATCCCTTTAGCCCTTCGGAGGTGTGGTGGGGTATGTCATACCCCAGCACATGTATTTCCTTAAATATATATATGTTTTTGTTTAAGGAATACGTTATCGCTCCCAATAGCTTTCATTAACATTCAAATACAGGAGATCTGCCACGTTTTACATACCCCAGATATTTCTGTTCCATGGGACAGCCATTCAAAGTGGGCTGGGGTATCATATTCGATCGCCATAACTTTTTATGTAATTAATGCATTACAGTGAATTTTCTTTCCTTTAAATAAATGTTATTTTTACTTTTGAAATGTAAAAACAGTTTTGAAATTGTTTAAATACAAAAAAAATTATGTTTCAGAAAACTGGAACCTCACTTTTTGGAATAATTTATATTGTCTTTTTTTTATGGCTATAATATTGAATACGAAGGAAAAATTGTTATGTTTTCAAATTAACACTTTTTAAAAATTAGTTAAAGAATAATAAATCACCACAAAATATTGCTATTATTGGAATTTGGTATTTATTTGAAATTGATAGGCATGGGGTATGTCATACCCCACCACACCACTCAAGGAACTTTTAGTCACCACACCAACGAAGGGTTAGTTGAATTTTGGTTTTTTGGCTCCATAGAATGCAGTTAAAACGATTACATTCGGTATCTGTTAAAATGAAAAAGTAAACTATTTATTACAAATATAATTTCCCATTCTCTTGCAGATACCTCTCTAACAAAGATAGATTCAGTGATAAACTCTATCCGAAAGCATTGCAGCATCGCGCACGTGTCGATGAATTTCTCGAATGGCAGCATTTGGGTGTACGCGCTGGTTGTACCACGTACTTTCGTGAACTGTGGCTTTTACCTATTAGTGGCGTTAAGCCTAAACCTGACGTTAATGTAGCAGCCAAATTATGTAAAAACATGGAAACGCAGCTTAAGATTATAGAAGAGATTTGGCTAAAGGATACCAAGTTTTTAGTAGGCAATGAATTGAGCGTGGCCGATTTGTTTGGCGCATGTGAAATTGAACAGACGAGTAATTATGCAATTAATAAAAACATACTTACATTCCCACATACATATGTATATACACATACATATATTTTTTGTATTTATTTGCAGAACTGCCGCAATATGATGTTGGTAAAAAATTTCCCCGAATCACCGAATGGATGCAGCGCGTTCGCGCCCAAACAAATCCGCACTATGACGCTGCACATGAATTTATCTACAAGAAAGCTGCCATAAAACTAAATAACTGAAGTTAATTGTGTAATAGTTATTGGAATTTAGTATTTTCGTTTGTAGATAAAGTAGCTGAAAGTCTGTTGGAAAATTTAAGGGGATTCAAAAATGTATATTCCGTTGAAGTAAATTTGTTGTTGTTTTTGGATTTGCTTTGTCGATGTTTGTAATTAGAATGCTGGTTTTAGTTATTCAAAAGGCTTTTTAATTATGTATAAACTCGTGGTAGTTTTACATAATTCTTAAAATTGTGATCTGTGAATATAACTTCTAGTCTAAAAAGTCTCTAGATTGGCTTAGACAGAGCGAAATAAAATGAATTTACTGGAATATCGATCGTTTGCGACTAGAACGTTTCGTTCTTAAAAATTTATATTTCCAAAAAAAAAAAAAAAACGATAGCTATATGGCTTTAAATATTTTATTGCCCCTCTCTCTCTTATTTTTATTTATTCGGGCATGTTCTGCATATTCGAAAATTTTATCTTCATCCGGCACTTATACACAAAAAGCAAATTCACTCGAAAGTGAAAGCTAGAACATGCCCCATTATTAAAAAATATTTCCCTGTCCGGAAAGGTCTTCAAAAATTTAAATAATATTTTATTAGTATTTTCTCTTTTTATAGTATTTTATTAGTGTTTTTTCTTTTTATACTTATGAATCGCTCACATTGTGCAATTTATTTCTCATGGATACGCTGTATTGCAACCTAAAAAAATGATTCATTTAAAAATTCATTATCCATGTTAACCTCGGTTTTAATAGAATATTGTATTAGATCTCGAAATCTATATTTCGAAATAAATTTACAATCTTAAACGCTAGCATGCTCGAATGGAACTAGAACTTTTCGAAAAGGCCATTGTTTACGTTCCGTTTACTTCTACGTCACATTCTGAAGACAGATGTCGCTTAGTATCTGATGTGATTTGAAACTTTGGCTACTGGGCGATCCGTATCACTTATTTTTCACTGCATTTAAAAAACTCTACCTAAAACATGTCGCAAAGGTTATCTGATTTCATTGAAACTTTTTTCATCTACGAACTAAACCTTGAAAACAATTATTATGTTTTGCACTTTATTTTGTTCAATGCTAGAATTTAGCATCATAATTTTGAAACTCTCTCAAATACATACTCCTGTGTATTTGATGTTGTATTGAAATGGAAATTCAAATTTGGTATGTAGTTTCACAAATTTTTTACACTTTGTTTTTTTTTTTGCTCACAAGCAACAGCATTCCCTAAACTTAACATTTAATATTGTTTTTGTATTTTATGTACCCATTCATATTTACAAATGCAGCTAATTTCAAAAAACATTTAAAATCTCATTTAACTAAATTAATATCAACATTAATCAATATCTAATTTCCGAAATGATCCATCAATACCAAATAGCGATTCGGAGTCAACTGGACGGCCAGGGCGTAATTTCTCATTCGTGCCATATTTCGCTTCCTCCTCGAAATATTCCTTATAACTAAGCAGCTTCTTTTCCCAGCTATTGATGCAATCCTTTATTGTACCATTACTGCCGCCATATTCGGCTGGTAGAGAATCTTGTGGTATGTACTTGTAGAGAGACTCTAAATTGCGGTGTACATGGAACTAAGTATTTGAAGAGTAGACAAATTGCGTGCATTATTATAGTGGAATATTATAGTTTTATCTAATGTAATAACCTTATGTAATGTAATAAACTTTTACTCACGCGCTTTTTAATCTTATCGCTCATCATACTCTTTGCAAGGTTCATAAATTTTTCACAGCTTGGATGGGCATTGATAAAATGAAATCCTTTCGGACGATATGGCCACGCTTTGTCACCTAGTACGCCAACTTTTTTCACCAGAACCGCATTGAAATGGAAAATTTGTCCGGCGCCAACATCCTTAAAGTCTATCACTTCCATAAAACCCATCACCATGGCATTATCATCTTCGCGAAATTGTATTTCCCCAAGCATTGTGCGGACTCTAATGATATCACTCATATTATATTTGCTAATATCATAAACACCATAGCGGGAGACATGAATTCGTGGTCCATCGGGAGCTATAGGTTTGGTAAGTGGTAAGTAGACGCTGTCAAGAAAGGCAATGTGTTGAAAATGTTAGTATTATTTAAATCATTAAAATTTACTATTTAAATATCCATTACAAATTTTAAAATCAGTTTTTTTCTCTCTTTGAGTTCTTATTTTGTAAATGTGTATGTGGTTAGTACCGATCAAAAAAAAATCCCAGAAAGGTAAAAATCGAGTGGTTTCTTCTTGGGGAATTCCACAGAATCAGCACTTTGTGTACGAGTGTTTTCATTTCTAAAATGCAGGCAAATGCTTTGTTAAAAAATATATTCTTATTTTCCCACACTAAAAATCAATGGCTTCGAATTACAGGCGCATTCCAAATCTTTCTAAAATCTTTGCTGTATTTTTGTTTAAGTCTGTTTTAAACCACTTTTTTCTACCACCAAAAATGATTTAACTAAGATATTGAGCAAAAAACATAGATTACAAAGAAGTGACATCACTGCCGCCGTTTCCTCTAACAGAAAATCGGGTCCAATTTAACCATCCAGAACTAATTTTACTTTTGCTAGTTGATATAAGAATCTGATCTAGATCCAATTGGTTTCTGGTGTGATGAAATTGGAGGAAAATTATTGCCAAAGGAAACGAAACGCCATACCACTTCTTTGTAATCTACGTTAAATAAATTTTCCTAGCCCTTGGGAGTGGAATTTTTGACAAACGCATAAAAATTTTGACAATTGCAAATTTAAACAAAAATATTAGAAAATGGTTGTAGGTGGCTCTATATAATCAAACTAAAGGCGAATCCATACAAGGTGGTGTTATAAATATAACTACAAAATTCCTATGTATTTTGTTTTTGTTTCTGCGTAAGAGTTGTCAAAATTTAAATACATTTTGTTTTTGCTTTTACGGCTTTTGAAAGCTCATACGCAAAAGCAAAAACGAAATACATGTAGGTGAATAAAAAACATCAAGTCAGCTGCTATTATGCCATCACCTTCTATAAATTCGCCTTGGTTTGATCAAATCGAATCAAATTTGCTATCGATTTACACATGCTTTCTAATTTCAATAAACGTGCGAAAAAGAAAAACTTGGTTTGGTGTGGTGAAAGAAGTGTTAGTGGAACGGAACGATGCTTTTAAAAATGAAAGCCAAAAATGTATTTTTTAAGGACGGTTTATTATGCTATTTTCCATTTTGCTGAAAATTTACGAAGTAAAACTAATGCAAAAGCTTATTAATTTCCCGTTCTTATGACGATTGTGTTTACGAAAACCGAACGACTCGGCTAAGGATAGTCACTTCGGCGACATTCCATAAAATTGTATGGAGAATAGGTTTTGCTGATTCATCAACAACTACTCATTTCCCGTTTCCACGACAATCGGGTCAATGATACCGAAACAGCTCGGATTTATGTATATCCGGCTAAGGAGAGTCCCTGCAACATTAACCAAAAAATTAAATATTTGCGTTTAAATATTTTATGCTTTTGCCTAATTGTTCCAATGTTTCTTTTATTTGACATATCGCCAATCCTACCTATAAACAATTTAAACAATATGCTTTTACTCACCCCGATCGGAGAATATCAATTGTCGCATCATTTACAAAACGATTCTTATATAACTCTGGTACCGCACCTCGCATTGCATAGTAGTTATCGAGTTTATGTTTCGCCTTTTCCACACTATATTTGCAGCCACGCAGGAATGCTACTAACATCTGATCATCTGTGCGCGCGGTGAGATGTGGCTGTTTCAATACCCATTCACGTAGTTGTTGTATATCTGCATCGATGCGATCGGGCACCTCGCCCAGCTCATCTTGTGCACGTTTGGCCAATTCCGGTGTTAGTGGGCGTATATTGGACATATTTGTTTTGGCTTATTTTAATAACACTTATAGCAGACTGCAATTGAGAAGTAGACACAGATTTTATAAAATTTTGAAATTTGTACAACTGGGATTATTAAGTTTTTTTGCGTTTGATGTCATATATTTTTTGTTGTTGGAGCTAAATTCCTTTATACTGAACCGCAAACTGAACAGCAAGCCGACTAACTTACTTATTTAGTATTCTGTCATTTTCCAACTCCATTCCCATACCACGCTTTGTTCTATTAGATTGAGACCCGCTGTGTTTTTTTTGTTTTCTCTTATTATAATTGGAATGGAATAGAGAATTATTAATTATACGCTGAATTCGTATATGCATATTTTTGTACACATTTGGAAAAAAAACTGATTTAACTTTGGAGTTACTATTTTCAACCATGTAATTTCTGATATTTTACATGAAAATTGTAACATTTTAATTCAACTTTTATTAATTTAAATGCTAAATTGCAGTTTTGATTAACCAAACATGGAAATATTTCATTAGAACCTTGCTATTTTAGGCTTCACAGAAAAGAAGTGATAACTCAACTTAAGTGGTTTTTTCAACTGCCTATAGATTTAATAATTTGCCTTTGGTAGCAATTTTTTTTTATAGAGTAATACAAGCTACTTGGAGATGATTCGCATTACATGCACTTATTGCATTGCCTACTAACCTTTGCATGAGTTATGTTAAGCTATTTATTATTCTTTGTATTCATTGTATATGCGCATTAGGGTGTATCATTCCACGTATATAAAAAATCGGTACTGTTACTGATTAGCCTGGAAACTTCAACTTAAAATAAGTTTTTAAATTTTAGCCAATGAAAGACATGTTAACATCCGCTTTTAGCTATAATGAGACCAAACAGAGCTACTCAAATGAAATGAAGAAGTTGCATGGCGTTTCGTTTCCTGTGGCAAGAAGTTTCGCCCTATTTCACCACATTAGAAACCAATTGGATCTAATCAGATTCTAATATCATTCAGCAAAAGTCAAATTAGTTCGTATATGGTGAATTTCATGAGATTTTCTGTTAAAGGAACGGTGGGATGGGTTGCAACTTCTTAGTAACCATCGTTCTTTGGCATTCGGAAGAAATATCAATATTTTGATAAGTTCGCTCTGTGACATCTGATTTATACAAAAAATGGAGCATCTAAACGTTTGCAAGATATAAACAAGGAAAAAACTTACACCTGCTTTTTAAAATTATAAAATCAGGTTTACCTCGTTTTAAACATAAAACTAAGACCCAGTTTTAGAGAAAAAGCGTTTACTATAAAACAGCTAAAATGGTATGGTCGTTAAAACCCGCTTTTAATTCGTTTATGACTACGGGTCATGTTTTGCTACATGAATCAAAATATTTCAAGAAAATATAAAGATTTTTATGAATAAATTTTTAAATATTTTTATGCAGACTTTTAAAGCGTAGACTATTTCCTCTTCTCAGGTGGTGTTTTTTTTTTCAATATTATTAGAGGAATTTTCAAATCGGTCCAGCTCGCGCAAATCTCAACATTTTTTCGAAATATTTTGGCAGTAGTTTTAAAACCTAACAAAATTTTATAGCACCGCTGGAAACCCGCAACTTGTGGTACCCTAACGTACAAATTTAAAATATGGAGGTGTAGATGATTTATAGGTAAAAACTGTATTGTTTTTGGAAACAAAGCAAAACTAGAAGATAATTTATATTATATTTATTTATTTATATTTATAATGATATCATTTATTGCATGCGTTATATTGAAGAAAATGAAATATCGAAAATAACTTACTGTAGATGCAATTACATTGATCTAACATAGAAATAAAGGTGATTCCTCTAGTCAATGTTATTACTTTTTTGAACTGAAACTGGCCATTAACACTAAACCTACCTACCCTCTCTCTGCAGTAGTCAAAATGCCACTTATGAAATAAACATTTATTTTTGAAACTAATTTCTTAATTATTCCTTTAGACTTATTAGGCTCGATGATGAGCGGTTAGTCGAAAGAATGCAACTTATTTCAGAAAACCAAGCATTCTCTTAATACAAATCTCATATTAATTTTATAAATGTGAAACTCTCAGTAGTTTAGTTAGTGCCTACGATACAAGCAATTAAGAGCTATTATGCAAATTAAAGCAGGTTCAAGGTAAATGTTCAATTTGTATAAAGATATAAAATAAATTACACTAAATTGACTGTGGGAATTCGTGATGTTTGTACAAATATATCTATGTATATGTTCACATATGTTTATATGTATATGTACATACATATTTATATGTATTGCGATCGTGTTAACAAAGTCTACAAATTTTCGAGCTCTTTATAAAACATTTATTTAGTTCACTTTAACCGCGTAAGTTTTGCGAAATTTTTGCAATTACCTTGCATAGTCATAATTTAATGAGCACTAAAGCGAAAGGTCTTATCAGAGACAAATTGTATAAAATTTTATGGTATAGAGATAGAAGGTATTGTAGAAATATCTATACACATTTAATTGTTGCTTAGGGTTATCACTACTCGTGTGCAATTTTTGTAAGTTTAGTACGCATGGTTGACATTATTTAGTGTAATAAAATTCAGACTTGTTACGTATTTTCAAATGACAAGATAAAGAGGGTTCAATTTATTTAATCCTTTAACTAGCAGGAGCTACTTTTTTGATGGTTGATATTTGAATAGCAACAGCAACTATGTATTCGAGACAGGTGACGGGTACGTTTAGTTGACTAGTTGGTTATGGGCGGTTAGTTGAAATATTCTAAAGAAAATGGTTAGTCGAATATTTAAAGTCGACAACTTTTGCTTATCAATTAATCGATTAACAAAAGCACTATTCAATATATTACCGTAGTTTTATAGAAATCGAGTATTGATAATAAAAAAAAACCAGAACAAATGAATTTAAAATGAAAGTTGAATCAGAAACAAACAAATATTGAAGACCCGGAAAAATGGCAGTGTTAGCCAAATTTCGGACAGCCGACGTTGACCCTAACAAAATATCTATGCTAATGTCTTCTAAGCGTTTCCATTCTATGCGGAACGAAAATAATCTATTTAGCAGAATCAAAGCATTTTAAATTCGGTGGGTGAAAAATGAATTTCACGCTTTGGATAGGTAAATTGGCCACCTAGATCACGTAATAATAGTTTCATACATTTATTTTATTTTTTAAGTCAAGGCATTCGCAGACAAGAAGTAAACGATTACAGAATTGGAAGCCAATTTTGAACGTGCTATCCGCCAAATACGTAAACGTCGTAATTTAAATAATTTAATAATGTTCGTCTGAAAATACGCTCGTATGGAGTGATACTGGAACACATTCGTTAAATTCTAGAATATTTAATAAATCGTAAGTGTTTTTATAGGTTTTATAATATGAATCACAAGGTTTTTAAGAAATATATTTTAATATTTATATTTTTGTCTAAAATGATTTAAAGCTCACTTTCCTTTCCTGAGTCATATTGCCAACAGAGTTTAAACTTCTTTGAAATGTCATTGGGGAATCGTTCACAGTACTCTATAAGTGGAAAATTTCATATAAGAGCACAAAAATTACTTAATACTACGAACTTATTGTTCAGCTCTTTAAATCAATGCATTATACCGTTATTTTCCTATATATTTCAAAAAATAATAATTTTTGCCGAAACCTTCGTAACAACAAGGTCTTTCTAATGTTGGCTATTAATTTTTTAGGGGAAACACCATTTTTTATTGTTGTATTAGTTTACCTTAAGTAATTTTTTAAAATCCATTTATATTATTTTTGATAAAAAAAAACTTCTAAATTAAGCTCTTAATTTCCAATTTTTTTTTTACTTCTTTTTAGAATAAACGTTTCTATCAGCATGAAACGTACCAGTATCAGAAACCATATTCGTAGTTTATATTTATGAATAATTGTATATTTCATACTTACGCTACATATGTATCTATGTGCATATGTATATATGTATGTAGATATGTACCTTAGTGTTTATATAAGTATAGTATAATATATGACAGCTTGCAGAAATTACAAAATGATAATGAAAATCGACAATAGAGGTGATAACCTGCAGAGCATGTATGTATGTACATATGTATACATTAAGTTGCCTCACGGCCCATGCAGAAAAATCCCGCAATGTGTTTCCAATCGAATCATAGTTTGATATAAATAATAGCAGCGCGATATTGTGATTAAATAGTTTTGACCATTTCCCTTTGCTTGTTTAATATTCATAAAATATTTACAAAACTTTCAAACTTTATACTACCACATGTTTATAAAAATTTTAAATCTCAAAATTTCTTATACAAAAATTAAATAAATATAAAAATGTTTCAGAAAATTCTGATTAACTACTTTGAAATGTTGATCAACATTTTTTGAATTTTTCTAAATGGGAGATCTATCGGAAGTTCGAAAAGGCACAGGGACGTATTATTAATATTTGAAAGAGAGCGAAAAGCATAAGATGTTTGCCGATAGTTATAATTGGTTTTGGGAAAACAACCGGCGACTGCAGCATGCATCCGGAGATTGAAAATTTTTAAAAATATTTTTAGTTTTTGTTTTTTGAAAGGTCATTTAATTTTGTTTAGAAATAAATACAAAATATTTTTGTTAAAAAAATTCAGTTTTTTCTAAATATTTTGGTGAACTTCTTAAAATATAATAGATTTTATAATTTTGATGAAGAAATGTATTACCTTTTTGTGTATGGGGAGTGATGCACCCTAATGTACGATATGCATACATACATATATTTTTTTAAATAAATTTTGTAAATTATTTGCTGTATTTTGCTAGCTAAAAACAATTGCTTTTGTCAGGGCAGTCAACAGGTGTAAGGTTCCGCCACACCCATTTTAGTACTTCACTGGTTGCCCGCCTAAATATGTATGTATTGATATACTACATACATATGTACATACATATCTATGAATACATGTCAAATCAGTAGCTTGCGAAATTTATACCAACCAATTTATACATAGTTGGCTCTTAAGGGTACCGAAATTGTCTATTTTACCAAAGTCCAGATGTTTATTCTCAGCACCAAAGTAACTATTACTCATACGCTGCGTGTTGTCATAAACTGAAAGCGCAGTCATAAACAAAATTATTGATAGCACTTCAGAAACAGAAATTAATCACTTTTTTCGATAATGACGTATGCGATTGAAATGATTTTTAAATTTTATTCGGCATACCCCGATTAAGGTTTTATGGTATTAATTTGGGTGAGCAATGCGTTTATTCGGAAAAAATTATGAAATAAATTACCACATTACTATTAAAACTATTAAAGGTATTTTCCAGCGACAAAAATCGGCCAAACTGAAGTCAATACAAGATATACACAATTTTCATATGATGTCAATAACTTAAAAAAATTTTGTAAATATACTATCATTAATATATTTTTCTAGATGTATATTTTTTTAATATAACCACTTTCACCTAATATAAATTTTATGATGAATTACTTTTTTGTTAAAAAATCTTCACTTATGATAGACCGCATTTCATTGAATTGTATGACAAGCAATCCGCTTAAATTTAATCGTGTTTTTAATTTTAACTTAATTTATCTCCTAAAGCAAAGTAATATTTTAGCTTAAACTTATTTTTTGATTACTTCTCGTAAGCGTTTAGTTTTTTCCACTTATTTTCAGATGAACTTACACTGTTACCGCTTTTATTTTTAAATACACACTGGGTTGTCCTAAAATTAAATTAAAATGATTTTTATCAGTGCTATTCAACAGTCACGAGCTAAGGTAGGCGTGCAACTGAACAGTGTTAATGGAAAACATTTTTGCTAGGATTACATATACTAATTGACTGACAGATAAAATAAGACATCGCATAGATAGCCAACAGCTAACGTTTGTAATACCGAAATTTTTTTATATCGAATCCCGAGGCATTTGCTTCAACTTTCGTATTAATTTGTCTAGGAGAAAATATTTTGTTATTGAGATGACCTGTGAGGGAAATATTTCTCGAAAACCGCAATTGCACCCAAAAACTAATGTCAATAAATATTGACCATGTGACAGGTCACATAAAGAAAACTGTTCTGTATTTTAATATCGATTCTTGGATAAATTTTTTCGAATTGAAAAGCTTCTAGCTTTCTAGCTGATAGAAACAAAAATAGTTCTGAAAAACTATTTCTGTTAAACTCTCAGCCGCCTAGGAGCAGTTTGTGCGGGCACATCCTGGTTTGCAATGCAGTCTATGGCGAACGAAATTGATTGTGTCTTATTTTATGGCACAATACCCAAATCCTGGAGCCTTTCTGAAAGCTAGTTAGCTCCCAGCGGCGTCTGACATCAAGTGAGAAACGACCAGGGTAAGCACCACCAAACTGATTACTTTTTTATACCGAGAAAACTGGTAAACAGTCCTAATGCTTTTCTTTGAAACCATCGTATTATCCCAAAAATAATTAGTATAGATTAAAGTTCATGCCACGCAGCGAAAGGCCAGAAATGAAAGATAATAACTAAGAAGAGATAATTACTAGCAGTAATAACTAATATAATCTATTTTTGTTGATAATGCCTAATTTTATTGTTTCATGTATACCAGGAAAACCATAGCACGTGACTAGTAAATATTACCTTATTTTGTCGTTTTATGGTGGTCTTGAGATTTTAAAAAATTTAATCAAAAGACAGATTTTTCGACTTCGACATAAAGTGTTATTAAATCATATAAATCAGTGGTGAAACACACAGAATCATTTATATGCTGAAAAATTTGGACAACTGATAAAATTGTAATCTAACAAATAACACTATATACAATGATTCAAAAAATTGAGCATAGGTTGATTTTATTTAAAATATGTGTAATTTTTTTCATGCTACATGTTTTTCGTTATTTTTTTATGAAAATTCGAAAAATATTTGTAAAAGTTTCAAACTTTTAAACTATAAATAAATTCAAAGTTTTAGTTTAATTTTTTTTTTCGTAACTTCACTATATTTTCTGGAAATATATTTCTATATTTCTATTCGTTTTTAGTAACATATGATAATCCGCTTTTAATTGCAAATTAGTTAACTAAAATGAAATAATTTGATATTAATATTCCGTATTCAATATGAACCAATTGGCTGTTGGTACAATTTTAAGTCTAGGTTTAAGTATAACAGTTCACAATTTCTTTTTATTTCTTGTTGTTATTCCTGGTAATTACATTATTTGGGTGGTAAAGTCATAAAATTTTAGATTTCAAAAGTTATGTTTTTGAATTTTCAATTTTGTATTTTTTTAATTTTATGACTTTATGACTTATAACAAATTGTGACACTTGTGAATAACCCAATTGTACATTTGTTTTGAAATTTCAGTACTTGATTTATTGAGTAAATTTTAAAATATCAAATTACTATCAACTATGTACATTAACACTTAAAAAGTACCACCGCTAGAAATTCTTATAATTTTTCTATAATTTTTCTAGTATTTTCTTCAATCAACTTGTAGTGATCTAAATGAACCCTCCAAACCGAATAGTGCATCCAAATTAAATGGACCTCCCACGCGCAACTTTTCATCGGCACCATAATTTTGTTCTTCCAGCAAATAGTCACGATATTCCAAAACTAACTCCTCAGTTCTTGCAACAATTTCCTCAATGCTGCTATTTTCCCCACCATAATCTTTTGGCAAATACTTGATGGGCACAGCTTCGGTTAAGGACTCAAAATTGCCATGCACTTGAATCTGTGAAATTAAGAAGGGTGAGTTTAGAATAGTTCTTATATAAAAATGTTATTGTTGTATGTTTCGAAGTGTTTGCTGATTAGAATTTTATCACGAAAAGCTTTAGGAACTATTGACCTTGAGAGCACGTCCGGGCTACACTCTCAATTTTGAAATATTGACACTTCACTCAATTTGTTCAAATTACTAAGCAAACAAATTTATTGAAATACTAGCAAATTTAATTTAATTTAATTACTACAGAATTTACTCATTAGTTACATTACAGCTACTTAATATTGTCATAGATTCTTCAGAATATGACTGTAAGAAAAACCAATCGCAATAACAGTTATCGTAATTAGGAAAGTAACTATGACTTTCGCTGCTGAGATAACTTCAAATAATAGACAAATATAAAGCAATCATTTTCCATTATCCTTAGAAATTTTGAATTTGAGAACTTTTACTCCTCTGCTCTTAGAGATACTTATTTTCTAATTGCATGGATGGTTTGCAGTCGTTTTGAGAAGCAGTTGAACTCACAGCGAAATACTTGTTAAATTACCTACTATTTTTTGATGGCACAAGCTTTTGAAGATATTGACTTCCAGCTAAAGCTATTAATTATAATTGAGAATCTAAATATATTAGCTTCCCTCAAACTTACCCTTTCGGTCATCTTCGCTGGCACCACTAGCCTAAGAGCGGCAAACATCTTCTCGGAGATTGGACCTGTATTGAAGAAATGTGAAGTTTTTATGCGCATCGGCACACCCTCTTCGATGTACAAACTGAAGCGTTTTATGAGTGTTGGACTCATTTGAAAGAGATGTGCAGAGTTGAAGCCATCAAAGTCGCCGATTTGCATAAAGCCTCCAACAATGATATTGTCGTTGCTTATAAAAAATATATCTTGTAATAAGAAACTTGCGCGCAATAAATCGGTCATATTGAATTCATTTGGATTGTATTTTCCAGGACGCATTAAAAAAATGCAGGGACCATCCTCCATTAACGGTAATGGCAGATAGAGCGTGACACTAAATTAAGAAAGATAATATTTAAAATGAACCAATAAATTTGTACGCCTTTACCCCAAACGTATGATGGCGCGCAGTCGTTGATTATTCACAAAGGTATATTGATTCAAATCAGGCATCGCTGTACGCAAAGCATAGTATTTATCCAGTTTTCGTTTCGCTTTCTCCATACTAAATTTGCAGCCACGTAGGAAGTTGACGAGAAACTGATCGTTTGTACGGGATTTTAGATGTGGTTGCTTAAGCAACCAATCCCTTAGCGCAGCGATGTCTTTGGCCAACCGCTCCGGTACCTCATTCAGTTCGGCAATGGCCTTTTGTTGCAGCGCCGGCGCTAGTGGTCGGATATCTAAGGGAAGCGTGGACATTTTCCTTTTTTACAATGTGTTTAAATGCTGGTAAGTTGTACTGATTTAACAATAATGATAATGAAATGTTGTCGACACCTCCACCGCGAAATGGATAATAATTTCTCAAGTAAATAGTTTTTGATAAGATATTAAAATTATGCATTTTTGCGATAAAAATAATAGGCATACACGCATACAAAGGCAAACTTTTGGTCGTCTATTTTCACATGAACGATTAATTGCTATAACAAATGTATAGTTTATTAAACGTGATCGTTTGCAAATGTGCTAGTAGGAAAATTGTTACAAAGAATTGTGAAAACTTTTCAATTCGTTGTCTACATACATACAATGACTAACGAGACTAACAAAAATATCATACACCCAATCGATCTATGTAAAAAAAAAGAAGTTATTAGTTGCTGGTTTTTGCAAAAGTCTCAGAGGGTGTGAAGAAAGTGTGTTACAAAGAGACAGCTTAATCATTCGGCAGTCTTGTTATGTCAATTTGCTAACCCTTACATGATTTTGAATTTTCAAATTTATGCGATTTTGTAACAAGAACAACGCAATCGAGTTAAGCTAAAAAAATATGAAATTATGAGTTAGAAAATAGGAATTAAAAAGAAAAAAAACAAAATGACAGACAAATCGGTTGTCTTATGCAGAACAACAATGAACAGCAAAATTTCGACGTACGAGTATGCCGCTAGTTCCCAGTTGTGCTTTCAAAGAAAGACGCTGTCACCGACTTGCAATATAATCTTCACAAACTCTTAAAAAATTTGAGGATAAAGGTTTTATTTATGAAAGTTTTATTTATGGAGAATGATTCTACCTTATCCGAAACTCTAGTTTAATCGATATTGATGAAATGGATTCACACCAATAACCTAGTTTCATCATGAACCAATCAAATTGAAAAGGGATTATTTCGAATGAAACTACTAGGACTTGGGTCAATCAATTAAGTGGAACTGGGTTAAGAAAAAAAGCAAGAATTTTTGTTCACAAATTTATGTTCAGGAAAAGGTTTTAATTTAATGGTAAGTTATAAACCATACTCCACATTTAACTGAATATTTTTTAGCAAGGAAATTAAAAAAAAAATATTAAAATTAAGTTTTTAAGCATTAAGTTCTTAAACAAAATGTAAGTGAATATTTTTTGCGAAATACGTTGAAAAAAATCTTAAAATTTAGAAAACTGCTTTGCATTCAGTTTTTATATAAAAAAAACATAAATGACAGCTAAGCTAATACGTAAAAAGTATTACGAAACAAAAAAAGTTACAAATTATGATTTAAAAGCTAATACAGATTTTTATCGGGTCTTATTGTTGCAGTGATCATTCATGGGTTAAGACGATGTAAACAAGCGTTTGATATATGTATCTGTTTGTTTCAATTAGCCTGCCGCCAGTATCTGGCAAACACTGTTCCATAAACATTGGTATATCTTATCTTCGGCAGAAGTGCATACATATATGTATGTATGTATGTATGAAAATACGAGCTATACAAACTTCTGCGAATATAATTATAATTGTAATGCTTAATTAAATGTAATTTGCATACACTTTACTTCAATGAACTTGTATAATATGTATTGTAAAATCACCGTAAGCTTTTAGTGAAAAATTTTAAATCGTAACGAGTAGCGTTCCCACCAAAAAAAAAAAGCTCCTCCACAACTGTACCCAGACAAAACCACAACAGCTGTCACTATTAGCTATTGTTCGCCATCATTCGCCATTTTCTCACCCCAACGCTTCCCAACTTCCGTTACTTCGTGCTTGCCTCGTTTGGAGGATTGACGTCACAACTAGCTCTTAAGAAGTTGATTTTTCAGAATTTTGAGTGATTTTTCAAAAAGTTAAATACAGAATAATAAATGTGAGTGCCGAGCTTTATATTTTAGCAGTTGCAGTGCAAATAAAACGCCCAAGTGCAGTTATCACCTTCCTTTTCGTCTCGCTATTCCTGTAGCAGCAATCGCTGTGACGTGTACGCTGCCGGCGTTGTCATAATCTGGTTTTCTATCATTCTTGCATATGTATGTATGTATGCGGAGCATTGCTTCGACCTGTAGTTGCCGTGAGCGCCTCAAAGCGAACAGTCTAGTAAACTTGACAGAGCTGTCAATAGTCGGAAGCGAAAATTTTTAATTTTCATTTGTGACAAGAAAAGTGTAACGTAATTGCCGACAATGTTGCGCTTGTTGAGAAGTAACGCACTGGTATCCACCAGCAAAACACTGGCTGGCGCTTTAAATAGTGGAATAGCCAAATATTCTAGCCAAGTACCAGATCCACACATTAATCCAGATATTCTTTACACTGGAGTAAGTAGATTTATTTTGTTTTTTTTCCACACACCTTCATATCTACTATAGTATATAGTATATGTAGTTGAGTTGTGTATGTATAAGGAAATTTATTTGCAATATCTTAAAATATAATTAAAGAAAATATCTCATCACTTAATTTCTTGCATTAGGACTTTTACGAATTTCTTGACTAATTATTTTGTGAATTTCATGCGCTTCACGCGCCTCCGCTGATAACCGAAATCTATTTTACAGCTTGGCTTTTCAGGAATAATACACACAAGCATTTAAGGCAGGTATTAACTATCAGACGAAAGAACATCGAGAAAATACTTTGTTAATTCACTTTCGTTTTATTTGCTTTGTGTTGTTATTTTTATTTGCGAAGCTTTTTCAGGTTCGCACACAGTGTTGCCGTTTTGTTACAAAACTACCCAAATGGATACATTTGTGAGGGACATTTCGTTTGGAAATTTGAATACATTTTACAAGAATTAAAATTTCACTAAAAACCCACAAGCAATTCGAAGCGTATTTGGTTAGGGTTTCTTGTAAGTGAAACTGAAGTTTAAAATAAAGATTTTAATAATTTATCCTCGTGCATTTGCTGCAACTCCACATAAATAACACAACTCATGTCAGTCAAAAAAACAAAATATTGTAATAAATATTTATTGCTGAAAACAGAGGATTTCAAAATTTTGTATTCTGCCACTCTGCTTTTTCCGATTGTCATTTTCTTTCATGCGCTTATAAAATTATATTATATAAAAACTACTGTAAATAGTTCATTTAGCGTATTGATAATTAAACCCATGCCAGGCAGATACAACTTTGGCGCTTCATGTGACATTTCGGAATCGGAAAGCGTAAAAGGTATGCCACAATAGACGCATTCGCATCATTGACACATTGTTTGTTCATTTGTTGAATTCTAATAGTGTTTTAAACCTACACACTCAAATATTGCAAAAACAAATTATATGTACACTGACAATAAGAACAAACACAAATGTATAAAAAATACATTATTTTGGCATTCGGTTGGGTTATTTCGCCCCTTGCATTTTGTCCCTAATTATTTACGATTCCAAAATGTCTTAAAAATATTTCATCTTGGAAAAAATGGAAAGAGTAAAAATTGTATCTTTTATTCTGAATTATCTGAAATATTTTTAACATGCCCATGCATTTTCCTTTTTCGTAATGAGAGGTACATTTTTCGATTTTTTCCAAATAAACCAAACGGCAACACTGGCCACTCAGCTAGAACACGCGGCATGCAGATAACTAAACAGTAGTTTTTCGATTTGACAAACACGATTCTTGTTAATGAAAAAGTTTGCAAATTCTAGTTTTTTCTATATTTATTTTACAATGTAAAATTATTAAATTACGAGATTAAAAACTATACGGATTTTGTATTTTTAAAAGCATAATTTTTTAATGTTTTGAACTGAAATCAATTTGATTTAAACATACCTATTTTTTTTTTAATAATAATAAAAAAATGCAGCAAATACCCTACCCTGCAGCGTCGATTTAAATTATGAATTATGAAATGCACATCTAATATTTTAAGCATTTAATTCAAATTTTTAGCCAAATTTTGAGAATGCATCGAAATGTAAGTTTCAAGTAATTAAAAATTCGCGTTGATCTTATTTTGATTTAGATTCATTTAACGTGTGTGTTGTTATTAACTTAATATAGTAGTAAATGTTTAATTCTACCATCTTGATGTCTATATGATCGTGATCGAATTTCTTTGTACGCGCTTGGTTTCTGCTCTTAATGCATTTTTCCTAGCAACGAATGTTTGGTATATCGCAAAACTACTGTACATATATGTATGCTTACTATATGTACACATGTGATAATGGAAAATTGCAAGACGGCAACCGGCAGCCGGTCGTTATAGTATATTTGTATGTATGTACATGTTAAATATTTTGTGCTTTATTTTGCAGTATTTATGTTTTGTATTTGTATTAAGGTTTATGGCGCTTTTGAATACAGCAAGTCACGCTCCACTTTAGGGTGTTTTTACATATGTACATACATATATTGGTTCCTATCTACATACTTATGCATTAAAGTATTAATGCGCAATTTTTATTGGATAAAAATGTCCAACACTTGTGCATCAGGCGTTGGAAGAAGATGGGGACCGGGGGACCATCCACTTCAGCTTTAAGATTTTAATTTCTTTTTTATGGAATGTTTAGTTTGGTTTGATTGTTGACCGAATTTCATAATTTTCAAAGGTCCAAGTGGAGTTTAATTTTTGATAGTAATTGTGTGGACGAACGAAATAATGGTCAAACAAATAGACACAACCACGACTACTTGTTTTTAATTAAGATTATGATTTTTGTTTTTTTTTATGTTTGTATATATGTACATATTTCTTCTACTTTGTTATCTTTTATTATTTGAGAAATCAATATTTGTATACCTACATATGTACATACATACATACATACATGTTTTTGAATTAATCTCCATAGATATTCCAAATCAGTGTAAATAATTTGTTATAACAAAATCGAAAGTTTTATTGGAAACAATGCAAGGCGAATTTATATATAAGGCGAATTTATAATTTAAATTAATTACACAATGAGAGTATGATTTGCAACAAACACATCATTTTCACTTTAAGTTCACCAAGCGAATTCAATTAGCTGCTTGATCAACTTTACCTTATGTGAATTCGCCTTGATTATGTTTGTACAAACTGTATTGTTTTGTTGCACACCAAAGTAAATATCAGTAATAAAAATATTGTTTTGTTGTCGGACGCAACAATGAGCAGGCATTTTTTTTTATCAACTGGCAAATTCATAAATACTATGTATTTGCAAACAGATCATTCTGTTGCGGATTTAATTTAATTCAACATATGTATAAATAAAGAATTGACAATGAATTAATGAAGCTAATTTTATATTGTTAAAATTCATAAATTTATTCTTAGTCATTGCAAAAATAAATAAATTACTGAGTTACTGAAAAAATGCAATTTTATTGATATGCAGAGATATATACGTTGTATAAAAATAAAATGCAATGCCATTGAAACGATAACAAAACTGCTGATAATGCTAAGGTGAGAGGCTGCTAAATTAGTGGGATTAAGCAGTCGGTGCTCAACAAGACTTTTACTTATGTACTACTGCATACATATGTATGTATTAGTATATTAGCAAAGTCAGACCCATTTTTTATTTTCTATAGAAGTTCTTGGAAGTTTAATCGTAGAAATAAGTGTAGTGTGGACAAAAATAATAATTGCAAAAGGTCCTCGAAAACAGAATTTCTGCCCATATCTCGAAAACAATTCTTTGGGAAAATAAATGGAACCCACTTTCGTGTTCAGCGACGCAAAATTATTTATTTATTTCAATTCAATGCATGCATGCTCGGGAAAAATAGCGTAACATCGTCAATAAAAAACTATTGAAAAATTAACGGTAATTTTTAGTCACTTAAAACTTGCAGTCGTCCTCTGAGGGGCACCGAGGATTTTGCAGTAAAGAGCGTAAGGTTTCACGCAGTAAATAAGCTGAAAATGAGCTCCTCGTCTGCAATGGGCAGTGGTTTCAGCCCAATAACAGCATTCACGGGCCGAGAGTTTGAGAAGGTGGTTATCCCTCCTCGGTGAATGCTGTTAATAGTCTGTTTGTTGTGTCGTGTGGGTTTCATCTGTGAGTTCAAGAAGATGCCTTCTTTTACTTTGCAAACATTTATATACATAAATATATAATTTACATTTACTAATTTACTAAACCTATCCGCACAAATGTTTTATTTAACTATTGTCTTAACTTCTATTTACAGCTTTTCATTAATAACGAATGGCACAAAAGCAAAAGTGGTAAAACATTCGGTTCCATTGATCCGACTACAGCGAAACAAGTTGCAGAAATCCAATGTGCTGGCAAAGAGGATGTTGATATCGCTGTGCAAGCGGCACGCAACGCTTTCAAGTTCGCCTAACTACTAAAGTTGTAGCTTTACATGTAAATTAAAAACTATGTAATCATTTTTCCGTCCCCAACAGATCAGGTTCCCCATGGCGCCGCTTGGACGCCTCCGAACGTGGTGTTCACCTGAATCGTCTGGCTGATTTGATTGAGCGTGATCGCGTCTATTTGGCGGTAAGTTTACTTAAATTTTATTTTCATATGCATACTTGTCACACATGAATCTTTTGTAGAGTTTGGAAACGTTGGACAATGGCAAACCATATGCGGTCGCTTACAATGTTGATGTGCCCATGGCTGTCAAGAATTTGCGCTATTTTGCTGGCTGGGCGGATAAGAATCATGGCAAGACCATTCCCATGGATGGTGATTTTTTTGCATACACTCGTCATGAACCCGTTGGTGTGTGCGCCCAAATTATACCATGGAATTTTCCAATTCTCATGATGGCCTGGAAATTGGGTCCAGCTTTGGCCACTGGCAATACCATTGTACTAAAGCCAGCTGAACAGACAAGTTTAACTGCACTTTACATTGCTGAGTTGATTAAGGAAGCTGGCTTCCCAGAAGGTGTGGTTAATGTACTGCCTGGCTTTGGAGATGCTGGAGCCGCTTTAGCTAATCACTATGACGTCGATAAGGTAGCCTTCACAGGTTCCACTGAGGTGGGTAAACTGATACAGCAATCCTCTGGTAAAACTAATTTGAAGCGCGTCACTTTGGAACTGGGTGGCAAGAGTCCAAACATTGTTTTGGCTGATACCGATATGGATTATGCCGTAGAATCTGCACACTTTGGACTCTTCTTCAACATGGGACAGACGTGCTGCGCTGGCTCACGTACCTTTGTCGAAGAAAAAATCTATGATGAATTCGTTGAACGCAGCGCTGAGCGTGCCAAAAAGCGTACACTTGGCAATCCCTTTGAATTGCATGTTGAACAGGGGCCACAGGTCGATCAAGAGCAGCAGCATCGCATTCTCAGCATGATAGAGGAGGGTAAAAAGCAAGGCGCCAAACTGGTCGCTGGTGGCAATCGTCCCAATCACTTGCCCGGCTATTTCGTCGAACCCACAGTTTTTGCTGATGTGAACGATCACATGACAATTGCGAAAGAAGAAATCTTCGGTCCCGTGCAACAGCTCATCCGTTTCAAGTCCTTGGATGAGGTAATTGAACGTGCCAACAAAACTGATTACGGCTTGGCGGCAGCTGTCTTCACACGCGACATCGATAAGGCTAACTATGTTGTGCAGGGTTTGCGCGCCGGCACCGTGTGGGTGAATACATATAATGCATTATGCGCACAAGTGCCATTCGGTGGCTACAAGATGTCCGGTCATGGCCGTGAAAATGGTGAATATGCGCTGCGAAACTACACGGAAGTGAAAAGTGTTATTGTCAAAATTGCACAGAAGAACTCGTAAATTGAGAGAAGAGCGTTATTGTCAAGCTGCTAGCTAAAATGTGTGGGCTAGTTTTAGTTTTTTATAGTTTTGTTTTTGTCAGCAATAATGGCACAATAAGCACTATTCTGAAACAATGCACAATTCAAGGCGAATTCATATTAAGTGATAGCAGTAGTACAAACACAAACATTTAAATACATATAATTTGTTTTTGCTTTTTCGGTTTGGGCTGAAAACTTATTCCACACATTTTCTACTCAAGTAGAATGTAAAAAAATCAATTTGTTATGCGAAGCCGTGAGGCAAATAAAAGAAATAAAACCAGCTGTTCTAGTAATACCACCTGACATAAATTCGCCTTGGCACAACTTTTGTTACAATGACATATTAAATACATAGATATATTAAATTTGTAAAATTAAACAAAATGTGATTTTCGCCGCGACTGTACATAGAATGAAATAAAATGAAAGATTTGCTATGATTGCAATATAAACGATATTTGTCCATACCTTTTCGGTGAAATCAAAAGTTACTATTCCATCACTTGCTTTTTCTATTATATCTTAATTGAAAATAATACAAACTAGGTATGCACTTACTATATTGTCTACGACGAATAATACAAGATTTCCAAAAACCAGGAAACTATGTCAGAAAAAGTGTTTAAAAAAACCATTGTTATACAGAGTACTAAATATAGTCGATTCTCAACTTTTATAACAGCCCAACTGTATTATATTGAACATAGTTGCTTATGATATGCTCAACACTGTATACATATGTATGTATATACAAATATATATGTTAATTCTTTATTGTTCAGATGCTAATATTGGGATATATATGCATTTCAATGAAACTTACTATATACAGTGGTTGTCACATATTTAACATAACATGTGTGCCGCTTACATTCACTAATTTTTATTTTTATTTTTATAAAACTATGTTTTATTATATAACACTAGTTTCTATCCGCGACTGTATGAGTTACTTATTACGTTTCCATAGATTTTTCACAGCTAAAACTGCAGCTATTATGATTTTAAAAACAATGTCTGGTCACAGTAAAGATGTAGTCGAGTCTAAAGCTAGTAGCAATTTTTTACATCATTTTCAATTAGATGTCATCCGAATATAGCTTCAACTAACTTAAGAGTAAATTTATCTCGACTGCATACTTTCATTATGATTTTTCGTCGCACGCCTATCATCCATTTCTAATTTGACCAAAATCGGATTAAAATCAAATATTTCCTGCATAACTCGCCTCTGGCGCCACCGTGTCACAGTTCTAAGGAGTATACTGTCCAAATTTGATTGAAGCCCGTTCATCAGTTTTTGAGCCAAATTGTGACAAAGAAAACGGCAACATTTTTGTTGCGCGTATTTTTAAGCGCGACAGTTGTACATACATATATTCTTTAATTGAAACACAAATTTCTAACAGCGTGCGAGCGCTTTAAAACTTTTTGTATTTAAGTATATGTACTTCTTTTACAACTGTGCCAATCTGCTTCAAGTGACATGATTTTATAGCCGGTCAAAGTGGCCTGACATTGCAGTTAGTTTTGGTAAATATGTACTAAATAACAATAGAAATATGTGTAACAGTTCATATGTAAATAAGTAGGCAATGAGAGACATTGCATAAAATAAGATAATACATTGCATGTGAGCGGCATATGTGAACATGAATATGAAGGTATAGAGTATAAATGATATTTACTGCTCGGCCGTACTTTTCGTCGGTAACACTCCTTCGCCCGTAAACAAGTTGTGTAACATATGTTTACTCTACCCAGTACCGACATCTAACACTGCTACCTTTGCAATCGGTCGATGAAATACGCCTGATTTAGTTTTTACCATTGCGCTTCGAACTTGGCCGTCCTTCGCTCTTATCACATCCACAATTCTTCCTTTCGGCCAGCAGTTCCTCGGCAGGTCTTGGTCTGCAATTACCACGACGTCGCCAATACATACTGGACGTTGTTTCGTGAACCACTTGGTGCGTCGAGAGATGACTGGTATATATTCCTTCACCCATCGATACCAAAAGCGGTCGGCGAATTGCTGAGTTAGTTGCCAACGTTGGCGTAGATTGACTGTGTTGCTGCATATAGGTTTGTAGCCATCCGATGACCCAATCAGCAAGTGGTTGGGGGTGAGAGCCTCATCATCACAATTTTCCAAAGACACAAACGTAAGCGGTCGTGCGTTCAGGATAAATTCGACTTCGTTTAAGGCACTCCGTAGACTTTCATCGCTAAAACTTGTTGACGGTAGTATCTCATAAAGCACAGTCTTTACTGATCTGACAAGTCTTTCCCATGCTCCTCCCATATGGGGGGCACTTGGTGGGTTAAACCGCCATTTCACTTGATCGAACGATGAGACGATACCAGCCATGTCGATATTTTTGAGGCTCTCGCAAATGACCTTTTCTGACGCTTTGAAGTTGGTGCCGTTGTCCGAGAATATTTCTCTCGGATACCCACGTCGTGATACAAAATTTCGTATTGCCATGATACAGGAACTGGTATCTAAACTATGCGCAACTTCAACGTGTACTGCTCGAAGCGTTAAACAAGTGAAAAGAACGCCCCATCGCTTTTCGCGCCTTCTTCCAACGACGACAAACAAAGGGCCGAAATAGTCGATACCTACATATGTAAAAGGTCTCTCGAAGGCAGCAATCCGTGCGGCTGGCAGCGTTGCCATTTGTGGCGGCTGTGGCGTCGAGCTAGCGTTTTTGCATTTTTGGCATTCCGTGCGTACTCTTTTATACAGCACCCTAAGTCGGTGTATAAAGTACATACCACGAATTTTGTTTATAACCGACTCATGCATCTGGTGATGGAAATCTTCGTGGATTGAACGCACTATTAAGAAGGTAACGTGATGAGAGTTCGGTAGCACTACGGCATCCTCGTGGTTATTTAAGTGCTCAGCCCGACTTTTGCATCTTATTATGCCATCTGTATCTAAGTAAACATTTAATGTGAAGAGTTTGCTAGATTTTTCTATCATCTTACCGCGTTTGAGACAGCTGATCTCTTCACGATAATCAATGGATTGGGCATACCTGATAAGAAGATATTGAGCCTTTTGAATAGTGTCAAAGTCGATGGCTTTTTTTCGCAGTCTTGCTAGTACAACTGAGCGTAATCTGTCGACGTATAACAAAAATGTTGCCACTGCTCGATACAAGCGTTTCCAGCTGGAAAACTGCTCCACGTTTAGCGTAAGGTTGTTTGTGGGTACCTCTTTCGTATGCAGAACAAAGTGTTTAATTTCCGAATCGTCACCTTCCTGTAAGTTCAACTCTTCGCACTGTGGCCAAACTTCCGGGTTCGACATTAAAAATTCCGGGCCTACAAACCATAACTCGTAGCTTTTACGTACAGTTGTTTTTGTAGCTAAATCAGCGGGGTTATATCTCGAAGGAACCCACCGCCATTGGCTCACGTTTGTTGCTTCTAGAATTTCGCCTACTCTATGCATCACGAATTGGTGGAAGTTTTTAGGGTCCATTCGCATCCATCTCAACACCGTCTTTGAGTCCGTCCACCAATATTTTGACATTATGTCAATACGCTGTATGTTGCTTACAATGTTTGCCAGCCTTACACCAACGACTGCTGCCTGCAGCTCTAGTCTGGGAATCGATAATGGTTTTAGCGGCGCGACTTTGGACTTGCCAGCCACGAGAGTAACCGTAACGTCGTTCCCTTTTGACACACGCAAGTAGCAAACCGCCGCGTACGCGCTTTCGCCGGCATCAACAAAGGTGTGAAGCTGAACGTCGTCAGCGTCTTTCAGCAATAGTGAATAGCATCTAGGTATTTCGACAGCTGTTATTAATGGCATAATGGACTTCCATTGCATCCATTTGTCGAAAAGGTTGTCGCGCAGCGGGTCGTCCCAGGCGATACCAGAGCGCCATACGTCTTGCAGCAAGATCTTTAACCCCACGGTGTAGCAACAAACAAATCCAATTGTGAATATTCTTCAAAACGTATTTATGGCCACTTGTCACACTCGAAATTTCAACGGCAGCCCTCACAGAATTTTCTTCTACCCGCGTGGTGTTGCCTGTCCACCGCAAACACAGAGGTTCACGCTCACCTTCCAAGTCAAGTTCATCAAGAAGTCTCTTTTCCATTAGCGTCACGGAAGAGCCTTCATCCAAAAATGCACATATTTCTAATACTTTGTTTTTCGAATAAATGCGAATGGGAACGATTCTGAAGAGTGGCTGCATTCCTTTGCGACCGCTGCTATTAGTATGTATCTGCACGTCTGAATGTGCGTTTGCATTTGCACTTATGCTTCCAGGTTTCTCTTGGTTCGCTGTTGTGATGGTTTTGTGTAGTAACTGATGGTGTTTAATTGTGCAGCCATCTACCCCACATACCTTGTTAAGAAAACATTTGCGACTATGCGGGTTTAAGCATTGGCGGCAGAGGTTGTTCGCCTTCACTTCCTCCCATTTTCGCTGAAGTGGTAGGTTTTTAAAATCGTCGCAGTGCGTCACCTTGTGATCGAAACTCTTGCAAATTATACATTGCTTGCTCTTTACCGTGTTACGAGCTGCTGACTGGTGCTGGGTGTTCGCGTCGATGACGTGCGTGTTAACTGATGCATTACTTTTAGCAGGCGCCAGAGATACGACAGTACTGGCAGCTTCAGCTAAATTGTACAACCAGTCGCTGAACTGTTTCACCACCGGAGTCGTATCGTCTTTCGGGTGGATTGCCCAGTTCAACTTTTGGTGGTTGGGAAGCTTATCAACCATCTCCTTTACTAGCATGGGGTTGTGTAGGTGTGTATACATTTGGCAACCTTCCATCATTGCGCAAATATTCCTTACGCAGAGAGCAAATTCAATAAGCCCCTCCAACTTATCCTTTACTGCTGGCATAGCACGAGCTTTATTCATTGCGCGCTCAAGGATATGTTCAGGCCTACCGAAACACATTCTAAGAGTATTTATAATTTCGGGTACCATGGATGGCAAAAACAATTTGCTTTTCACCATCTCCCGCGCTTTACCTTTAAGGCTCACCTGTAGCCTGATTAAGTTTTCCGCATCGGTGTACCCAGCAACCGTGGTGCTGTTCTCGAAACTGCTAATAAATAGCGGCCACTCTTCAGGGTCACCATTGAATGTTGGCAGCTGTTTGGGAATGGCCTGCCTTGCTGCCAATTGCCCAGGCGTAGGCCCACGGCTAAGTGCGAACATTGAAACGTTTGGTGAAGGGACCTCGTTCAACTGCGAAAGAATCTTATATTTGTTCTCCAAATATAGTTGTTGCATTCTCATTTCCTCTTCCAATTTCTCAAGCTGGAGATTTCGATGCGTTTCGGAGTTGAAGGACGTTTGTATACCAGGTAAATTTCGTATGCCTACTTGCGGTACCGATTGGAATGCTTTTGGCTGATTGAACGGTATACCAGTTGCAGAGGTGGCGATGCTGCCTGTTGTGAGGTGCTGTAGCGGCTCGGTTGACGAAAGTAGTCGGTTATGCTCTGCAGTTAGCGTCGATCTAGTTGGCAGCTTCATTCCGTGCACTGATTCACTAAGCCCGAAGTTCCAGCCTGACGATGCCAAGGTCGAAAATGTCGTTGATACTGGTGCTAGGTTATTATTACCAGCGGTGACGGTATAAGTCGTAGATTTTAGAGGCTCATTGGCTCTGGGTTCCGATATATTTGCTGTTGTTGGAAACGTTGGCATGAAATGTACGTGCCGGTTACCTTGCTCGGTAGTTGGCGATGACGATGCAGCTGGATGCGCGTTCGTGGTTGATGTATGGTTCCGGCAGCTTTCACAGCTCCAGCTTACGTCAGCCACATTGCTGTCTACTCCAACGCAGTTGAAATGGTACCAGGCGTCGCAGGTGTCACACTGGACCATAGTCTCGTTGTCTGCTGCATCGCATTTTTGGCAATTTTGGCCCGTTGTTCCTTTGTCCATATTGAACATTATAGCAAATATTCACCGGCTTAAATTTAAATCGATTCGCAAATTTTAAGTAAACCGAAAAAAGTTTTAAAGAATTGTTGCGCGTATTTTTAAGCGCGACAGTTGTACATACATATATTCTTTAATTGAAACACAAATTTCTAACAGCGTGCGAGCGCTTTAAAACTTTTTGTATTTAAGTATATGTACTTCTTTTACAACTGTGCCAATCTGCTTCAAGTGACATGATTTTATAGCCGGTCAAAGTGGCCTGACATTGCAGTTAGTTTTGGTAAATATGTACTAAATAACAATAGAAATATGTGTAACAGTTCATATGTAAATAAGTAGGCAATGAGAGACATTGCATAAAATAAGATAATACATTGCATGTGAGCGGCATATGTGAACATGAATATGAAGGTATAGAGTATAAATGATATTTACTGCTCGGCCGTACTTTTCGTCGGTAACAATTTTTATACGAACAGATAAGCCGTATAAATGAATGTTTAAAATAGGTTGGGTACAATATGATTTTGGTTCAAAATTCTGTATTTAAAATTCTGTATTCAAAAATCTGTAATTCAAAATTCTGTACTGTTAAAATTCTGTATTGCGGAACACTGTAATTTTAAATTCTGTAAATCAAAATTATGTATTGGCAGTATTTTGTTTTGCAAAACTCTGTATTGAAAAACCGGAAGAGCATATGTGCGCAAAGTGCGCACTTTTTTTATTTATCCAGAGTGCAAAACAAAATACTGCCAATACATGACTTGTCTTGACCCATATGGTTTCCTATATTATCAAAACAGATTTACATAAAGCAAATGTACATATGTTTGTATGTATTTATAGCTTCAGAAATTTCAAAATGGTCACAAAATTAGTCAAACGAAGAAGGCTGTAAAAGCAAACAACAGAATTAAAAGAATAACAAAAAAAGGCTTATATTAAGGCATGTTTCTTTTCTAAAGCGAATTGCTAAAAATTTAATAATATAATAATTGTTTCGCCATTATAATGTAATAACTTTTGTTTTGAATGAATTTTTGAATTTTTCTTTAATTGACGTATGTATGTATATTTACCATTGATTCTATAAAATCGGAATTCCATTATTCATAAAATAAATGTGCTATTCAGGTAAGCGTGCTTATCAGGTTATCTGCTTATTTGGTTATATTTTTACAGCATTTTGATCGAAAATAATTTTGATTCCAGAATTTTAATATACAGAATTTCAGTTCTCCATCATTTTGATCATACAGAATATTGAACCAAAAGAATTTAGGCTGGACAGAATTTTTTTTTTGATTTTTACAGAATTTTCATCCAAAAGAATTTTGAAAAGTACCTCTCCCGTTTAAAATTTCGTAGAAAATTTACAAAACTCCAACATTTTTTAAACACCAGTCATCAAATTTTCAAACTTTTCAATAAAAATTTGGAGTAACTTTCGGAGTGTTCAAGTTTTAAGTCGATAGCAAAAAAATGCATTGCATGCCATAACTATATCACCACTACATGTTGACAAGTTTTGACCATTTACTTTTCTTTGTAATTAGAATTTGCAAGTTTTCAATTAGAAATTTGAACTCATGCTCGGCTTTGTTTTTGTATGAAAAAAACTGCGGAATACTCGCAGTAAAATAAAATTGTGAAAAATCAACGGTAGATTGTAGCCATTTGAAACTTGCATGTTGCTATGCTAAATTTGAATGAGCTATAAAATTGCATATCCAATTTTTTTTCTAAAAATTCAAATTACAAATTTTTAAACTTTTAACAAAGGAAAAATTAAAAGAAAATAACGGGGTTTTGTTACTACGGTAGATTTAGTAATAGCCTCTATTAATAAGTGCTCCTACAATTTGTGTGAGCGAAGCTTTTTTATTTGATGAGTTCTTTTATGACAGACATACTCCCGGCGCATGCTCTCAATCGTGCGGCTATAAATTATGTATTTGTTTGACTTTGATTGCAGTAATTTTACTCTTCATGTACTTGTTGAGTTTATTAACTTTTTCAATAAAACGAGATCACTTTTTGCTTGTTATTAACCTATATTTCCAATTGCATGTACCGAATACGCTTCTATCTATAATAATTATGTATTTAATTTCAAACACCTATCTACCCTTTGTCTTATCTATTTAATCCACATTCAGTTTTCGAAATGAGCCATCCATACCAAATATGCTGTCATAGTCCGGTTGCTTACCAATACGCAGCTTTTCATTATTCCGGTACTTTAAATCCTCTATAAAATAATCACGTCTATCCAAGTAGAATTGTTTTGTCAGTTCAGTGATCTCTTCAAGGCAACCATTCTCACCGCCATATTCTTTGGGTAAATATTTTTGTGGTATGTGAGTGTACAATGACTCCAAATTGATGCCATGCAAATAAAACTGTGCGTGCAAAAAGTACATTTGTAATTTATGTGTAACTATTGTTGAATAAATTTCTTAAGAAACCCATTCGTTTCTTCTACGCTCGATACTTACACGCTCCTGCTGTTTGGCTGGCATCAGAAGCTTCACCATATTGAAGATCTTATCGAAACCAGCCGGTATGTTTATGAAATGCGCGGCGCGTTGTCGTAAAGGTATCGCTTGCTCGGCAAATACCAACATTTTCTTCATAACACCTGGAGTGTGCTGTGCCAAATGTGCCGCCGTTAGATGAGATACATCATTCACAACAATAAAACCGTTCACAATCGCATAGTCATCTTCGCGTAACCACAATTCTTGTTGCGCATGCGACACACCTAGTAAATCTTTTAGGTGATACTTATCGGCTGGGTAACTGCCAGCGCGTATGAACATAATTCGCGGACCGGTCTCATGCAGAGGTGTAGGTAGCAGCGAACCCGCACTAGTACAATAAAATGCAGTTTCGGTTAATTTTAGAAATCAAATAAAAATTCACTCCTTTACCCATAACGCAAACGTTCCAGCACAGTTGGTTCATTCACATCGGGTATCGTGTAATAATCTGGGTACTTTGTTTTTAACGTATAGAACCAATCTAGCTTCGATTTGGCCTTCTCTAAGCTGAATTTGCAGCCTCGTAAGAATCCCACCAGCAGCTGATCGTCAAGTCGCACATTCAAATGTGGCTCCTTTTCGGCCCAGCTCTTCAATGCCTGCAGATCTTCTGCTAACCGCTCAGGACGCTCATTCAACTCCTCGATAGCCACCTTTTGTAGGTACTCTGGTAGTGGACGTATATCAGGCGAAGCCATTAGTGCCAATAATTACAAATTATTATATTCTAACCAAGTTAACTGCATCAACTACACTTAGCTGCGTTCGTCCGTTGACTGCTGGTGTTGCTTCAAATGTCCTCAATAGTATTTATAATAATTGAATTTAAATAGTATTTGAAAGAATGACTGTGCACCGGAAAGCGACTTTTGCATCGAACTTACGCCAACTAATGTGAATAGAGTTAGATAGGTAGTTTCATTTAATGTTAGCCTCATTAATTTTTATGGTTATTATCATTCGAAAAGATGAAATAAGTGTAACTGCGTTTTTTTGCTTATATTATATATGTACATAAGAATTTAAGTTACATTTATATACTAAATACAGAGAATTTCCAATTATATGCCTAAGGTTTTTATATCGTTTATAAATATATACTGGGTGCTTGATATGAAGTTAAATTATTCCGATACATAAAAGCAGACAAAATTTCTGTACGCTTAACGTCAAAATTTAATAACCATTTTAAGGTCCCAAACGAATCGATTGATCCGCGGTGTGATAAAGCCCCAAGTAAAGTGGAATGAAGTTTCAATGTTTTTTTAATTTACTTCTATGCGACTTCTTTTAAAAAATGAGAATTAGGTGTAGAAATGCGCCACATATGAATTTCTCTTTTATTCAAACTAAAACTTAGGCGGAAATTTTAAAATCTGTGAAATAACCTTTTTATAGCACTAAAAATAGGTATTTCGAATATGTGCCATTTTCGTGATTTTTAGTAATAACTCGATTTCGACAACCAGGCCAACTATCGGTTCCCAAAGTATGCTATATTTCAAGTTGAAGCCGGCAATATTTGCCCACTAAATTTTATAGAAATCGTGTCGGTGATTAGCGCGTACGATTTTAGTTACAAGTGATTTTTATAAATATATGTAAATTTCCCATTATCTTAGACATCAAAATAAAAGATAATTTTCTCAAGTTTAATATACAGGATTGAGTTCGAGCAAGGAAAATATGGGTACATTTTTTTTTGTCAGAAATAGACATGGCATTTACCACTTTGGAGCAAATATGTTTGCCGCCGAAACTGCTTTACCAAACTCCACCAAATTTAGTACATTTCGCATTTCAAGTAAGCATAATTTCGAAAATTGTTAAAGTTGGAAAAAAGCACGCTCCCCTCTCATATAGCGGAAGTTTACAAAAATCAAAAACTAATCGATATTTCAGTAACTATAAGGGGTAATTTGCTTCAATTTGATATACAGAATTGGTGTGGAGAGAGAAAGACGCGGGTTAAAAAAAACAAATTGTGAAAGATGGTCGTGCTACCGAATGTACTTCACCAAATTCTACTTAATTTCAATACAGTAAGCGTAATTTCGGATATTATCAAAAATCGAAAAAATACCATCTTTTTATCAAATTTTATATGCAGTATTGGATTGGAGAGAAAAAGAAGTAGATTGAGAAAAAAAATTGTGAAAAATAGGCGTGGCAGCACCCATGGGAGTAGTTGCACTTGTACCCGCACTTAGACGCGTTTACTTATTTTATTTTATATCGATTTACGCACTTTTTTCCTTTACATTAAACGCTGTAAGAGTTTTTGGTCACCTCTATTTTTTTATAGCGCAGGCATTCACATTTGATTCGCAGTCTAATCATAATTAATCGAATATTGGCAAGATAACGATAATTCGTTATCTGCAACGGTGCAAAAATAGTGACGAAACTGATCAAAAAGTTTGTTTACAAAATAAGTTGCATAAATATGAAACACTAAATTGTACACAAAATGATATAACCATTTACTAGCTAAAATCAAATAATAAATACACAGTAATATTTCTTTGTGTAAATTAGTTTGACATATGTATTTGCATAAATTCATATCTGTATTTGTAATATACCTAGTACATATGTATATATTATACCAAAGTATTGCATCTGAAAAATGCGCAGAAATCTACACATACTAAACAACCATTAAGTATAAAAAAGCAGACTAAATATTTAGTCCACTTCCAATTTTCTGAAAGAACCCTCCGCCCCGAACATACTATTAAAATCAATAGGTGTACCCACACGCAAACTCTCATCGGTGCCATAATTCACATTCTCTTTAAAGTATTCACTATACTTGTCTAACTGTGTATTTGTGTAGTTTATTATTTCTTGTATAGTACCATTTTCGCCGCCATATTCCACTGGTAGATAGCGTAATGGAATGTGATCGTAAAATCTATCCAACTTTCCGGCGTGTACTGAAATCTATGTTTGTATATATAGGGAAACATTTGTCAGTATATAGCTTTTAACGATTTACAATTTTCACTTACTCTCTCTTGTTGTTTTTTAGTCATGATTGGTTTTAGTAAATTGAAAAATGTTTCAAAACCACTGGGTGTGTTTATAAAATGCTGTTGTTTTGGACGCAACGGTACCGCCTCCTCAGCATGTACGGACATTTTTTTCAAAACGCTCGGCGTCATCTGCATTATATGCGCAGGAGTACATCCTTCGACATCGATAATCGTAACCATACCCGAAATAATAGCATAATCATCATCGCGTATAATGGTTTCCTGTAAGTGGCTAAGGGCGCGTGCAAATTGCTCAAACGTATACATGTGAGCCGGCAGTCCACCTTGTCGTAGAAATGCAATACGTGGGCCATGTTCATTTAATGGCGTTGGCAAAATTAAAAATAAGCTATACAAAAATAGAGATATTAATATTCGAATTATATTTCCTTTCAATCCCTTTATTTTTTTATTATGAACTCATCACTCACCCTGCATTGACGACCGCTCTAATACTCGCTTCATCCACATCGTAAGCACCGAAGAATTCCGGATATTTGGTACGCAGTGTATAGAATTTATCAATTTTGTTTTTGGCCTTCTCCAAACTGAATTTACTGCCACGCAGAAATGCGAGTAGAAATTGATCATCGTCGCGTGCACGTAAATGTGGCTGTTGTTGGATCCAGGTGCGTAGTGCCTCTATATCGGCACCTATGCGTTCGGGCACCTCGTTCAGCTGCTCAATGGCAGTCTTCTGCAGCTGCTCGCTGATAGGGCGTACGTTGAGTTGGGACATGTTGGTATTGTTGTGTCTGTGGACGCAATTAGCTCCCACGGTCGAACAAGTATGCAAAGTACTCGATAATGTACTTGAAAGCCAACTAAATAAATTTGCAAAAGTTAACTCAAGCTATAGACGATTCGGGTGAAATTATTGAAAAAGTTGTTTTATCAAACGATAACCATTAAGTTTTATTGAGTATTGTTATCACTATTTTGCTTAGTTCGTCGAGTGTTGTACAATTAAGTAAATAGTGATAAGCATGCGAATTTTATTGGGGGCATATTAGCGTAATTTTTGTGTGTCATTTGCAAAATTTAAAAACAGCAGTTTTCCGTTAAACTCAATTAAATGCAATAAGTCCAAATATTCAGTATAATTTACAGTATGATAAAATAGCCGACACCCCTGTTAGCCATAATCACTATCAAAGTCCTACGTAAAGTCGGTCCCATATAGTTTTGGGATATTGACAAATAACTGTGTTGATGAAACGGCGTTGAAAAAAAATCTATCTATTAAATTACTAATAATAGTTCAAGTATTTTATTTCAAAAAATCCCCGATATCTCAAATAAAAGGCTATTAAATCCACTCAATCTAATATTACTCTATACGTTTTATTTTAGTCGTAAGCTAGTGATTCGAGGTGTGCATAATAAATAAACAATTATTTTCGGTATATTATAGATTGAATTCAGGCCGAACTTCTTTTGGAATTTGTGGTGTCCTTCTTAATGGTGTAACACCAAGTAAGGGACCTACAGTTTTACGCCGACTCCGAACGGCAAATGATTTTTGTGAGAGCTTTTTTTCAAGTCAGAGGGGGGGAGACCGCTTATAGAAAACTTGTTCATAATGTTTGCTGTTACTTGCCCCGGCCAAAAATTGAACCCAGAACCTACCGAACGGAACACGCACACGTTATACAATTGGTTTCAGCATAGATTCCCATTATTTATTGAAGACAATTTCATTCCTGTGGGTGTATCGCAGTAGCGCATCCTGTTAACCAAGTTTTTCAAGACTTTACTGAGCGTTTCGTGTCACCCCACAAAAAGAATCTAACGACGTCATTCGCAATTCTAGCGTGGGTTGTGTGCGCCATCCTGCTGAAACCAAAGATCGTCCAAGTTCATGCCTTCAATTTCCGTCCACAAAAGATCGTTTTTTCTAGCTCTGTAATGCCCATCCGTTTACCAAAAACTCTTACCAAACTCTCATGCTCTGAGAATGCATTGACGCTCGATGATCACGTGTGAGTTTTCCAATTGTCAGATGCGGCAATTTTGCTTACTAACAAAGCGCGGGGATGAAAATTTGCTTCGTCAGAAAAGATTTTTCGAGCGAAATCGTTGCTCATTTCGAACTACTTTAATGCGATATCGAATCTTCTGGTCATGTGCCTTCAATTGGTGGACACATATTTTAGACGTCATACGGTAGGGCTGTGCGTCTTGCTTACTGGCAGTCTCACGATGGGAGCCTGATTTCGCACAAACTTTCTTTCAATAAACGTCCTATTTCGGTTACCAAACATTGACTTTGGAAATAAGTTTGCGTAATTTTCCAATGTTTCTCAAGAGTAAATAGATTCATTTCGTTCCGCGGAGATATGTTACTAACTTTTGTGTAAACAATTCCAAAGAGGAAACTCAGCAGGCAATATCAAACCTCCGAGTGTATTTCTGCCATGAAGAAATTTCTCACAAAAATCACTTTCCGTTCGAAATCGGCATAAAACTGTACACCTACCCACAAATTGCACACTTAAAAATGTATTCAGTTAAGTTTCATCAAAAACTGCTCTTTAAAATGTTGCGGTCGGAATATTTCACGTGAAAAGTGTTGTTTCCCAACGGGTCTTTATAACTTTAAAATTTTGTTCGGTTTTCTTAATGCGCCGAAAAAAGATTATAGGTTTGAATTGAAAATAGAAAAAGTTTCTCAAATAACTGCGACTGTTGGAGAAAATTGAAAAAAAAAAATGATTTGCAACTCGAAACTTTAATTTACAAACGCTATCTATAAAAAACTACATAAAAGTAAGTAAAATAAAAATAAAAACAAAAGTTTAGTTTCTGTTTTCATATCAACCAAAAACGATCGATCATAGGCGCGAATTTTCTGTTAGCAATTTTCGGTTTCACTTGCATCCCAAGCTGCATTATAACGTAAATAAATTAAATGAATTAGAATATATTATCAAACACCATAAATTCAATACTTCGATTAGAATCGATTCTTTTTAATTGTTACGTTTTAAATTTTAACAAGATTTCGATGAATTGGCCATAGCAATAAAACAATAACCAAATAAATTTTAACTAATCTTAAAGTTTACTTAATCTACTTCTAATTTTCTGAAAGACCCCTCCAAACCGAAGAGATTACCAAAATCGATTGCTTTGCCCGTTCGTAGCTTCTCATCGGTGCCGTATTGCAAGTTCGTTTTAAAATAGTTGCGATACTCATCGAGTTTCTTATGCATTTCGGCGATATTCTCTTCGATAGAGCCATTCTCACCGCCATATTCCTTGGGTAAATATTTCTGTGGTATGTGTTCGTAAAGTTTCTCCAAATTGTTGCCATATACAGAGAGCTGAAAGTGAAATGAGTATTGAAGAAAAGTTCAGAGAAAGAATTTGAGTGAGGGTTTATGAATATTAGGAAAATTGTTTCAGCACTTATTTTAAAATCTTCTTACATCGTCTAAAGCTCAGATTTTACCACTGCATCTCATTCACTTACCTTTTTTTGATGCTTCTTCGGCAGCATGGGTTTAAGTAAATTGAAGAACGCTTCGAAACCGCTTCCTATATTAATGAAGTGTAGGCCTTTTATTCGCAACGGCAATGCCTCTTCCCAGAACACAATCATTTTTTTCATAATGGATGGCGTCATTTGCATAAAATGCCCCACTGTAGCTAATTTTTGATCAACTATATTTACTACACCATAAACCATAGCGTAATTATCGTCCACCAATAGAATTTCCTGTATGGCTTCCATGGTACGTGATATATCTTCCACTGCAAATTCATCAACCGAATAAACGCCACTGCGTGTAAAAGCGATCCGCGGTCCATGTTCATTTAGCGGTATTGGCAAAATGACGAGGATACTGAGAAATAAATGAAAAGTGTCCAATTTCGATTTCTATTGTTTTGCTATATGCAGCTATGTATGTAAGTGACCTTACCCGCTATTAATAAGTTTCCGCACCTTCTCGTCATCCACGTCATTTATGGTGAATAATTCTGGATATTTGGTGCGCAGTGTATAGAATTTATCAATTTTGGCTTTCGCTTTCTCCAAACTGAATTTACAACCACGCAAAAAGGAGAGTAAAAATTGATCATCGTCGCGTGCGCGCAAATGCGGCTGTTGTCGGATCCAAGTGCGTAATGCCTCTATGTCGACGCCAATGCGTTCAGGTACCTCGTGTAATTGTTCAGAAGCAGCTGCCTGCACTTGCGGATTCAGTGGACGTACTGATAGGTGTGACATTTGTGTACTAGTATGTGAACCGATATAATTACGTATTTATTTATTTCAACCTCTCGCCAATACACCTGCTAATGAACTGTTTTTAAGAATTCTTAATTATGCCTGGATAGTTGTGAAAAATTTTGAGCCATAAATATATTTTTTTTATTATTTTTCATTTACATTATTTTTTCGGCCCAAATGTCCAAACACGCAGCAACGTGAAACTTACTAACTGTAATCAAAAGCTATTGGATTTATTGCCAATTTCAGTGAAGATTAGATCGGGCCGGTTCCCATATGAAAGCAAAAAGTTTGCAATTACCCCCCTAGGCTGAAGCTCATTTTGAGAGAATTTTAGTTTCGTAAAAATTTTCAGCCTTGGTGTGTACTAAAAACTACCAAAAGGAAATATTCTTCACACCTGTTTTATTAATCATTTAATTTCAAGTGTGAATTGAAGGTAGATTAAGGGTCAATACTATATATATATGTACATACCTATTAATAATATATTGTTGTTGTGGTCTTTAAATAATGGAGGTAAACCCATCACTTGTAATGAATAATAATGTCAAAAACAAATAGTGAACCCTTTTTACCTTAATGTGTCCAATACGAATTATGCGCGAAATGCTCCTATTGATCGTTCACTTCGGGAATTAAATAAGATCTCGAGTTCTGTTTCGCTTGACTTTGCAATTTCCAAAAATGAATTTTCTGTTTTGTTAAATTCAGCTATTTAATATCATTCACTTTATATTACTTATTTAAGTTTATAATTAATCCTAAGTAGTCTGTAAGAACCACAATGTTCCTAGACAATAAGATAAATAAATAAATAAATAAATAAATAAATAAAATATCCACAAGTTATCTGAAAAATTAAATATAGGTATCAAGAAGGTTCATAGCAAACTTTTATGAAAAGTTAAATGAAAATAAATTATACGCAAGTTAAATGCAATATTAAAATACATAAATACGAGTATGTGTGCCAAAAGGTATGTCTCGTAGGAAACGTTCATTCCTATATTTTGGAGTGGTTTGCTACCTGTTTGAACATCAGAATTGAAATAAATTCTACTTACTGTACGATTCGTTCCACTGAGGAGAAAGCTTATAGCTAGCTATAGGTTTTAGAGGATTTCCCCCTATTGGAAAAGTGGAATTTAGTTAAATTAGACACAAGTTATATGAAATAGTCAAATATGGGTGCCAAATTGTTCATTTTGCTAGGAGAAAGTTTGAAGAGGGTTCCCAACTGATTGAAAAGCCAAATTTAACTAAATACTCAAGTTATAAATATAGGTAGGACAACTTATGCCTGGTTTTCCTATACCTTTTAATATATACCTAAACAGACCCTGCGTGTTTGTAGGTTATAGACTCGAAAGCTACTGAACCTGTTTTCGACTTATTTCCATATTTGCAGTCCGAATAAATTCAAATATATATATTTTAGTTGAAAATTGGGTTGATGGGTGGAGATGGAGCGAGGATATCTCTAAAACCTTTATTTACAGCCCGATTTAATTCAATTTCATAACATTTATTAGCCACATATATATAATTATTTTAGTTAAAAATTAATCGATTAGTGGTACTGGATCCGAAATATCTCGAAAGCTCATATTTACAGTTCAATTTGATTCAATTTCAGAACATGTATTTGAAGGGTGTAGCGAAGGGCGCCGGGTCAAATATAATATAACTGTATTAGTAAATATACTTACATTGTTAAATGCGCAGTTGAAAATCTCTTCCAACTTTCCACTTGCAATTGTAATAACGAGTGCTGTAGGAGAGTAAGAGATGGGTGCGCTACTAATTGATGGACCTACAGTTTTACGCCGACTCCGAACGGCAAATGAATTTTGAGAGAAGTTTTTTTCATTGCAGAAATACGTTCGGAGGTTTGTCATTACCTGCCGAAAAAAAACTTTTACTATACTTTTACCTGCCACGGCCAGGATTTGAACGCGGGCCCAACCGAATGATGCGTGCACATGCTATACACTGGGCTACGGCAAAGGAATTGAAAATTTTTCGTATATGCAGTTTTATAGCTATAAAAAATCAAGTTTGAAGTGGGTGAAAATTCTTTTGTTTTTTGAAAATTTTTGCTTTTTTTGCTGACGTTATATGACGTTATATGTGCCATCTCATTATGGAAGTCGATAGTAATTTTTATCAAACTCGCACTAAAACTGCTTAACCGGAAAAATCTGATTTCAAAGCTGATGTTTTAATTCAAATTTGGTGATTTTCCTTTTTCATTATCTATAAAATTTTAGATTTGGATTCATATGGTTTTCATATAGAATTAACTATGTTTTCATAAAAGCTTAATTAAAATTAAATAAAATTTAATATATGTATATAGAAACATTAGCCAACATTTTTAAAACACCGCGATTCGATTGTTTTAATCCTAAGTTGATTTTTTATTTCTTGACAGTAATATAGAAATGTATTAGCAAAATTATATCGTATGTGTGTAATCAGTTCGACATTATGAACCTGTTTTTAGATGTACTTATTCGATCATTTAAGCACACCAAAGACAAAAATTAAAAATAACCACATATTGATGGACAAACATATTTCAACTTGTACATACATATGTACATGCATACTGTGTAAGTATATAAAAACATTGTATATGCTTGTAAAATTGCAAAATTTCACACAATAAATTTTTAGCTAATCAACCTCCAATTTACGGAATGATCCCTCGAGGCCAAAACAGTTCTCATAACTGAAGAGCGCACCTTCGCGCAGCTTCTCGTTCGTACCGAATTTCGGCTCCTGCAAAAAGTAGTCACGGTAACGCAGTAATTTCATCTCCATACATTCAATAATATCCTCTATAGTGCCATTTTCTCCCCCATACTCCAAAGGCAAGTATTCGCGCGGTAGAAAGTCAAACAAGGCTTCGGGGCTGGAGCTGACCGAAATCTGCGAATGCAAATAATTAAAAATTTGGCAACAAACTTAAAAAAACACAAACACAAAGTACACACTCTACTCAGCATTTTCTCGGGAAAGAATGTACTCAGCGTTTTGAATCCCTTCTCGAAAGGCGCAGGCACATTGATAAAATGTGTACCACGTTGGCGCATCGGCATCGCCTCTTCCGCAAATGTTGAAAACTTCCGCATTAAATCGGGTTTTAGTTGCATGAAATGCTGACCGCTCACATTGCTCATATCCATAACTTCAATATATCCACTAACTGTAGAATTATCATCCTCGATAGTCATGATTTCACCAAACATCGAACCGACGCGTATGATATCGGCAAATTTGTATTTGGTGGTGTCATACGAACAAGCGCGTATGATGGTAATGCAAGGTCCATGATAGTCTGCAGGCAGCGGTATTTGCAAAATGACTCTATAAAGCAATCATATACATATGTATGCAGTTATTACGTCCATAGTCTTATCGAAAAACTTACCCCAAACGCACAATTTCCAACACCAAGGGATCATCGACTTGCCGCCGTTCATTGAATACCTCCGGCAAGGCCGCTTTCAGCGTATAATAACGGTCGATTTTCTGTTTCGCCTTCTCTAAACTATTTTTGGAGCCACGCAGAAAGCCGACGAGGAATTGATCATTGGTGCGCGCACACAAATGTGGTTGTTTGTTTATCCATTGGCGGAGAGCGAGCACATCGTCAGCTACACGATGTGGCACTTCGTTGAGCTCTTCAGCGGCGATTTTCTCTAAGGCAGGTGGTAGTGGGCGTAAGATGGGTGGCGTATCAACGCTTATCGGATTCATTATGATGGTGCGGTTGACGCTCGCTCGGTGCTGTTAAAATGGGAGAAAGGGAAAATTAGAATTCGCTTAGTTTAATCGGACTAATGCGGTGTTTCTAAAGCAATGTTAAAACGTGTCGACACGAAGCTACGTTTTTTAATAACTACTGAGTGAATTGCCAAAAAATTGCTTTATCTACGAGTATAATATTTAACATGTTTTTATTTATGCACATACGGTACATATGTATATATACCTCAATTGAATGAGTAGATTATTTCGTTAAAAGGAATGCCAAATTTATTAACAATCTTTATGAAAAGGCAAGCTTTTGCAGTGTTGTTTGTATTTCGACTTCTTTCAATTTACCTTCTACGTTTTGATTTTATGCATTTTATTGTTAATGCAAATATGTATGAATGAATGTATGTATGTATGTACATATGTATGTACGTACATAGCGTTGCTCGCTTATCGCAGTGTATGGGTCTATGGTTTTCGTCTTGTTGATAACTCATTGGAACATTCTATCATCAGATCAACTGTGATTTATAGTGTCAATGCCATCAAAATATTAAAAATAAATCTTCCATGGACATAATAAATTATCAATTACGCTCAAGTACGATATTTTTATAAGCGGTTTAAGCTGAAGCGAGAGGCTCCTCGGCTCCTCCAACGTATTCGATTTAAAGGCGGCCTATGCTCTGCAACGTCTGTTCATAGCTTCGGCTACGATCGGGTCTTTATCATCGAAAAAGATAAAATTTAAGTTTGGTTAAGAGTCGTCGGTAAAAGGTCAATAGGGCTGACTGACTTCAATGCCGGGTGAGAGCAAGGAAACGGACTCGGGATATGGTACATACGTGTAGCGCTAAGATCAATCATATGACGTTTTATTACCACCATGTGAGTTTAAGAAAGTGTAAGTTCTATTGTTGTTTCAAATACTAATATTATTTTTGGCCTTATATTTAAAAAAAGTATAAGTATTTAGTGTTAAGCTCGCGGCCAGTTTTTATAAAAGAATAATATGAAAAAGCAATTTCTTTTTAAAGCGCCAAAAGTGATTGCTGCTATTTCGGAGAACACCACATCTCCTCATCATACTTCTTTCTTTCTAGACTTTATCAAAGTTTGATCCATGGTACATGGAGTTGATAGGCGAGCATTCAACCACTGAGCCACGTCAACCGTGTGAAAATCGCTTGCTTTCTCATACTATTCCCTAATAAAAACTGCACTCGAGCTCAATAAAATTAGATTTGTTGTTAAAATATTTAAAAAAAAAAACAATTTTAGATGATGAAATAGCTTCTGCATCAAAATATTTAAATTTTCTTAAACCAATCTTCCAAAATAGGTCAAGAATAGCATCAAAAGTCTCATTTCTATGATGCAGTTTTAATATTTTTATTCAGATATTTTAAGCATCTACTTAAGTTGATGTTTTTTAATACTTTAAATAGCTATTTTAACTTAGGAATAACTAAATTTTGGAGGTATTTTCCAGTCCATCCAGCTCACGTAAATATTCATATTTTTTTGAAATATTTTGGTTGATGTCAGACAATTTAAGAAATCTTATAATTCCGTTGCGAAACACTACACATTTTTTTTTGTTTGGCATGGGAAGTGATGCACTCTTATATATTATATGTATGTACATATATACATATGTATATGTATTTAAAAATTAATGAAATGTTTTAGGCATTTCTAACTTGCTTTTTAACGAAAAATGTGTTAAAAAACACCGACACATTCAAATATTATATCTTTAAATAATAGAGTACATGTTTTTTTTTGCCATGCTTCATTAGTTTTTCGTTGCTGGTCTTTTTGTACCATTCCACTTTTTTACGTTTTCCTTTTCATTTCCATATCAAATTACACACTCCCCTCGAGCTTTTTCCAATACTTTATTGGCATTAAAAAGTATACAAACATGAAAGCAGCGCAAATGTGAAATGCAATGAGCACTTTGTTTTAGTCAATGAAAATTTGGCTTGAGAGATAAACGATACATATGAAAAAAGAAAGCAAGTAATTTTGTGTGTAACAAATGAAAATCGCTTTATACATATGTTGTTTGCTTTATGGAGACTGGCTTTTAAAGGAAACGAACATTTTTTAGTCAGGAAAATAGGATGTAATTTTTCATTTTCAGTGCCACCAGTAGGATAAAATGCGAACCATAATGGTATCAACTGGATATGAGTTTCTGTCCATGAACCTAGCCATACATAGCTTTAATGAAAATTGTGTTTAATGATGAATAGTGCGGAAATTTTATTGGCACATATGGAAACAACCCTTGCAATATTGCCTGTCGAAGAGTGAGCGTTTAAAAAAATGCTAAACAATTATGTCCGATAAATCGAATTTGGCCCCTTAGTGAAGATTTTTCAACTCTTTTTTTCGTTTATTAACTTTTCAATTATTGACAGGATTTGTTTGGGTTACAAAGTTTTTTTTTTATATTTTAGTTATGCCACCTTAACTCCGCTTTTGTCAAAAAAGATGAGGGTGCCTGAGGTGAAGGGTTTTGAATGTTGGGATAATCTGAAACAAAAAACTTGTGTGACGTCTTTGCGACAAGTTTTCTGAAGAAAACATGCGAAATATATGTCAATTGGTTCCAAAGTTTTTTCAAAACCGGTCACCCGCATTTAAAGATATAGAAGCTCTATAACACATAGAGGAAGGAAGAAACGACTTTAATCTTTTAACAGCGTACCTGTATAAAATGGGATTGAGTGATCAGTTTTAAAAAGTTTGCAGTTTCACCAGTTAAAGTTCCGTGAACGGAACTCTTTACAAAACTCTTTCCGCTTATTTAATAGATATTGGTTGTTAAACCATTTACTATTTTTTAAGTAAATTTTCCGTAGCGTGAAAAAATAACACTTACATACATACATACACATGTGAATACTTTAGAATATGTATTATATACGGTGACTTGAACCAAACTTTGAGCAACAAATGTCGCATTAAATAAAAAAATAACAAAAATTATTACATTACAAAGAATTTTAAATTGGAATTAATTTAGATAGCTCATTCAAAGTACATTTAGGGGCATATGGATGAGTAGCTTAAGTCGGTTTAAGCGAGAAATTAATTATTGTATTGACAGCGTTCTGTACCCTAGAGCGCATAAATATATAAAATGCGTTTTGGAAAATTATATTTGGCAGTGAAGTTGTTGGAGTTTTCTTTTTACCTTAAGTATTTAAACAAAAAATTGCATTTGATAAAAAAATTTATATGCGAACATCTTTATTTTTATATTTTGACCTTATAATCTAATTACAAAGTTCAGTTTTGGAAAAGCGTTTAAGTAAAAAAAGCTTCATATGTAGCAAATTTCAAACATTTGTTTTTAACTATTAACCAGGGTTTTAACTAACATTAATAACAATGATTTCAGCTAAAACAAACTTTAGTGAAAGAAGCTAACAATTTATCACAATTTCTCAACTCTTTAAGCTATCATATTCGACCTAAGCTACTTTTCCACATGGGCATAGTGAACAAAAACAAAAATTGTACAAAAAGTAAATTAACCCTATGAGAAATGAAATTAATTTTAAAGTAATTTAAAACTACTTTTTTCAATAACAACTAATTGCTCTTCCCTACAACGAACTGATTTGTTTAGCATGACGATGTCATAGAAAGCAGGCAATTGCCCTATCTTGCATATGTTTTTAATAACTTTATTTGAAATTTAAATTCAACAATTTAAAAATGTATTACTTTCAAATTACCACGGAAAATGAGAATATAAAAATGAAACTGACTCACGCTGCATTTAAAAGTAGTTCGAAAGTAGTTTACAAAGAATTAGTTTTTAAATATGTTTTAACGACTTATTAGTCACAGAGAACCTCTCGAAAAAGTAGTATTGGTGAGATTCTAAATTTAAATTTGGCAAAACAAACTTCACCTTTTCGCTTGACACTGTCAACGTTTACTTGGCGACTTACCAAAAAGATGTTTCGTTTAAATTAGTAGAATGGTCAGTAATTTTGTAAATCCTAAATTATTTGTTTGTTTGTGTTTTTTTTTACCGGTACCGCTTTTCGTGGCTTTGATTTTCGCGGAGGCAATGTCAAGTTTTTTTTTTAACTTTATTAAAATTCACTTATCAAGTTGATTGCAATTTCACATTTCACAATTTTCGTTTGAAATATGTCCAATACATAGTCAATCTTTATTTGCAATTCCAACACCAATAGTTACGCGTCTAATCCATAAATGCTTATTAATTTATAGCGATTTGATAAACACGCACAAGGCAAAACTCCACCACCCAGCCTCGCCTTGGTGCTCTCTCGACAGTGGTATTCGTACACAAAGTGCTAAGTGCAATCGCTGTAGGCTGACAGGTGAAATTAAGTAAGATGGAGCGATGAATTTTGTATTGCACCGTCTGAGGCGCCACGAGCAACTGTGACAGTAATATTGCAATGATTGCCGCCAAACGCCAAACGGTAGCACATATAATAGGTACATACGTACATACGTACATACGTGCATGTCAAAGTAATGAAATTGTGAATGCGAAAGTAAATGAAAATGAAACAAAACAAAAAAATGCAATAAAACAAATACATATGTATTACTAACTAAGAAAATAAGGAGGCTAAAATACTGCAAATAATTCATGTTGGAAATTGCTAAAAACAATAAAAAAATATTTAAAAAAAAACGCAAAAAAATCAAACAACCGAAACCTATCGTAAGTTTGAATAAAGCACGCAACAAAAGCGCTAGCAATTACATTTGTAACAAATTGCAAATTAATAAGTAAAGATATGAAAAAAACAGTTGTTATGTGAATATAAAATAAAAATGTTAGTTAATGCTAACGCCAATGCATTAAAAACAACTAACAGCTAATCACTTGCCCAACACCATCTCCACCCCACCTTCGTTTAACGCCAGCAATGGCAATCAACTGAAAACAAAACGCAATACTAAATAACCACAGCTGTTAAAAAAAAAATTGGTTTGCGTTTATTGATCCTAAGTGGATTATCGACAAGCACGTCATATAGCAGCCATATCCGTACAGTGGGCGGAAGGTGAGCAATTTTTGGAAAAATAAAATTGTAAAAATTAAAATTTTATTAAATGAATAATAAATAAGTAAAATAAAAATTTTATCAAAAAGATAAACAACATTATAATGCAAAATAACTTTTATTTTCATTTATTTTTTAAACATTATTACTTTTAAACATTAGCCGTGATTGCGGCTAACATAACGCATTTGAGCATTTCGAGTGATAGGCCGTACTCGTATTCGAAAAAGAATTAATGGAAAGCATCAGAGATATAGGAGAAACAAATGCCAAGTACATATAATTCATAGATGCTCCGGATTTATTCATTTCTGAATAAATACGACAGTATTTTGCAAATTTCACGAGTAATGTTGTCTTTCAAATCCTCAAACATTGCGGACTTATACTTATAGACTTTACGTGGCCCCAAAAAAAAAAAATTTACAGGCAATATCACAAATATTCACCGAATTGTCCGTCCAACATGGGTTTCAAATGAAGATAGCAAATAGCTCGTTTTGTAGAGGCATGGGTCGATAATGGAAGCTCTTGAACTTCTTTAGATAGTTTTCAAACTTTTCAAGAGCCTAAACACTGTGGCTGCCGGCATAGACGGGTGTGTAAAATTAAAGAAAAAGTTTTTGCTAATAGCGGTCGTCCCTCGGCAAACTTCCGATTATATTTCTGATATAGAAAAATTTCTCACAAAAGTAATTTGCCATTCGGAGTCGGCAAAAAACTGTAAGATCCTCAATTTGTGTTGCAATATTAAGACGAACACAACGAATTGCAGGAGAAGTTCGGCCAAACCTCGAGCCATATGATTTAAGCGCCACATTTTTATTATATCATTATTATAGACTGAAACTGTGACGAGCTAAATCTCTCAATGATGAAATATCAAACGATACTGTTCGAATACCAGCCAGTTTGATAAACGCACTCACGAGCTACCATAAACATTCGTTCATAAATGGCTTGAGCATTCATGCTTACGTAAATCAAAGTAATTAATAAATTATTTCTTTTTCTTCAGCACATGGTTTACAAAAACCTATCGGAAAATTAAGCAAACTCAAAATTAATATAAATAAAAGATGTTTGCCAATGAGAGCAAATGTTATGTGTCTGCATAAAATATCGTTTTGGTTCTAAACATATAATTATCGATATTGACATCGTTAAACAAATCCTTATTACTCCTTAATGTTGTTTCTCTAATCGATACCATTCGCGATACTGCTAATGACATTTTTATGGCTATATTTTTTGGCAATGACATTATTATTGTTATCGTTTAGCCGTAACGTAGCCGTTAATATCTATTCCGCTGCTATATTAATCGACATGACATGTGATCGATTTTCGTCGATAATTGTTACATTCATCACTATCAATTTTTATTGACATTTGAGTTCGTATTAAATTTCTAATTGCCAGTATCGGTATTTGTATATAATTTCCCCTACATATTTCGATAGCAAATAAAATATTGTTAACCAAAGTTGTTTAACTTCAAAAATATCGAAAACTGCTATAGGATAGCTGCCAAATAAATTTAAAAAAAAATTTAATTTAAATCCAACGATAATTTTGGAACACAGTTCATTTAAAAAATGTTATTTTTCAAATTCAATCATTTTTAGATCGGCACCAAGGAAGTAATTTAATACCACAATTTTAATTTTTATTTTGCTTTCAAAACCTATCTATTTCATCCCATTGTTCACATGTTGTCAATTCATCTACCTTTAACTTTCACAGAACAATAAAAGAAAGAAGCTTAGCCAACAAAAAGCAACGTGAATATCGATCAATTACTTCAAAAAAAGGGTACAAGTAAGATGCATTTGTATATAATGTAAGTATGTACATATATGTGTTTGCAAGCATGTACATGAGATTAGCATATAAATGATAGAAAATTTCACGTTTTATTGCAAACATTCTACAAAACGGCGATAATTTTAAGTGCCACAAAGCAAAAAAATCGATTTTGATTGCGACCAAATGTTTATATCGCAGTCTAGGCGAACCTACATTAAAATGTTTTTAAGGCTATAAGTAGATTATCTACCACCTTGCACTTAAAGTGGCTTGTAATCTTTTCGCTTTTGCAAGTACAGTTAGTTGGCAATTTATCGATGCAATAATCTCAGGTTTTTGGCTTCCACTTTTGATTTGTGACCAACCAACGTCTGCGACTTTTTTACAATCCATTTTATTATTGTTAACGATATGTTGTTGGTTTACTGTCTATTTTTGTATTGGCATTACCATTTTCTTTGCCTAATCGCCTTTTTTGCACTGAACTCGTGGTCAACATTTTAGCTAAAGAACAAAAAGAAGCAAATAAAAATAAATTCATCTAGTACTTTTACTAAGTGTACAGTATAAATGCCGTTTTGAGCCAAGTAAATCATTCTACCTTCTTGTTGTTGCAGCAATATTTAATTGCCTACTAGGTATTGTATAATCAAAAAAATGTACTACTATTAAAATTTGAAATAACTCAAAAAGCAAAAAAAAGAATCGGAGATATGAGAGGAATAAAAAGAAAAATATTGCAACTCTTTTTTCGCAATGCACTGGCATGCAATACTATACACGCTACCAAAGTGACAACTGTTTGTTGTTTTGTTTTTGTTGTGTACTAAGTATGTGTAGTCATTTACCACGGTTATGAGTTTGAAATTTGGCAAGATGGAAAAGCTTGGCTTAACAAAAGTTTCTTAAATAATAAAACAAAAAATTAAATTAAAGCAGAACATTAAAAAAAAAATGTGATACAAATTTCAGATTCTAGAACCTGGACTTATGTACGTAGATGCCAAACTTGATATACCATTAGTAGTTGTAAAGTTATCGAAAAACAAGGAATTTTTGAAAAAGACGATTATATTTTATGTTATTAGCGCAAAAGCCACAATGGAATTTAGTGGTGTAAAGCGTGCTTTTAAAAATAACATTACAGAAGAGTTAAGCTTAGCTAAAAAATTATTCTTAATATAAACAAATTAGGCTGAAAAATTATTACATGTTAATAGTTTTCCGATATATTTCGGAATGGCGGACGCTTAAAACATAACAAATTTTATAACGTAATGTATGCGATTTTTCAATCAACCAGTTTTTGGCTTCCACCTAAGTATATAATTTTTCATTTCAAGAATTATAAGATTATTTAGTGATTTTTCAATGGACACGATCGTTTCTTGTTTTTTTTTTTTACAAATAAGTAGTTTCACTACCATCAAACATGTATGATTTCAGGAAAATATTTGTATAGAAGCTTAAAAAAACGAATGTTTGGTAGAGTAAAACACAATTTGGCGAAACTACGTAAATTGACTAAATTTTGTATGGGAAATGGATTTATTTACGAGGTTCACGCATTTACATGAATATCCACATTATTATACTTACTTTTGAAAATATTTTAGAAATCTCCGCGTTTTCAAGAATGTGATACGAATTTATTTATTTATTTATCTCAATTGCAGAACATACTTCTAAGTATACTTCTGAACATTAATTAATGGGAGAAAAACTGGCAATTCACTAACGTTAAAGTTTTTAAGAATTGTTCAGGGAAATATATTTTTACCAATATTCCTTGAAAATTACTCGTGCAGAATACTCTTGACAATCTTTTAACTCTCGTTAAGCGACCTTTGTCAACACAACTTGATTGCTTTCATCGACTTTTTTTTAACATCATTTCGATCATTGATAGTTCAGCTAGTTTACGATTTTTAAATGAATGGCTACTCAATTTACTATAATTCCGGTTGTGGAAATGAAGAATAACAGTTCAACTCGATAGGGTACGATAGTAATCATTCAAGGATTTGTAAGGCTCGCTGAAGTCCAAAAATAATATTTATTTTCTTCCTATTCGAACATCTGAGAAATTAGCCAATTTTTTCGTTAAAAGTTTTAAGTGGCTTCTTTAAATTGGTATAGCTTTCGAAAGTACCAAATAATACTATTCAAACACAAATTCACTCTTTTGTGCTCAACACCATCATTTATGAATTCGCATTGCGAGCGATGGCTATATAGCGTCTTCCATACAAAAAGGCATAGTTAACTCTCAGTCGGTCAGTCAAAAGCATCCTGGCGACGAAGAAAATACTTTAATTTATTTTTATTTTGTTTTTGTCCAAAGCACACTGAAAAAGTGGAGCAGATATAACAATCGCGCGAATTTTGAGACCCTAAAACGTCAATAAACCACACGCACACAACCAATTAAAACTCTTCAATAAATAAATGAAAATGTTACAATGAAGCAAAGGAAGTTCATACAAGCTAAAGTTGATTGGACAGCTAATGTCAAATTAAATATATTTTGTTTTTGGTATTACGCTCTTGGCAGCGGAAGCCATAAAAGCAAAAGCAAAATACATATAAACTTTGGCAGCTGAAGCCGTAGAAGCAAACACAAAATACATCTGAATTTTATTGTTGGGTAATCGACACCTTTTTTAAAGAATTCACCTAGCTATGAAATGTAAAATGTAAAGTAAAGAAAGTTTGACAGTTCAGCAATTTTTTCTTTATCCTGTAACAACAAAAGCGATGCAATAGCATTAAAAGATATAAAAAAAAATCGCAAAAATATGCTAATATCGGTTGAAGTTATGGCAATACCGTTTTGTGCGACTGAGCACATCTCTTAAAACATAAATGCTTCAATTTATCGCTAAAAGCCGGACCTTGATAGCATATATTTACTTGTGCCAATAAGACTTAAAATAAATGCACGAGATTATTTGCAGTCAGAGTCAATGTTTTTATAGTTAAAAATAAATTGATATGAAGACAAAACATTGCACTCAGTAAGTGGACAATAGAAGGCAATGCAAGACAGCAATTCGTCAATCAATGAAATGCACTTAAATGTTGAATAATACGAGCATGAATGTAATCTCCACATATATAGACGTTTTACTTATACACATCCATACTTATATTCATATATGTATGTTGGTATAATTTTACCAGTACTATGTGAATAAAACTTTATAAGAAATCCAAGCAGCGTATCACAAATATTACAAAAGATCATTTTTAATATTTACATCCAGGTGGTATATTTCGTACATACTATTTTATGTAAGTGTATGCATAAATGCATTTGTATGTGTATATCTAATAGTTTAATTGTTAGGTAAGCTTTGCCGGTTCAATTTACTTTAATCTTTTTGTTTTTTTTTTTTTTAAACCGGCACAGTAGGCCAACAATTAATGGATTGATTGAATTATTTGCTTGGGTGAATTCACGTGTGTGAACCCTAGAAAATGCACGTTTTCTACGTAAGTTGTAACATCAATATGTTTTTCTATTATTCTTCTGTTAGCCGCATAACACGTGTGGCACAATGCATGAAAAATATTACATTTTTCTACAGAGTTCTCACAATCATTGATTACATATTATATGATATACATATTTTTCAAGTGAGTAAAAAATTAAAATGTTTGGTATTTATTAACGCTTTCGATTTCTGCTCACACATTCTCGAGTATTTCGATGCTCTAGATCACGATACAATCTCCCGTATGGCCGTTCTCGCGAGAAATGTCGAGTATTTATCGAGACGAGTTAATTTCATTGTTTAAAGTAAAAATAAGACAGCACGAAGAAGTGCAAAATAACAATCTTTTTACAGTGAAATTGAGTATCGAGACCACGCAATACTTATGAGATTCTCGATGCACGGGAAGTTCACAGGAAAGCGGTCTTTGATAGAAATTACTTCTCGAACAGTCTCGAGAAATCGAACGCTGTAGTATCTAATGCATTTGAGTTTTTTTTTTAAATTGTTCGTTAATTGACTTCAAAACGTTAGCAAAAAAAAATTATCAAAACTCAACGCGATTATTCAATCACTTTAAGCTTGCTCTTAATTACAGTAAAATTGCATGCGCTATCAAACGGTATACCCTAAAAGGTTTCTAAAAAACCTGAGTAAAAAGCTTGCAAATTCGACGATTTCAAATATGTTGATTTTTGTAAATTTTGGACGAAAAATCAGATTTAAGTATTTGATTATACTACATATACTTTCATAAAAAAGCTATTAGAAAAAATTAGTAAACTTCTCTGACAGCCAAGCGATCCTGAAATTTGGTGGTAAGATATGTCGCACACTGTATGTAAAAATTGTATTTTCAACGGAAGTAAGAAAAGTAATATAGGTATGCAAATGAAAAAATATTTGGGAAACATTTTGCAACGATCCATTTTCATTATTAAAAAAAAAGTATTTCGAAAAATATTGAACCGAATTTTTTTACGTATTCAAAATTAGCGAAAGGCATACTTATGAAGAAAACATGCGTACTTGTATATGCACTAAGAAAAACACAATTTTTAATCTTGAAATAATATTAAAAATTCTGGCAAATTTTATTCCTTATTATGTATATATGCATATGTATTTATATACATACATTTTTATATCGAATTCATTATATCGTAGATAGATATTAGTCAATTCATGCATCATATTTCTACGATCTATATTTTTTAACTTTGATGTAAATGTAACGTAAGCTGATGCTATAATAGAGGTATATACTTATCTGCAAACATACAATAAATTTAAATATTTAACATTTAGTAGAAAATGCCCGTAAGTATAATTAATCGTTAATTAAATTATTAACCTGAAAAATTAGTTGCGCTTTTGCGCCAACAGAAAACGTAAGATTATCTATCCTCTGTATTTGTATGTTGCGTACGAAATTGAAAAATCGTAATTTAAACTAATATAGTTTTTACAAATGCATAAATTTATATATCACTTATATTACGAAAAAAAACATTAGGCTATGAACAATTTGACTTTAATAATTAAGGTATATTTTCAACATTAAATTGTAATTTCATAAAAAATTTATTATTTCAATAAAATATTTATTATACTTAAAATAGTTATCGCCATAAACATAAACAAACTCGTGCATTAATTTTCATAAATATATTTGAATTTAAATAATTAGTTTCCTTTCATGAATATAAATATAGCTTAATGCTATACAGTTGTTAGTTTTTATAAAAATTATGAAATATTTTGCATGCGCTTTTCATGAGTAATTCCTACATTAAGTTCAGTACGCTGTAGAAAATAATCATACAAATTTTACTGAAAAAAAATAAATTAGTTTAGCTTAGGTTTTTATTGAGTTCGCAGTGACAAATAATAAGCGATTTTTTAAAAGTAATTTCTGTAAGAAGCACATTTATTTAGCGTTGATTTTCTACAGCATAGGACCCATTAATATACAAACAGAAAATATTATTATAAAAATAATGATATTGTACTTTAACAAATTATTCTACACTCACTGTCTCTGCCAGAGACGCGAAAAAGTACTTTAAAAATATATTCTTCCGAAGTAACAAATATTTTATTAAAATAAAATAACCACAGAGTCGCGAAAATTAAGTAAAAAAATAACATTCGAATGGCTTGATTTTGGAATAGCAGAGAATTTGATAAATTCTGGAGAATATATTTAATCGTATTTTTTATAAACCATTTAAAAATTACATTTTGTTATACTGTGACTTACTAATTGTTTCTACTGTGACGACGCGATCGACACACTTGAATTTAAATATTTCATGGAATGCAGACAGAAATGGAAGAAGTTACGAGTCTTGGTGGGGTTCATTACAGGCAGTACATAGTCATGTAGGTAAAAATTTCACTGAATCTGTCCTGCTATTACACAGAGCTAAAAAGTTCTCCTAAAATTAAGGAGATTGACGTCTTAAACAGCTTGGGGGTCAAGGAGAGCGAGAGATGGCAAATTTGGAGAAATTTTTGCTAGAAAACCACCTCAATTTTATCTTGAAATTCATATTAAATTTATTGAAAAGGGAAACGTATTAAATTTAGAAGATAACTTCTAATTCCGTTTTATATTTGTCAAAAAGTATGTTTTTTACGTCGAATTATGAAGAAAAAAATCAAATCAGATGAACATATTCTTGTTTTTACCAGATACCTTCTGAATATTATTGAAAAGGGATTCCGTCTAATAATAAGACGGGCTTCTTCTTGGATAAAAACCATAGAGAAATCTTCTAAAGTTTGTTCTATTTTATAGAGTATTTTAGGAGGTCTTTTAGCTCTGTGTACTAGGCTAGGAGATGAAGCATATTTGGGTCAGGTATATTGAGAATATTGCGAATGGAAAACGTTCAATATTAAACTCTCGATAATTTTCCCAGATTCATAAAAGGGTCGGGTAGATTTGTGGGGAAGAAATAAAGTCAAATCCCCAACTTTTTCTCCTTCCCTTTTGCCTTTATCCTTATCAGACATAAAGCGCAATGGGAAACTATAGCGGAGTGCTTGGAACCCCGGTTTTTGATTTGCAGCCTACCTCACTTCCATTGCATTCCATTCCAATCACTGGGGTGGTTTTTTTAAGACGGTATTCAACACGAATCAGCAAGCATATATTTTGTTCAGTTATTTTACTTAAAGTGTAGCGGGATTTAAAATAAAATGTAAATGGAAATAATTAAACACACAACTTTAAATATAATATGAAGAATGTTCAATAACCTGGCAAACTCTATTAAATTTTTCTCTCTTATGAAGATTAAATATGTCAAGTTCATTTTCCAACGAAATATAAATTTGATAAAACATTTAAATGTTTTCCAAAACTGATATTTAATAAAAATATGAATTTTAGTATGCATTCAAAGTAAAATATTTGCAAACAGTGATATTTTGTACAATTTAAAATCTTCATTCAAGTAAAAACTAATTTTTTAACCAAATTAATATTGTATTAAGTTTAAAATAAATTTAATAACATATTCGTAAAAATTTAATTTCTTATGGATTGAAATTTTAATGTTTTCCAACCGAATTAAAGTTATTTTCATTAAAAAACAGACATTTACAAAATTCTTTGTGACATTATCCTGAATTTTAAAAAGTAAAACTAACAACTACTATTTAAATGAATTCATACTGAACTCCGCAAATTTCACATACTTCTGCTAGCAAAACTGTTTTATTCACATCTCACCCAAATGACTATTACGTCTAACTAAACGCAAAATAAATGCCTATAATTTATTCAAATACTACTACTTAACACCACGCATAGCTTCCTCTGTGCCGCTCAGTACAAACCCGATGGTGTATCGGTCACCTTTGAGCCTTGCACACAGGAGCGCGCACGCGTTGCCGCAGCCGCACAGCCACTCGTCTGCTGCACTGTCACGTTATTGCCACTAATTCCAGCGCCGCCGCCGCCGCCGCCGCCGCTATTGACGTTGCTCAAACGCATTATCGGATTGCTGCCGAAGTAAATCTGTTGATTACTGCGCGATTTTTCGCGCACCACTTGATGCACCGCCGGCACTGCGCCACCTTCCAGCAATGACTCGTGGCTGGACGACGCAAATGCGGCCTCCAAACGTTCCACATTCTTGGTGACGCGACGCGCCTGCAACGCTGCGGTGACATCTGGCTTTGGGTACTTTTGTGGCGTGTTCATGCCAGTCATAAAAAATACACCGTTGAAATGCTGCGCAGGCGCTTGCGGTTTCTTGCCTATGAAAGGTGGCGGTGGTGGTGGCGCCGCTGTTGGCATGCTCTGCCGCTTATTACTGCAATTGTTTGTATTTGCGCCATCGCCGCCGCCACCATTGTTACTGCGATGGTGATGCTGGTGCGGGTGCTGATGTTGATGTTGGTGCGCGTGCTGGTTGCTCGCCTCACGAAAGGCTTTCATTGTCGGATCGTCGTCGCTGTGACGCGCATTCATTATGACATCGAGCAGTTCTCGCGTCGTATTCGCATTATACGCGGTAGTGATTGCGTTTACTTCTGGTATATCCGGTGATTCAATGCTGTATGGCTTATCCATATCGGTGGTTGGCTCGTAATCTGCCTCGTCAAAAAATGTTTGCAGCGCTTGGACTCGTTCGGCAGCGCCTGCAGCATCGCCATGCTGCTGTATCATCAGCATGCCATATTCGGAGCCGTCTAGCTCGGAGCCATCCGCTTGCGAGACGAGATGTGCAAGCGAACGTGATTTGCGTGGCGGTTGTGGCACAATATTTACCGGCACAATCTCCTTTTCTTTTGCGGCCTTCGACTGACTCAGCTGTAATTTCAGTTGATCATGTTGTTGTTGTTGATGTGTAGATATCTGTTTCTCTGCTTCGCTCACTACTTGATCCAACTCTTGCATGACGTCCTCAATTGTGGTGGCAGTGCCGGTTGCAGCGCCGCTATCGCCCGTTGAATTTTCTGGTGATTTCGGTTTATTTTTATGATGCTGTTTGGTGGCCATCGAAGCGCTTGCTTTCTGTGGCAAAACCAATATAGGCACAGGGCTGAGTGAGGGACCCGTCTCAGAGCTGCTGATACCCTCATCCTCATGTTCGCTCTCATTCTTGCCGGGTGGTACATGTCGTGGTAGCGCAATTGGCTGCTTGTCTAGTGACTTGAAGGTATTCTCATTTTGTGCACCCTGAAGACGGAAGATTTCGCGCTGCAACTCGGCACAACGCTCCTGCAGACGACGTTCCATGGAGGTGAGAACAGCCTTCTCTTCGTGTAGGATCTGGAATTAGTTTACGTAAGCAAATGTGAGAGACATATGTATATGGTACGAAACCCCATATTACATTACCTGCACTCGACGTTCCAGTATGACCATTTGACTGCGCACCCGATCAGCCTCCCTCGCTTGCGTGATCATTTTGTCCACATCCACATAGAGCTCGTGAAAGCGTTTGATTTCGTTGCGTAAATTGTCCAGCCAAGACGAGGCGGGTGAAATAGTCTATTGAAATACATTGTTTTTTTTTTAAATATAAATATGCAGTTCAGTTGCGATTTTTTCATGAGTTGTGACTCACCTTAGCTAAAGAACCCGGCTCGAAACCAGCCTGAAACAGTTCCGCTTGCAGATAAAGACGCTGTTGCAGATTTTCCGCACTCTCCAAAAAGGAATTAATGAATCTAATTACATAAAAAAAAACATAATTGAAAATACTCAATTAAGAGAATACAATAGAATCAATTGAAAAGGGAGCGAGTTTTTGGCATCATTAGCTTCTTCTCGAAACAGTCATAGTTTTATTTGAAACACTCAGATCTATCGATTAGCCATATTTATAATAAGATTTACGAATATTATTTACATTTTTTAATAAAACAATTTTTTTTTTTTTTTTTTTTCAAGATAATCTTCAGACTTATCGCCAACTTCATGGGAACTAATCATTCTCATAAATTAACAAACTAAAGAAAAAGAAAATGGGGAAAATAGTTTTTGTTTCGCTTGTAAATGTGTGGAAAATTTCTTCATATGGAATTGGCAATAGGATAGCTTATTTTGGAGATTAAAAATGCCAAAATAAAGTTAAAAGTTAGTATAACTTTGAATTTACACAAAAAGTATGTTTACTCTAACTTTTTTTTTTGTTTTGTTTAAATTCGCTTCCTTTTCTTGATTTCATTATCAGTTTCCACGTTCCACTTACTTGACTCCCACTGCTTGCAATTCACCCGAACCACCGCCGCTGTTCAACATTCCCACCAGCAACCGAAAGCGTACAGGCTCACTGCAACGCAAACGTAACGTCGACATAGCCTCCGAGACGGCTGTATGTCCAGCTGCTACCAATTTTTGCGAACCGTGGCCCAGCGCCGTTTTATTGCAAGCGGCCGACATCAATTGCATGGCCAAGATGCGTGCGCGTATACCCTGACCAGTAGCCGAGGAGGCCAAGGGCATTAGACCGACAGGTGTTGTGCCCAACCGGGCGGTTGCATCCAACGAGCGGGAACAACAAATGCTGAGGCATTGGCTGGTTGTAAATACAAAGAATGTTGGCGTAATTTTTAAAAGATTTAAAGAAAGTAAATGATGGTGGAGAAGGTTACTTACAGGCAAGCCAACTCATCAAGCAGCGCACGTCGTTGATAGGATTGTGCGTTTCGTGGCATTGATGACGTCATTTGGTTCGCGGCCAATGGAGAGCTGCTCGTTTGGGAGAGTTGTATGGCGCGCAATACTTCAAGCAGTAAGCTGATGCCGTCTGAGGGTGTCGCGACGAATTCTTGAACAAAACTAGTTGGAGGAAGGGAAAGATGAGAGTAGATTTGAAATGTTTATTAGGTAATTTCAAAATATTTAAAATCAGAAGAAAGATTGAAAATTGCATATTTTAAATTATAGAACCTCGAATTTTGTTAAAGCCGAAAAATGCTAGGTTTGAAAAATCATTAGCACGACAGTGCGGTCTACGATACAAATCAGGATCAGGCATCAGGAATGCTTTAAGCAGTTACAGCAATAAGTTTGAAAAACAATAATTAATTAATAAAGAGAACCCTTAAAACTAGTAAAGTGCTTAAATAACCGAAAAGTGGTAATGGATTCGTTCATATTGCTTACCAAAATAATGTAAAAAGGCTTTACAGAAATTCAATATATTTTTCTATTCCTTTTTAAAGTAAAGAAAATAAATTTATACTCATATACTACATTCATCCTTTAGTTGATAATTGTGACAAAAGTTTAATGAAACTAAATTTAACTATCTATGCGGTTTCATTTAAAAAATGTGATCTTTGCGATATTGTATGTTCCGAGCCGAACATAACTCTCTAAAAAAAAAGAAGAGTGACGGAAGGAAAACCGGATTGAGTAGTTTTAAATATAAGTACCACTCAGAATAGTGGCCTTTTTAATATTTTCCCATCTCATATTATAACTTATTTGTTACACTTAATTTTCTTCTTTTTTTTTGGAAATATACATTTGATATATATACATACATATGTACTTATACACATGTGTGCATAAGTTAAGATGTAACGTTGAGCATAGCTTGGTTTTCCCGCCTAAACTTACGACTGATAAAAGCAACAATTGACCTTTACATTAACTTCGAGATGATCCAGCATTTTAGCAACAAACAACACCTGCAAATCAACAGCACAGTTTTCCCGCCAAAATCTGTAGCTCGAAAGAACAACAAAGAAACCTTACTACGTGCAGCAAGCAACAACATTAACTCAACTACGAGCTAATGAAGTCAGGTCATTAAAACGAAATCGAATGCCGGTCGGTCATTAAGAAATTTGCAATAAAGCGAGTCACATCGCAGTGAAAAAAAATAAAATATAAATTGCATTATTTATTAATTTATACATTTGTACTTACCTTGGAAATGAGACTCGCAAATCCGCACGCAGTTTGGTTAGTAAATCAGTTACTGAGGCAAACTGCCTTAAGGACATCTCGCCATCACTTTCGGGAGCGGCCGGTATGGGACTCCTTAAAGGGGCAAATACAAATTTATTTATTAAATTGTGATTTTGATTAATATTCTATATTCGATATTCGTTGTATATGCCTCTTTCTTTCTTTATTTGTGTTTTTCATAGTAAAATGTTTGTATATATTTTGTTGTGAGAATTTCACAACAATCACTAGAGAAACCACAAATACAGAATAGAAGACCATATACAAGGAATTCCCAGAACTTCTACTAATTTTATAAAGTTTATGATTGAGAAATGTCTACATTTTTAACAAATTCAAATACTATTTATAATATTAACTAAGCAAGAAATGTTTTACAAATTTGCAGGTAAAACATTTTTCCCATAAAATTTATAAATGGTACAAAATTTTTTTAAATAAATGAGAGTCAACAAAGAAAGCGGATTATCCACCAAAGTTATACGTTTTATTATGTTTTAAGACTTCTATTCTATTTCGAAAATTTTTAGATTTACGTGAGCTCTATCGATTTGAAAGTTATCATAATAACGAGAAAAGGATAAGAAACTAACCAAACAATCTTCCTAGAAAAGAAAACAAAGCAGAAAATTTCATTTTATGATTCCGTTGAACACATTTTTAGCTTTAAAGGTTAACTAGATTTTTTTTGTTTTGTTTTATATGTATTTAAAAAACTCCAAAAATGGAGGTTATTTCAATTCGGTTCCGCTCACTTAAATTCTTATGTTATTACGAAATATTTTGAACGATGTCTTAAAATATAATGAATTTTACAATTTCGATGGAAAAACTGTACCGATTCTTTTTTTGGTATGGGCAGTGTTGCACACTAATGTACACATTCTTCAAAAAATAATAAAAGGTATATTATTTCGCGCAATGCTTCATTGAAAAAAAGTAATTAAAATCAGTTCAGTGTTTTGAGAGCCAAAGCGTTGCAAATATTCTCTATAGGCAATTGCCCATTTTTTTAATCTGTATTTTATTATAATTTTTTTTTTGGCATTCCGTTAAACAGACAAAAAGTAGGTAACTTTCACTGTACATACACAAAATTATATTATTCGTATTCACAAAATTTGCTTATTATTGAAAAAAATAAAAAATAAATATAAATAAATTAACATCTCATATGAAAAAGTTAACGGAAACTAGTTTCCCTCTAGTTTCATTAGAAAAAAATTTAAAATTTTTGATTACTCAAAATTTGTTTCCATAAAAAATATAATAATGAAGAAAAACATTAAAATGTATCCACATTATTATTTTTTTTTTTAACAGTTTGAATGTATACATATGTTTGTATGTACATGTGTTTATGCAATTATTTCACATTTTATTTACTTGTATTCCGCATGTTTGTGTGGCAATGTCGATGATTTATGATTACTTTCATCTTTATGGCTGCCATTTGTAGTTACTGTTTCACTATTATTGTCATAAATCGAACGCATATTTTGGCCACTCTGGCGTTTGCCGAATTTTTTCAACGATTGTACGTAATCCTCGGCATTGTAGACAGGTGGTCGTTGATTTTCCTAAAGGAAACAATTAAACATAAATGTTAGAAATGAAATTAAATTTAAATTTAATGAACAGTTTATTGGGATGGAAGTTTTAAGTATTGTAAATAAATATTAAAAGATATGATATGATATGATATGAGATATATGACAATTATGTAAATGTTCTAAGATCCAAAATAGCACAAGATATAAACGAAATGCTAATATCTAATAAAGTTTGCAATACAACTGTGTAACACATATAGTACTTTTAGCATGGATACATATGTATTGTATTTATGTACGTACATACGTGCATATGTATATGTATGTAGACACGTCCATAGATATTAAAGAAAATATTCAAAATAATGAAACGTAAAAAATAGCGTTTGCCACTTAACAGTTATTAACAATTTGGAAGCTCATGTGAGCTATGAAAAAAACTGTAAATTAAATATTTCCCCATTGGCGGTGAGATGTTAATGCTGGCAACAGAGTGGTTGAAGAGGAAAGCCCAACAAAATAACGTGCTGCGGTGGAATGAAATGGTGAGTAAAACAGCAGAAGTGTAAGCTGAGAACAAAACGAAATTTGAACAAATTTATTTAACATCCTCGATAGTATAGTGGTCAGTATCCCCGCCTGTCACGCGGGAGACCGGGGTTCAATTCCCCGTCGGGGAGTGTGGAAGTGTGCTGTTTTTTTGTTTTCATGCCTTTCATTTTTCCATTTATCTGCTTGCGACAGATGATACTATCACTATCTTGTTTTTTTATATTTTTATATGTATTGTAAATTTTTTAAGTTTCATTTATTTTAGTTGAAAATAACAACAAATGTGTGGAATGTGGCTTAGAGTTGTTAACTTTCTTATTCGAAATGCAATATTTTCAACACTTCTTTTAATTAATGAAAGGGAATTTGAGACTGAAACATACATAGTTTTAACGGTTGATTAAAAATTCCGTTGCGAAATGTCAGGCATTAAATATGTATAGGGTGATTTTCAATTATATGTAGCTTACATCCCTACGTCAATTCTGGCAATAAGTGTCTACATAAAATATTGATAAAAATTCATTCTAAAACTATTGAAATTTAATTTCTTCAATAAGTTATCTACATACATGTAACCAGGGACCCAACCGGTTATGACTTATTTAATAAAAGTTTCGAGAAAAAAGTTATTTTATGACTTTTATTATATTAGAAAAAAAATATCGGTTAAAATTTGACTTTTATTTTTTCGGTCAAATAATAACGGTTAAAATGTGACTTTTATTTTTTCCGGCAAAAATAAAAGGCTTAGCTAAATAACAAAAAAGCCTTAAGTCCAATTAAAATAAATTTGGTACCAATCGATTTGTCTTGACTTCTAGATTTCAAAAATATATAATTTATTGGTATTGGGATTCTGACTCGGCAAATAAGGCAAAACTAGCTGCCGTTTGATTCCCGGGATGGCAACAAATTAAATGGCGATTCAACACTGCGACAAAAACAAATTTTTGAAGTACACCCGGGAAAAAAGTTAGTAGAGGTTTTAGATATGGTCGAGTGCAACATCAGAAAAGGGCTCTTATACTCCCTGAACCCTCCAATTTTTTTTTATTTGAAAACCCCGTTATTTTCGTAATTGGTTCACTTAACTATTGAAAAGTCGATTATTTCCCGACCGATTTTAAAAACTCAAAATGTTTTGAAAAGAAGATATTTAATGCTTTAAAATAATGTACATATGTCTATTACAAAGATAATCCCGTTTGGAGTTATCACGGGTCAAGCCTTGAAAAAACACTACTTTTTCGCAATTCTTCAGTTTTGACCATCGCTTATTGCAAACATTTCTATGAAACTTGTAAAAGTTATGATAACAATATAAAAGTAAATTTTATAAAGAATAAGTCGGTACCTCTCATAATGTCATCGGACCATTGTCCAAAATATGAAGTAATACGTCCTTGTATTATACTGACTTTTATGTATGTATGTATTGGATTTTCTTGTTTTTGCGCAATGGGCATAATGGATATTTTATTATTTACTCAGAAATGATGTTTCAAGTGCTGGTTTTGCAAAAATTTGTATTTTTATAAAGTTTTTGGCTAATAGGCGTGGCACCGCCTACCGATATCACACATACATATCTCAAAAACCATTACAACGATTCGCACCAAATTTATTACGCATAATGCACTTAGCCTTATAAAGCTACACCATGAAAAGTTTTGAAATCGGACAAAAACTACACCTTTCTTCCATACAACGGTAATTTTAGAAAATGCGAAAAAACATAAAGAACCAATGGTTATTTCTTTTATAAAATATTTTTATTAAGCTTTAAAAGGCAAATTGTTTCCACATTTTGGTCGGACAAATTATAACGTAAGTCTGTTAAAACAAGTTTCAATACAGAAAAAGCTCGTTCAACACTAACTTGCGTTGCAGGTACGGAATGGACAACAAAAGCAAGTTTTCGGAGCCATGGAAAAGAGTATTTCTTGCTGTTCCAATACTCAATTAAGTCCACGTCAATATCGATTCGCTTCTCCTTATAGCAATCAATCTCGTAAAAAGCTTTACGGATTTCATCCTTAACCGGAAGAGAGTCGTCATCGGATGACAAATTTGCCAACTCAAGTTCGAGAATGCCGCTTCTTAAAAGGGAAGATGAGCTTTGCATTGATGATTCGTCAACCAAAAATGACAAGTCTTCACTGCCTTGGTTGATTTGAGAAAATGAATCGTGATTCTAAATGGAAAAAAAATATTACAAAGAAAATTTAAATTAACATCAGATGTTTTAAAAATCCTTAAAAAACCAACCTCTTTCAAATTCTCCAAGCGACGAACGAGTCCTTTTAGATGACCTTTGGCGGATTCCATCTTTTCTTTGGAAAGAACTCGTCTTAATCTGGGGTCCAAAAATAACGCCGAATTTATAATGTCATTTTCCAGCAGCGATCGTTGCCTGTTTTCAACACAACTCAAAAATTGTTTACTGATAACGCTATCATTGTTTTTGATCTGAAGTGTCATCTGCAGCCAATATTTTTAGAAATCTCCTAATAGCAATTGACCCTCTTGAAGCGTTAAAGTTAACGAGTGAGGTAATGCTAACACTGCCACAGTGCTCTCTACTAATTTCCACTCGTCAGTGCTCAAATTTTCGGTTGATCTTAGATGCATTGCACAAAAATCTTTCAGCTGACAGAGCCTATTCATCATATTATATGTAGAACTCCAACGAGTTAGAACATCTAGTTGAGGCTTCACAAGATTTTGGTCTCTTATCTGTGACCTGAAAATTGCAAATGAAATCATCTCAAAAAGCTATAAAAGTGAGAAAGTTTATTAAACCACCCACCGCAATAGTGGCGTTCTTAACATCTTTACAACTCGGCGGGTACTGCTTACTATTCCCGGGTTATACTCTTTCAAAAAGTCTTTCACAGCGAGTTGAAGCGTGTGAGCCGCACATTTAACAGAAATTATGTTATCTCCTACAATAGGATTTAAAACATTCCCGGAAAATACATCATCATCGTCATCATCATCATCATCATCTTCATCATCATCATCATCATCTTCATCATCATCATCATCATCTTCATCATCATCGTTGTGGTCGTGGCTGACTGTATCTGTCAAAAGTTCAACAGCTTTGGTCAAATTCCGGCCGTTATCAGTGGTAATCGTATAAAGTTGATCTTTCTTAATATCATAGGATCGTATAACTTTTTCCATGATTAATTTTATATTGTCTGCTGTATGCGTGCCCTGTATTTCTTCCATTGCTAGGGTAATAATTTCAATTTTATCCCGTAAAAAAATTTGGGCATTTACGCAAAGAACAGCACGATCACTACGGGTGGCGGTATCAATCTTAAGGCAAATAAGTTTACCATTAAGTATATCTTTAATTAAGCATTTCAATTTGATGCACTTTTCATTTGAGAATTGCATAATGTTGGCCGATGTTATTCTTGGTATATTTAGTCCCTCGAATATTTGACTTGTAAGTGTCTTAAAGGATTCGGAATCGAAAAATGATAATGGCAACGATTCTTTGGCGATGAAGTTAATGCATGCATTCACGACCTCATTTGGAGACATTTCAGATGAAAACTTAATTTTTTTATCATTCACATCGTTAGGTTCGTTTTCGAGACGGGCGCGTTTATTGGATTCGTGAAATATCTCAGCATGCTTAGTTCGCAAATGTCTTTTTAAATTAGTTATATGCTCTAACTGGATCATATCCCCACATGCTTTGCATTTTCCAAATCGACCTTCACTCTCAAAATGTTCACGTATGTAAATATTGCGCTTTCGTCCCATTTCTTGAATTATAATTAAAGAATATCCAACTGTTTGTACAGATCAAAATTGACATAATAAATATAAACAATTGTGTGAAAGACCCCATAAATAAAAATAAAGGAATAATATTTTACAGGCAGCATACTATAATTTCACTAATACAAAAGGATTTGTCGAGAAAGAGATAATCGACCGGGCTATATCGACTCATCTCATCTTCTTGGTCATTTAAGTCTAATTTTTGATCTATTTGGTACAATTTTTACATTTATAAATAAACAACACTATAATAATAATAAGCACAACTTACCTTAGCACTTATTACTTTTCTTTTTTCTTTTGGTCACCTTTATATGTATGTATGTAAGTAAACACCACTTCTTTTAACATTGAAATGTACACTTTTTTATTTTGATAGTTTTTTTCAATACTTAAGTACTTTTTTGCTGACGAATTATTCGGGCCAGCAAAGCAACAACTATATTACTATCGTACCTGAAAGACTTGTCACGAAAATAGTACCTCAGAAACAGTGCGAGTGTAACAACAACATTGATTGAATTAGTATACAGTTATTCGTATGGTAATTGTGTACCCAAGTAATGTTTTTTGCTATACGAAAAATTTGTAAGAGTAGGCTTAACCTGTGCACATTCAGTGGTGGAAAATATAATAGCGACGCTGCATTTTGTTAAGTTTTTTTTACTTATTTATCATACTCAAAAAAAATCTATAAGCTCTGAGAAGAAAGTTCGAAATTTAGATGAATTTTTGTTGCATTATAATAAATTTCTTATGAAGTTTGAAACTTTGGTTTATGCGGTTTTTGTAAGAGGACGAACTGTATTTTAATTGGAAAATACATATTATAAATTAGATTAAAAAAAATAGGCAGAAAAAACTTAACAAATGCCGCGTTGCTATTATATTTTCCACCAGTATATAAGTGAATCGGGCTTCAGCTAGTTTTTGTGTCGCATGTTGAATCGTAAAGGCCGAATACTAACAAATTATATATTTTTGAAATCTAGAAGTCAAGACGAATCGATTAGTACCAAATTTATTTTAATTGGACTTAAGGCTTTTTTGTTATTTGGCTAAGCCTTTTATTTTTGCCGGAAAAAATAAAAGTCACATTTTAACCGTTATTATTTGACCGAAAAAATAAAAGTCAAATTTTAACCGTTTATATTGGACTTTTTTTCAAAAAGTTAGAAAAATAAAAGGCATGGATGAATCTTACAAAGAAGGCCCTGAGGACCTCAAGAACATTGAAAAATCTAATCTACGACAATATTTAGTCCTTGCCTTTTTTATTTTAGAAAAGTGTAATAACTGTTATTTTGGGTCCCTGCATGTAACACATGAAATCGCTGTGTAGTTTTTACACGCCCTAAAAATATTTGTGAAGTGTGACAAGGCGAATTCATACCAGATGGTGTACATGGCGTACAACAACAAAAATTTACACTAACAAATTACATGCACAAAGACAGCGAGACTCGGAGAGAATTACAACAAACACATAGTTTTGGCATTCAGTTCAGTAAGCGAATTCACTCAGCATGCTCAACACCACCTGGATTCACTTTGAAATGTTACTTTGGGTTTTCCTTTTATCGTAATTGAAATCGTATTGAAATTTAGAAGTATCTATTTTTTTGGCAAGTCGGTTGAGAACAAAAACGAAATAAATAAAAAACAAAAATAATTACTCATGATGTTTCGTATTCGTCCTCGTAATTGCAACTCGACAACTATTTATAAATCACAAAATAACGATCAAATGTGCTAAACAAATTAACAAAAAAAAAAAAATATAAAAGGGGAAAAATTACGTATTAATTAAACCGATTTAAAAATAAAATTAAAAAACAGAAAAAAACAAATAAAAATAATCAAAAAAGTTACAATTAAAAAATAATGATTAAGTCTTGATTTTTACAATAATAATCACAAACCGTTGCGGGTCCTGCTTATATCCCTTAATTAACAAAAAGAAAATTTAACTTTCGTTCTTCCGAAACCTTTCTACAAACCATAGCAAAAGAAGACTATTAATTTTTTATAGCTTATGATGCATATTGTTTTGTTCGCAATAAAAATAGTAGAGAAAAAAACATACATATGTATCTACATACATTGCTCGTTTTTCTTATTTTATAATGTTTGTTCTGTTTATCAAGATACCGAAAGACCACTGAAATTTGATTTTACTAATTTAGCATTTTATCTTGTGATGACCATATTACTTGACTTGCTTATTTATTTATAGCTACTATTTTCCCATTTGATGGTATAAATAGAAAAATAACTTCTAGTAAGAGTTTTTGAAAAAATCTATCAATGGTCCCGTATTGTCTAGTGGTTAGGATATCCGGCTCTCACCCGGAAGGCCCGGGTTCGATTCCCGGTACGGGAAACTAGTTTTTTGATTTAAAGATTGTTTGTTTACAATTATTCTTTAGGTCTCTACATAAATTCTGATATATGTAGATATACATACATATTAATAATTGCTTGTGAATTACTTCATATAAATCCAGTGCGTTTACACATTTCATTCCTAATTTATCTTGCCTTGCGTGGTAGAAGCCAGAGTTGTTTGATCAAAGGAGAAATATTGTGTACTTTGTTTTTTTATTATGTATCAATTTCATGATTAAAACAAGAATTTATGATCACGAAAAAAAGCTTCTAGAGGCATTAAAAATGACAGAACAGCTGAGTAAATGAAATTATTTTAAACTAGATAACCCACTTTGGTTATGTAAGAACGCGTTTTTGATTATTTTCATATTATAAGAATGAGCTCTATATTACGCTAGTGTGTCCGGAAAACAAAAAAACAATTGTATCGAACAAGTAATGGCATATCAAAATTAATATTGACAAGGTGGCGGTAAGATGGCTCTTGTCAGCGCAATAACACGAGTCGGGGTGCCATATAATGACAATTTTTTATCCTATTTCTTAACCTTATAAAGCTTATATATCTCAAATTTGGTTTGAAATATTAATTTAATTGTTTACAAAAAATTGACAGATTTACACATTTTACCGGTTCATCAGCACAATTTTCAATTTAAATCGCTCAGATAATTCATTCACAGAAGACATTTGCTCTAAAAAGTATTTTCTAATAGCCTTTAAAATACATAAACGAGTGTGAATAAAAAAAGTGATTTTATATTATATAAAAAAATATATAAAATAAATGTAAAAAAAAATAAATTTTCCCGTACCGGGAATCGAACCCGGGCCTTCCGGGTGAGAGCCGGATATCCTAACCACTAGACAATACGGGACTGTTAAACCACTCTCACTTTCAGCACATTATATCCACTAACCGTGGTTCACTACAATGTAACATACCAAACTCTTTATTTTAAATAACATACGAGCTCAATACAGCGCTCCCTCTCGCTCTCTCTCTCAGTGAACTGTGAGCGTGCAGTCAACATATGGCACAGCAACAGACCCACTGTTAACATGAGACAATTGTTTTTTTTAAACGCTGTTAAATGAATCTATGCACAATATTAATGCTAACAATAAAGTATGTAACACCAAGCATTTTTAACATTTAATTTACTATGAATATAAGTATGTATGAAGGAAAGTGAAAATCATGCACATCCTTCAATCGCACGCACCTTATTGAAGATTGGCTGCGACCAGCTATTCTCTGAACTTGACATTTTGTATGAAGCCATAGAGCCGTTGATGCTGCTACCACCGCCATTGCTCTTCTGTGTGATGGATGGTGCAGATATTGTGGTACCATCAGCACCGCCGCCGCCACCACCACCACCACCACCACCCGCAATAGTCGTGGTCATAGTGACACTATGTGCTGCGGCTGCAGTTAATTTTGGCGAATTTTGACAAACACTCGGCGCCATCGGATAATTGTTTATATGATGCTGTTGGCGCTGATGAGGATGATGAAGTCTATGTTGCGGTAATTGCGGCCGATGAAGCTGCAGAGTGGGCGCGTAGCGTTGCTGATAATAGGCGGAGATGTCACTGCAAGCAGAAATGGTAAATAAATAGTGAATATTTATTGTTAATGATGAGATTTTTAGTTTGTCGGAGAAATGCAAAACAAAAGGAAAAGTTAAAAATTTAATGCTTAAAGCTGTGAGTGAGTGATAGAATAGGCAAATTTTGGCGTTGAATTAATTAGCTTTCTGGTTTCCGATTGCAGTTCAAAGCGCAACAACTGTTTACGGCGCAGGCGCAGCGAGAGTGATGATCAACCAATTTGACTGCCGGTTTTCACTTAAAGCATTTTAGCAGTACTGGGTGTGTAGGCATACCTCGTTTCAGTAGATTGATTAATTAATATTCGGCGAATCGAAGACAATTAAGCAACGCAAGTATTTTTACCTTCAGTCTTTTTCGTTATCCTGTACGCATAACACAACTACCTTCGCACAACCAATGATAGCGATGAAGATGTTGCTGTCGCTGCGCTTTTCCCCACCAACGTTGCATTTACGTTAAATTTACACTGTGTCGTCTAGCAAATATGTTGCTAAATTAACCTATTCAACCATCTAACCTCTAAACGTGTTTTACAATCTTTTCATTACATGCTTTTTTTATTATTATAATTAATATTCTTCGTTATTTACTTTTAATTTTGCTTCATTGGTAGCCCACATGTGCGGTGCTTGGCTTGCTTGGGTGGAGGAAAATCGTCATAAATATGACACTAAATAGACAGCAGGAAAAAACGTTATTTAATTAGCTACTTCAGTTATTTTTCATTCACTTGTCAAATGCGTTGGGCGTGATGACAGCGTTAATTAAGTTTTGTGAATGGGAGTGGTGTATAGTATAAAATACCGGGAGTTTCATTGCAAACAAAAAAAAAAAAATAAATAAAAAAAATAATATCTCGAGTTGAAAAATTTAATGAGCAATATTGTAGAGATACATGTAGAGATGCATTCTAATACTCGTAGTTATATTTTTAAATAAGTGCCAAAATTACCAATTGAAGTGGGAGTTAAAGAATAAAATGTTCTACAAAGAAAATAATCCTTAACCTTCAATTTAGGTCTCTGAAGATAGAAATTCAATTATACTATAGGTATCTGACAAAAATTGTGTGTGAATATTTGAAACACTAAACCTCTGGAAAAGAAATTGTGACGAGGTGATACGAGTACTTCTAACATATTTTTCACGAAGCATTCACTTCAACATAGTAAAATGTAATAATTAGAAAAGTTTTTAACTTAAATTGAAAACAGATACAACGTATCCTGAAATAAAATAAGACGATGGATGGATGGATGATGGCAAAACAAATAAAATATTTAAACATCCTCCCCGGCGGGGAATCGAACCCCGGTCTCCCGCGTGACAGGCGGGGATACTTACCACTATACTACCGAGGAATATTATCAAATAGTTTTTCAGAACTGTACTAAACTAACAGACTTAACTACGTTTGCTAACAGTACTTTTTTATGAACATAAATAACGGAATACAGAAAAGGATGAGAAATAAAGGACATAACATAAATCGAACAGTAAGGAAGATGTATGTATGTACATTAAACATAGAAAGGCATTGAATAAAGAGCATATAACCAAAGAACTTACAAAACCTATAAAACAATATTAAGGAGAGAAAGTATTCATAGTGTTTTTTGTACATATCTCTGCCAATTATGAATAACCGCTAAAAGCCGACTTAGAATTCATAATTTAAAAAAAAGGGAACTTACTACATCCAAATTCATAAAAAATAAAGAAAAGTTTAACTGCTTTATAAATCGAAATTTTATAAGAAAATGTCACTTTATAAAGCTCCTAAAATCACTTTAATTTTTTTCTGAATGGGGCCATTAGTTTACGCACAAAATGGAAAACCAACAACACCGGAAATGTAACTATCAACGATACATATGTTTTTAGAATCAGCGAACAATGATTGATTAGAATATTTTTCGTATTTTTGTCGTCAATGCACTCGTATACACATCGTGTTCAGTTTTTTTTGTACAGCAAAGACAAGAAAAACCTTCAGTGTTTTTACAACGCATAATAAAACCGTGATTAACACTGTTAATGTGACACTAAACCAGCCCAATTAGTACAAGATTTACATGTGAGTTATTTGTGTGTAAAAAATGTGCAAAAACTGTATTCGCAGCTGTGTGTTGAGTGGAGGCGTGATTGTGGCGACTTGCTGTAAAAAACTTGTGTAAATAAGAAAAGTAAAAAAAAAAAACATGTCTGCAGGAAAAATAACAAAAGTTGGGCAAACAAGTTTTCCACAACGTGGTTTGATTGCGCATGCGCACACGTTTTCAAGTTTATTTTCGTGATTTTTGTCGCATTTAATTTTAGTGTATACTTAATGTTTGTTGTTTGCTTGGATTTTTTAAGCGCGTTGCCGGTAAAACTGCCACATACGAGTGCCAGTTTTCGGGGAGGTATCCAGGTGATTGACAAACAAATATAAAACATTTGCACGTATTTGAAAAAAGTAAAAGCGTGGTCGTCTGATAATAGTGCAGTTGGAAGCGCATTGATTATTTTGTTGGTTTTACTTTTGTACTGGAAGCCGTGAGGAACAGGTTGTGTAAAGAAGAAAAGCATAAGAGTTACAAATTTTATGTTTTAAGGAGTTTTAATTTTTCATTTTGAGCGAGTATGCTTTTTTATTTGGCAAAAATGTAATCAATAACAAATTTATTAAGGAGGATGTCGTCAAAATTTTGCTTTCACCTCAAATCATTCAATTTTTTTTTTTGAAAGCGTCGTTTGGTTTCGATATGGCAACATTTCATTCTGGTGTTAACCTTGGAACGTCCGTTAACACTTAACTGCTGTAATTTTGGATCATTACAAAAAGTAATGTTGTTGCTTCGTACGAAAATATCTTCACAGCAAAATTAATATGAATACGAATCAATAATGATAATTCTCTCTTTAACAGCATCGATTTGATGACATCTACCCATTTGCTGACGAAATGAAATTATTTTTCTTTTATTTTACACAAGCAATGGTAACAAAACTTTCTTTCATTCTGTCGTTTGCGGCCTTCTTTTTCTTCAAAAGTTTTAAGGTATAACATGACAGAAAACTACGAAGATATTCGAGTAAAAAAGTTTACATGAGGTTGAAAAGTAGCGTTGTTGGAAAAAATAAAGTTTGTTATTTATAAACTGGTATAATTAAAAAATATTTCTGAAGATATTTGGTATTTTCGGAATGTATGTATGTACATGCTTTTAACAGAATTACCAGTAGGTATAGTTGTAGTAGAATATGAAGCTACATTTTGAAAAGGTTACATGCGCCAATTATTATTAATTTTTTTTTATTGTGTGAAAAGCTTATGTGTTGATTGCTACGAATAACAAAGAAAAAATGCCTTCTTTTGGAACTAAATCCAGCTACTTGTATATGTTAGTCACGTGCATATCCAATAATTGCCAATGCAACAAACATAGCATACTAAAATTATAGCATAAGGAAATACGAGTACATAAAAATAAATTCAAACAAAATTTAGTGATGATAAACAATGACTAGGGGGCGCAATGAGATATAGAGATTTCAAATGACACGTGAGTTTTATCAGCAGCAAATCCTTTTGCCTGCATAATAGCAAAACGAAAAAATTTCTTTTGGTGCAAACAACTGTTACTGCACTGCCTACAAAAGAACCGTCAAAATTTATGAAGATACCTTGTAAAAAAAATCAGTAATAAATATGGAAATGCCTTTTTGATTGCTGGCCAGCGATTGGTGATGACAACAAATGCATAATAATTTATTTGAGGCAATCTAAAAGTATGATTTTAAATGACGCTTTATAAATATTAATGTGACACAAATACCTACACTACTTCAAAATCTAGGTGTATAGAATAAAATAAAAATAAAACATACCATACAAAAATATGTTCAAAGGAAAATGCAAATAAACTTGCAGTTAGCTAATTGCAACCGGCAAATGGCAGCAGTATAAATAGTCGAAGCCCTGAATTGTTGCACGATCGCCGGTGCGGCTGGCTGTTTATTAATTTTTTCAATTCTTTTTATCTTTTTTATTTATGCTTTTTTCTTATTCTTCTTAAAAATAATTGTTTTGCTGACAGCCTACATCACCTATGTTTGTTTTGTTATGGTGAACACAAGCATTCGGCGAACCGCCAATCGCCACTGTCACCTGTCACGCCGATGGAATTCCGATTAACGCCTACAGAACAGTGCCCTCAGCTTTTCATTCAAGAGGTTGGCTGTTGTTTTTCTTACTTTTATTTACATTTTTGTTGTTAGTGTTTGTGAGCTACTACTTCACTTCTCTCACACACCACGATAGACGCCATGAATTAGCTTGTAATAAGCTGCAAAGAATCAAGCCAATTGTCATAATCCTCACTTTGGAATTTTAATTTGTCAAAGGTAGCTATAAATTGAAGGGAAACATTTTTTATAGAACGGTAAACTAATGTACAGTTAAAGCAAAATGGCTTTAGCGTAAGCACGAATACATTAAATTTCTCTATAGATGGTAAATGAACGAGACGAAATACAGTTTCGTTATTTATAAAAACAAGAATAGAAGGTACGAACTGTTCGAGCAAGCATTAGTACTTGCAATAAGTAAATGCATATCAACATTTATTATTTAATAATACAAGAAAACAAAACTCAAATTCAAAACGAGTAATAGTAAATTATTAACTTAACCTATAAAAGAATCGGTCAAATAACGGTCTCTACTGGGCATTTCGATGAACGCAAGATTCGTAAAAGCTGATATCATACATTAAGTTTTTTGGTTGCAATTATACTAAATTATATAATAATTTTAAATAATACTCTTAGTATTTCATTTTATATTCCGAACCTCTCAGTAAATCTCGGTATTATAGATTATACTCAGTAATTATTCAAAGTACTCAGTACCAAGCTTGAACTCAGTATCAATTCTAAAAACTAGATACTATAAATTTTAACCGGAATTTTAATATTAATTTTTGATTTCTAAACGTTTTAAGTAGTGAACGACTGGTTAGGTTTCGGTTCGGGTTCTGCAAAAAAAAAACAAAAAAAAAACGAACTTTTGTAATATTTTATTACATGAAATGATAAATGATATTTATACGATTTGCAGTTATTACCGCAAAGATATTATTTATTAAATAGCAAATTGTTCAATTTTCTTAATGAACATCAGCTGCTAATAAATACTCACATTTTCTATTGAAAAAAATTGCTGCATCGAGTGTGTTTAGTTATCAATAGTTCGGTGGTGCAGGCCAGTTTTATAACAATAGACAGAATCAACGGCAAGGTTAAACATTTTAAGAAGAATATTTAAAATATATTTTTGTTGTTGTTATTTTAACAGAAATGAGTAGATTTATGTTATAAACTGAAATGGATTTGATTTAAACTAAATTATCTTTTTAAGAACAATAAAAATCTGGGATTGTTTAAAATTCATTAACCATTTATCAATTTAGACCTGAAAGCGCTCGGTTCCGCTTCGACGGAAATCTTTCTCTTGTTTTAAGTATTTCAAAAAAATCCAAATCCCGAGAAGAGGTTTTTTATATTTATTATATTCAAATGACCTATTGATAATCGATACCACCATAAAAATTTTACACAACGTAAAGGAAGAGCTGGGCCCATTTTGCTTGGAAATGTATGTACATACATATATTATTTTTTACTATAAAATTTTGGTTTTAGGCTTCGACTTTTACATCAGTAAATTTTTCGTGATACGTTTTCTCTAAATTGAATTCATGTATGGATGTATTAATTTTCTCATTGGGTTATTTAACATTAGCCCTCACTGTCGGAGTGTTTGTTAACTGTTTACTAATACCGTTAATTTAACAGCACTATTAACATTTTTCAGTAATATACTCTTTTTATTAACAGCTTATGTGCGACACTGATCAGCTATGTTTTCATATCCCATATGGTCTAGTGGCTAGGATATCTGGCTTTCACCCAGAAGGCCCGGGTTCGATTCCCGGTATGGGAAATTAATTTTTTTATTTACTGGGCGTTTTTTTCAATTTATATATATGTAGAATACTACTTCATTTTGTAATTATGCCAAAAAGTAAACATTTGAATTTTTTTTTCATATTAATAAAGACAAATTTGGAATTTTTATTTTTTTTTTTAATTTCATTAGAATTAATATTTATTTTTAACTATAGTTCATAATATAACAAATAACATTTAAATTCAAGTTTCAAACTTTGTGCAAAATTTAAAAAAAAAAATCAAACAATTTTACTAATTATCTTAAAAAGCCCTGCTTTTGCTGCTAATTCATTGATTTCTAAAAGTTGCAAAAGTTTCTGGTCTAAACTATAAAGTGAAGCGTAAATTTCAAACCGCTATTGTTATTTTCCAATGTAATCTCCCTTTATTTAACTACACTTTTCATAGCAAATTACAGCAACAATTTTATTTTCTCAAAAAAATATTCGGAATTTCTGCCGTAAAAATATCAAAAAATAGCTGTTGAAGTGATCAGCACTGTTGCATTTTTTCTTTTCAAGTAGGATTTGAATTTCGAGCATGAATAATAGTAGTTTTGGGATAAGTGATAACTATACATATAGGGGATGGTTGATCACAGTGAAGTCTCATTAGATAATGGCTGTATTTATTTAGTATTTTTGGCGTCTGCCTTCCAGTAATGTAGCTTCTGCTAATTTGATATTTTCATCCGAATATACATTCTCTTCACATTACTTTGTGGAAAGTCTAGTAATTTAATGAACTTAAAGTTTTCTATCTCCGTTAAATCGGGATAGCCCAGAAACTATTTTGGGTGGGTCCTATGCCTACTTCAAGTATACAATTTTTAGACCCAATTGCAGACAGTGAATAGAGATGAAAGGATACGAGTAAATAAAAGTACATCGTCGATACTTTTCATCCGATACCAAGTAATATAAATTTTCATATTTGACATATGATACCAAACCATTTTGAAGAATAGAAATGGCATGCTTTGATCTGTACGAAATAGAATGTGACATTTTAAAAGCAACATTCTAACCCATTATATCCCTCACAATAAAGTCCGTGAGAAGTTTGCAAGAAATCGTTCCAGAAAATGGTTACTAAGGGCTATCTAAACCGACTGTATACCATAGACGTAGAATTCTAACTATAAGAAAATAACAAATAGTCATTTAAATGAGTTTGAATTCTGCCAACCTTTTGTTATTTTATTTTTTTTATAACTCCGATTAAATTGTAAACGTACAATACGTACAATTAGCAGCGATTATCTAACGGGACAAAACCATACATACAAATCGTGACTGCACTCTTATCTTATTTACTGGCAAAATTAACTTTTGGCGTGAGTTCCCCTATAAAAACGAAGCAAATTTCTTCATTCCAGTCATAGTTTTACTATAAACAGTTACACAATATCTTACTTATCAGTCAATATGAAAGTTTTCGCCTTCTTCATTCTCACTTTGGCATTGGCTGATTCAGCATTTGGCAAAACTTTCGATCGCTGCTCCTTGGCTGAGGAATTGAGCAGTTTGGGAGTACCTACGGATCAATTGGCTCGTTGGACTTGCATAGCCGAACACGAGAGTGCATACCGCACCGACGCTGTCGGCGCTACCAACAAGAACGGTTCCAATGATTATGGAATTTTCCAGATCAATAACTATTATTGGTGTCAGCCTGCTAGTGGACGCTTCTCCTACAACGAGTGTCAACTGAGCTGCGATGATTTGTTGACCGATAATATCACAAACTCTGTGAAATGTTCTCAGCAGATTCTAAAACAACAAGGTTGGACAGCCTGGTCTACCTGGAAATATTGCAATGGTTCACTGCCCAGCATTGATCCCTGCTTCTAAGTTGATTAGCCACCACACACAAAACCGTTGATAAATAAAATAAAATTGCATTGCAAAATACAGATTTTTTTATTTTAACATTTTTTTCTAATTCGTTTTAGATACCTCGAACTTGTATTTTCTTAACGCGGAGTCGATGATGCTTGGTTGTGTTGATTTTTAGTTTTTTTATTACGGTTTTTTTTTAATTATCAAGAATTTGAGTGCTTAGTTAGCTGAAAGCACTCTCTACACCTTGCGATCATGTGTTTAGTACAAACTGTCCTTGCGGTGCAACAGACGAGGCCTGGGAGTGAATTTCGCAAAGATGGACCAACGAAGTGGGTAAACTAGTAATCGTAAACTGATTCAGTGGCGAAGAAGAGTTAACTAAATTGCGTCTAACAGAATAGATCCGCAGAACTTCATAAATGGGATCGCAGGCTAGAATCCAGTCGATTACAACCGCCTAGGCAGCGCGGCTTTAAAACTAGTTCTTTCAGACCGCTTCCAACAGAAAAGCTAGCGATCGTGCGGCTCGGAATGCCGTACATTCCGACTGTCTCAAAAGTGATAATAATCCCTGATAAAGCTTGAGTCTATACCCATTTGCGCTGTGACTAGAACAACAGTACAAAAGGCTCTGTTGGCCCTACCAAACTTCCTTCTGGTAGCCTTGCATGCCAAACAGGTCACAAGCGGGGCGGTTATTCGACTGAACACTCTAAACAAATGGTTGAACATTTAATTGGCCGACAAGACTTTCGCTATAGCGTTTACATCCCCCTGGAAATGAGAGATATTGTAGGAAAGGGTTGAAAAACAGGCGAAGCACGATACGATACCAAATACATTTTCACCGATAGCCATGAGGCAATAAAAAATCTTACTGAGTGACTAAAATGAGAGTCGACAACCTCTATTGTAGCCATGATATGTCGCCAATCTCTCAACGAGGTGCCTTATTCATTTCACCGAAAAGTCAAGCGATATTGGTTCCACCCCAGGCTATTAGCTGATAAAATAGTTGACATCACAATAGGTCTCAAACTCTCTTAAGACAGACGCAGACAAACCGAACCTATTCTATAGTTGATTTCGCATTAAGCGGCTGTTTTAGCCGATTATATAGCGTGTGCTATATTTGGAGTGTTCCGGGTTCAAATTTCGCCTAGGGCAAGTAACGTCAAAAGTTATGGAAAATATAATAACAGAGGTCGCCACTTGGCAAGCAATGGCAAACTATGAACAAATTTCTGACAAAAAACTTTGTCTGCCGCTCGGAGTCGGCGTAAAACTGTAGGCCCTCAATTTGTGTTACAACATCACCACGCACAGCTAAAAATGTAGGAGAAATTCGGCTAAACAATGAGCAAATCTCTTCTTGGTAGTGTATAAAAAGGACCTATTTCGGATATTCGCCCATTTTCAACTACATAAATGAGTCGAGGTTTAAAGATGTTGAGATTTTAAATACAATTATTAGATTGCACGATTGACACCTTATTTAGGATACAGGGAAACAGAGACACACATTGCGTGACAGAATGCGTACTTCTCTACTGCTTTAGACTAATAAAAATAATGACCTCGAAATGCGACCTTTCCCTCCTTGTTCAATTTTTATTGCACTGAATGCAGTAGATAATTCCAGTGCAAAATAAAAAAAAAACGCATAAAGCCCAAGGTGATAATACACCAACAAATCATGCAAATTTCTAAGTTAATCGCAGTCAATAAAAATGCAAATTTGCAGCCAGTTCAGAGATCAGCTATAATCAAAATAAACGAAATAAATTTTCTTCACAGCCATGCTGAGCGCCAGAGTGGCTCTTGTTGAAAGTGAAAATATTTTATAATTTGTAATGCAGTAGTACTGCGGTAAACATTTAATTACGAATGAAAGATTTTCAATCTAAAAACTTCACTTGAAATGAGTTCCATTGCGCGAGCACGAATTGTGTGCAGTTTGAATAGAGTTGAAGTGGAGTAGTTGTATAGCAAAACTAAATTGTTTGATTGCCGCCAAAGGCATTTGAATGAGTAAAGTGTCTATACGCAATATAATAATGAGAAAGAGGAAAAGAAAAGTGTGCTGGGTATGCTGGTCGATGAATGGTGGGAAGGCAAGCAGCGGTAAATAAGCAACAATATTTTCGCTGATGCCGCTACTCTGGTAATACATAAATAGTGGGTGCTTTTCGACTGCCTTCGGAAGCAATGGTGGGCGTGAATGAACACAAGCAAATGAGCAGGTTGAATTTGTGGTGGGCACTAAAGCTGCGTGCTCAATGAATTATGCGAAATTTAAGCGAAATATGAAAGGATTTTATTATTTTATTTTTCTTGAAAATCGTGTAGAGAAAATTTTGCAAAATTGCATTGTTTGAATTTTTCATATACTTTTTTGTTTTTGAAGAAAATGGATAGGAAATGATGTCTGCTAAATTTTCGCTTGTTAAACTATAATTGCTGGAAAAATGTGCAGTCTTGGATTTATAAACAAAATGCAAGTGCGCAAAATATTTAAAAATAAATAATTAAAAAATGAAATAATGAGCTGAAAACGGAAAACGGCAAATAGGAAGTAAACAATTGCAAAAGAAATTCACTTTTTTTTTTTGAAATGCAGAAGTATGAGGTTAATTATTTCAATTGCTATAGCTGAGGTTTATTTTTTATTTATTTGCAAATATTCTTAAACATTAAGCCTGGCAGTTAAAATATACATATTTGAAGAAATCGACAAATGTTTAAAAAATGTAGTTAAAATTAAAAAATATAGTTTTTGTGTTATTTTCAGCTTCATTTTATTTATGTAAGTACATTAGGGTGAACCACCTCGCATATCAAAAAAAAAATTATTTAATAAAAAAAAATATTTCAAAAAATAACGGAATCGTAATAGTACGTTGACCAATCGCGAGAGAGCTAATGGGTTAAAATGTTCTACACGATTATTCCTAGTGAAATTTTCCTACATTTGAATTTTAACTCTTTTTCTGCTAAAAACATCAGCCAAACCAAAGAAAAATTATCTGAGAATGCAGAACTATTTGGCGGGTTTCACTGTATTGATCATCCCGAGTTTGAATTTGTTTCACAGTAGTATTGTATTTTGGAAATCTATGATATTTGGACACAACATAAAGGAAGTGGATTAATCAGAAAATAAAATGGAATTTACTATAACTAAATACATATTTACTTAGACGGATTTTTTGTGATTCACATACGCCATACTAAAGACTACAAATTTTATAACCATTAAATTCCTTATAACGAAAATCAAGAAGACAGACTATAAATTCAAAAATGTGAAAACTGTAAATTTAAGAAGAAATGAAATTAGCCAAGCACTAGGCTGTTGTTTAGGAAAAACTTTGTAAATAAAATTCACACACGTAGCTAATGACAGTAGCTAGCAAATTATTCGCTGATGCTGCACGCGCTGACAGGCGAATGCGCAGAAGAAAAACGCTTGGTAGCAGAGTTTTATCGTCCGTATCCATTTATGTGCAGGCACTTGCATTTTGGTTTTGTATGAATTGCTTATTTTTGGCTAATGCTAGGTGTTGAGTTTAATGCCTTTTATATCTTTTTTTTTTGCTATATTTCCAAAATTAACGAGTAATTACTCTGAAGCGTGCGAAACTTTGGTCGCTTGCTATTTCGTGATAAAAATAAATAGAAAACTATGAGTATGAGTTGATGAAAAAAAAATAAATGTCTGCATAATGACGGCATCAAAACTTGCTAAGTGTGATTTTTGTATAATTTTATGTCACAATTATGTGGTTTGTGAGTTTTGTACTCGTATAGCTTTAAAAATGCGAATCTGGGGCATGCGTCATACAGAGGAGAAGGAGAAACACCGTTAAAAAAAAAAAAAAAATTGTCAAAAACCAACAAAATTTTTTAGCCATTTTACTATAGTAAAATTGAAAAAGCTATTACTTAAACTTCATACTCGAAAATGTTACACAAATTGGGATTAAAATGTGAAACATTTTTTATTGTTAAATTTTAATAAATTTTCTAGAAAGTTTGAAACTTCAACTTATGTACATTATATTTATTATTTGCTTGTTAAATAATTGTTCAATCTGTCATTGTTCATAAAATATAAAGAAAGTTATTTATATTAGGTATATGTTAGTATATATTATTTTCGATGTATTTAGAAAAGTCGATGTTTGGGCTCAAAATTATAACCACATCACAAATATACAACTTTTGATTATTTTTTATTTATTTAATATTTAAATTATTTTTTTTAATAAAACAAAAAGTATAAAAAAATCGGTGAAATACAAGTTTTCAACGTTGTTCGAAATTAAAATAAATTCAACAATTTTAATAAAAATTTCTAAATTTTTAATTAGAATTTAAAACGCATTTACCTATAGTAGTTGATTTAAACATTTTTTTTACTGCATTAAACAATTTTAAAATTTTAAAAGATTTCGAACGAAAGTTGAAGTTTGGATTTAAACAGATTTTGTTTTGGAATGAGCTTTTGACAAAAAGTTATTAAAATTGAATAAAGAAAATTAAATTAGGGACCGAAATAAATCATTATTTTGATTTTTTCGGATATAAAGAATCATTGGGAAGGGTTCGTTCGAAACAAAACTCGAATATATCAATCTAATCCTTATGCCATATGCTATGCCAACCTGGCCTAATTTTTATTTAGAAGATTTTTGTTTTAAATCATTGCATAATTGTGATTTTTAAGTTTGAATGTCTTAATTTTTATTTTTTCGATCAAATTTGATCAATATTTTATGATTTCCATTTGTTCGGCCAATCGATTTTATCGTTATCTTTTGATTTTTACTTGTTCGATAAATATTTTCGATCATAATTGATCGATATTTTGTGACTTTTATTTTTTCGATCATAAAATATAAATTTTATTATTGGCTTTGTTGCTATTATTGTCATGATCGACAATTTTGTTTGCGCTTATTATGATCGATAAATTTTAAATCCAAGAACAACGAAATATTGATCAAATTAAAAATATCTTGATCGAAAAAAATCTCAAATCGATATTCAAATGTGATAGAAAATATAAAAATCACAAAATAAAGATTAAATTATATATTTTGGTATAAAAATTAAAAACACCAATATCCGTGAAATATATGGCCAAAAGTTGTCAATATGAAGAAATGTTATTTTAATTTTTTTTTTAAACTTAGAAAAATTATATGAACACTCTAAGTTATGTTTTTAAACTTATTACTATTAAATTATAATGAAAAACTGCTTGCAATTTAGATGCACATCTACACACTCATATGTTTTGATGCTTGACAATTGCCTCTAAATTTGAAATATTTTTTGTATTTTATTATATTAGCCAATTTAGAAGGACCGGACCTCTACCATTTACAGTTCAAAAACTCGCATTGCAAAGCACAAAAAAACTTAGCACTACAAATATTAGGCGAATCGGCATATGGTATTATTTCCATTACCATTTATAAAAACATAGATATTTAATGAAAAAACAAAAAATTGTTTATTAGAAAATTATTTACAAGCTATCGCCCACATCAGCACTAATCGATGTATGACATGCATACATACTTCAAATTGAATCAAATTTTAACACGGCAAAATATTGAGTTGCAACGCTGCATCCGCAGCTTATGGCAAACTAACATAAATTATTAACCATTTTGGCGTAAGCGCCAATGACAAAATCGGCTATTACATCTGGTCTCGATGGAAATTTACGTTGTCAACGCCATATTTACCCAAAAGCAATTAGACATTTATAGAGTACTTCAACGAAGACAGTTAAGGCAGTTAAGCGAGTAACAATTCAATACATGCAATACGGCGAGTGCTTATATTGGAGCAACAAGTACGATGACAGGTTGCAAACTGTGTTCAGCGCAAGGCAAAAGGAGCGCGGCAGAGGCTCAGAAATGGGTGATAAAAGTGAAAATATAGTTAATAAAAAATATTAAAATTAAAATTTAAAAATCTATTAATCGGACAGGAAAACAGAGCGGCGATTGAGTTGCGTTGCTAGGTCGTGCCGCGCACAGTTTTGCGGTCGCTGTTTGGCGGTTGAAACTCTAAATACATGGTCGATCCCCTCTTTACAACACTCACTAATCAATGTCTGCCACCTGCTGCAATTAGTAGAGCTAATGCCAGTGCGTAATCGTCAGTGTAAAAAAAACTGGCTGATTCGGTTGCTGTCCAAGCGTGGTTAATATTGTGTTGGCATTTTATGTTACCAAGGCGTCGTACATATCTAATTGCCAAACGAATGAAAGTGAAAACGTTACACAGCACACATATTGGCAATATTTTGCAAGTGAAAATACAATAACAAACCATAAGCTATTACCACAAAGTACTATAAGCAAATGGAGTATAAAGAAAAGTGTTGAAAAAACTTGTTTGAAAAAGATTCAAACTCACTGTATTAAACAAACTGAGCTCATGTTGACATATACTCTGTTAAATGGGCTTCCATTAATATGTCATTATCGTTTTGTAAAAGCTGGCGCAGTGCTCTGAAAGAGATTCAGTTCTTCGAAACGACAAAAACCTTCAAAGTTATCCCCACATTTATAATCTATTTTTTTTATATATGTATATATTGGAATGATATTTTAGTCAATGGTTTAATTGGTGCTAATCGGTCTATATTTTTGATTTAAATTGAGAAATGCGACGGGTTTGTAAAGCTTTCAAACCGTTTATAATCTATCCCATCGATCTTTTTGACTGTGATAATAAAAGCCAGATCATTGGTATTATCAAACTTTTGCATCAAAATGAATGCTGTCTTGGAATCAGTTGGAAATCAGATATTTCTGCAAAACGTCGAAAGTGTACTGTAATGTATTTATAATTATTTCGATATGAACGAAGTCAAAGGCCGTTCAACTCAAATATTGTAGATTAGGTTAGGTTATGTTGAAGTGGCTGCCACTCATCAGATGTTGCGAATAGGAAGCCAAGGGGTTTGGCCCATTGTGATATCATTGAAGGAGAACCTCTTTTATACGCCCTTCTTGCCTTCCCCTAAAATTCAACATTTATCTAATCTTTTCGTGGTTGATTGTAGTTACACAAGTTGACACTCGGAACTGATTTCGAGACTTTATTGGACAGCGTTATTTTGACCAATTAAACTATAAGATAGACACTCGGGATTCAATTAGCGCATAGTAGAACTATTTTGTTGCACTTCACGTGGACAATGATATTATATTCTACCGTGGACTATGATTTTACTTATATATTCTTCCGTAGCATACCTATCAAAACATACCAAACCAATTTGAGCTAACCATGAGCCTGTGCATATTGGCAATTAAATATTGTATCCTCGCTAATATCCGTCATATTCTGTTGTATGGAAGTCCTATACTACATGCAAACTTTTCTAGCAGCCAATGTCCGTTGACAGTCGCTACAATACTAAATACTTCTAACCTTGGCCTACTTATCATCTCTGCTATAGTTAGGTCCAGTTCCATAAATTAGATTTCTGATTGGCTTCCTTATTGGCAGCTTTGTCTCTTCTCCATGTCTTTCTATATGGCAAAACCAAGGCTTCTTATCATGTAGTGCGTGGTCTTACTTGCTATTGGACTAAGGCTTAGGACGGAGCTATGCCAAAAGCTGAGTACATGGGAATATACTTTAGGCAAAGATCATGTGTCGCCGTTGCGCAGGATTTCCCTGAATTTGCGGATGGGAAACCATTTTCAATTTGATAGGAGGGTTCTGCGTCCCCTAATGCTTGTATTTTCAATGAAACCGGACCTTAGTCGATGCTTGCATTAAGATAGAGGGATGCGCATGCCTCTCGACTCCATTCATATTTTTTAATATATCGATGCATAGTTAGCTACCCTAAAGGAAACAGTCTATTGAGTTCCTATTTTTATAATATAGATCTACTCTACCCAAGCGATCTTAATCTCACTAATTAAACCCCCCTAACTAGCCGGTGAATGCCTGATCTCCCTTTTAATGGCCTCCTCGTTCATTGGCTTTGGTAGGTGGTAATTATGGGGCGTACGAGTTGATGGCGCATTTAATCTGCGCATTACTCTTGGGCCACTGGGTGAAAAGTAGACGAGCATACCGGGTATAATCGGCGAAACTATTTAGGCTTACGGAACTACAAGGTTTAGCCTCAGCCGGGCATTTAACAGGATCCCGCTCAATTGTAGGTCACGCTGTGACCTTTAACATCCGGCCAAATCCTTACTATTACAATTAGTTTATATAGTTACTTTATTTATTATACATATGGGTAATGGCAATATTTATTTGGACATTTAGAATTTAATACAGTATGTTATGGAAATTGTATCATTTAAGTGGCCATTGCCATTTAATTACTATTTTGATCCGTTGCATGCCATTTTCCATGCAGGTTTCATACTTGTGGCGATAAGTTCTGGAATTCTGGTTTCCAGAGTCTGGTACCATAAAATCATGATTTAAAATAAAACTCCCTGGGATAAATCGGGTGATCGTTTAGACCACTGAATATCATCTGGAAGTATAGTGTTCGAAAGTGTCTTCAAACAAATTTTAATTACATATGTCCCCTTTACAAATATTTTAAATGCAGTGACATACGACGCCATTTGCAAAACTTATTCCAACTTCCAATTGGTTATAATAATTGCATCCTCATTAACAAATTGGACAAATGGAAATATTGAATTTACAAATCCAAGAACATTACTCATGCGATCCACATTTTTTATTCGCATTTATTACTCGCTAACTCTTTTGTTTTGGCAGTGGGCGTATGAGCGCGCGCTCTAAAACGAGAAATGGTGTGAATAATTATATTCTATAACCAGGTGTCTAATCTAAGCAGTAAATCATAAATACTTAATTAGCTTATCGACGAAACTGTCCCATTCAACACGATTTTAAAGCAGTTGACAAGAGTTCGAGTGATATGATTTGAAATGAAATTATTTTAAGTAAGAAAACTTTTGCATATTAAACTAAATAGTTCGAAATATGTAAGTGATTATGAGCTCATATTTTACATATAAGTAGACATTTCTCGTTTTTAGAAAATAACAGGTGACCCAAAATCTATTACCCCATAACTCGTTCGCTATGGTGCTGTTTTCTTGAAGTGAAATTTGTGAAACGGTTTTGTTAAACATTTAATGCCACGTCGAAGTAAAGTAAAGATTTGGATAGAGAAAGTTGCCAGCTATTTAAAAAAGTTAAATTAAATTATTAAGTTAGCTCAAATATTGCAATATGGGTGACCACCAGTTTCTAGGCTTTGATTAAATTTAGTTACCTAGTTAAACGGAAATGCTAAAATATTGATTTCAAACGATGGCAGTTTTGAGAAAGCTGAATTTCGAAAATGGCTTTGGGGAGGGTTGCCAACTGTTTGCGAAATTCAAAACTACTGATTAGAAAGCAACAATTAATCAAATATTGCAATATGAGTGGCAAAAAATATTTATTTGGAAAAATATTTTGGAGAGTGTTGCCACCTCTTTAAAAAGTTTAATCCGAATTAATTAGTAAGTTAAAGGAAATATTACAATACTAATGTAAAACGAAGGACACATCAGTATTTTAATTTTTTTTAATATTTAAAATTTAATATTATAGGACCTATAGATTTAATTACATACATATGTATGTTTTAACGATGATATCAGTAAAGCGCATACCGCCATTGTAAATTACATTTTCCATAGCTGTTTGAAGCCACTTACACGAGTAAGCACTTCAAAGTTTCCTCACACAAATTCTAATGATATTTACTTTACAAATATCATAAATTCACCTATATTCGGCGCCATTTGTAAAAGCTCCACCAATTTCAAATGGGCTCATTTATTTTAGGCCACCCTGTATATTTACACATGCACGATCTTAGTTGGCGTTTTGAATTAATTAACATTTTTGTTTACGTTTTATACTCCTTGTGGCTGTGTAACCGGGCATGTAATTACGTACATACATTTAACAAATTGTTTGAAAATCAAAGAATTTGCGTTCATTAGCGATGAAGTGCGACAAATTTGGGTTGGTTGATTAGATAAAGAAAAAATGAATGAATGTAAAAATTGTTTTGTATCAATATTGTGCTTTAAAAACTGCAGTGTTGTTGCTTGAGCGGCTGGAAAGGTATCATTTAGTTGCAAGTCTTTTTCGCACCAAAGGTGTTCAACTCTTTTACCGAGTTCGACAGCCACGCGCTAAATGGCGTTCAGTTTGAAAGCAAGTGACATTTTGCTCTGTACGAATTAGTCGATAATCAGTTGTTATTTAATTATATTACATTAATGGTTGTTGCTTAAATATACAATATTACAAAAGTTGTTACTTGACGTTATGTGCAAATGTCTGTATACTAACAACACTCAAGTATGTATCTATTACAATTGGCAGTTTAAAATGCTCAGCTATTTTGAAAATAATTGTTGAATGGCATTTTAATTAGCTTGAAGTGTGAGTTCGATTCACCAACTGATATCTTTGAATTAAGCGTTGTTGTCTACAAATTCAATTAAACAAAACTGTGTGTGAGCTTAGTTATGGGTGTTGTGTTATTGTTATAGGACTATTTTTGACTGTGATTGAAGAAAAATCTCTACTGTTCTAGGAGTGAAAAGAAATCAATTAAGTCATTAAACTTTCCACTTATGTAGCTTTGCTTTTGTTTTATTAAAGATAAATGATATCTAAATCAAAAATTGAAAGATTTTACTGCGCAAATTTTATTATGTAGAAAAGTAAAAAAATAATTGAAAATAATGTTCTGATGTAACTTAAAATACTTTCCATACTTAATTCGTACCGATTAGGTGGGTGTGCCAAAGGGCTATTTCATACTTAATACAGCATGAAAAATGATTTAATAGAACTTTAATACAAAAATTATTCGATTTTTTTTAAAGCATTAAATATGCGTCTTAAATGAAATATTATAGAATTGGTAACATAATAAACGTATTTGAGAATTCTTTAACAAGGATATATTGTTGACAAGGATTGTTAAATATGTAAAATTAAATTAAATTAAATTTTCCATGTATTCAAAAGGTTGCAATATTTACAAGGGGTTTTATAATATGAAAAAAGAAATTCGAGCACGTGTCGGAAGAGCTTCAGCAACAAAATTTTAAAAAATTATTGGTAATTTCGAACTTCCACTTTATTATATTAAAATTAAATGGGCTGCATCGAAAATTTTTGCTCAAAACTCTTTTTCAATTTTTTTGAAATTTTGATAAGTTTTATTTTTTTAAACTTCGCACAAAGTTTGAAGCTTGAAGTTTGAAGCTTGTATTTAAACGATTTTTGTTAAAACTAAATTGTCAAAACTTGTAAATACATATGTGGAGAGGCTCTGATTATGAAATGCACTGTATTTATGTCAATTTTACATCAAAATGCAAAAATTACACGTATATTAAACTCTGATTAAAAATTTTGAAATTTTGATGAAAATTGTTTAAATTTCGTTTGAAACTTGTATTTAAAGGATTTTTATTATGAAATGAATTATATGATTTAAAAAATTAAAAAAATAAATTTAATAAAGAAAATTAAATAGTAAAGTTGTCAATGTGTGCAGGGGCTATTTGACGAAATGCACTCCTTTTATGAAAATTTTATTTCAAAAATATTTTCAAAAAGCAAAAAACAAAATTGTAAGAGTAGCAATAGGCAGTGTAAAGTGCCACATTTCTACATCAACTGCAAAAGGCGAGCATTTATTTATTTATATGTTAGTAGTACATAATTTTTCACGTCAGGCAAAAGTCAGAATAATAATTTATGCTTCTAACTTTTTAAAAAATAAAAAAAAAAACTATGGATAACAAAAAGTACTTAATTTTAGCGCTGCAATTTTTATTTATTAGACATTTATTTTGCGTGGCATAGCAAACGGCACATGATGACTATATTTTGTTACGAACCAGCCTGGGAAAATAATTTCATCTTTGTGATTAGATTTCCCAAGCTGTGCTTCTGACTCTGTAACTCGGTAGCTGGGTCGAAGTTTAGAAAGGTGTTTTTTCTTTCTTTCTAAAAAAAAAACAATAATATGCTTGTGTGTATGTATGAAAATGCTTTCTTCATTTCCATTTCTTCTATTTGATGATGAATAATTTAATCGTGCGGCTGCTACTGCCGCTGACGGTGATTTAGCTTATCGTAAATGCTATCAAGACGTGTCGCTCGTTTGTCACTTTTTTCACCAACTTTTACATTGACACTTGCAGTATTCACACAATCTTTGTAGCTGACTTGCTAGATCTCTTTGTTTGTTTCTTTATTTCTTTCAACGCGCGCGCATCCCATCGAGTTGAGGTTTGTGAAAATGACAAATGCTTGATGACTTCCGTAAAATAGGTGCTTAATTGTTTTATTACAACAGTCGCTTTGCAATTAAGATGTTTTTGTTTCACATTTTACGTGTTGCTACTTTATTGGCTCATTCGAATTAGGGTTCCTTTTTTAAATAATTTTTTGCATCTCCATTATTGCATACGCTTCGTATGAGCGATTATTTTGTGAACTCAATATGGTACTCAAGAATTATTCGCTAAATTAACTTATTTTTTGTGAAATAATCAGTCTCTTATGAAATCACCATCGTAACTATATTTTCTATCATTTCTTGTCAACAATCTCTTCTATGATCAATTGGTTGCTGTCAGCTCCCACGCGTTTTTGTACCACTTAAATTATGCACATTTGTTGCTGTTGTTATCTCTACTATTCGTATTAATTGTCATTTTTTTTTGCTGCCCGCGAACAACAAATGTAAGTAATTTACATTTTTGTCGTTGGTGATTTTTCATTTCTTTTTCCCACCTTGGGTCTTATTTATTTATCTTTGCATATTTTTTGTGTCAGAGTTTAGTTTCTGTTAATGTATTTTTTTTTTATCTCAATTGCAATTCTGCATGAAGTCTGAATTTTTACTTGCCTTTACTTTCCGTGGAGTTGTTGACGGCTGTCACTTTTATGTTGACAAACTGTCAACAGTTTGATTATGTTTTCTCTCACTAACTAGTCGAATAAAATTTACATTTTTAGGAACTAGTATTTAGGTTTGCTTGAAATTCAAATTATTAGAAAAAAGAGTATGCATATATCTATATCTACATAAATAGTAAGGCCCAAAAAGTTCTAGACCCTACTTATAGCTAAAATGATGGAAAAATCTCTAAGCACTATTATTATTTTTATTTGTGTTTGTATACAATTTTCATAATAACTTTTTTCGAACCAACCGTGATAATCTCGAAAACATCAAAATTTTCGTTGTATTGTCATAAGCAACTCTGTGTGTATTAATACAAAGCGGCACTGCTTGGTGTGCACAGTGTGTAGTTTTCATTATGAAGCTCTGGGGGCATTTCGGTTACCGGATTGCCTTAGAGTAAAAAGGTAAAAAAATAGATAAAACCAGTTAGTAGAAAGGAATGCTGTCTGGACGGTCATGTTTAATATTCAAAACATCTCTTGAAAACAACTTGTTTTCATTGCCGTGTGGACATCGTATTACTAATGCATTAGGTTAGGCTATGGCGATTGTTCTCGTCGGGTTGCGTAAGAAGAGGGAATATGTACCTAGTCCCATTGATTCCAAACAAATTACTAACTTGTTTGCTGTGTATAGGTAACGAAAAGTTGAGTAATTTTATGATTTTAAAGTTGCGAGTCTCCGGCAAATCTGAGCAGGCTGGACACTTTTGAACCTTACCTGAATTTTATAAACAATGGTAGGCGTGCACCCTGTAAATTTCTAAAGAAGGCGTGGAGTGGAGTTTTGCATGACACTGCTTTTGCTTACTCATATATGGCGCAAATTAAAAAATTTGTAATGATTTTTTTTCAAAAGATTCTTGAATTTAACCTTATACACTAAGCATCTATACTAATAAGACAGTCTTCTCTTTTGGTAAGATAGTCTTCCTTTTTGGTTTGGCTGATTTTAATGCTCCTCAACGACGGTAGATTGTCTTGAATGAATTTTGGAACGATGCAAAATTTGGAGGGGAAACAAGATTGCCAACTATGGCGAATTCTTCTATATTTTGAATTTTTTTTTTTTTTGAGATCATAAATATACAAATTTCTGGTGTGCGTCTTAATGTTCCATATATTAAGGGCCTACAGTTTACTCCGAACGGTTAACCATCGCTATTAGAAAATTGCTTTTTTTTATAATTTTGACCTTACTTTCAACGGCAAGCATTCGAACCCAGAACGGCGGTCGCTGCAATGTACTTAAGTTTTTTAAAGTATTTGACTGATAATTTTAGTTGACAGTCAAGTAACTTTTGGTTAGGGGAATTCCCTACAGTTTTAATTGGACTTTGTTTAGTGGTGCTAAAAGTTATATATCTACCAGTGTTTGTAATATCATATCAAATATTTGCTGATGGTATCAACTTGTTTTGATTTCTGTTTGCTGAGTTCTGTTGTGTAAATAAAATTTCATTAAAAAGTGGCTGTTGATATTCTGACAACAGTACACTAATGCCATCATTTGCCATCTTTTCACTTCAATCAACTTCTGAATAAAAATAGCTCATTCGAATATTGGCGCCACTTATGACTTTACTCATCAAGCAAGGTCAGTCTTCTTATTAATACATTACTACTCTTACCTTATTAAAATATGATTTATAATACAAATTCCTCATAAGCCGTTTGAACTCACCTGAAAAGAGAGAGAAAATGAAGATTTTAGTATACATTTAAAAGAGCTTTCATTGAAAATTAAAAACAAACACTTTAATATGAAGTATATCACCCTTGGAATGTTTAAGTATAAAAAACATTTTTGCATGTTTGCAAAATGCAGTTTTCTTGAAACGGCAGTTTTGCTTGTTAATTTAGCCGCGAAGATGAGAATGCGCTTCGGCAGAATATGTAGATACAATATTTTTTCGAGCAATATCGTTGTCCATGGCTGCTCTAAAGCGCAAACGGAGAAATCATAAAGAAGGGAATAGATGTAAGCGAATAATTTGATGTCTTTGGCGAAAAGTCGCATCAAGCTGGTGAGCGATTCATTTCAAACCGTAGATATATGATTTTAATTTTCTGCTGATATTTTCAGCGGAAAAGAGATGTCACTGTCAAAATAGCTTACGATAAAAAAATCATTAAATGGACCACCCGGTTTTGCAGAATCTAGGGGTCGTACACGCATAACACAATAATGAGGTGCTGCTTGTTTTTACATAAAATTTTGTATGCAAGTAACATCAAAGTAAATAATCTATAAGAAATAATAAGTTATCATACTGCAAAAACAACACTATTTCTGCGAATAAAGCATAAGAATAAAAAAGAAACAGTTAAAGACGTGGGAAGCGGTTACTTTGAAGATGAAACAAATAAATAAATCGACACGCAGAGCTGAGTAGCCGCTAAAATGGGGGTTTAAAGCGAAGTCAAATGGCTACAACACACAGAGAAAAATAAAGTAAGCCAAGAAATGTATGGAGAAAACAATGATGAAAAAAAACAATTGCAATACTTAGAAATTTATTAAAGGCCAACTCAGACTTACGCAGAAATTAGCAGTCGTACAATAATTATTTACGTAATTTAAATAACTTTGAATACAGCTCAACTTTTTGCAACAACACCAACAGAACTCAAGTAAGAAAAGGCACACACATATGTACATATATGCTACAAATACATGAGCGATACCAAAGGCGGATACTATACTCATATTTCTTCGATACAATTCTTAGTTAGCTTTAAGGTAAGCAAATATAAAAGAATCAAGCGTTTAAATGCTAAACGCTAAACAAAAGAATCACAAATTGACAAGACGAAGATGAGTTAGCATTGACGACTTGGCCCATTGTTTGACGGAATTTTATTACAAGTTGTTGTTGCTGGTGTTATTGTTGTTTTTACATGTAAGTTGTTGCGGTTGCGGTATGACATGTGGAAATCATGTTAGTTTAACCACACGGAACAAACGCATCAAGTCTATTGTTCAGCGTAATTTGTCTGAGCTAAGGAGAGGAAGTGGTGCTTGATGGCTAGGGGTGAGCATTCGGTACTCGTAGCAGTACTTGTTGACAAATTCTCTACAAGCACAGTAACTGGAGAAAGCAATGAGAAAACACAAACAGTGACAAGGTAAGCTATGTTGGCTGCAAGTGCGCAGTTTTTTTGGGGAATAAATGGTAAAGTTTTTGCGGGAAAATGTTAACAACTTCTCGGTAATTTGAGGCATGCAACTTGTTTGCTGTTTTAAATACATACATATAAGTAGAAAACGCAGCCACGCATGCGCTTCATAAAAAGTGTGCGAATGCGCCCACTACTTAAAGCACGCCAGTTACTCGCTACTTTTGCTGCTTGTCGATGTTCTGCTGCCGTTTTTTTCTTTAGTCGGTTTCCATGAAAATAATTAAATTTTTTTTGTTTTCCACTCGGTTGGTTGGAGGGGAAAGAACAGCTGCAAACTAGGGGTCGCATAAATTAACAAAATGCGCATTATAGCTTGAGTGATTCGCGCGATGTTAGTCAATGTTTATTTTACCGAGGGTTATTTGGCCAGACGTTGTCGTAGAAAATAAGGCTTAGGGTGCTGAGCGGAAAAAGCTGGGACAATAGGTCGAAATAGTTCACTACAAATAAAAAACTTGCAAACTTCAAGCTTTCTTCGCTAAAAGCCAGCTTTAAAAAGGTAAAAATTATCGAATTATTATCCATAAAACTTCCAAACTACACGCATCTTCTCAAAAAAGACGCATCTCTTTTTCGAGAAATATCTAAAATCACCGCCACACTTTCTTAATTTAGGACTCATTTTTTATTTATCAGCAAATCACGCTGAAATCAAGTAATTTAACCTTGCAAACTCTGTCATTAAATTAAGATAAAATAAGGTTTTATCATAAATCAAGAATAAATCAGTGCGACTCCAAATTTTATAGCCAATAATCGAAATATGTACCTTCCCATAACCATTAGATGTGAAATATCAACATTTCACTCGACTGTTACATGAATTTGAATGCAGAAGAAATCCTACCGCTATAGAGCTATCAAGATAAATTAGAAATGACAGATATAAACGCATATGATTTACGTGAAGTAATTTGTATGAAATTAAGTAATTTGTAATGCAATGTGAACATAAATTGAACCAACGTATGCCAAAAATTAATCTGTTCATAGCGGTTTTCTAAGAAGAATTAACTCATGGTATTCACTAGAATGTAGACCCCTGATCTCTAATAAAATAATTTATGATATAATGTGAACATAGTTTAAGCTAAATCGAACCAACGTATGTTAGTATCCTACATGGCATTAAATTACCAGTGAGCTTCAGTGAGGAACGAGAAAGTTCTAACAGTTGAAGTAAAGGCTCAGTGAATGTTTTCAAGGAAAGATCGGAAGAGGACGTGAATATTCGTGGAAATGTTTTCTAACTTCTGCTTCAAACTTACGCTTAGCGGTCATAGATATCAGGATACAGGCTGATATGCTAAAAGGGCAAGCATGCGAGGTATTTTTTGATAGTTGTAGCCTACCTTTGAGCAGATGAGCCTAATGTCAGCTGAGCGATCGTTGAGCAAAAACTATAGGCTTTTGCCGTTGTAAGATCGTTCTGGAAAGAGAAGGGCCGGAGGCATTTAAGGCAACTTTTTAAGTTTGCAAATACATACTATTCCATGTCTTATTGGAACCCAGAACAAACTCAATATTCTTTCAAACACATTTGGTTGTAAATCGTTCGAAAGTCATTAGGCTGAGAGAACTGGACTACTGAAAAATACAACGCTATTGAAAGGTAAACTTTTAAAGAAAATATCCGAATTAATTAAATATAGAGACTCTCCTTGATTTTTTGAATTATCTTTGTTTTGATGTATTATTGATACGTCATTACTTTCGTATTGGTTACGCCATTATTTAATTACATTGAGTATCAGAGTGACCAGAAGCCTCTGTGAAGAAAATGCTTTGAAGAAGAGATAATTAAAGTATATGCAAAGAGAACATATAAACAAATATACATATGTATGCACCTAAGTGCGATTGCACTACTTACTACAATTGTGTAACAGTTTGAGCGTCAACAAAGAAGGGGACTTACAAATTGATATCTGTTAACCAAACGGAAAGAACAAAAGGAAGTGAGTTTAATTCATATCGCGGAAGTATGTAAGTATACCGGTACAAGCACTTGAAACATATGTTATAATCACTGGCATGTGAAGATTTCTTATCGCTTTTGAAATATCTATCTTCGAGGGAGCAGTTATTGTTAAGTTACAAAAAAATTGTGATGTTAAAAAAAATGCATTACATAAATAGTGTTAATTGCGGCACTTTCTAAGAAGAGGGAAAAGTTTAACTCAATGAATGTTGGGAAATTCAATTTAGCTATTATATATTTAGCTATTATATAATATATAATATGAGAAATATATTAGCTGCCAAAGAATTTTGAAAATTAAAGTAACTTTTATGGTGACCAAAGAGTTTTGATCAAATGATAAATAAAGATACAGATTTTTATTTTTTCATTTTCATTTCATTTCATTTATTGATAAAAAAATTATTAGAACAATAAGATTTAAGATGATCTTTTATAGTACAACAGTTTTAAAGTAAAAGTAAAGTAACAAAAGATATTAAAACTAACATATAAAACAGTAAGTATTCATATATGACTAGATTACACGTACATTTATGCTTAGGTAGCGAAACTCATCATTATGCTATAGATAATTATATTAAATTTAAAGATAGATTAACGAAAATACTCATAAAGAACATTCTTAAAGTTGCTTTTGTTTAATCTACTGCGAACAGAAGCTGGAATAGAATTCCAAATACAAGTAGCGTTGACCAAGAATAGCCTTGCAGAAGTTAAGTAATTATATTTAGGCACTATAAGGTCAGTTATCCGTGCAGACTTTGGGAATTCTAGTTTACTATATAGATAACTAGGTTCTTTATTCCGCAAAAGACGATACAAGAAAATACAATTTCTGGCTTTCAGATAGTCAGAAATTTCACAACCCAAAAGTCGCGATCTCCAGCCATGTTCGGTTTCGGCTTCGGCCATGTTCGGTTCTATTTCGGGTTGGCATCGCCAAAATAAAAGTCGAAGTTTGGCCGAACATATCGAAATATTTATCAATTTAAAAAGTGTATACAAATTTTCTTTTAATATATTTCTCCTTCCTTATCGCGCTATAGATGCGTCAATTATATTTTTACCTTTATAAAACACATTCCTATGTTGGGTTTCTTATCGCGCGCAATGCAGTAATTCATTCTTCTACTTTCATTATTTTTTTGCAAGTCATTTTTCATGCTAGCAAAACGCGTCTAATGAGGCCATAGTATTCGTATGAGTAAACTTGAAGTTTGAACACAATTTATGTAGTTAGCCAGTCACTCATGACCAATCTTAAATGGTATTTATTATATACACACATATGGATAACTGAAGCGAACCTACTCGTATGTAGTAGGTGTTATGCATCAGTTAATCTGACGAGGGGCCTGTTAAAAGAAACGAAAAAATTGCGATGGAAGAAGTCACAAGCTCTTGAGCAAAAACTTAAAGAATACCATTAAACAATTTCTACGAGTATGTGAACAATTTCGTCCAAGTTAGGGATGTTATGCACTTAAGTGCATGGTATGTATGTAGTAGAGGTATATATAAAATAATTAATAGTTAAAGCAAAAAGGGACGAAACAATTGCTCTGAAAATTATGATAATTAGTATTGCAGTCAGACAAAGTTCCCATTATTCTACTTCCTCTACCAGTACATAGGCAAAAAATATACATACATATTTATGGCGGTGGCGTGCAACTTTTCGCTGAACCGAGTTAACCTCACTTGTGTCCAGACTTAACAATAACTCAAGAAATCTTATTAGTGAGATCGCTAGTGCATGTCCACTTAATCAGTGAAAAGATTACAATAAATGATAAGGTTTTTATGTGAGTGAGTGCCTGTATGTGGACGAAGGATTGACGAGAAATTAGATGGCAGTAAGTAAGTACAATTCAGTAAATTGGTAAAAATTTACTGAGTCCTTTGTTATTAAGAGCACTAGACCTGGGGCCTGAATCAAGACGAAATGCTTTTTAGGAAAATGAAAATTGAAAACGAAGACATCTCGTCAATAACGTGTGGGATCCTTGACAGGTGGTTGATGCCAGTGGGCTTTCTCTGAGCACTCGAAACACTCAGACTCAAACAAAGTTATCTGGATTGAAGAAAAATAGCTATCAAATAAGAGAAAAATGGGAATGAAATGACGCTAAAAAATATTTACTACTACAGTCTTCAATTTATGTAAGTTTTTTATTAATTTGAAAGAAACCTTTACTCAATCGGGAGAAAATATCGCTATTGGAAGAAAAAATTATATCAAAATTAGGTTCTTTTGTTTTTTCAGTGTAGCGGATACCTTTGTATTACATAGTGTAGTGAATTTTAAGTAGAGGGTGTAACTTTTCCTTGGCCGAATACTACCCAGTAATTGCTATTTTGAATCTATAGGCCACCTTGTTGCGTGAGGATAGTTCCGGAACCTCTGCATTTCTCAATCTACAATAATAATTTCACATAACCCTAATTTAACCTTTCGGACCGTAGTTGTTTAACGAATTCTTGCGATATTAAAAACGCTAAGGTGACTACTAACAGTAAGTTGACAAATTGGAAACTACAGAGTATGAAGTTTAATTAGCACTACGCTCAAGGGAGGAATAATACGGAGTTTTAAGTTATTTTGAAAGCATGGCCATTGGGATCGGATTCTCAAAATAGGTGTAGAGATGAGGACAAGACAGAATTTGTCTATCGCTTCCTGTGTGATAGCTTTGCACTTTGAAAAATGTGCTCCAGATTTCTGAGGGACTATTTGTTCAAGTACCCAGATAATATATATACGAACGCCAAAATAATGGGATGGTTGATAGACGTACGTAGGGAACTCTTAGGTTAAAGTGGCTGCTCCTAGGAGTTCAAGTATAATCTCTGGGATTCAACCATGTAATACCACAGTACAAATAGAACGCCAATTATTATCTTATGTTGCAAAGCGCTGAGCTCACATGGAGATGGCTAAGGCGCGGTCACAGACGCCTAAGTCTTAGTCTCGCGAAGGAAGGGTAGATGATTAACTAGTTCTGAAATGATCCCACCATAATCAAAGAGAGCTGCGGCTTGGATAACCGTAAAAGCTCCCGTGACCTCCTCCGGTCTACTTTTGGCCAAAAGATCATCGCGACTCTACATGCTCTAGTAGCTGCCCAGCATTTGCCAAGCTGATCGCAAGCTCACTCGATCAGAAGTAGCCGATAGGTGGCCAGAGGAACGCCGAAAAGTTCGATCGCATTGGTATATAGTTCTTAGCTCTGATTGCCGCTTGGATATCGGAGTAAATATTCACTTCTCTTACAGAGGTCGGACAGGTAAGGAACCATTCGGTCGTTTCCCTTATGGCGGCCACCTCTGCCTGGAATACGCGACAGTAATCTGGAAGCCTAAATTTCTTCCATATACAAAGTTCTCGCAAAGAGAACTCTTTAAAAACACTCATATACTTTAAATTAATTCGGCTTAGGTAGAGATTTTTTTTGCGTTGGGCACGTATTGATAGTTAACGTGTTCTGATATTTTGAGAGGTAAGATAGTAAATATACGTTTTTGATCAGGTATTCCGAACAATTTTTTTATCAAACAAAACTTAGTTAAGTAAGAGAAAGTCACTAAAATTGATATTAAAAAGAGTGGTGCAATAAAAAAACATCATGCAAATATTTTTGATATCGCAATGACCAAAAAAATAAGCAATAAAAAATAATCAGCCTACTTTGCTCTGAATGATGATGGCCAACCCGTGATTTTGGTGCTATATATTTAGCTAATGAGAACACTTTTGCTGCTATAAGGTAATATCGCTTTTTTCGAATGTGATTTAAAAGAACAAAATTAAAGGTAAGCGGTGAGAAGTCCTATAACAGAAACAACAACTCGTGGTATATAAAAAATAACTTTTAAATACCTTTCTAATATTCCGAAGTTCGTGACATGTGCCATAACTTATTGTTAGAACTTTTTAGTATTCTGTTTAAACATGCTTATTATGTATATACGTACGCTTTTGTTAATATAGTATATACTCTCCCCTCATCACAGAGCTACATGCATCTTTCTACGGCAAATTAGCACTTCTACGGCACCACTTCGATATTTCTATTTCCCCTGTTTACCACTTCGAAATTTATGTAACCCCCACTTCCTTGCCTAATTAGCAATTTATCCATACTGAGATGATAGCGGTAGTGATGGCGTAAGAAGCAGCACAACAACCCTACCCACCCATTCACGCTATCGACTTCCTGACTTCCAACGTGTTTTTGTTTGTATGTATTTGTTCTTTAGTTCGATTTGAAGTGATACTCGTACTCTAGATATTGTGTAAGACTGGTTAGTGGAAGATACACTTGCCACACCAGCAACAGGTAGTCGATCTCTTCCGCTTTGCTTGTTTACCTAGTGGTTGTTATTGTTGTTGTTATTGCGTTGCTATTCTTTTGATAGCATATTAAGCATACATTGACTGCTTCGAGTCATTGGCCTTCTTTCATTCAAGTAAATGAGGCTGCAAACAAACTTCTGTACGTAGATACAAAAGTTTATACATATTTACCATATGTTTATTTCTTTGTTGACTTATTTAGCGTAGAACACCTCTTTGTTGCTTGGCTTGCAAGCTGCATCTCCTTCGTCTTTCTTTTTTTGTGCTACATATTTTGATCTCTTCATTTAGCTCTATTCATTTGCAAATGCTTTGATGCTTTGTCTTCGAAACAAAAAAAAGTTTTCTTGACCATGGTGAATGTTCTCATTGCCTCGTTCAGCGATTTTCTTCTTTTACAGTAATTTATTTTTATTTTTTATTTCTGTACATCATTTCGTCATTCGTTGTTTTCGTTTGTGTTTAATTTCATTTCATAATTTTGTTTTTATATTTTATACTGTTGTTTCATGCCAATTCAGCATTATAAAAGAGTGGTATTTTCTTGATCCGTCGATTGTAATTGAAATTCACTAGTGCCAGCAGTTTAGTTGTATCAATAGATAAATAACTTTTTCAGCATTAGAATAAATCCGCTATTTTGAATGCTATCGAGGTATTCAATTCCTCGCTATTATGCTTTTTTCTAATCACTTGCTATGGTTTCTTTTATTTCTCTATTGACTCAGTTTCGTAACGAACCCTAATTTCACAACTCAGTCTAACTAATGTAGCGTAAGAAAATAGTGAGCATTGCTCAATCACCAAACCAAATTATACAAATTTTTAAATCCGTAGATTATGTGACTAGTGAGTTGACCTTCAAAATAAAAAGCAATAAAGTGAATCGCATGCAGCGCTAATGCTAAAAAATTAAAAAAATAAAATGCGAAAAGTACCTAAATTTAAAATTTCAAAGAATTTGGTTTATAAAAAAATGTTTAGATGTTGTTATGTCTTTGCGTACACCAATGGTACGATAAAAACCAATGCCAATTAAATTATGAAAATAAAAAATAACCAAGCCCTCACAGAATTAATAAGATTAATGGTAATAAACTTTTGGGTGTGTAGTGTAGTTTTGGCTATGAATCACCATATTGTTAAGTAGCGTAAGTTAGGAATATTTTGTACGTTGCAAATTGATCATTTTTTCCAAACATGTATGGTGTGTGTACTTTAGGAGCCACGTAGTGAAAATTGGACAGCGCAGGCAATCTAGGGATGTTAATTAGACATTAAGCTTGATAAAAATATTTCCAAATTTGTTTTCATTGTTATTTAAGTGTGCATTATTTTAAGTATGCGATTAATTTAAAATTTTGTATGGTTTTTTTTTATAATTTATATGAATTTGAAATTTATTTTAATTTATATTAATTGGTTTTTAAATTTATTTGGTTGTATTTAATCAATTTTGAGTAAACTTATTTTTATTTTATTTAATTTAGTTTTATTTATTTAATTTTTTTATATTATCTTATTTTATTTATTTTAATTTCCTCTATTTTATTAGTTTTTTGTTTAATTGAACAGTTTAGTTCAATTTGGTTAATTTTTATATTTTATTTTATATTGATTAAAGTTAATTTAATTTAATTTAATTTAGTTCGTTTTATTTAATTTTATTTATTTATTATATTTTTAGTACTTTATTTTAAATTTAATTTAATTGAATTCAGTCTAATTTATTTTTGTATATTATTTGTTTGCATTTAATTTAATTTTATTATTTTTTAATTTATTTAAATTCATTCTATTTGATTTTAATTTGTTATATTTTTTTAAATTTATTTAATTTAAGTTTATTACATTTTATTTTATATCGTTTTGTTGTATGTAATTTTATTTTAGTTTCTGCAAGTTCTTTGTGGTATTTATTTTTGATTTAATTTATAAGACTTAAATTAGTGAAATTTAAATTCTTGCTATTTGATTCAACTTAAATTAATTTCATTTAATTTTTTTTTATTTGGTTTAGTCTTATTTTCTTAAATATAATTTGATCTAGGTCAATTGGAAGTACTTCATGAAGTTTACTTTATTCAATTTATATCATAAAATATCTAAAAATTTAAAGTTCTGCAGTTTTACTTAATTTTTTTTTCAAAGATTCCACAATAACAACAAAAATTAAATTATAAGCCACTGGAAAATCTCAATATTTTATGACGTTAAGATTTGCTCCGCTAAGATAACTTGTGAATCCCCTAATTGTACATATTTTATTTTTATCGTAATTTAATTTATTTTATTAGATTATTATGTTTAATTTATTTTAATTAATTAATTAATTTAACTACTTAATTTAATTTAATTTATTTGTGTAAATTTTGTGTAAATTCGTATTTTTTACTTTATAAATTTTTAAATTAAATTTTAGTTTAGTTTGTTTAATTTTAATTTAGTTTTTATTTGTTTTACTGCATTTTAAGTTCATTTATTTTATTTTGTTTAATTTTTTAATTTGTTTTGCTTCATATAATTTAATTTTATCTTTTGATTTCTTTTAATTTATTACTATTATAATTATAATTACAGTTTTTTAAATTCTATTAAATTTTGTATTGCAATTTATTCTATTTTGTGCTTTATTCTAAAATAAATAAATTTTATTTTATTCAATTTTTAGTTTGCTCAAATGAGATATATATGTAAGTAACTTGATTATGAACCGAATAATCTCAAGGCAGAATTGTAACTTCGTTCTGTCGAATTCAATTCACATGAAATTACTAAGCCAACCAAGCGTGAAAATTGCACTGTGTAAAATATTACCATTTTTTTTTATTGTTCGTGCTTATTGACACAATTTCAAATTGTAAATAAAATTGCGAAAATTTTTAAATTACAAGCACCTATTTTAGGTAACACGAAATCAGGGCTGATGACAATTTTATTCATTGGCATAGTCTCGCTTTTGTGCCCCTTTGCTAGAAATTTGAATTTAGTCTTCTTCACTACAAAATTGCTCCCTGAACCATAACGATGTTTTTTTTTAGCTTTGCACGGTTCTTGAGATTTTTGTTATCTTTACAGCTTACTAAGGTTTTATGAAAGTACATATGCCTATTGAAACGAGGTAGATATAGAGGGTGTAATCGATTTGGCTATGCCCACTTTTCAGGCAGCGGCAGAAAGCTCCGGAAATCGTCACCAAGTTTCATTTTCTGCCTTGAAGCCGTCGATATAAAAAGTTCTCACCGAGCCTTCCAAGAGAGTACATTGATCTCTCCATTGTTCCCTTTGTAGGAAAGCTTGCGGTATACTTTCTACCGAAAGAAACTCTCGTTAGCAGTTTGTAATTTGTGTCGAAAGCCAGTGTATTACGCTGCTAACCTTCCAAACCACTTTCTGTGCTCGGAGTTCTCATCGTCGTGTCACAATATAAAAGAGTGATGGCTCGTAAAATCCAGTGGTAGCAAGTTTGAAGGGACATTCAGAGCCGCTCCTGATGTCGTGCTTATAACACACGCACCTATCTAGCCGGCTTAACATAGAAACCGTGGATTTAACAACGGTTCTAGGTCTTACAATAGGTACAAACGTTCCATGCTGAACGTGTTCTGTGCTTTGCAAAGGATTAGAGAGGCTTCTTCTGCGTTAGGGAGACTATATAGAGAAGGACTTGGTTTCGCTATGAATTTCTAATCGGCATTAGCTAGCATCTGAAATAGAAACCCTAACGCGCTTAAAATCGTCTAAGCGATTACAGCGCTAATCAACTTATAAATTTTATGTGGTTGCAGCGCAGATGTTAAGTTTTCTGTGTATGTGAGCAACCTTTTAAAATGAATTAAATGCTCAAATTTACTCAATATACATACAATGTAGTTGAATTGCGCTTTCATTACAGCAAACTGTGATTTCATTTTAGCAAATCTCAAGTTATACGGCTAATCCTCGCTCACCCCACCACAATTAACCTTTTGGCGCCATTGGCAATGCTAGCCTCAACAAACAGAGATGATAACAATGAACAACAGCCGGCAAATTGAGTAAGACAGCCACCGATATTGCTATTTCTGCGGCTATGTAGTAGCCTCTTGGTTTGTTGCAGAGCAATGAATAGCTGTTATTACGGCTTTCACCGCGTGAATTTAGAATAACTGCAAATAATAAGCTTTCAACATGATTATTTGGTTTTCTTAAAGAAATGGTAATTTGGATTTTTTTTTCAAGTTATTGGAAAAATGCAGCAACTCCTCGGTATAAGTGCATACATTTGTATGTACCTATCTATTGTACTTGTTGTTCTTTTTCGTACGCTTTGTTTGACCTGCAGCCAGTTACCGAGTTATTGAATAAATTATCTACGCGTGTAATCAGTAGCTTTTATAAACATTTGCTAAAAGCAAACAGTAATTTGGGTACTCAACCGCAACACCGCCAATATAGGCAGTGGACCAAACGAGTCAACTCAGCCAGCAAATTGCAAGTTCAACAATTTTTCGCCATCAATTGCGGGGAAGCAAGTAGCAACAGCCAAAGCAACAATACTTAACAGCATTTAAAGTGCAGAACAAAACGGTACCCAAGAAATCAACTTAAACGAACTCCATCATTGCAGCACCATCGTTGGTCATTAGTGCGCAAATAGTTGGCGCGCATGCGCGTGTTGGCGTTTAAACCACAGCACATTATTTTGCAAGTTTTCCTGCCTGCCACTTATTAGCCACTCTTTTGTATTTGCAGTACGAAGTTTGTAAATTTTTCGTTTTTTCCATTTTCATTTCAGTTCCTGCCTGCTGAGTCCATAGTTCAATCTCCTGTTGACTTCTTCGACTTCCCATTTGATTAGACTTATCGTATCTCTGCAGCTTAGCAATAGCAACTAACGCTCTCACTGCAACTGACATAAACGGACACACATATTGTATGTACATATGTACATACATATGTCGACTTGCTGACAGCTGCAACATACTGACGTCGTAATACTTTCCAGTTGATGGTAACCACGCACCTGTCTGCCCTCTGTTAATTTGGATTTCAGTAAGTGCTTTGTGTGTTTCTCAAATATTTGACATCTTTTGACTTAAGCAATTTGCAATTTTCTGTAGATGAGATAATTGAGTTGCTATGAGAGTGATTGCATCAAACGAATGTTAATTTCTCGGGTTCAAGAGTTCTTGAGAAAAATTCTTTAGCGTAGTGAAGAAGAAGAAAATTGGGAGACAAGATTTTAATGAATTTTGCTTTAAGTGGGGGTGTGATTACTTTTGCTTAGCCATCTGTTTTTTTTTTTTAATAAATGTTGGTTCGTGATTAGGGATCGTATATATTACCGAACGCTGACTTAGAAAATTTTTAATATGAAGATATGGATGGACTTCCCTTTAAACTCCAAGCCAATGATTATCTGGTTTAACATTAGCAAAATTTCTGCGACCTAAAATTATTTTTGAATCGAGAATCGAGCTTTGACATCCATAATAAATATTGGAAGATCCATGGGAGATGCATTTCCAGCGCTTAAAGCATCGGCTATGAATAATTTGAAATATCTCAAATCTTATATAGATAATACCGGACGCGCTATATGCATATTTGATATTATTCAAGATATAGTCAAAACTTCCGTAAAGTTATTCGCCGATTAGAAAATTATTTGATGCAGTTAATAGCTCAGCCTGAAGCGCGCTGGAACATTTACTCATGTATATCGAATAATTGAAGGCAGTCCATTTTCCCTTCGAACCATTTATCATTAACCTTTAGCCCATCTATATAGGCACCAAAGTACTTGACTAGAATCAATATATTCAAATCCATTTGGCAAAATTTCGCTATCGAAAACTTTGGCTTGGAATTTCCAACGAAACATAAGTGAATGATTTTTCTTAAAATAGATATTCAATATTTGCTTTGAGGCAAGTTAAACATAGACAAGATCCATACATGGTCGGGCTCTAATGACGATCGAGAGGTTGTCTATATTTGGGCTTTCCCTAGCGGTTCACATCACAATTTCGGTCACGTTCCCACTATGCGTTCGCTTAAAGGATAAATTTAGGAGGTAAATTAATGGGTGATCTAGCGAAGAGTGTTTTACCCAAGAATGACAGCAAATAATATTGCGCCTTCCGCGCCGAAAGCAATGAAAGTGACGAAATAAAAATAGAAATGGAGCGAACAAACATAAAGTTCTAAAGAAGAAGAAGAAGTCCAGAAGAAGCAAACAAACGACGGAACGATTTAAAGTTTTGTTAGCATTGTTTGTGTAAAATAAAAGAAAAATATTTTTGTTTCGTCAACGAATGGGTGGATGCTGTCAAATAGACAAAGAGAGAATTAGCGGTCCGCACTTTGCACTTTTCAGAAAGCTGTCACGACTGCGAGCCGTTACTTTTGAGAAGCAATGACAAAGTCACAGGCACGCAAATATTTTACACCACTAACTGGATTTTTATCAACAATTGTGAGGCGAAACCGCATAGTGGATTCGTGACATCTGTAAAGCACAGATTATGGTGATTTTAAATAAAAGGGGAAATTTAGAAAATCGGGAACGAAAAATAAATATAGTTTGCGAGAAAAGATGTACCAAGATTCTGCTCGTATCTGCAAAAATATTAGTACAATTATTTTCATAGTTTTTTTTTCGAAATTTACAATTGTGAGCGTTTCAAAAAACGCCCCTAAAGAATGCCTTTGGTTGTTTTGGTTTGGGTTTAGTAAATTTATGTGAAATTAATTGGGGTAAGCAAGACTAGGTTAGATTAGATTCGACTTGGTGCTGTCAGTTCTCATGGTGGTCAATACAGAAATATGTTCTCACAAATGCGAATTCATACAAATAAATTTGCTGAAATCGAAAATAGGATTGGATGCATTTTTTAAAGAAAGTTCTAGAAATTTTTGAAATCATCTACAGAAAGCGGTTTTAAAAATGGGGTTAAATGGGATCGAATTGTACTAACGAGTATATTGTCACTGTAGAACCTTTGCAAACAAAACACCGCAGTGAAAGGCCAAACTAAATAGTCACTAAAATACTAGTTTACGAACTGGTATTTATTGAAGGTAGTCATACCAGTTCGGCAAGGACTGAGGATTCGTGCCATCTACCAAAGTATAGTGAAAATTCCAAAGCCAAAATGATTTTTGAAATTAAAAAAAAAATCAACAAATTTTACTCAACATTTTTAATCAACCTATATAGCCCGTGAAATTTTAGTATAGTAATATAAAGCTAATAGTGACTATAAATAGTCGTTGATTTTTTTTCTTACCATTGCATTTTGTAGCGTGTGTGTGCTTCTTTCGGTGGGTCCATGAGCAATACTGAACGAATGCAGATTTTGGCATTTCATTGGCAAAATTACACAAACAAAATCCATAATGGATTTGCTTTGGTTATCTTGCCATCATCTTTGGATCTAGCTTCGAATATGCCTTTTGTTCCATGAAATAGATTCTTTTGGAAACTACACATTGTTTGAAACCCGCTAGAGTCATTGCTAGTATTTTTTTAAAGAGTAGTTACATAAAGAAACAAAATTTAATAAGAAAGAAACCAAAAATTATCATGTTTATTTAATATATCGAAACAAATTTTATTTAATCACTTGCAGCATCATAGTATAAATAAAATAATATGTAACACTCGAAGTAGAAATGCATTAGGCAACTCCAAAAGCCAACGAACTGACTAGATACTGTAATACGAGTAGTTATAACTAAATCTAATAACCACGCATGCTTATATACAATATACTTATATATATGGTACATGATTATGTGGCGAAGAGCTCATTAGCTGCTACTTAATCTAAAAACGTAACAAAAATGTAATTAGCAAAAAAAAACAAAAAACAAAGAAAAGTTGTGAAAATACTTAACAGTGCAACGACAGGTTTACGATGCTGTTGACTTCAAAGCGCTCATAACCAATTTTCGAATTATTTTTCCTCCTCCAAAACAATGCAAACTTTTATAAAAAGTTTTTGCCAGTCTTGCATATTCATATGCATTTAATTTACCAACAGACGCTATTGCTGCAATTAAAGTTCAGCTTTACTTAATATTTTCTCGCCTTTAATTGCAATAAAAAACGCTATTTAATCAAAAAGTTGCGAGCACATCTTCTGCAGTGCAACAAAACTACAAACAGAAAAACAGACATGCACCAACAAATATACTGTAACAAGCTAAGAAGTACGTAGCAATAGAGTCAAAGTCAGCTCTAACATATTACTAAGACCTCCGTGAATTACCTGCATTGCTTTTATTATATATGAACACACATACATATATTTTTTTTACTTTCCGTATTTTCATTTTATTAATACAATATCTCTTTTTACTTGCCAACATGGTCTTCGTCTGTGCAATCATGATGGTTCAACTTGAAAATCTGTCAACTCGTGTTTACATTATGCGCATGCGCGTCGTTTTGGCCCATGGCGCATGCAACTTTGGTTGGTAAATTGGTAAGCTAGTTGGCTAAGCAAGCAAACAAAGCTAAGAAAAATAGCTAGCTTAACCGAAGAAGCCAGCAGACAGACAGCGTGAACAAATTGTGTGCGGAAAAGGTGTTCGCGGCACAGTGTGGTGAAATGAAATACATTTTAGTAAATCTATAGATATTCAATATTTTAAAAGAGTTTATTTTAAAGGCATAAAATGCAACTTTGGTACCACAAACTGGCTGGTCAGATACCTTGAACCAACCACACAGTTCTGATTATGAATCCAAATTTTATTACTGCAGTCATCGCCACTTAGACTATTTATCCAAAAAAGTTTTTCTCCTATACCAAAACTTGCACGGTTCTTTCTTCACCACATGGCTTTCACAACGCCAGTAGCTTTCATTTTATAAAGGAATACCAGTGATATCTTCTTCTGCGCAAGAGCGTGGGCTCTAATCTTTCAATAAATACAGTATATATTTTGAAAAAAAAAATGGTATATAATATATTGGAACGATTTTCCGACTTACTTTGCTAAATTTCGTGTTGTGCCATCTGCAATGTCATTCTTGGAAGGAAAGGGATGGCGGAAAACAGTCAATCAAATGTATATTTTCTTTTAGGAGTAATTAATAAATGACACACCAAGCTTTTTTTTTTAGAATGAAAGCTCAGAATATATGAACGATATAAGCAAAGCCGCGTTTGAAAAATTTGAATCTACTACAAAATATAAAAAAAGTGCCAAAAGCGCATGTGAAAGCTTCAAATAGTATGAAAGCTCGAAGCTTTTTATAGCTTGCGTTTATTAGTTTTAGGGGTAGTAAGATCCATGATTCCGATAAAATTTCTGCTTTTTATGTTTGTATTTAGCAGCAAGTGGCACACCAACACTTTTTAGAATGACAAGCCAGAAAATTATAACTCTAAAGTCGCATGAAACAAGCTTTGAGAAATATAAAAGACTCAAAAGTGCTTATTCAATGTTTTCTTAAAGTAAAATGAAATGCTTACCCAAATTAGTTTAATTATCCCTTTTTCAACAGATGCGCACATCGTCAACGTATTGAATAGTTGATTTCAGATTTTCTTTTTATCGAACATATACCTGCGACCAAGTTTTGAAAATTTTGTGTTTGCCTTTTTAATTTTATTACTTTTTTATAAAAAATATAGTTAATTATGCTACACAAAACAAATAAGTCGAAGTGTCAAACATGCACTTAACTACCACACTAAAATTGAATGACCTACAAAAGAATTTTAAAATTTTAATGGTATTTTGTTTTTAATTTCACAAATTTTTATAAATTTTCTAACAAATTTGGAGCCTCAACTTACATGAATTTTGTTACAGAATGAAATTTTTTATAAAAAATAATGAAAATTATTACATAGTAGTAATTTTCTATTATATATAATGTTATAATTTTTTAAACGTGAACTCTAAATTATGTACAAATTATGCGATTTCGTTTCAATTTTGTGTCACTGTCTTCATAGTAATGTAGTAAAATCAAAGGTCAAAATGCTCTGCTAAAATATTTCTGTTTTGATTTTTCACTCACATATTTTTTTTTACCGCCTAGAGATTTTGATGTACAATATATACATATATTGTAAGTTCAAACACGAATGTCAGCACACATACATATGTACCTACATATGTATAGTTTTCGATGATACGCTTTGTATAAAAGCCGTTGGCTGCAGTAGTCGACAAATTTTTCTTACATTTTTTTATTCGTCTTGCGTGTGCTTACTACTTTTTTTTGTAATTGTCTATCACATTTCTTCCATCTTTGCTCATTTATTTCTTCACGCCAGCCACGAGCTTTTTTTATGAATGAAACCGAAACTGAATTAAATAAATGCATACATATGTACATACATAAATTGTCGCAACCACTAAAGTCAGTTTAAGTACCTGCAATAAAACTTTAATACGTCTTTGACTTCTGCACTTATTTAAGCCTCCTCACTAATGTTAACATCAGCTGATTGTTGCCAACAGTACTCGCGTATTATTTAGCTGTCTGTCATCAACAACAGCTGTTCAAGTCGTAAGAGCATTTAAGCTGACAATTTAGCGCACAGCTTAAAGCAAAAGGTACGAAAGTTTTTATTGTTGCTTAATTTATGTATTATGGATTCATTTTTTGTTGGCAGTACTTAAGCAACTTAAGCAAAACTAAGCACATTATAATTGTGGTCATTTATTTTGGAATAATATATTTTTTTTTACGATAAGCGTGACTGTAGAAAATTTAGATTAGAGTTGTGATGTGACAAGCCATCTTGGGATGATATTTGCGTTATTTAATGACATTAAGCGCAATTTGTCGTGGTTATAGAATTAATTATTGACAATATAAGAGATCTTATGAATGTAGCTGCTTATTTAAATTGAAATTTGTATGTATGGTACCTATATGTAGTAGAAAAGGAGAGTAAGCCGAGTTTGCGCATGACAATCGCAAATGCTACTCAAATTTGACCTGAGTAGTTTGCAAAACTAAATAATTTCAATTAAAATGGTCGCTTGGGAAAATAAAACTGTGAATTTCATACCATAATATTTGGAAGTCATTGTAGCTGACTCAGATATGTTGGCTTTAATTCGATTATATTAACAGCTTGTTGATTGAAAACGGAGAGGGCAAAATACGCATTAAAATTAGCCGGAAGCGCCAGACATAATTTGAGTTCATAAAAATTCAAATTAAATGATATCTTAGTTCATAAAGTGTCTTTTATAGCCGACTCTTAGAAACACATACAAATGGAATTTAATTAAATAAATGTATATTTCAAAGTGAAAGTTTGATTTAGCTTATGAAGAATTGTACACACATTTATGCGAAATTAAAGCTTCCATGAGGCTTTCAAAACCCAAGAGAACAGTAATTTTGCGGTAGGAAGAAAAGAATTTTGCTCCATCTTCTTAAAGGGGATTTGTTCTATATAGAAAAGGTCATAGGATATGATAAATTTACAATATGAACTTAAACTTAAGCTTAAACTATTAAAAAATTTAAATATCAAATTCACTTAAATTAACGACAAATATTTCTTTGCTTTAGATGCAAGAAATCTTTACGTAATCTTTATTTATCAAGTTAAATTAAATCAAATCCTTTATTTTATGACAATTGGGATGTCGTGTAATTTTGCTATCTCTTTATCATTACATTTGTATGGATGTTCCTAATTTAGGCAACCTTTTTTCAGATTCGGGAGATCACAAGGGTAGTCAAAATAGTTATAAATTATGGCAGTCTGGAGGAGAAGACTATTCGGTAAAAACATTTAGAAATTAATATGGAGTTAGCTCAGTGGCGCACACAGAAAAATATTTAATTTAAAAAAAGTAAATTGATTTCACGGCAGCACTACAGTTTTAAAATTTTGGTGGGGGTTCGATCGCTACAGACAAATCATTAGGGCCCTTCACACCAGGCATGTTACTTCGGCAACAGGCAAAATGATAATCAGCTCTTTGACTTCCGAATTTGTTGGTAGAAAACTGTAGTATGTCAGGTGTTCACAGGAAAAAACTTTGCCAACTAACGAAACTCCAAAGTAATGAAAATCGTGTGATCTTACGTACTTTGGTAAACAGAATTTATTCCCATCAAAAATTCAAGCTTCAAACACCCTTTTTTTTATTTGCCTGTAATAAGTATTAAATCTAAGCGAGCATTTCTGGCACTTCCTTCTTTCTAGGTAATCTGTTTTTGTTGTATTTACAAAAATAAAACATTATTATTGACCTGCACTTACAACTGCAAGGTAACTGGAACGCTTTGGACTTGAGAAAGGGGTCAAAATTGATCAATATATTTAATTAATATGGTGCATCTCGGTCACGCAAATCTTAATGCTAACTGAACTTAAAGCTAAAGAGCAGAATTTGAAGTGACTATATAGGGTTGATGGGGCCCTTGAGTTCATTTAGAGGTGTCTTTTTAAGGTTAATTCGTTTTTATAAAAAGTTAGCGTCGAGTCTCTGTCGAGGGTATCTTCGAAGTAATAGTTAGATGCTAGGATTGATCGAATATCTTTCGTACAAATCGTACGGGTATTTTGTCGCCAAAAAGTCGTTCATTAGATTATTATAGCTATTTGTGAGATTATTTGACAGACCCCTTTGCCGTGCCCAATTAAATACGCATATTGTATCGAAAATGGTCACACCCCCAATTGAGTGCGAATTTTTATGAGAAAAAAATACCCAAAATAATTTTTATGTACAATTTTTCAAAGTACTTTTAATTTTTTTTTTATTGCAAAATAACATAAACTACATTTGTGTATGGCTTCGAGCACTTTTCATAGTTTCATAGTGGGATATTTCGTATGGCTTAATATTTCAACGGTTCAAATAAATCTCAAAATTTGTGAAACCGAAGATGTTTAATGGTATTTGTTTGATAAGTTATTTTGCTTTTTGCCAACGTTTATATGAATACTTGTATCTCAGACAAATATTTATATATTTGTGTAAAGGTTACTTCAAAATGAATAAAAACTGATAAAAAATGAAATCGGTATCCCCCAAAAATACTAAATATTTCATAAGCACCCTTATATTCCCATTTTCTCTTCATAGCGGTTTTTTTTCAATCCAGATAATTTTTGTTTTTTTGTTAAGGGTAATAAATAAAATACCACTTAAGCTCTGGACTTGTTTTTTAGCTTTGAAGACATTCGAAATATTCTAAAAATAAAAAATCAATTTCTTTTTATTTATAATCATGTATATATATATCGCCTTTTAAATGCGACACTAATAATTTTATGTTTTTGTCTCATCCGTCTATTTCTACGCCGGCACAAGATATTAATAAACAAATTTATAGTAAATGAGCAAATCAAAAACAAATACTTAAATACATGCCTACCTGATAAAAGTGCTCATACATACATACATATGTACATGTATTATAAAAACCGTTAGCAGTATAAAACTATATAAATGCTGTCGAAAAAACACCAATCAAATACCAAAGCCGGTTAACAATAAATCGTCGTCTACACTTTTGTTAATTTTGTAAATGTCATAAATTTTACAATTGTCTCTCAGCAACAGCATCTTCTTCTCATTCATCGATTTTTAATGCGTCTCGAATTCTTACATTATTATCACAAAAATCTGTCTACATATATAGTATGTAAATTTTTTTGTCGGCATTTAATACACCAACTGACCTATATTTTTCTTCATTTTTGCCTCAATAATAGTTTGTCTTTCCTGTAGCAGATCTTTTTATATTATTTTTAATCGCCGCAGCCCATAAAAAAAGTATAGAAAGCGATTAAACACAAAAAAACATATAAAATATCGACGCCATAGCTTTCTATGCTAAAAACGATAATACATAAAAACAACATGCTATAAATATTGTTATTTTTCTTTTTGTTGTTTAATAAATCGTATTTGATCAACAAGAAGTATTTCGATTGTTTCGATGAACATATCTGGTTGGTTGTTAGGCATAAATTTTTGCTCTTAATGCACAAATCCTCGATAGTATAGTGGTCAGTATCCCCGCCTGTCACGCGGGAGACCGGGGTTCAATTCCCCGTCGGGGAGAGTGGTAGTGTTGTTTTTTTTTTCTTTTTATGCCTTTCATTTTTCAATTTATCTGCTTGCGATAGGTAGTAGAAGTAAATGAATGTTTAACGATGCAGTTATGCCTGCGTAATTAGCTTAGTTCTTGGGGGGGGTTTTTTTTTTGAATATGAACTATACAAATTTAAGGTTTTAACATCATGCAGGAAACTATATTTTGTATGGAAGAAAATGGCCAAGGTAATCACCAAAAAAAAAAATATTCAAAATCAATGACAGAACTTTAAACTAGCACCTTATTATACTTAGAATTAGTAAATATGAATACCTGAAAACGTTTGAAAGCTCTACGAAAAAAAAAACATTTTACAATCTATCGCTTCAAGTTTGTTAAATTGCCGCACAAATTTTGCAAAGTTAAAAATACTTTTCTTTTATAGTTTATGTTTTTGAGAGAAATGCCTACATATTTGAATAAAAAAAAAAATGAAAATATTAAAAAAAATCAATTACTGCACATTTCACCTTGAATCACGAAAATATTTTTTCTCTTAAATAGCGCTTAATATTATATGGGCAATGTTTCGAATGCTGCCAAAATTCAAGTATTCCCAGATTCAGAACATTATGAACTTGACACAAAAAATACTCTTCCTATATTTTTTATTTATTTTATTAAAAAAAAATACGTAAAATTTCACTGGTTATAAAATAATTTAAACTACGCAAAAATGTTCGAAAAATATTTATTTTTAAAATTAGCGCTTGTCAAAACCTGTAAATATAAATTAATATGCAAATTTGATGACATATTTTCTAGAATATTTGCTTTGTGAAACCTTATAGCTGAAATGTGAATTTACACGCTCGCGCTAAGCAATTATTTATTTCGTATCTCAGCACTGCTCTGTCATCAAAAAAAAAAAAAAAATGTTTTTAATAACTTTTACTAAGTATAATTGCGTGCGTTTGGAAAGTTAAATGTTTGTGTGAAAAAATTCAACTTTTTTGGCGGCTCAAACACGCTATAAATCAATTAAGTGCGCGTACTTTTGGTAGTTTAAGCCGAATTAATAATGATTAAAAAAGGTGAAATTTTCCGCATAAACCTTTTTTTGTTGTAATATTTTGGTAATTTGTATTTAAGTAGCTTGACTGCTGCTGTCTAGCTTTTGTTTATTTTTTGCTTTTGCTTTCCAGAGTTTATCTATAAATTGCAGGTTGAAAAATAAATCATATTTCGTTTGCGTGTGTTGAGCTTTTTAATTCGGTTTGAGTTTATAAGATGTCAGCCAAAAAAAAAAAAATATGCGATCATTTTTTGCTTGCTGTTTTGCTTTTATTTTTGGTACGATATTAGTTAACTACAAATATACTTCACTAAATTTGGCACATAAAGCGCTAGCGGTTGTTTGAGAATAGCTAAGAAAAATAACCAAAATTTTTATTGGCTTTTATTCCAAATTTGTTCGAGATAACTATTACTGTGGTTATTTGTTTGTTAAAATCATTTATAAAAACATAGTGTGCTTCCTATCACTCGCAATAAAATAGTACTTATAAATCAGTGACTTTAATATTGCAACTAAAAAAATAAAAGTTTCTGCCGATTTGTATAAACTAAAGTATTTGATTAATTTTTGTTAATGACTTGCTGACTAAAGTTTTTATGGGCTGTTATTCAATTTATGTATAATTTTTGTTGTTGTACTGATTTCGGCTAAAAAGTGGCTAAAAGTCACTGATTAATTTCTTTCATGACTTACTGACTAAAATTTCTATTGACTTTTATTCTTCTTTTCCTATGATCCTAAGGCAAACAACTTTTATAACAATTATAGTGTCAGTGCCATTAATTACTGTAATGTTTTCCTTATGGACTAAAAGGTAAATACAGATTAATAAAGCGGACTTTGATATTACTACTTCAAAACTAGGAGTACTGAGTAATTTGTAGTGACAACTTTCATAAATACGTTTTTTTGTTGACTTCTAACTAAATAGTTTTAAATATTTTATAATTTAGTTTACTATTATCTATTTAAGTTATTTGTTTGTAAAAATTATTAAGAATAATCATTTACAATGGTTATAGTATAAAAGCCCTTAACTTTGACACTGATTAGATTTTATTGATGAATTACTAACTAAAGACTTTTATTCAAATTTGCTTATGCTAAATATTGTTGAAGTATTTTATTTAAAAATTATCATTTATAAAAGTCGTAGAATAATTTCTATAACTCGAAGTAAAGTACTTTTGATGAACTAAAACGTAAATCTAACGAAGCTTACTTTTATATTAAAGCTTACAAAGTAAACGTCCCTGTCAAATTTTGTGTGAACACTTTTATAAAAAATAAGTCACTTATTATTTTTATTGGCGACTTTCCGACTAACATTTTGACTAACTTTTGTATTTTGTTTAAAAAAATCATTACAAAAAATTACTTAAAAATTTAAAGAAATCCCTTTTAAGTATTCATTACCGTCTGAAGTCAAATAAATTAAGTCTTGCTTTCATATAACAACTTAAAAAAGAATAGTCACTGATTAACTTTTTATGACGGCCTGTGACTTGTCGACTAAAGTTTTCAATGACTTTTACTCCATTTTTTATGAAAGCAGTTATTGAAGTATTTTGGAGATAAAAATCATTAGTAAAAATTATTTGTAAAAATTTTGAAGTTATTTCCTTTTAACACAATATTCATTATGAGAATGAGAATGACTTACATTGCGATTTAAAAAATCAATGTTACCGACTAATTTGCAATACCGACTTTTTAAATTAAAACTCGCTGACTAATTATTTTCGATTTAAGGTTTTGATTGATTTTTTTTATTTCCATTACCTTATGTTAACTCTTGCTGAAAAGTAAACATAGCTTATGAGAGTTACTTGTATATTGCAACTAAAAAGGTATGTATCTGACTAGTTGTTACTGCCTACTTTTAAAAATAAAATTCACATATTGATTCGTTTTCATGACTTTTAAAAATAAAAGCCACTGACTGATTGTTATTGATGACTTTCAAAAATAAGTATGCAATAACTGTTATCAAATGCAGTTGTCAAGTAAGGGTTCATCGAATAATAATTAAAAACATTGTAACTTCTATTTAAAGAGTCAAAATATAACTTCCTAAAGATTTGTTTTTATAATAATAATTATAACGAATGCTCCTGCTGCAAAGTGATATTGAATATCTGATAGCTAAATGAAGCAAAGACGTTTAGCCTGTGGCTAACATAAAAAAATAATTTTTGAAAGGAAAGTTGCCATGCTTCTGCTCTGAATAAAAAACTTGCCGAGAAAACTTCTGGTACACTTCCTAAAATCAAATATTATAATGAAAAGTAAATAATAATTGATAAGTATTTTAGAGAAAATTAATTTCCATGGAGATGGAGTGATTGCGATCTTAGAAATAAAACTATCTTCGATCGGGAGATCGGCACATAAGTAAATGTACGCACGCGTTAGGATATGCAATCTAAATGAGTTTGTAGTTATGCGATATATAGATTGAATTTCCCAAACCAGAGTGTACATATGTATACAGAATTTACACTTCAACTATACTATGGTAATGCAATGTAGTTATTCCCGACAATACTTTCACTTTTTAATGTCACAAAGCACATTGGTAACTACATAGAATTAGTCATATGTGACGCCAATGGTCAACAAGCGTGAATAGTAATTAACACACAGAAGGCACATGAAATTACAATTGAAAGGGCGCAAACAACAAAATTTAACAGTAACGAAAACTTTAACCGTTAGCATGTGTGTATATGTATATATTTAATTACAAATTAATTATTTTTTTTTTATGTGAAGCATGACCGCGGAAGCCACCCAACGCCGCCAATTGACATTTGACTACTCGGCGAGCCAGCGGGTTCAAAGTTTGACACACATGAGCAAAGAGTTCAAAGCGATGTGTGTTAACCCTTATACCCCCAAACGGTGAGTGAGTTTGTATATGTTTATTTTAGACATTTTCACTTTTCAGTCATACTAACTTCTTTGTTTAAGGTTTTTCTTTGGGTTTCTTGTGTTTTTAGCTAAACGCTTGTGTGTGTGCGTGTGTGTGCAATTAAAAGTGTAGCCAACAAAGGTAAAAAGTAATGCTGAATTAAAAAGAAAAAGTTTTCGGTTACAACAAAGTGGAAAATTTGGTTACATCGTAGTAGCAAAGAAATCCACGCTTTTAACGCTCTTCAACAACAATTTCTCTTTGTTAATTCGTCTGAAGCGGAGCCCAGGTAATTTTGTTGTTTTAACTATTTACTTGTACAAACTCTTGGCAATGGTGAGTCTGAAAGTTCACTTAACCTAACTTACCTACTTTAAGTTGACATTGACTTTAAAATTTTCTTCATTTAAGTAAAATGACAGGAGCATGAAAATAATTGTGGTGGAGGACAAGTATTGGAAATAATTGAAAAGTTCACAGAATTGAATACGATAACTATTTAATTTCTTTAACTATTACGAAACGTAAATAAATGTTAAAAAAAATGAGGGCTCAAAATAAACGCAAAAAAAAACAATCATGTTTGCATTAATAAGAACCTGAGACAGAGTTCATACATACTTTCATACTTTTGTGTGGACATTTATCATTCCTACTTTAACAAGGACTAAATATATGTATATGTAAATAATAAATACAATTTGTTTTGTGATGGAAAAAATGCAAATGCAACACAGTCAACAAAAAATCAACGACAATTTTCAGCACTTTATTTTACTGAAGTCAAATGACAGCAAAACTGCCCACTCGAAAAGTTTCTAAAAATCCTGATTAAAAAGTTTGGAAAATGTATGAGAATTGCCTTGAAATTATTTGAAATTTCGTGAAATTTGTAGGTGGTTTATGTTGTATAATGAACTATATTTTTTCCGAAATTACCCCAACCCCTAGATATTCGCAAGATAAAAGAAAATATTAATTCATGAATATATTTTTTTTTTTTTCAGGACTAGTTTCCTTTTTTTTGCTGTAAATCACTGGAGTTAAAGCCGCGCGTGTATGTTTATAAAACAAGCGTCCTAATTATTGAGCTCAACTGCGCCTAGTTAATTTTTCCAATTGTCTAAATAACTAAGAGTAAGCTTTGAATGTAAAAGTTACTACGTATTTAAGGAGATTTGAGCTTTCACTAGAAATTTTTTATGAAGTTTATAAAATATTACGAAATAGTTCCATTTAAAAAGCTGTAGTGTTTTTCGTTTATTCTCGAACAATTTTTAAAAACTTCTGACTAGACAAAAGCTATCAAGCTTTCGGTACAACTTTTTTTGTCTACTTTAACTTTTAACTTTTGTTAAACTCGTCGTGTTGAAAAATACTTATACATACGAGCAGTACATATTGTAAAACTTCAAAAGCTACAAAGCTACGTGTTGATTGTTTTCGTTACCTGCCTTTATCGGAGAGCTTGTTAGAATTTCAAATACTTTGAGCTTTCACTTGATTTTTCGACGATCACTGAATCAATCGATAGTGTAGTTAGAGCTTTTAAGCTATGTGTGCAATCAACTTGGTTTAAATGATTTGGTTGGTCATGACTGATAGAATAAAATATATAGAAAATGATCAAGTTACAGGCTTTACTACATTAATTTTCTTTCTATTCAGATTACATGACTTCGATTTAAATCTGGACCTCCAACTTCACTCTCGTAACTCCACCCTCCGGGTTGTAATTTTATTTATCCCCAGCATATTTTCACGGAAGTATTTGGTTGAAGTTGTGAAATGATTTTGCTATCTAAATCTACTTAACAATTATTTGGCAAATAAATTATTTTCCAACTCAAATTAATTTACCTCATAAACCATAACAAAAAGTACAATACCCTGAGGCGTATGCAGAAAGAATTTAGCGCAAAAACAAAAAACAATCAGTGAAATCGCTGTAAATCCACCAAGGTGTGGACACCAATTAGGCTTGCGCTTTTTGTTGCCAGTAAGCACCCATGACTCATTGTCGCAATTTAAATGCCTGCTAAAGCAATAAGCTAGCTAATAAGTAATGAAATGAAAAAGGTAATAAAATGAAAAGGTAATAAAAAAATACGAATACCAATAATAAGCAAAAAAATAATAGTTAAGAAATCAATTTATTTGTGGCGAAAACTTAATTTTTACGCCCACTCGCCGAGTGCTTTTGATGCTGATAAATCTAAGCAAAGCTTGACAAATTGGCAAAGCTGGTGCAAAAATAAATTTATGCACCAATACATTGGGTTTTGCAAAATTTGATTAAACTTTTTGCTCACAAGGCAAGTACAAAAATATTAATCAAAATTTGACTTTGAATTAGATTGCGAGGTAAGCAATTACGTGCGTGAATTCGAAGAATTGACTACTAGAAAATCTCTGCACTTAAACCAAGTACTGCGAAAATTAGTGTCTATTAAATATTCATTAATTTCCGTTACTCAAAACTGACCTTAAATATTCAAACTTGAGAATTTTTACGCGTGAAATTTAAATGCTTGGTCTCTGCCATTATAAATCACCTAGTTGTTTTAACTTTTGATCTCGCAATTATTTCAAAAAACCTCGAATTTTTTTCTGTTGCTAATTTATTTAGAGATTTACTAATTGCCAATGCGTGCTGCTTTACAAATTACTATTGTTATTTTGCTCATATTTGTATGTCTTTTTTTGTAGTATAAGAAGTGTCACACACACGCAGTAGGCATTAATTATGTAGAGCGCTCCAAAATTCACTTGCCATTCTAGTTTGTTTTGACTGATTTATTCATGTTTGTCTTTTTTTTTCCAACTACTAATTTTCTCTCACATCATTTCACACTCTACACATTGTCTCATTTCGCAGCTCATTTATTATGCACTTTCGCAGGTCAGTTTCCACCAGCAGTGCAGACAGACAGACAGTTCTATGTCTCGCAGAAAAGTGAAATATGGGTCACTCTATGATTAATTTTCGCAAACACTGTAAGCGACTGCTGAGCGGGTAGCACGTTAAGATTACACTACACTATTGTTTTGCGCTGCGCTACTATTGGTCAAGAGTTGTGTTAAATGAGCCATAACTACTGTGACATGAAAGCAACAGACACCTTTCAAAAAAAAAAAAAAAAAAAAAAAAAAACTACACATGCATACATACAGACTTGGTATGTAGTAAAAATCCCATTAAGTTACATTTTCGAAAACAAAAAAGATGAAAGTCGTTTATGCTCAAATACCCATCTTCAATCGCCATTTTTTTGTGTGGATATTAGTTAATTACTTCAACGCTGTATTGCCAGCTTTTTAGCGCCATTGCAAGCTTTTGCGCTACCTAATTATTTTCGCACTTTTTAATTTAAAGTTTTTAATGCTAAAAGCTTAGTAATCGGCTGTTATTTATCTTTTTGCTTACCAACACTTTCCCTTTTTTAATATTTTGATTTTTATTTTAATGCGTGGTATTGATTGAGTTTACGAGTATTGTCTATCGTCAGATTGGATATTGATTATTGCTAGTTTTTGGTGTTTTTTGGCTTTATGACATTAAACAGGAAACCCCTTGTTTTGTGAGTTTCCAAAGAAAAAATGTTTGTAATAAAGTGGCAAAGGCAGAAACTTAGCGGATATTTTATTTTAACTATGAAAGGAAATGTTGAGTACTGTGCGATTCAAACTTTTTAAATTAAACTTCAAAACTTTGTTGAATTTGATATTTTTTGAAAAGCTTTTGCCGACACAAAATAATTCTAAATAATATTTATTACTGTCCCTCTCTCTAATTTTCTACCCATATCTAAAGAGGCTTAAAAAGCTTAGAGAACTCATTGATTATGTTCTTAGAAAATCTCAGGGTTGTAATTTAAAAACAGAGAGTCTAAGCAGTGGTTCTGTGTTATGTTAGTTATTTATTTACTAACTGAGCTTTTAGAGCTTCTGCGTTTTCCTGCGCGGCTTTTTCAAACTAAGTTGTGCACAAATTTACTATCTTTGGCTTTTTTGTCGAATGGTTTTGAATAAATCTTATTGGAACTGTTTTTTTGGAATCTTAAAAATCATTTTGTCTCTAAAACATTATATTGGGAACATCAGCCTTCCTGTTCGTCGTTACGAAACATGCACGTTTTGAACGATTGCTTAGATTTCAATATTGGAAACACTTGTGGAGAAATAAGATAAGCTTTTTCGCTTTTTTGGAAAGCTTCGAAGCTTTTTCGAACCTTTGAGAATGTCTCCCGTACTTTTTTTTTTATTAATATACATACAAGTATTATTTAAAGCTTACAAAATTAAACTAATTTTAGAAAGTTTCGTGAAATAGACAGAAACAGAAAGCTTAAGTAGAGGAAATAATTTAAAATGACAATTTACTTGAACTAAAAAATGCTATTTGCTGGACTAATTTGGCTATCTTGTAATAACACAGTGCGACAATTTTATGGCAAATCAAATCAGCCAGGACTTCTTTAATATTTTCTGAAAGTGCACTTGTCCTGCACATGCAATGGATGTGCAAAAGTTAGCTCGGACTCTTTTTGAAGAAATAAAAAATGTTTAGTCCCGGCTTAAGTTGTTTTCGAAATAAAATTTATGTACATATATACAGAAAATTTCTCGTGGGTTCTTTTGGTACAATATTATAACCCAATAACTCTCACCCGTTTCGGATGCCCACTTCGAGAAATCTCTTAAAAAACAAATTTGTGGAAACTTTAAAGGAATAAAATTATTCTTTCGAAAATTTTACTAGGGGCCTCCTTAGGCAAAACTTTCATACAAAGAACGTAAAAGTTCACCGAACATGAAAAGCAAATATCCTCCTCCTCATAAAATACGCTAAATAATCCTTTTTAACATTAACCGTTTGTTAACCTAAGAGTCGATACATGTTTTCCGGCCTTATGGGTAGATTTCAACCCATATTTAGATTTAATATTTTTCTGGTTGTTATTATGGATCTGCTTATTGAATTTCGACGCTAAAGTATATTTGTATTTTTTGATTAATTCAAGTTGTTTAGCTAATTCTTTTTCGTAATATTTGCAATCGATAGCCATATTAACTCCCTCAAATAAGTTTATTGTTAAGCATCGCTTAAGAATGTCTTAACCAAATATGAACACTTGCTGTACCAAAAATAAATAAAAGCACGTAGCAATAAAATTAAAATTAAATGCTAGCTTGGAACGTGACTCGAATAACGGTCGGCAAAAATAAAAACACAAAGATCATTCTGTTGTTACACAACTTACACAGTGTCCAATTACAAGTGCAACAAATCGAAATACAAGTACCAAACATAACAATATATTATATAAACAATACATAGGCGTAGAATGAGTACAAAAATAAACAAATCTTTAATTAACACCTTTTTGAGGTACCAAAATGAATACACATGGGTATTTTCACACACACACACAGGCACATGTGATTTTTTCATTTAATGCGTGAAACGATCTATTCATTGAAGCTATTCACATTGGTGCTTTTTTGTTGTTTTTTTTTTTTTTGGTTAGCAACCTTGACGTTTGAAGTGGTTTCACAGTTGTTTTCACTTTGAGCCACGGTTATTTGTATTTTAATTAAGAAATGTTACGAGAAAAAAACACATACATATGAAACGTTTTCTTTTATTTTAGAAAAATACCTTAAAATTGCGAAAAACAAATAGCTTAGCAAAACATTAGCAACCAAAAAGGTGTGTATGTATTTTGAAAGAAAAAAAAAATGAAAATCCATTGATAGCAGGCAAATAAATAAAAAACACATTTTTAATATGAACATTTTTGTGGTTGAAACCAGTATATCTGTATAAGTATATTCTAAATACAAATATAATACTTGTAAGTTCTGAGATTGCAGAAACTGTAGAGTGAAGTGTAGAGCGAGTGGATTCTACTGTGTGAAAAGCGACCGAAATCCACAAACGTTTATTCAAATCAATCAAGGGATTTTTGCAACACGCGCTAGATTAAATATACCCTGTAAGAAATACTGAAATGCATAACTGTTTTTTATCTGTTGCTTTTTTTTTACCGAGAGATACATATCTTATGTTTTTTTTACTACCTACCAGCAGAACACACCGAACCAATTCGAGAGTAGTTGGTAGCGAAGGATGCCAGAAATGTAGGGAGACAGATATAAGAGATACCTTGGAACACGTTTTCTGCTTATGCCCAGCAGAATCACCAACGCGGCGAAAGCTCTTGAGAACCTCACCAGCACCTCGACCAGCAGAACGGATGGCATACAGTATTGTAGCCTTAAGTTCTCTTGAAGTTCGCAAATGTACTGATATCTCAAATGTTGTCTGCTATAGATCCACACGATGGGTTATATCCTAGGAACCAACCATTCTATGTGTGGCATATTACAAACTACAATTAGTTGATATCAACTTTGCCTGTTAGCTAGCTAATTGCGACATAATTTTTTTTTTTAACCAGGAATTGCGAAACCTGACTTAGACCTTAACTGTTTCAAAGTATTTTATTTTTCAAAAGACCTTTCAGGCCGCAGTGTCCCTTCGCCTCTATTTTGTTCTAGTATCTTATCTATCTACTTATCTTCAATTGTTGGTATCGAACAATAGTAATAATAATGATGGCCAACTTTTTCTATTATATCTCAGTGCGTTACACTGTAATTCGAATTCGAATGATTGATATTATAAAATAGACTTTCGAATGGAACGGCAGAGTAAGAAACCGGCTCGAAGGACCAATGAATAGCTGAGTGAAGAGCTAGGCCGGTTTTCCGTAGAGCGGGGAAAATAAGAGTATAAACAATTGGATTAAAATATAGTTTATTAAAAATATTTCATGGAACTCAACTTACCGCGTCTGTCTGCTGTGGGGATCGCCAAAAGAAAGGGCAGAAGCAACGACTTCCTTTAACTTCAGAGAGGCCGAAGTTTTTGAACAGAGCTTTTTGACGAAAGCGGTAAGTTAGGGTTGCCATTTGGCGAACGGAGTGAACATTCCGCCCGCCTTGCAGTATTACTGCGAAAAGCGCAAGTTTACAAATTATTTTAAAGATACATGGTTCAGCCTTTTAAATCAGTCTTGTAAATTAAAGTTAAATACATTTCAAGGTACAATTTTTGTTTTTCGAAATTTTCTTAATTCTAAATACAATTTTTTTTTTTTTTTTAATATTGGTGCTGGCCTAGTGGGTCACGCCTGAAATAACCCATCCCAGTAGGGTGTTCTGCGCGACCAACTGTCCAGCGATGGAGGGCATCAGCCCAGGCTGTATAAGCTTGGCATACAGATCCGCGCCAAGCACCATTTCGACCGGCGCTGCTTTGTCGTAATACGGGTCGGCGAGTCGCAAATTGTTAAAACCTTGCGCGGCCTGGGGTGTTAGCGAGCGTAAGGGTGTCGGCGTTGGATTGATCGTCTCGATGTTTGCGCACACGGACAGCTCATCATGACCACCAAGGTTGTTGCGTAGTGTCAGATGGCACACTCGGCCGGCTCCACGCACCTGAGTGCGGAGTCGCAGTCTTGTGACCGTGGCGGCGGAAATGGTGGTCGCCGGACTCACAGGGTTGATGACGGCACGCACTGTGGAGAACCTATCCGCAGGTGGTAGAATCTTAAGCAACTTGTTCTGGAATCTTTGTTCAAACAAGAGAGTTCTAAAAGTGCATTATACTTCATTGAAAATATATATTAAACCTGGGGATTCAATCCGAACTGATAAAGGACGATTACGAACAGATATCAGATGCTCATAACGATTAGTTTTTTGTAAGTAACCAAGCGATTAGTAATGTTTTTTTCTTGATTACACTAGACATTGCCCGTTTCCTTTCAATATTTGTTGTCGTGTTTTCCGTTCTCAGATGAAAATTTAGATTTGTTCTTAAAATAGCCTGAAAATAACAAAAGCAAGATTCGAATTCCAAATATTTACTAACGAAATTTTGTGATATAAATCGAAAATGTTTATATCCGTTGGGAACTCGGCAATCATTTAACAGTGTCTGTCTATTTTAAAAACGTTTCAAATCAATTTTTCTCACTGGCTCCTTAAACTTAGATTAGCTCCGGTGGTAAAAATTAATTAGTTTCACATTCGCACCCAACATGGTTCGGTTTTCTCCATTGTAAATTGATCTAAAATGGATTAAAGATGGAAGGCTAAAAGAAGGACATACAAATGGCAAAAGGCAAGAGAAGGAAGAAATTCACGCTGGCAAGGAAGCAAGAAAGAAAGACCTAGGCGAGGCGAACGATTTGTACATTCATTAAGTCCAAAAGCATTCACAATGATTCAAAACCAGGCAAACTAACCTTAAAATGGCTAACATATGTATGTAGTTTGGAAAGCTTGTAAAAATCTCTGTTACAGCGTGATTTTAACATGAGAAATTTTATTTTATTGCTATGATGAAACACACACCCTGTATATGTATATGTGCTTGCTGTCTTCACATTTTCTAGGCCGAATTCTGCACAAACGCAGCTGCGTGCTTACGGTAGAAGTAAAATTGCAAGTTTACGTAAGCATGTAAGGTCACTCTGCTCGCATACGTCCGAGAGTTAAGACAACAATATTACCATAATTGACTTTTTCAATATAAAGGGTGTAGCAATAAACAATTGTTTTAATTTAAATTCTCGCGCAATTTTTAACTGTCGCTCTTTGACAAACGACAACTAGGAGTTTTTCAGAAATTAATTTATAATTAATTATCTTCACTGATGAGGATCATTTTCACATCTCTCTGAGTGTGTGACCAAATAAAGTTGCCGTAGTTGGTGTTTCGAAAATCCTAGAGATAGTCACAAGAGACGCATTTATCTTCTGGTTTGGTTCATATTACAAAATGTGACAACGTACAAACTAAGCGGTGCTGAAGTAATATTTCCATTTCATATACAAAAAAAAAAGTATGGCAAAAAAATCGCTTATTCTATCGGAATTATAAATTTGCTTATCAACCAAAAGATTTCAGAGGAATATGAAGATTTACATTAACCGACCCGACTTGATAGTACCTCTGAAAATGGAGCTTTTTATAAATCAAAATATTTTTGGAAAATATGTATCCAAAAAAAAAAAACCTTAAAGGATGAAACAATTCCAGCTTAAAAGATCTGAATAAAAATATTTAAGCATTTGTTCAACACAATCATAACAAGACATGACAAAATTTTTAGCCTGTATGGTGTTTTTTGAAAAAAATAAAATAAAAAGGGTGGGAAAAAACCTTTGTAAGTAATTTCTAATCACGAATAAATTTTCATTCATAATACAAGTTTGTTTTTTACTAACAAATATATTTTCATTCATCATTCAAATAATTTTCATTCACCTTTATTCACTCATTCATGCACTCATACATATGTATGTATATGTATACACCTATTCGTAAACCGCGTCATGCAAAATTACTTGAATGATGAATGGGAAATCTATTCGTTATTGAACATTATTTCAATAAAATTTTTGAATTATGAATGAAAATCTATTCGTGATTCAAAATTATTTCAATAATGAATGAAAATCTATTCGTGATTGAAAATTATGCCAATAATGAGTGAAATTTTATTCTTCATTTAAAAATAGGAAATTTATGAATGCAATTTTAAGTTTTATTTAAATAATAATTCTCTCAAAAACACCCATCCCTGCCTCCAGATGTGTTCCGCTAAAAATTTGATACTGATTTCATTTTAATTGAAAAGAAAACGTGTTTGACTATTTTTTATTTTAAATTTTTACTGAAATCTCCTGTTGAAAGACCCTGTGCAGTAAAAAGGAGAACGATCTCAAAAAAGTATGTAGTGAAAAAACTTCAGAACAGCAGAGCAGCATCAAAGACTTCCCTGTAGCCTCAAGCCGTTTAAGACAATTCAATACAACCACGGCTTGCCAATAATTGTGTTGATTATGAATGCGAGTAGTTTATTTTTGCAGCTCCAAACACCATATCCATATTCGGTAGTCGCATGCTTGTAGCGGATTACTTAGAACAAGAGCAGCAACAGCAAACAGGCGTACACTTGGTTGGGCGCATACTAGAAGTAACTAAATAAACGGCTAGCTGAGGCTGCGCAAGCATGTAAGCATAAACTTTTGTTCGAGTGTGACTGCTTAAGTATTTTGCGTGCCTGCGTGCGTGCTAACATGCCGTATACGACCGCAAAAGGCATGCGAACTTAAGTTTGGTTTTCAACTGAGTAGAGCAGAGCGCTTAATACGCGTATCTATCATTTTTTTCTAGGTGCTTGTGTATTGCTCTTAAGTAATTTTTTTTTTTTTGTATTATAATTTTTCGTGTTTTTGTAATATTGTGTCAATCCAAATAGCAACGGCACTCATGTTATGCGTCGCCTTAAGCCTGATAAATTTGTTGAACCCACCAAGGAACGGTGCGGTGTGCCATGTTGGCTGCTTTTTTAGTTGGTTGGTTGGTTGGTTTGTTGGTTGATTGCTTGGCAGTGGCTGCAGAATACCTCGGGGGCATTCACTTCAATGGCGATACGGTTGGTGTGCTCGAAGTGACGCATACACCGACGCACATTAATTTGCGGCATTGTGTCAACTCATATTTACCGCTGCGCTTAGTTCAAAGGCGCAAAGTTAACTAGGAAATGGAAGAGTTCCACACCAGAATGCCGACAATTGATGCTTTGTGACAAGAGCCAATATCTTTTCACTTAATTGACTAACAATCACTTTATATGTAGCTCTGTGCTGTTGAATAGTGAAATTGATTTCACTATTCACGTAATCTAATTTAAACAATAAAAAAGGTGAGAGGGCGATAACTGCCACTTGTATTCTAAACAAAGCAAGAAAAAAATATATGAATATAAAATACGGATTTATTTTGCATTACATTGTAGGCATTTTTTTTTTTTGTTGCTAAAATTCTATTGTATGCGCACTTTCACATTGATATTTTACAAAACAAATTTGGCTCGCTGCAAAAAGTAAAAGTGGCAAACATTTGCAGTCTATAAAAATTAAAGAATTATTTACATTACAATCAAAATAGTGAAAGTGTCTAGCTCTTTAAAAACAAAAAGTTATAACCATATAAAATACCTTTTAATAGTAATTTGCAATTAATTTGCATTTTAAACAATTTCCTTTAGCACGCTGTCAATGGGTTAAGCTTTCAGTAAAATTTTTGTAACACATTTTTTTCAGAACACATAAGGTATATAAAAATACGCGCTCTTATATAGATAGATGTGTATAGCTTTGTAATTTATCAAATCTTTAGTTCAATGATCTTTAGTATATAAATTTTTGATTAGCTTAAAATTTCTGTTGAAAATATTTTTTTGTTACAATAAACTGCTTGGTTTACGTGTCTGTAAATCTATTTTAACTTTCCGCTTTGTTGATCTTCTAGAATTTAGAAAGCGATAATGACGCGCTTCGCTTTGTCTGACAAAAATAAAAAAAACAAAACCGTTTGCATTAATTATTTGTAATTTGCATTTTATTCTACGGCATAACTGATTCTGTAGAGAAAGTTATATCAACTATGTGCCAGAAGAAACTAAAAATTATAAACAGAAGTAATGTGATTATATAGTGGTTCATAAAAAATTATTAAAAAGTTGGAACTCTATAACTTTTCTTTTATATATACTTCACTTCTATCAATCATAAATTCCTTCCATCGATTTTTTTTTTTAATAGTGGCAATGTTTTTCATGTCAAAGTTTACGTTTTTTATACTAAGTTATAGTTTATTCACAAAATCAAATTATGTTAATAAAACTTTCTATTGATTTTTGAAGAAGTTTTTCGCTGATGTTCTAATAAGTTTTCTTTTTTATGGAAAGTGCACAATTTTTTTTTCGGCATAGAAGAACGCCAGTAAAATAAATTTAAAAAGTCAATTGAATTTTTAAACTCTTCATTGATGACATTTTTTCTAAAGTGTTTCAAATATTTTGATTTTGAAATTTGATTCATACACCAAAAAAAAAATCGTCTTGATTGAAGAAAAATAGCTACAGAAATGATAATGGGAATGAAATAATTAATTGATTTTCAAGAAACCTTAACTTAATAGTAGGTTGGAGAAAAAAATACATCAAAATAATTACAATTTTTTTTGGCCCAATATTTTGAGTGGTTATTTTTTGTTAATGCTATTTGTTTGCTATTTTCATAAATTCAAGTATCTATGTACATATATAAAATTGAATTACCTAAGTGTATGTTTCCCTATAACTACCGAAATATTCAAACGATTTACTTGTTTCTTTTTCTTATATGTATGTGTCCTAAAATGTTCACCAAGGGCAAAAGCTAGTTTGTTTTCCAAAAGCTTGCTGATAGATGGCGCTGTTTTCGATATAATCCGAAAAATCGTATATATTACCCGATGTGGCTCATACGAGGGTTGCCTTTTATATTTTGCGCCTTCGCAACAACTTTTGTTGGATATTTTTATAGTAAAGTTTGGTATTTTTTGGCATAAACTGGCATATAACGTTTTCACTTACGAGTTTTATTTGTGTTTATTTATGGTGAGTTTAAAAATTCATATTGCCTAAAAATGGAATTAACCCGTGAACATTTTCGTGCGATGATTTACTACGATTTTCGACGTGGATTATCGAGACCGGAGTGCATCAATCAACTTACTTCTTCTTTTGGTGTTGAATCACCATACTTAGCCACGGTGAAAAGATGGTACAACGAGTTCCTATGTGGCCGCCAATCCTTGCAGGACGAGTTTCGTGAAGGTCATCCAAAAACGGTGGTTGTGCCAGAAACAGTCGATGCTGTGCGTCAATTGATAATACAAGATCGTCATGTGACATATCGCGAGATAGAGGCATCCTTGGCCAATTACATTCAATATTGCATGAACATTTGGTGGTAAAGAAGATTTGTTCTCGTTGGATACCGCATAATTTGACAATTGCCCAAAAAAGGACTCGTGTCTATTAGTGTAAAGAAATGTTGAAGAAATTTAGCGGCGGTGGATCAAAGCACGTCTATAACATCGTAACAGGTGACGAATCTTGGATCTATGCATAGGAGCCGGAAACAAAGCAGCAATCGACTGTATGGGTGTTCTAAGAGGAGCCTAATCCAACAAAAGTTGTTCGCGCAAGAAGCACCTCAAAGCAAATGGTCGCCTGTTTTTTCGGAAAATCTGGTCATGTCGCAACTGTTCCACTAGATAAACTTAAAACGGTGAATTCTGAGTGGTATACAACTTAGAAAATTAAGGAAAACCAACCGCCGAAGACATACCATTCTTCACCAAGACAAAGCGAGCTCTCCCGTATCGATTCACACAAGAGAGATTTGAGAACTCAAAAGATCGAATTGATGGATCATCCGCCTTACAGCCCTGATTTGGCACCTAATGATTTCTTTTTATTCCCGAACATCAAAAAAAAAATGCGAGGGAGGTCAACGTTTTTCAACGCCTTCAAACAGCTCATTTTAGAGGTATCCTCTTCTGAGTGGCAAAAGTGCTTTGAAAATTGGTTCAAGCGAATGCAGAATTGTATTGACTTGGATGGAGAATATTTTGAGAAACAATAAAACTATTTTCCTTAATATTTGACTGTGTTTTTATTATTAGGCGCAAAATATAAAAGGCAACCCTCGTATTTGTAATCTATCGCACACTAAATACAAAGGCGTCACAACTTAAAAATATTTTAGGTCGGTTTTTCCTCATAAATAAATTTGCAAAGTACATCCTAACTAATGGTAGCATTTTTCTATATTTTCGTATTCAACCAGAAAACTACCGTAAAGTCTGCTTTGTAAAAATTTGGTTGACCCTACATGATCTATAAGCAAACCCAGAAGAGTTTGAATTTTGAGTTGTGACGCTTTTGTACTTACATTTACTGGTAACAGACCACTAACGCTTCACACACAACTTCAAAGTCTGGATTGACGTAGAACAAGGTTATATTGAGTGTTTGGTGGGTTTTGAAACAACTCGACCGTTTGAATGAATCAATCAAGCAAAAACGACCAGAAGACAAAAAAGAAAAGGAGGTGTGTTTCATCATGAAAATACCAGGGAGCATACATCTTCGATGACTCGGAACAAGTCGGCGGAATTTGGTTACGACGTTTTTATACATCCGCCATTGACAAATTGTACATTAAAATTAATGTGAAATTGAGGGAAATCAAATTTGTGAAATAAGTTTTGTGATAATTTTCAAATTTCAAAGTCTTAACTCGATTAGACGGCGCTTATTGCTTATCAATCTTTTGATCAGAACTTTGCCCGCTATAAATTTTTTTTCCAATCTATCAACGTTTTATGCAAAATTTATCAAACTAATTACAGTTATTAAAAGGCAGAATTAGAAAAGAGCTGGATGAATAAATCACTTACCTGTGGTCACTCTACCATTACGATTGTAGCCAACTAATGACCAAACAACACCCCCACAAAGCAGGGCGTTAGAAGCACAATTGCGAAAGTTAAAAAATGCTGCCAAGCAGAACGCACATTCACCGAAGTGGCATCCAAAGTGAAACAGACAGCGGAGAAATGAGTGGGCAGTGGAATTAAACGAAAACAAATCTAAAATTTAAAATACAGAGGTGTAAGTTTTATGAGCTGACCGAGAAAATATTTAAAAGACAACACCAGAAAATCTAAAGGAGATACAAAATCAGATAACTTAAAGCGGAGAAAAGCAGCAAATCAGAGCTCAGATTTAAGACAGCAAAAAATCAACTGAGTGAATGTTTATTGTGCGCATGTACAGGTACAAACGAACAATTCTGATCGAATTGGAAGCAACAATAATAACCAAAAACCATGAAAAATGCAGAAAAACATCAGCTGCTCACCAGCGCTCGCTGATGGGTGATGGTTCGTTGATCGACGCCGTGCGCATGCGCAGCAGCAAACAGAAAGCAGAAAACAGCTAGCTGCTATTTATATTAAAATGCCACTTATGCGATTTGTAGAGAAAAGTATAGAAGAAGCAAAAAATAATAAGAAAATTGGTAGGCTAGCAAATCTACATAGAAGATGAAGAAAGCACGCAGTAAACGTTACGGTCTAATTTTAAAATTGTTAATAAATACTCAGGCAAAATGCTGAAATGAGGTGAGCTTAAGGTGAAACGTGCCTCAAGCGGCGGTGCTATGATTTAGCTGATGTGTTGATGGTGCAGTTTTAGTGTCTACAGGTCATTTGCTTTCGGTTTTGCATTGTGATCGACTTGTGGTGACCGGCATGCTGTCACACTTCAGCCTGTGGATGGGTCAACAGGTCGTATGCGCAACCGAAGGCGATTGCTTGGTTGGCAAAAAAATTAAATTAAACTAAATTAAAGAAAAATCGGGTGAGTGGGGAAACATTTTTTGGATGAAAGCGGCGAAACTTAGTTGTTCTCTTTTTGTTTTGTAAGAAAATTGTAAGGATTAACAAAGAGGTGTTTTATAATTTACCGTTGGAATTATTATATTTGTTTTGACGAAATCTTCACGACTCCACGCAGAAAATCTGTACAAATTATAAATTTCGAAAAATTTTCTTTAAAAAAGTCAGGTTTCGAAAAAATATATAATAACAATTTACATGGGATACAGAAAACGATTTCTTAGTTTGCCGCCTATTTAAAAATATTTTCAAGTTATTTTTTTTAATTAGTTATTTGGTGAACAAAATTGTACATTTCTTAAAGAAAAGTGCAAGTCGTAGATTTTTTTATTGTGTTCTAAAAAGTAAAAGCCCCAGATGGTAACTCAAAAAGAATTTGGAAAAAACATTTTTCAAAAAATTTGTTTTCAAAAAAAAAAATATTATGACATTAATGTTTGTTCCAAAGGTATTATCCTTGTCTGCGATTAACGTAAAATCATCTCTACGCTCTTGCATATAGTAATAATCAGAAAAATATTTAACCGAAAAATTTTCCTTTCCAGAAACTTAAAAATTTGATTATCGACAGGGCGTTCCATTCACGTTTTAGCTCTTTATTTGTTACTTACTAATCTTTTGTTTAATTTTTATAAAAATTTGGTTTATTATACAACAAATCATTATATACCTACTTTGTGCCAATTTGAACAAAGTTTCATCAAAATCTAAAACTTTATAATAAGAATTTAAAAAAAAAATGTAGGTATGCAATTTTACTTATATAGCTCATTAAATTTTAGTAGCATAAAATGCAAATTTCAATTTGCTGAAAATTTTCTTTGATTTTTTTTTCTTTCTGATCCTTGTTTTTCTTCTATAAAAGAAAAAATTACCAAAAATCAACAAGAGTTTTGAGCACTTTATTATATTAGAATTGAATTGGCTTCAAAACTGCATACTAAAAAAAAATTTTCTCTGATTACAAAATTTGAAATTTTCATGAAAATTTGTTGTATCTTATTAAAATTTACACAAAATTTAAGGCTTGAATTCAAACGTCTATTTTACCAATTGCCTTTTTATTCCATACGTTTTCTTTTGGGCCACCCAAAACTGAAAAAGCAAAAAAAAACACAAACAACAAAATGCTAATAAAAAAAAAACAGTATTGTTTATGGTAATTTAGTTATTTTTTTTGCGCCTGACTGCTTTCGAATTAAATTGTGGTTGCACTAATTTGTTGCAACAAATATTGTACTCGATTAGACTGCTAGCCAGACAGTGTTTGTCTGATCGACACGTTCACAGCAAATTGAAACATTTAATGTGTTAGTATTTATAGCAGTCGATATTTTTTTTGCTTGTCGGTTAAAGTGTTGTTGTCAAACAACCTGGAAAAAAAGAAAATTTAAACATAAAGCAACAATCGTTGCAATGATTTTTAAGCCGCTTGTTTGTTGTGGTTTTTTTCTGTTGTTCACTGAAAGCGTAGACTTGCTGACGCAGAGTTTTGGATGGAATTGGATTTTACACGTTTACCCTAGTGCAGTGCATAAAATTAACATAAATACAAATTTAGGTATGTGTTTTAAGAAATTGTGTTTGCCTTTTGTTTTGGTCAATTGGTTTTTCTGCAATGTCACTACTTCCTGTATTTTTTTTTCTGTTATATGTGGCCTATTTGTCATATTCATTTTGCATTATTTTCATTCCTGTCTCCATGAACAAAGTATGGTTTAAATTGCACTCAAAAGTTTTTCCCCAGAAAGACCTTCACACCAACTCTTAAGGTTTCCACTTTGCATTGAAGACATCAACAAAACGTGATTTTCCAATGTCAGCCAACGATGTTTGCATAAACATTATACAAAACCAAAGCAATATTCATAATACTAAATTTAGGAAGAGTTTTTTTTATCACTTGCATGAATTGAGAGTCTACCGTAGCCGATTGTGTAGCGTGTGTGCGTTTCATTCGGTAGGTACCGGGTTCAAATCCTGACCGGGGTAAGTAACATCCAAAACTATAAAAAATGTGTTTTCTAATAGGGGTTGACCTTCGGCAGGCAAACCACTACCGCGGGATCACTCTTCTTAGCATATCATATACGGTTCTCCCGAGCGTATTGTGTGAACGAATTAAGGCCACCGTGAACGAAATATCAGTGTGGCTTTAGACCGGGAAAGTCTACCAACAACTACCGAGAAAAAAGAGCAGAAACACACCATCTTTCTGTCGACTTCCGCTTTCGATAGCACAAGAAGAACCTGCCTATTCCCGCAATGTCTGAATTGTATACCTCAACAAAAGGAAAAGTAACTGTGTCAACTGACCTTGAGCATTAACACCAGCTACATCGAAATCGGGAAGACCTCACCGGGCCGTTTGAAATCAAGCCCGCTCTGAAAGTATTCAGCGCGATACCAGCTGATGGTGGTAGAGGAAGAGGACGGCTTTATGTGCGTTAAAAGAACCAAGTGCAAAAGGACTTGACGTCACGTGGTATTTCCAATTGGCGCCAGTTTGCAGGAAGGAGGAGCGACTGGCGCAATTTGTTGGACCAATTAAGTAAGTAAGTATTTAAGAACTGGGCGGTGTACAAGTTTTAAGAGGTTCGCCATAGCATATGTGTTGATCGTCACCGGTATAAATTACCATGGAAATATCCCTAAGATAAGAAGCCTAAGCAGTGGAAGTTATGAAGCTGGCTGATCTCCATTTCCGATATATCTGCTATGTCTCGATATTCCTTCTGTATATTTATGGCTTCAATTACCTCTCAACTCTACACGAAGCACTAACCAAACTGTTCACATTCTTTCAAAAGTAGCCGACAGGTGTCCGGAGGAACTCCGAAAACTTTCTTGCTTAGTGAGCAACGTCTAAAGTGAGGGTCGTCTTAAATAGCCCATTCTATTTATGCTTATGATAGGCGATTTCCATGTCATTCATAATAGTGTGCTCATTTCTTCCTTTCTTGGTAAGGAATTTTATCACAGCACGGTGATCGATATTTTCCACAGTTTCAGCTCATATCTGGATTGACCTAACAGACAACCAAGACCCCAATCCCTTTTGAATTTCTCCATATATCTCTAAATCTGAGTTACTAGTTTGCGTTCGCATCGGGCCAAAGTTATAATCCCATTTGATGAAAGGGTTCTTACTCAATAAAGGGAAATACTCGTAGGGGTATTCTGAGTAAAGATTGCAACAAAACTCGAACATTTGAGGTCATTCAAATAATGATAGCTTGAAATAGGCCATTAAAAAAGATAAGTAAATAAATACAATTGTCACAAATTTAAACTCGACTACTCCCCCATATTATCACCATCATCAGCTCGCTTGAGCTATCAACCAATTTATGTATGTATGCATAATTTCTTTCATCCACCAAATCAGATTAAATTGTTTAAAACATCAAAACTGATCAGCGGTGATACGCATACCCCTCGAGGTGTGTTTTATTTATTTTTTTTTGTATATCAGCTCACCGGTGATACAAGCGCTTCAGGTTAACCAGTAATATAAATATAATTTTTTTTATGAATACAACGAAACGCCCTGGGCTAACAAATGCCATTAAATCACTTCGCTCATTTCGCTCCACTCAACATACTTTGAATCGACTCAACGCAACTCTAACTGCCCATTCTCTCGCCCACCTGCTCATTTTCCCAACTTAATTGGCATTTAAGTATTGCTGCATCGATGGATAAGTAATGGCTGAAATAGTAGATATGTATATGTTGTATGTGGTTGCACTCGTGCCGTTGCACCGGTAAATGTGCAGCACCGGTTGAGGCAAGTATTATGATATTTTTTTTGTTTTTTTTTTTTTTGTAGAAATATATGTATGTGTGTATTTAAAGTTATGGGTCTTATTTGGAGTATACTATGCCTACTACCTTGGCATTGACTTTTATGGCGCATAAAGCATATAATTTGGGTGGTGTTGTAAACGCCCTGCACTCTGCAGCGCACTTCTCTTGCTTTACGCGTGCTTCCTTTGCGTTGAAAGATATTAAATATGGTAATTTTTCAACTAACGGGCTTTTATGAGTAGCTGTTGCTTTTTATTGTACGAGTATATGGTATTATACTGATAGAAGCTGATACCATATTTTATGATTTGACTTTATGTGGTAGGTACTTACTAAATTTGAGTGAAAAATATTTATGCTAGTGAACTTACAAAATTATTTTTGTTTTAAGAAAAAATTAACGAAGTATAGTAAAATTGTTACGATTTTATAATGCTTGATTAATCATAGTATATTGGAAGAATTTTCCGTCATCCCTTAGAAAATTTGGTTTGGAGTCAAACGGGTTTTGGCTCTGTCCCATCTTCAGTGCCATTTTTTTTATAGATTATTTCTTTCAAATATGGGTCCTAAATGCGGCTGACTTGGTATATTTCAAAGTTCCAATTTACGATGACGCGTTCGAGTATTTGGTGAATGCCGGAATTACCGAACTATCCATGTAGACTTTAATCTTTGAGTATCACTGGTATTACTGAATCGACTTCTCACTAACTGTTCACTGAATTGTACTCACCATAAAGCTATAGTTTCACGCGCTGTGTGACAAGTATCACCATCTTGTTGGAACCAAATATCGCCGAGATTATGTGCCCCAATTTCAGTTGTGGCCGTAATATGGGCCAATGATTCCACCAATCTCTAGACCACACTAAACCTTTTCTGAATCGAATGGCTTCTTCTGAACTTCTCCGGGTTGTTGTTCACCCCTTATATGACTATTTTCCTTATTCACACATGTACTAAGACCGAAATGAGACTCACAAAATAATGAACATTCTTTAAGCTAATTAAGAGCCCAAATGGAATTATGTACAGACAATAGTGAACGAAAATATCATGACAGTTTGACAAATGCAGATTTTAGTGCGATGGTCACCTTTCTGTGGCCCAAACTAAGATCGTGACGTGCTCTCGCACCAAGATTAAACGAACGAAAGATGGTTAAATAGAGGGACACAAAATTAGTGTGTAATTCAATATGTGGAACTCTATTGTTATATTTTTGTTTGTCTTGATGTTGTTACTGTTTTCAATGCAATTAAAAATACTCCCGAAGGAGAAGGAGAAAAAAGAAACGTTTTGTTTGCTTTTAAAATATTACCGTCCGAAAAGCTCCTAAAGCATCCCAACTGTTATTTCATTCGACTAGCAATAAGGTACGCAATTCCCAACAGAATTCTCAATAAAAGAAGTTTAAGCTTTTAAGCTTTTAAACTTTTAAACATAGTTGGAATACTAAGTTGACATTTTTTTCCGCTACACCCTTTATTCCCCCTTACCATTTGTCACAATTTCTTAATCGCATTTTACTTACTAAATGTGTGCCAAAAATTTAATCGACTACAACAAAATTTTAATTAATGTTAATAACTCTCAGGAAAAGCATGTCACCAACATTGCAATTAAACAAGGCACATAATACAATAAAAATGTAATGGCAGATTCCTACATACATAACTTATGGAAACGTACAAAACAGCAACAATAATCTACATATATAAACTCTTTTCGAAACCTTCAAGCAGTTGTTTGACTGCACAGTGGAAAGTCAGATTTGGGAGTAAGTTGTTGTATACCTAGCGGTGCCAACTAATAGCCCAACAACAACAAGCATCTATATTAAACAACCAGCGATATTAAACAACCAGCTGCATCATTAAGTCACCAAAGTAGTTGAACGACAACAACGAAAGGAAAGATACGACTATCGCTACATAAATGAAACAGTTTCTGTCACAGCTGTTGACTGGAGTGTTTGATTTGACGGGATAACTTGATGAATGTTGATTGAATAGTTTGGTTGGATGACTGATGGATGAACACTTGAATGCCACGATTTTACAGCTGACACTGACAATTCGCAATTAGTTTCAATTATTTGGGATGAATTTATTAGAAAACCAAAAAAAAAAAACCACCGGGAGTTTTCCAAAAATAATTAACTACTGGTGCGAGTGGTAAATATATAGTAAGAGTGGGAGAAAAATATGAACAAAGATACATGAAAACGAAAAGTTTAAAATTTAGAGGAAGAAATAATAAGCTTTAACCGAGTAGAAAGTAGAAAGTGTTTTTCACCTGGTATGAAGGATGATGGACTACAGCACCATGGCCAACGATTTGGCGAATGAAGGAAAGGACGCTTCCGTTTCAATTTTAACGTGCTGATGTCTAGCGCATTAGTGAAGTTCGCATATTCTAAATTGCTGTGGGAGTCTAGATGAGATAACTTGATTAAAGATATTTCCAACCTCGCTATACTGTACACTTTGGTTTAAGTATTTTAACTCAACTTCTTGGTGTTTGGTAACAAAAATTACGAGAAAGATTAAAACTAAGCAGTGCTAAATTCACTTGATACTAATTATTTGGTGAACGTTCTGCCTATTACTCGGGCAAAGAAATAATTCGCTTTACCGCCCATTTTCAAAGCGCATCGGCAAATTAGATCAATAAAAAGCTTAGATTGTTTTACGATAGGTTAAATCGTCTGCCTCCGCGCAAGGTAGCGATCAAGTCGAATGACAGCTTTGAGTCGCTTTACGTAACCCTTTGGCCAAACTTGTCTGGTAATCTGTCATATGGGTTCCATGATCCACCTGGTATTTACGTACTCGATGAGCTCAGCATTTAATCTATATTTGATGGAGGTTAGAGGTATGCCCATGTCTTAAGCGGAGTTGGTCGCGGATATTGCCGACCCTTTCCTTTCCAACTAGTCGCCCCTGCAGTTGCCGCGAAAGTCTCTGCGCCAAGGGATCCATACCATCGCCATGAAGCATTTGGAAGCGAGCAGGTTGATCATTCATTCTTTGGCTACTTTACGTTATACCGCTCGATTTTAGAGATTTGCAGCTTGGCTGTCAGAGTCTATAATAGCAGATTGTATAGGAGATGCGGGCACTGTGAACTACCAAGAAACCTTACAGTAGTCCTGTAAGGGGAAGCTGAGGTACAGTGCGAATGCGTTGCCTACTCTTCCGTTTAGCTTCGAGCCACCAACGACTCTTTAACAACTTTTCATTCATTTCCCTTTTGTGATTGATACGTATAATTTATTATCTAAACAGGACAGAAGTTCTTAATCGTTCTTAGTCGTTCTTAATCCTTCGTACCTACCGGTGGAACGTTTCCAATTAATTCCAGAGATTCGGTGGGCATAGAGAGTAATGCGTCCGTGGCAAGCATGGAAGCCGTCCGCTGTACTCGATATATCTTGGCTAAAGATAAAGTCTTGCTTATCGCCAGCTAGATGGTGACTCCTGCAGAGGAGAATGAGTCTTATCACAGAAGTGCTTATAGTCATCGTATAGGGCTGAAAAGACCTTCCTGAAGTGGTCGATGTTGATGTTTTGCAAGTCGAATTTCCTGTATAGACTAGCTCAGATATACTTGACCACAGTTGAGAGTGAGTTCCACCCCATGTAATGAGAGTGGTCTGAAAAAAGGAATTTTATATTGCCTCGCAAAAAGTATACCATCTCGGTCTTTATAAGATTGACCAGATCAATAGGAAACGTTCCTAAGAAAAATATTACAGCCACGGCTAGGCGACATTATTTCTTGACGAACAAGTTGGTGAGATGAGCCAATCATTCCACTCTTGCCGTAAAAGCAAACTAAAGTTTAGCATGGAAACGGCTATTTATATTATCTAGCTCATCATGTAATTGGTGTCCGATACTCGAAGGATTCGTAAAGCGATTTCTAAAGTAGTAACCAAACCATAGTTATTCCTCGACAAAAACGATTCGCGACAGCAGGTGATATCAGAATAGGTCCGCTGCTGAATATCCAGGCCAATATATGTAGCATCAAATAATGTTTGCAAAGAAATGACTTCAAGTCATTTAACTGGAAACAATTAAAAGGAAATAATAAAATCTAACTCGACACTCTACTTCCAATTCATAATAGACCAAGAATTTTAGTAACTTTTCGTGAATATCTTTGGGCGCGGGCTATATAGTAGCAAAATATAAAACAAGAGGTAAAATTTAATTTTAATAAGAAAATAAAACCAAAACAATAAATAAAACGAAACATACAAAAACGTTACCTTCAATTTCAGTGATCAACGTGAAAAAGAGCAACAGAAAAATTATGCACCGTTGATGTTGATGAGCGACCGCTGACCGAAATGGAGAACGCCTGCATGCAGGAAATGTCAGCGGCAGAAGAACAAGTGAGCCAAAAAGAAATGGAGCAGCAGCAAGCAATGAGCGCACAACAATTGATTAGCATGCGAGATTGCTGTTTAAACAGCTGGACAGCGCATCTACTTGTGGTTGAATGAACATAGCTGGAAAACATGGACAGGGCCAGAGCAAGTAAGTGCAAACTGTGCGGTAAATTACACTTAGCTGCAACTGTTCCAATTCCAGCTGCAGCTGACAGGTAAAGCACCAGCAGCACGCAAGCCGCACTCTACGTTTGTAATATGTACCTATTTAGAACGCTGCTGGATTTGTAAGCTGATACTGGTTGCTAGTTTGGATTTACGGCTTAAATATTTTTTTCGCAGTTTCTAAATTTCTATTTTTGCTTGCATTTCACGCTTCCCCAATTAAGTTTGAGTTGAAAAAAAATTTCGGCTGACAGGAAAATTCAGGACACTAGCGTGCAATAAAATTACTATAAGCCAGATTTAAAAATAAAATAAAAACAATTTGTGTTCTTCCAGTCCAAGTCCAAGTGCATGACATAGTTTGGGCGAAAATGGGGCAAACACTCGTTTAAGCTGGAGATGGTTGTTGGCGGCGCTGCTGTCACTGTCACTGTTGTCATTTTTTTGTTTGTACGCTGGTAGTAGGCTGCCGTTAATGGGAGCAGCTAGCTCGCAGCGTTATCAACTTACTGCTGTCGCTGCGCGGTCTTAGAAGGCTGCTAGTTGGATTGTTGCTGTTTTAGCCGCTGGCTATTAAGAATTTATTGTTGCTATTAATGACGCTGGTAGATTTTTCTTGAGTTTTTCTTTTAAACCTTTTTGCCTCTCATTTGTGATATGTACCAATGATGCCTGTCTCTCTAGGCTTACTTCTGTATGAATATATCTATGTTAGTCTCTATATTAGGGTTGTTCTTATTTCGGCCAACTAAAATTTGATCAGGCGCCAACTGGAAATCTTTTCCTATTCTGCAAAAAAATCTACAATAAAGATTTGGAGCTGATTGGAAAGCATTTGAATGAAGCGAGCGTGATTCAAAGATGAAACTAGTATTTTGTGGCAGAAATACTGTTTCTTTGTTTTAAGTATAACTGTGATAATATTTATTATGATATTTTATGTCACACCAACGGGAAAATATTTATTTGCATGTTTCGGGTAATCTCTGGAGCTATCATACCGATTCTAAAATTTGTTTCACCTATACAAAGCTACGGTAATCCTGAGTGTCATAGGATACGTATGTATAATATCGATAAAGTGTATGAGATATACGTGAAAAAAATTTTCGGGGAAATCTGAAATCAGGATATAAAAAACTTAATTGAAAATTTTTTTTTGTTTCTATATTTTTTAAATCAACCAAAAAATAGCATACTTCACTTTTTATCAAAATACAAAAATATGACCTACGCGGACCGCTTGATTTCAAATGGAAAGGGTCATCAATTTCGCCAGGTTCGTATTCTCTATCAATAGGAAGGACTCTAGCCTTAAAATGGAAGTGTCTTCTAGGGGTCTACATCCTTAAATAACGGACTCCATTTGCACTAAGTGTGAACTACAAGAAGAAACCATAGAACACATACATACATAATTTGTGTGTAACGAGCGCTTAGTGGGATATGACTCAGGTTGCTTAATGAGGGGCAGCTAAAAGGCTTGGAGTCAATTGTTCGAAGGGAGATTAGTACAGTTTGCTTAATGAATATCAATGTTTTTCATTAGTAATTCTGGTGTATATGAAAGATCCTACTGTCGTCAATTCACTCGCAAAAACTCAGTCCATGTGAGGCATTCCGTGCGCGGCCAACTCAGTTTCTATGCAACAATTTTTTTTTTCAATTCATATTGTTATAAAATACACCACATACTATGGCCGAGGTTCATATATAGTCACCTGATGAAGCCCCATAAAAATCCATTAAGTACTTAGTGTCGAGAATTTGTAAGTTCAGAAAGGCAAAAATCCTAAAAGTGGTCCAAATATATGTATACTATTACATTCCCTGCGCCTCGATCGTTATTTTAAAGAAATTTTCAATGTACTGACATGACTTTTATTATAGTTGAGATAAAATAAGAAGGTGGAGGTATATCAGGGCTTCTGAGCATGCAGAACGTAATTTTCAATCCAACCTTTCAGAATATAAAAAAATTTCTAAAAAAAAACAATCTGTGTTCCATCAGTAAAATTTTGCCATCAAAATATTAAAGTAATAATGTTAAACTTTACTTCTTCCCCAAATACTAAACAATTTCTCATATTCAAATTATGTTTCCCAAATCGATAGGTACAAATACAAATATACTGACGTCAAACCAATCAGATTGAAAACAACTTTGTGTAACTCGAAAAAATTCGCAAACATTAAAATTTTGAAATTCTGCTAAATTAAAATTATTTTTCACAGAAATAAGAGCACCCTTAGCCTATACATACATACATATGTAATTATATTTATGTACATATATTTACTTATTTATGTATATGAATTTTTGTATGCGGTAAGTGGAAATAAATTGCTTTACTCGATAGTTACTTTCAGAATGTTTGCTTCTTCTTTCTTACGCTGCGTCATTGCAATCTTACAGGTAATCTGTTCTTGCCTCACTGCTGTCGGTGTTGTTGTTGTTGTTGTTGTTATTGCAAATGAAACTAATGCAACCATGATGTAGCAGTTTTTTTTGTTTGTAAAAAAAAGTTGTACTCGTTTTACCGTTAGAATGCAGTGAATGCAACGAATAGGCCGGTTCAAAGCCAATCTGCAGCCACGTCGAACAAGAAGTGAGCAGTTAGCAGCTTAGTCGGCTTCTTCCTTCACTTTTGGATTCATATACATACATATGTACATACATACATACATAAATTATGAATATTTATGTGTGTGTGTATGTGCATACGTGTCTGTATAATTGTGTGGCTTGTGACTTGCGGTGAATGTTTAGCTGCTGAGTGATTTTTGTGTATTTCGTCCAATAAATATGTAAACTCATATGAAACCGCATATCTACTTATAGTATATATGTACATATGTATGCCTGATTTTGTGTTCGTTTGCTCAGCAATGGTCATAACATCAATGCAATGCATCGCGTAATCGATGACGAGATTTTTGATTGCTGTTCTTGTTTTGTTGGATTTCACCGTCATATACGAATACTGGCCAAGCAATTCTAACAGATTGCACGGTTAAAACAAACAAACAAACATACTTTGATACATATGTATGAAGAGTTTTTTTGTACTCATATCAATTGCATTCTCAAAATACACGTTTCACATTTCGCATTACTTCGGTTAAGTAATTTCCGCAGGCAACGCAACAGCCATTCACCAGTTTATTTATATTTCTAATTGTTGTTGGTTATTGTTGTTGGTGTTGTCACTGGCATTTAATTGGTGAAAATGCACATTGGGTGAGAAATTGAGTATGGAATAATCTGCATTACTATTGGGCTAATAAAAAATGATTTATGTAGTAGATCGTATAACTTCTAATGAACTTAGAAATTTTCACGCCACTAAGAGTTTAATAGCTCCAAGCGGAGAGCGTAAGAATATGTGTATGTTGGGAGATACATATTTCCGGTGGTGTCAAAAAAAAAATTAATAACTTGTATCTCTTAGATACATTTTGTATCTTGCAGATACTATTTGCGAACTTGTTACGTTGTGCTAAAAAAACAAAATTGGCACAGACATGCGGCATGCGATTTCTGCCTTTTTGGGAATAAATGCACATAATAGATCTCATAGATAAATCATTTTTTAGTCAAATTTTTTTCTTCGTTTTATTTAATCGATTAATTTAAATTTTTAAATTTTTAAATTCGTATTTTCAAAAAAAAAAAATTTATTTTATAGACCATACAATTTTGTTAAGTACAAGTTTGAGGAGGCTCAGAAATAGCGCTGATTTTTCGATAAATCGTATCGATGTAAAGTTTTAGATACGCCAAGCATGTAATAAAAAAATTCCACTTCAATTAAGTAAATATTAAATATGCAAGCGAACATGTGTCCAAAATAATAGCTTAATGAGCTTTTTTTAAACTTAATATTCATAATTTTTTATAATTATTTATAGTCATGCCAATAGAATAGTGGCATGTCGTTTTAACCAATTTGTGTGGCTTTTCTTTGTTTTATAACAAAAATATAGTTTGAAAACAAACTCCAAGTTTGAAATGACTTAACAGTCGCATATTCTCCTATACAAATAAAAACTTGTAAAAATAAATTTTTGGGTTTTTGTATAGAAAAATATTAATAAAAATAGGGAACTCTTTCCTATAAAGGTTGCGATGTGAATTTAATGGTCATATAATAAGCTAGAATTTTGTGAAACATTAAACAAACAAAAGAAGAATAGTAAAAAAATAAAAAAATGCCGTCTTCATATTTTTTACACATGACTGTAATCATTTTTTTTTTATAATTTTTTTTTATAACAAAACCAAATAAATAAAATTACAAAAACTAAACACGTTTTTAATCAGTATATCAAACATTTAATAAAAACTTTTAGAAATACAAAATATACTGTTTTACAATAAAAATTCTTCCTATATGTCATAGATACCAACATAGAAACAAAAAAAAAACAAATGCATCTAGATTTGAAAAGTATATCAATTATTTATGTATGCGTAGCTTCAAGTAGTTTTGTTTATTTATACTATTATAAAAAAAATGATTAAACGGAGATTTGGCTCTAAAGGTAGTGAACTAAAAAACCATAGTGTGGTATATTTGTGGTTTTAATTTTTAGAAGAATAGCTACAGTAGGATACATCACTCCCAACACAAAAAACAAAATTCCAGCTGAATTATATAACTCTTTGTATTTTAAGGGACCAGCCAAAATATATAACAATAATATTAACATTTAATAAAGCTGAAGCGATGAGAAATTTCCAGCATTTTTGGGGATTTTTTTAAATAGATTTTTTTTTTAAATATTTTTTCAAAAAATCAGTTCCGATCATAAAACATTTTAAGCTTAAGATTTCAATAGTAATTATTTTTTAAATGGAAGATTTGCAAAAAAACAACAGAGTGGTATACTTTTTATTTTTTTGAAGAATATATACTGAACATTAGGGTGCGTCACGCTACTAAAAACAAACAAAATTCAGCGGAATTATATAACTTATGGCACCAACCAACATAAATTGCAATAATATTAAGATTTAGTTAAGCTAAACCGAAGAGAAATTTCCAACATTTTTGGTTTTTGTTTTTATAAATAAATAATAAATACATAAATAATTTAAATATATATATATTTAAAAAATCACGTCCGAATATAAATTGTTTTAAGTTTAAAAGTTCTCCATAAAAATAGCTAAAAATTTATTCAACGGCATCATAAAAGCGCATTTTTTGTGCTGTTATTTTTTTTGGAAGATTAGTTTAGCAAAAGCTTTAATAACTCCGCCAATGCTTGATCGATTTTGACTAATAATATATCATTGCTATTTTCTAACTGTTTTCATTTCTTTCAATTCCTACAATTTTTTATAATTCTCATTATTAATTTTGTGTTTTGTCGGCTCGAGGTTGACCTCTTTGGAAAGTTCGCGAAAAAAATCATTATTAATTCTCATTATTATTATTCCATTAAACAAATTTTGAGCTATTTTTAAGCAAATCTTAGTATTTTTCGAAACATTTTTGTGGGAGTGCTAAAAAATGGTAATTTTTTTTGTAGAGTCATCCTAATAAATTTTTTCACTACGCAAATACGCAAAATATAATACGTTTCACTTTTTGAGTTGTAACATAGTATGCCGGGTTGATAGTTACCTACGAGTATAAACAAATAAGGTTTCTTCCAAAAATAATATAGAACGTTTCTCGTAATTTACTCAGATTTAATTTAGCATTAAAGTTGATATATTCGATCGTTGAAATAGCAATATTTTTCGCATATTAAAGCGGAAATTTTTACTTGGTAAACCAAAGGCAAAAATATTTTTTTGTTTCGCATATCTACTACTATATCCTACCACGTGTGAACCCTTCTTTAGTTTTCTACTCGAATTTCAAATACCTTTTTCATCAGAATATCCGCAAAATTGTACGCCTCGATGTTTTTATAACACGCAATTGCGGCTTCTAATATTTCACATTGATTTTTCACCGTTTTAATTTAAAATTAAAATTTTTACAAGCAATTTGAATGCTCTGCTGTTAACACACAATTTTCATTTATTTTCTTTATTGGTTCTTTATTGGTTCCAGCATCTTATTTGATTCCACATTTCGCATATACATGCGAAAATAGATAACTGTAGGCGGTGTTCTTAGCTCTGTTTATTCCGTAGAATTTTCCCATTTAGGAAATTCAGGAATTTTCCACTAAGCACTTTTCAACACATACACACACAAAGTATACAAATAATATACATATATATATATATATATATACATATATACATATGTGTATTTATATTTATGCGACTGAATTTAAGCGTAAAACACGTACAACTCGGAATGCCGCTAAAACGCAACTAAATATCCGACAACACCAACAGAGCTAACTTGGCTAAGATCGGCGCAGACGATTAAAGTGCAGTTAACAAGAACTCCAAATGTGCTAGTGGTGTTTCTGCATTGGCGTTTGGTGCTCACTTGTCGTTTGTTTATGTTTTGCCAGCGTTTTCGACTTTGAGGCGGACTACTTCAGCGTTCGCTCTTTCTCTCATTGCTCCTCTGTGTTACTTAGCTTGCTGCATGCCACCTGAGCTTGGCTTGATCCGTGTTCGAGCAACAAGTTAATGTAAAGCAAATAAATACTCTTTATGCTCATATCTCTATATAAATATCGGCAGTACCGGCTTAATTGAAAAATGTAAACCGCTCTGCTGGTGCTCACTTGCGCTCGCCCGTACTCTGCCATGCTCTATCGCCGACCACTTGTCAATTTATAGTAAATATGTAGTTTAGTTTCATTTTTTTTTTTTTTGAATTAAGCACAAGCGGCGATTAAGGAATCGTAGCTAAAGATAAGCTAGAGAGATTTCAAAATTTCTGAGCGCGATTGTGTAAAACTTTCGAACGCAGGGAGAGCGTAAACAATCATCAGGCTTAAGTGATTAAGTCAAGGTAACCTGCGTGTGGGGAAAATATCATATGATGTGGCTATGATGTGTGCTTGATATGATTAAAAGTTGAGTGACAGACATGAGGAAGAAAAGAAGGTTAGTCAGGAGTTAAGTGAAGGTGAAATATGTTTTGTAGAATTAATTGCGAAAAGAAATAAGACTGATAGGCCATTTGCGAAAAGAGTGAGTAAAATATAATAGGATTTCCAAAAGATCTGTGAATTAAAGTAAAGTAACATTTCACTTTTCCATGACTTTCCACTGACTTAAGAAAAATATATTGAAAAAGTTAACAAACGACGTCTTTTGTTAATAAAAATAGCAAATACAAAATTATTTTGATTGGTGCTAAACTGCAAAAGACAAAGTAAATCGCATGACTGTTTTATTATTAAAGGCGCACCAATTCGGGGTTGAAAATTTAGGCACGAACAGCACCAGCTCTGAAGTAGGCGATCTATAACACAACGCGAAGCTTGCGGCCTGGTTATCAAATACTTGCTGGATGAGAATCGAATCGGCAGCGAAAGTAGAAATACATTCTGTCTAACCATACAATTTTTGCAATTTTGGTAAGAGCAAACAGTTTATTCAACTTTCTATTTTGATTTGTGTTCATACCTAGATATGATTTAATGCTCCCCTTTGCGGTAATGAAGGTCTAAACATTGGGTTTTATATAATGACCAACGGACAAAACCCCTGGTGTAAACCGTAAGAGTTTTTCATGTTCGCCGAGCCCGCCGTAAAATTGTCTCCTTAAAATTTTAGTGGTACGTTTTACATCCTCTAAGTGCCTTCTTAACGACCTTTCATTACAGCTATTTTTAGAACGCGACAAAAATATCCCTTTAGGTGGGAACTAAAGGGTTAAAATATATTACAAAAAATGCCTTTACTATTTTAGAATTCCGAGAACAAAAGTTTTATTCGAACTTATCGGACGTTCATTGTACATTAGGCGAAAATGCAACAAATGTATGCCTCCAAAAAAAAAACTCTGACCATCTGTACTCTGTACTGGTACTGTCATCGACAAAGTATGGTTGATCTATGTGTTTTTTTTTGCTCTTTCGAAAGGGGTCTATAATATGTCAAACGACAAAGGCACTTAAAATTGTGGTCTTCTTCACTCACTATGATCATTTTTCACACAACGCTTTTGACGTTTTACGGGCCACCAGCAACAGCACACGCGATTTGCACAAAGGCTCTAGGTAAGATTTGACATCAAATATACCTGAATAAAAATATGAATGCAGCATAGAAAATGTTCTCCTTGTGACGGTTTTTTGAGTATTAAAACTAATTAAATAACAAATAAAGAGCTGTAGATGTACTTTTTACTTCTATATTTCACTATCAAGTTTCAACTGGCTTGGTGTCAATGGAAGTCAGATCAGCAGAGCAATTATGTTTGCACATAAAGTGAATAAGCTTAGTCAATTAGTTATCGAGTGTTCAAGAAGCACGTACGATATAAGTAGCTGAATACCATCGACCGTCATTATAATAATGCGGATATGATAAATGCTCTTAGACTTTGGTTAAAGATATATATATAAATATTTAGTAAAGCATACTTGTTAGTGGTAAATTGATTGGTTAATAGCGGCAGAAGCACATATGGTGATAACCGATTTGTGGAAAGAATTACAATTTACGTATATTCTAAGCAATCTCGTGAGCACTCATTGAACTGCAGTATATAAGAAATACTTATTACCAGTCAATTTCACAGAACATAACTTTAAACTTCGCACCAACTACTTAGCTGTCTGGAAAATGTGGTTAACACTTTTGTTTGGCATTCTAATTGCATCCTCTAATTCTACGCTCATTACACTACAATGCCCTGATGGCGGTGAGCCAGTCTGCGCCAGTGATGGTCTGGAGTACATTTATTTCGAGAACGAATGCCAGCTGAACGTTTATAGCTGCAAACAGATGTCTGCTGGACAACCAAGTAAGTCTTATTTTCGTTGATTAATTTAACGTCATGCAAAAAAATGTTTAATTGCCCCAGGACCCACTAAAGTTGCACTCGAGGAGTGCTTCTCACATTGCGCCGATATCATTTGTCCCGCAATTTACCAGCCTGTTTGTGCGCAGCAGCTACTTCCACCAGGTCCTGTAAGAACGGTATCTAACGCTTGCCTGGTGAATCAATTGATTTGCGAAACAAAACAACGTAAGTCCTATGTAGCAGACTCATCCATGTGAATATAACTAAATTCGTTTCGTTTTTAATTCGAACTCATAGAATGGCTTGTCATAGCTAACGGGCCCTGTTCAGTAACTTCAGAGTTAGGCCAAGGTACTTCCTCAGCTGCCCAGACCTCGTATCAGCAACCTTCCCAAGAACAGAGTTCAGTAAGAGAGACAGCTTATTATCCCGCACCAGCTCAGACAGAAATCTCGGCACCATCTGCTCCAGCTACCGCTCTGGAACAAGGATTAGTATCAGAGGCGGTACATCCTCTAGCACCCTTCGCTTTTACAAATCCTAATCTTGCGTCTGCATATAACGTTGAGCGAATACCAGCTCAAGACCAAATATCAACGCCTTCTGTTGCTATATCTTCAGCCCAGCAACCGGAATCTGTACCTCAGATGCCATATTCATCAGCACCGCCACCATTTGATAGTCCTGCTTTTATTCCGGTCTCTTATCTAGCACAAACAGCGGCTGATATTTTTCCAGCTCATGAAGAGCGGTTAATATCAGAACCAGCAAATTATCCCGCATCAGCACCAAATTCGTACGCTGCACCTGCGTCGGCTCAGCAACAACCATTTGCTGATCAGGCTTCTACTCCAGCTTCTTCCAATGGGCCGACACCGGAATTAGTTTCCAATTCAGCTTCATACATCTCAAGGTTGTTAGGAGTAGTTGTCCCACCTTCAACAGAAATTTCCCCTGCTTACACTGCATTGATACTTGTACCTGCTACTCCATCCGCCCCAGTACCATCTCTAACGACTGATGGAACATCAGGTCAATATTCAGCAGTAGGATCAACAGAGCCTGCAGATCAGAAACCAACATCTTTCGCTTACTCACCGGCTGCAGCATCTCCAGCAACCACGCCTTTCCCTCGCAAAGCATCATCTCAATCTACCCCCTCACTGACTCCACCGATCTTTTACGTTTCTTCTAGTCAAGTGATAACACCTCCGCCTAGCTCATTACAGGCTTCAGCCGTAGATTCGCATTCAGCTTCAGCTTACGCCCCAGCAGTATTGTCTCCTCCGAGCCCTAACAACGTACTAGCACTACTTCGAGCTTCTGTACCAGCAACAGCCTACGCAGAATCAGGGCAAATTCCAAATGCAAGCAATCCATTGGCTTCTCCAGTACCAGCAACTACAGATTCAGTGGAACAATTCGGCGCGCTACTAAAATCAAACCTTTCAACACTGCAACAAAGTATTCCAACCGTATTTGGATCGCGTCAATATATCACCGAAAAAAATTCGCCAGTCGTCGCAGATTTTACTGCGCAATTTATTTACAAAAATCCAACTCTGCCGCTGTCGAATGAAGGTTGTGGGTCAGTATCACAGGCGCCTCTTTACTATCAGCCAACTTACACCTTCATCGAGTATCTTAGCAAAAAAAAGCATGATCGCATTTAAATAATTTCATGAACGCTTTGAAATGCTGTGCTGTTGATTGCTATTAAGTAGCTTTAAGACTTTCCGACCCATTGAAAAATTGTATTAATTTGTAATTTTAAAATTAATAAAACAACTACTTAAATCATTTTAGAGAAAAATTCCATTTCATTTTTGAACTTATAGTAGAGATTAGAAACATATATCCCTAACTTAGTCGGTGGCCGATACTTCGTGATGCCAACCTCAATGTCACTGATTTCAAGTGTCCGGCGTTTTAGGGTCTTTAGTGTAAAAAGGGGGAAATTCATACCTCCTAAGTTTTTTCAGTTTGCCTAAATTGCAGGCATGCTCTTGAAGGCCTAAGAAGGTGAGTTATAATTTAGAGTTCCGCAACTCGACTTTTTGATTGATATTAGAACTCATTTGATCCAATTTGTTTTTGGTGTGGTGAAATAAGATAACATTTCTTTAGTATACAAAATGAATGAAAATAGAGGCTTAGATAAACCATAGAAATTTGACCTGAAATTTTAAAGATTAGAAAGCTGCTTTCGCTCAGCCCTCAAAGAGAGAATTTGTAAATTTTCATTCGATAGCCAAACGTCTAGAGTTAAAATTTGTAGGAACTTAATGCCCTCTCTAGATTAAAATCAAGCCAACATAATTATGATCGGACAATAATTATTTTGGTACAAAGCTTTATTTTTTTTATACAACTAACCATGTGATTGGCAATCATTACAATTAGAAACAACCAAAAAAAAACTCATAATATTATGCCATTAGAATAAAAAGTATTTTTTGTGGTAATACTTTCATTATCGACCGGTTTTAATTTCTTCGATTTTTTTTGGAATATTCGCTGAGAGAAATATTTTTTCTGGAGAGCTTTTTAAACCCTTTTTGTCAATTAAACGTTGACGAGCTAATGGGATTCAGCTTCGAAAATTCGAGACACCAAAGTGCTGAGTGACATTTTGGAAAAAAAATCTTATTAGAAAAATCGTTTTCCAGTTTTATTCTAAAAGTAAAGTTAAGGTAAAGCACACCGGGAGGCAACATTAAAAATATCAATGTTAACTATTTGTAACTATACGTATGACTCACCATTTTTTCATCTTATACATATGTTTTGGATTTCATTAAACTAAAATACAACCACACTGGACTTACCTGGAAAGAAAAAACAAGGTGATTCTAATTTGAAAACTGACATATATAAATTTATCCATGCAGTTTGCAGTTACTATGCACATATTTTTAGTCTAAAAAAATTAATATAAATAATTATAATAAATCTTCAAGTTTTGTTTTCTTCTGTAGAAATGAGAATTAGATATCGATTTCAACTTTTTGAACAAAAATAAAACTCCTTTTCCGGGTCTTATTTTTTCGCCCTGAAAAAATGATTATTTTATGAATTTTTATCTTTTGATTAAAAATATTAATTTAAAAAAAAATTTTTTTTTTATTAAAAATTATCAACATTCCTTGGTTTTTTATATTTTAGCTCAATTGTAATAATATGTTTTGTTGATCGAAAGTAAAATTCAGTTCTTCAGCATTATTTTGTCTTTCTGAAATGACATTGAATTTTTTTTTTGGCAGATCGAAAAACTAAAAGCGCTAACCAATAGCCGTTCTCACCATTTATCACTCCGGTTGTAAATTTTTATGGGCCGTTTGTTGTTCTTCAACCAGGTGTGGTTAATTTATTGAGATTAAGCTTTAGCATTGAATTGTGCTTTCAAAAACTCTCTATCAGTTACACCAAAACCAGAACATTCTGGCGCTAGCATTCCAAGTTGATGCGTCTCGATTGAGAAGTGAGTAAACGATTAACTCGAAGGGTCGTTGGTGGATCGTTTCTGTGAAATGGAACTGAACGGCCTAGGTCAATAGAATGTATGTATTTATATACAGTTGTGGAGATATAAGGAACTCGCTTTTCTTGTATGAGGTATAGCACTCTTTGCCAAAATGGGGTATACTTCATCTAAAGAAAATATATTCCAACTATCATATATTTTAATCAAACAGCTGGAAGATAAGGCGAAAAGTAATTTTCTCTTTGCCTTTTTTTTTTTAAATATCCGATATATAGGATATATATCAAATATTATACGTCTGCGTCAAATTCAATTTCTATTACTTTTATTCATGCAGTACGGAAGTAAGAGCATTATGGAAGCTAGTAGCTCATCAACATATGTACTTTGGGATCTATGTATATTGCACTAAAATGAAGCATTAAATGCTACTACAGTAAATACATACATATATCTCACTTCTATATTTTATAGTCGGTGTAGTGCCAAGGCGAGTGTTATCAGCTAGCACAATTGCTTTGCAAATAAAGTCAAGTGGCTTAGTCAATCACTTATCGAGTGTTAAATAGACACGTACGATATAAGTAGGTGAATACCATCGGCCGTCGTTATACCAAAGCGTATGCCATATCTGGAGATAATTTCCTATTAATACTGCACAAATATTGAATAGATTGGTTAATTGCTGCAGAAGCACATATGATGATAATCGAATTTTTGGAAGAATTAAAACTTATTTGAGGTAAACTTATCTGCGCTCATTGGTTTGCGTATATAACAAACACAAGCTGCAATTTCACAGTAAAAAACATTTGCATCTTGCACACACTACTTAGCTGTTAAAAAAATGTGGTTAATACTTTTGTTTGATATCCTCGTTGTTTCCGCGAACTATGCACTCGATACACCACTATGCCAGGTTGGTGGTGAGCCGATTTGCGCCCGAGATGGACTGGAATATATTTACTTCGAGAACGAATGCAAGTTTAACGTTTATATTTACAAACAGCTGTTTGCTGAACAACCAAGTGAGTATATTTTTTGTGTATTGACTTAAAGCTTTTCTGAAAATATATACTTATCCTAGAACCCACTAAAGTTGCACTCGAGGAGTGCTTCTCACATTGCGCCGATATCATTTGCCCAGCAATTTACCAGCCGGTTTGTGCGCAGCAGCTATTTCCACCAGGTCCTGTAAGAACGGTATCTAACGCTTGCCTGGTGAATCAATTGATTTGCGAAACAAAACAACGTAAGTCACATATAATCCCGTTAATTGGTGAAGAAACCTCTCTTAATATTTGTGGTTTTCGCCTTTTGTTCCAACATACAGAATGGATTGTCATAGCCAACGGCCCTTGTTCAGTCGCTGCAGAGTCAGGACAGGATACAGCCACAGCTTCTCAAGACTCTTATTCACCATCGACTTTGGCTTCTAGTAACCAACCTCCGACCGGCTATGAACATGCACAAGTACAGAGTGCAATAGCAAATACAGTTTATTATCTGGCATCTTCTGCTGATCCTGTTCCTTCGACAGCGTCCAGTGCTGCTCCAGCTTCAGCTCTGGAACAAGGACTTAAATCGGAGATGGCACTTCTTCCCGAATCGGCGGCTTCAGCTTATCCTGCACCTACATCTGACTCTTTCATTCATCCATCCTCAGCTCAGCGTCCAGCTCCTAGCTCAGCTCCTTATGTTGACTTAGCACCAGCACCAGCATCAGCACCATTGGTAGACTCTGCTACTGCACCAACTTCTTACAATGCACTGCAGCCTCAAGCAGTTTCTAACTCAGCCTCACACAGTGGCTCCACATTGATACCTGTCTCAGTATCATCTTCATACTCAATTCCTGCAGTTGCGTCTAACAAAGCTTCATATAAAGAGAATGTTTCTGCTGTAACTCCAATTAACTCTTTGTTCACGTACTCAGGGACTACAGCCACTTTTGTTCTTTGTCCATTGCTTCACGTAGTGCCAACCCAAACTTCAATAGCAGTTTCAGCGTCTAACCCACCAACAGCGACTTCCGATCAATATTCATCTTCAGCTTTACCTCAACCGTTAACTTATTTTCCCATTGCTAACCAAGAACTAGCTTCTTTCACGTCATGCTCTTGTACAGCGTCGTCTCAGCCTACATCTGATCTGGCTACTGCGACAACTTCTTCAAGACAAAATCTAGAACTGTCTTCTTACCCATCACCGGAATACGGATTAGCTCCAGTAGTAGATTCTTATTCAGCTTCAGTGCCGGCTCCAGCATCAGTTTCATTTCCAGCAGTAGGCTCTTTCTCAGCTCCAGTCTCCGCACCACTGTCACCTCCAGTACTTGACTATGGATCAAAACCAGGTACTGCGCCTGCATCAGGGTGCGGGTCAATATTCAAAGCGTCATTTTACTATCAGCCGACTTATACTTTCATCGAATATAAGATGTAGCTCTTACGCAATGAATTTCATAAATGCTTGGAAATTTTAACCTAATTATTTTTGGAAACGAATGTGGTACAATTGTCTGTACATAGCCGTAAGATTTCTCGCCCCATTGAAAAATATAATCAGTATTGAGTTTTATAAATGAATAAAATAAATTGTGAAATAGTTGTTTAAATGATTTTTTATATTTTTCTTAAACTTGTACTATTTTTCTTTTGAGAATATAAAACTTGGTCTTTTATGAGTGAAAATCGTAGATTGTTTTCCTCCCTATGAGTATCGTGTGACCATCAAGCAAGCATATAAAAATTACGCTTTCTGGCTGTGATTTCAATAAGTCCACTGCGTCAAATCGCAGCTTCAGGGTGGGTAATTGAAATCACCGAGACGGCTGATAACTCGGTTAAAGATCGAGTGTGGGATGGCTCACCAGCCTGCTAAAACCAATTTCCGGTTCCATAAAACTGCTTAAAGAAAAATGTGCCAATAATAACACTGATCTAAAATCAAGAGCACACTGTCACTCACTGCGGATGCATTGGCTTCTCGACGATCACGTGCACATTTCCCGATCCCAAGATGCGACAGTTTTCCTTATTAAAATACCCGCCGGGATGAACCGTTTAACCATAGAATTTGAATAGAATCCAACCACTTCATTATATAGGAAATTATGTTCTCGAAAAATTGGGAATGAATTGATACGAATGGTGGAATTTTTTGTTCAAATAAAAAACCGTCTTGCCTAATGGATGCAAATACAACAAATGTATTAACTAATAGCAAGTATTAAATTAAGTATATTTGAAGTTCAATGGTTTTTGGGAGATAGATGTATGTACTTATATACTAAATTTGTGCATATATTATAAATAATAGACACCACCACTTGAAAAAAGTATCGCTTTAGAAGATGATGCCGACTTTGGTAAATTAGCTTGAGCTGGGTTTGGAGCAGCACACGATAATGAGGCTGATGAGGCAGAGGCAGATACCTGAGCTTCATCTGCTGGCGGTGCGGTATAAGAAGATTGTGCTTTACTTGAAGAAGATTGAGACGATGGATCAGGAGAAGATGAAGTTGATGTGTAAGAAGATTGCGCCGGGGCTGACGCAGATGGAAAGGGGCCTGAATTTTCGTAGGACGATGAACCAGAAGTGGATGAAATTGCCACATAAGAGGAATGTGCCAGGCTTGAAGAAGATTGATCTGTACTCAAATCCACGTTAGATCCAGAACCAGAAGCAGAAGAAAGTGGTGTGCTAGATGGAGATGTTGGGCTTAAAAGAGATTGATCTGTACTCATAGACACGTAAGATTCTGAACCAGAAACTGCTGAAGGTGGTGCGTAAGCAGATTGTATCAGAATGGAAAAAGATTGACCTTGCCTGAAGCCGCTGAAGGTGGTATGTAGGACGATTGTGTTGCTTCTGAAGATAACTGGGGTACGCCCGATGACGTGTCAGACGCTGCAGCTGAAGCAGATGAAATTCCTGCATTATAAGACTGTGTCACATTCGAGGTAGGTTGAGCATTGCTTGGAACTGCGCAAACTACTACAGCCGAAGCAGACGAAGGTGCTGCGTAACAAGATTGTGTCAGACTTGAAGAAAATTGTACCATGCCTGATGCCGCGTTGGACGTGCAGATTGTGCTTGGCTTGAAGAAGATGGATGTGCAGTCAAAGCCATGTAAGGTGCTGGTCCAGGTCCAGGAGATTCTATCAGAATGGAAGTGTGATCTTCAACTGTCGATAAGGAATTATTATTGAAGTCAATTCCGGTGATGCTTTAGATGACGGAGAAGATGCTGGTGCTTGATAAGCTGAACTTGAGGCTGCATTATATTCTTGAACCGGCTCAGGTGCCGATACTGATGTCAATGCTGAAGCCGCGACTTTAAAGCCTGCGGCAGGCGCTGGTACAGCTGTCTGTGCTGGTACCGAGTATTGTTTGGATGGTAAAATTTGCACAGAATTATGTGCTGGTAAGGAACACAAGCAGCGTACTGAAGAAACGGAACTTGAACCCTGTCCAATTTGATATCCTGCTGATGGTGAGGAATACGAAATTAGCAAGTTAATCAATTCGCTTAGTGGTAAACCAGTATTAAAAGTGTTGCACACTGCTGCGATCATTTTATACCTAGTTATAGTACCAATTAATCACTAACGACCATAGTTGAGGTGTTTTGCTAATCACTGCATTATTTATCTGTCGGCAATACGCAATTGAGACAGTTTTCGTAAATTTTTGTTAATCGGAATAACAAGATATAAGCACCAAAGAATATTTCACTAACTGACACAATCAATATCTAAAAATTGTGAACCCAGAAGCGTGTACACTCAACTACAATACTACCAGCCACACTAGAGTTTTCGGTACATCCGCCCTACGTGCGCACCCGAAGTAAATAGCAACCCGGTAGACTGATTATTTGCATACTGCACAGACACATTTAAACATTTCCAAAATTTACTCACTATTTTCGTAAATAAATAACTTCACTAATTAACAACTGAACTAGGTATAAAACAGCTACAATAGTTCACAACATCAGTAAACCAAGTCCACTATTTATCAAAACACTTTAATTACTTCGCAGCAAGTTAATTGTTTTAAAAACATGTTGTTAATAATTTTGTTGGAAGCTTTAATTGCAACTTCAAACTCAGCCACCTACAACTCGCTGACTTCGTATACCTCATCACCAGCAGGATCGCAAACTGAAAAGGCTGCAGGTTCAACTACTTTGCCACGCTACTTGAGTCCACTGACAGCACAGATTCCAGGGATAATTATAGTGCTTAACCAAAACTTATCAACTGTTTCTGGTCCATCATCTTACACGGATACAGGAGCAGCTCAGTCTTCATCAGCTCCAACACAACCTGCCAATGCAGCTGCTCCGTCTTCTACTGTAGTATTTTATGCCGCTCCAGGCATAGCTCAATTTTCTTCAAATGCAGCACAATCTTCTAGAGCGGAAACTTCACCAGTCGCTGGTCCAAAATCTTACCCGACTACAGAGACAACTCAATCTTCTTCAGGTGTGGTGCAATCTCACTACGCAGCACCTCCGTATTTTGCTGTAGCAGCTCCAGGCATAGCTCAATCTTCTTCAAATGCAGCACAGTCTTCTAACGCAGCAGCATCATCTGGTTCTGCTCCAACATCTTACACGATTTCAGGCATATCGCAATCAGCTTCAGATGCAACTGCTTCTGCTTCTGGCTCAGCGGTCTCAGGCCAAGGTCTGGCACAAACTGAATACGCAGTACTTTCATTTGATTCCGGCTCATCATCTTACACGGCTACAGGGACTGCTGAAGCTGCTTCAGGTGCTGCACAACTTCCGTCTTCTGCTCTAGTATTCTATGCAGTTCCAGGCGTAGCTCAATCAAGTGCAGCAGAGTATTCTACTGGAGCAACATCATCCGCTTCTGCTCCAGCACCTTGCGCAGCTTCCGACATTTCTCAATCATCTTCAGATGCTGAACAATCTCTTTACACAGTACCTTCACCTGATTCTGGCTCAGCGATCTCAGACCAAGGTCAATCCTCTTCCAGCCCGGCACTATCTGAATACGCAGTACCTTCTTTTAATTCTGGTTTAGAATCCAATGCGAATTCAGGTGTAGCTCCATCTTCAGCTTCCTATACAGCGTCAAATCAGGCAGGAAATTCCAACTCAGCATAAACTGTCTATAGTTCTATATAAACATTTAGCGCATCTATATTTCAGCAGTTGCGTTTTCTAGTTCTACAGTGTCGCAGACAGTCCTGCATGAGGCTCAAAGTATATTGGCTCAATCATCTTATCTTCTACTATCCGTTCACTTTATTAAAGCGTTGGTATCTATTATTTATAATATCCATGCATATGTATTTCCGAAAAATGTGTATTCCAAATATAATGATATATAAAATATATACATAATCAAATAATACAAGCTGCTTTTTATTAATTTTTAGTTTATATTATTTAGAATAATACATAAACCCTTTTGTTAAGACAAAAGCTTATGATACGAAATTTGCTGTGAAGTGCAAAAATTAGAATGCTCTTATTTAAATTGGATTGCATTTTTGTCATTAATATGGAAGGGTTTTCTGTGCAAAAATACAATAACTCTAGATTGGGTTGCCAAGCAAAATCTATGCAGCAATCCGACATATTTATATTCAGCAATATACATACGTTCCGAATATGAAGAGTTTTTCAAAATATCATAAGTAATTTATATTCAAAATATGCAGAAAATTGGACAGTGAATAAGATTTTTAAAAATATCGGCACCTATTGGACTTTGCTTTACCTCCTTCACTATCACAGGATAGTTAAATATCTGTAGGCAGATATCATATAACTATATATGTAACTATAAGAAATAATGCAAATAAATATCATAACTTAAGCATAATTCCTTTTTGTAGTTTTTTCGAGATTTTTATTAATCGCATACAGTTTTTTTTAGAGGAATATATTTGCTTTCGCCACTCCGTTTTAAACAATTTAGCTACTTGTTAAAAACAGGGACCAAAATACCCACTATGAAAGACAACAATGGCTTAAAACGACCTACGAAAAAATTGCTCCTGAAATGAAATTTCAAATATACTTTTAGCCCAGAATTTAACTTTGAACATTATTCTAGTTTTTCAAAACCACTTTAGTCGCAAATATGAAAATTCAATTCGATTGACCACCGAAAAAAATGTTTGCGGTTTTTTATATACTCACTCGATAATATCGTTCCCAAAATGAATTTCTCAGCCTGCCACTCCTTGGTCTTCATTTGTCCCACAGTGTAATTTAAAATTAAATTTGGAATGTATGCTGCTCTGTGAAATGCAATATGGATGGCGGCATCATAGCCGAGTGCGAAGCGTGTACGTGCTTGACCCGAAGTGCCCTGGGTTTAAAAATCGGCCGTGGTAAATAACGGCAAAGCTGCCATAAAAAAATTGTAGGGCCCTCAACGACTGTTACAACATCAAGTAATCGCCGAACTATTATTAAGTATTACTATTATTATCATTAAACAATTTTAGTCGAGCTTCACTGTCAATCTCTTCAGCTTTATGTTAAGTTTGCCACTTGGTTCCCAAGGGGCAAGCCCTATTAAAAATTTTATTTCTATATCTTTAATGTTTCATGGATTTCGAGCCTGATATCCACTCAATGATTGTCACGGACATGCACTGGTTTAAGACTACAATTGTGGCTGAAAATACATACATACTATATTTAATATATTCTGTCCAATATTCTAACAAGATCAATACATTGCGGTCGTAATCATCCGGCGGGCATGTTTTGCATGCTTATAATGAAATAAAAATACTCAGCCGTGATTTATCTTCGATTGTTTTGGGTAAACAAAGAAAATGGCGAATGGGGAGCAGTTAGCAATAAAAAATAAAATTGTCATTCGAGAATTGATAATACATGCATATATTTACATATGCACCTGAGCAATTATTATGGTTATGATGCTCTAACCAAAGCCGACTAAATACCGCAGCATGTTTTATCTATTGTACGCATATTAACTCGGTAATGAGCTCGCGATAAGTAAATGCTTAGTACGGAAATAAATAACCAAGGTGTAAAGAACACGTACGTACGGGGCCAAATACAATCGCATCAGCAAATTCTCATATGAATAAAGAAGAATTCTTTCTAACGAGATACACATTTAGCCAAAATTCGGATTCAAATCCCCGTCAGCACATATAATGATAAGATGCCTATTGCACCTTATATTAAATGGGTATAAAAGTTAGGTGAAACTGACCACAGCTGTATAGTTAATACTAAAACCATCAAGAAAAACGTTACACTCGCTATACTAGTCACCTGATGCGTTAAGCATGTGGTTCATAATTTTTATTGGCAGCTTATTCACTTCCACAGCAACTGACCTTTACGGACCACCAGTTTGCGCAACAAATGGTAAGGCATATATTTATTTTGAGAACGAATGCAAGCTGAATACCTATGTTCTGGTTCCTGTTCCTGCACCTTTCTTTCAACCTGCTTCAGATGCAACAGTAATCCCATCTTCGTCCACATATCAAAATCAAGGTTTCTCAGCAACAGCGCCAATCTCTACAACAAACTGCGCTACCAACAGAACTCATTCGCCATCTTCGAACGCTGCTCAAAATCAAGGTGATGTGGTATCAGTTCGTGCACTATATGATGCGCCGGACCAGACTTCAGTACCAGCACAATATTTTGAAAGTGGTCATAACCAAGTTTACGCCGTCTCAGCTCCTACTTCCGTATCTTATGCTAAAGATCAACCATCTCATGACAGCCAACATCAAGGGTTGTACTCTTCTATAGGATATACTGCTCCAAGTCAAAGTTTTGTATCGGCAACAGTTTCAGAGCCTTATCAAATTCCAGCCGATCCTGCATCAGAGCCACGTCTGGTATCTTATGCAACACCATGTGGAAGTTCAGCACCACAATCAACTTCACACGATAGTCAACATCAATCAGCAGCACCTTCCGAGTCATATCAAAGTCCAGCTGATTTCGCATCGGCGTCATCTCCAGTATCATATTCTACACAAGAAAGAAGTTCAGCACCACAACCATCATCATACGATATCCACAATCAAGAGTTGGACTCGTCAAAAGAATATGCTGCTCCAGATCAAAGTCTTGAATCAGCAGCAGTTTCTGGCTCATATCAAAGTTCAGCTAATCCCGTATTGGTGCCATCATCTGTATCTTATGGCACACCAGGAGGAAGTTCAGCACCGCAACCAATAGAATATGCTGCTCCAGGTCAGGGTCTTGTATCAAGACCAGCTTCTGACTTATATCAAAGTCCAGATGATCCCGCATCGGCGCCGTCTCCCGTATTTTATGGCACACCAGGAGGAAGTTTAGCACCACAACCATCTTTATACGATATTCACAATCAAGGATTGGATTCTTCAAAAGGATATACTGCTCCAGGTCAAAGCCTTGAATCAGCAGCAGCTTCTGAGTTATATCAAACTACAGCTGATTCTACATTGGCGCCATCTTCTGTATCTCATGGCACACCAGGTGAAACTTTAGCACCACCTTCATACGATAGTAACAATCAAAGGTTGGACTCTTCTATAGGATATGCGGCTTTTGGTCAAAGTCTGGTATCAGGACCAGCTTCTGACTTATATCAAAGTCCAGCTGATCCCGCATCAGCGCCATCTTCTGTATCTTATGGAACACCAGTAGGAAGTTCAGCACCAGAACCATCTTTATACGCTATTCACAATCAAGGATTGGACTCTTCAAAAGAATATACTGCTCCAAGTCAAAGTCTTGAATCAGCAGCACCTTCTGAGTTATATCAAACTACAGCTGATTCTACATTGGCGCCATCTTCTGTATCTTATGGTACACCAGGTGAAACTTTAGCACCATCTTCATACGATAGTAACAATCAAAGGTTGGACTCTTCTATAGGATATGCGGCTTTTGGTCAAAGTCTGGTTTCAGGAGCAGCTTCCAACTTATATCAAAGTCCAGCTGCTCCCGCATCAGCGCCATCTCCTGTATCTTATGGCACACCAGTTGGAAGTTCAGCACCACAACCATCTTTATACGATATTCACAATCAAGGATTTGATTCTTCAAAAGAATATGCTGCTCCAGGTCAAAGCCTTGAATCAGCAGCAGCATCTGAGTCATATCAAAGTCCAGCTGATTCTACATTGGCGCCATCTTCTGTATCTCATGGCACACCAGGTGAAACTTTAGCACCACCTTTATACGATAGTAACAATAAAAGGTTGGACTCTTCTATAGGATATGCTGCTCCAGGTCAAAGTCTGGTATCAGGACCAGCTTCTGACTTATATCAAAGTCCAGCTGATCCCGAATCGGCGCCATCTCCCGTATTTTATGGCACACCAGTAGGAAGTTCAGCACCACAACCATCTTTATACGATATTCACAATCAAGGGTTGGACTCTTCAAAAGGATATACTGCTTCAGGTCAAAGTCTTGGATCAGCAGCAGCTTCTGAGTCATATCAAAGTCCAGCTGATTCTACATTGGCGCCATCTTCTGTATCTTATGGTACGCTAGGTGAAATTTTAGCACCATCTTCATACGATAGTAACAATCAAAGGTTGGACTCTTCTATAGGATATGCTGCTCCAGGTCAGGGTCTTGTATCAGGACCAGCTTCTGACTTATATCAAAGTCCAGCTGATCCCGAATCGGCGCCATCTCCTGTATCTTATGCCACACCAGTAGGAAGTTCAGCACCACAACCATCAGTATATGATATTCACAATCAAGGATTGGATTCTTCAAAAGAATATACTGCTTCAGGTCAAAGTCTTAGATCAGCAGCAGCTTCTGAGTCATATCCAAGTCCAGCTGATTCTACATTGGTGCCATCTTCTGTATCTTATGGTACGCTAGGTGAAATTTTAGCACCATCTTCATACGATAGTAACAATCAAACGTTGGACTCTTCTATAGGATATGCTGCTCCAGGTCAAAGTCTGGTATCAGGACCAGCTTCTGACTTATATCAAAGTCCAGCTGATCCCGAATCGGCGCCATCTCCTGTATCTTATGCCACACCAGTAGGAAGTTCAGCACCACAACCATCAGTATATGATATTCACAATCAAGGGTTGGACTCTTCAGTAGGATATGCTGGCCCAGATCAAAGTCTTGACTCAGCCGGAGTTTTTGGATCATATCAAGTTTCAGCTGATCCCGCATTAGTGCCATCTTCTGTATCTTATGCCACACCTGGTGAAAGTTCAGCACCGCAATCATCTTTATACGGTAGTCAAAGTCAATTGCTTGCAGATCCAGCTTCTGCTTCTATACCTATTCTCCCAGTCCAAGCGCCTAATACAACTGCATCCTCATATGCAGCTCTAGTGCCGACTACTAACGAAGCTTCAGAATTTACCACACCTATTCAGCAAGCACCAGCTCCAGTGTCACACGTTTTCCTACCATTCGCTCCCGCTGCTTATCCGACAGCAAGTGTAGGTTCTGGAAAACCACCAGCTCAATATCTAACACCTGCTCAAATTCAAAACCAAACGCCGGCTCCTCTTTTAACATCATGCGCAAATATTTACTCAGAGCTATCAACGGCAGCGAATATTGCGAACCTTTTCCGACGCATGCGTTGGCCGTTCGGGGCAATTTACTATCAACCGAATTATGTTCACATCGTTCATAATGTTGGTTAGACATTGATATTTTAACTAATCAGCACATGTTTCAAATTATAACCCATAATGGGTTAGAGTGTAGGTTTAAATAATAAACTCAACTAAAGAAAAATAATTCATATCTTGCATTCTACTTTATTTTTGGGAATGGAATATGGTCTCTTATTAACAACTTATGGCTGACTTCCGCCAAACACAATTCATATTACAAATTGATTGCATACCTTAAGGCGGGAAAGATCAGTTCCTCTTCATGCAAGCATAGTTTCTGGTTGTGATCTTGGCTAACGATTGAAATTACGGAAACTTTACTTAGTAACGAAACGGAAGTATGAAAGTGAGCAGTTAAAAGAACACTGTAACTGTAGCAGTTTCTTTGCCAATCGGAATCACTTGTCTACTCGAATTGCACTGAACTGTAATAAAACGAGATACAACAGTTTGAATAGCAGTGCTCAGAAGCACGAGCTGTAAGGAAAATGGTTCGTGTATTTGCTAAATTTCTTTTCGAATAGAGCTACACAGTTTTAGAAGCGCTGACGCCAATTAACGATCATCGATCAAAATATTCACTAGGCTACGCTCACACTTCTAAGTAAGACTTTGAAATATATTAGTTTCATTCGCTAGGGGATTGTTTGTATACTCTTGGCTATTTTGGTTTAATTTAGATAAATTTTATGTTATTAAATTTTGACTGAATTTAAAAGGTATAGCAACAGCAACCAAAGAAACTTGAAAGAACTTGACGCCAGAAAACATATCTGTACATTGCTCTTCTCTGTTCAGCTCCTTCTCCCATATACCAGCCTCGGCCGCTTTACGTCTAAACGGGTTACTAATAGGCTTATACAATTAGATCAAGGTAAGTAATTAAGTCTTTTTCGTATCTCTTGATCCCCCTAAATGAATTTATAGACCTCACTGGACGTACAGTGATGGAAAAATATATCACTAAATTTAGTCTAATAGTGTAATCAACCTTAAGAGTCAGGTCGCGTCAGTGTGATCACCAAACAATATTTTACTTACTGTCTCTGATGGAAATGAAAACAGTTGTGGAATTTTTCATCTTTGCCGCACAATCCAATTATCTTCTGAGATTATTCAAAGGAAAGAAAAATCGGGAAACATTTGATTTGAATGATTGAAGATGAAATGAAATGAATGACTTAAAGTAAACAGTTTTGTTCTTTCCTACAGAGAGAACATATCCTTGGGGTTAAGTAAAATTAAGATATGTATGTATAATACAAATTTCTTTCTCAATATAACACACGTAACCCACGCTCCATCACTCACCTGCCACACTTGGTTGATTTACGTTCACAAATCGAATCCAACGAGCAATCCTCGCCACCTCCAATGGAATTGTAAACATTTTGATTAGCATCGAAACAATAGCTGCAACTACAGTAGGAATATTGTGAGCAGCAAAAGGACGAAGCCACCTCAGGCTCATCCAGATCTGTGATATTAATGGAACAATCGCCGTCGCTATTCGAACAACTCAATTCACGTTCCGTGTAATATTGCGGTGAATTAGATTGTGTACTGGCCCGCTTCTCCGATGCTGGTGCGCTACGACGCGATCTACAAATACGTATACGAAAAAAGTAAGAGTTTAATGCGAAGCGCTTACAGAAACCAATGTATGTATTTTCTATCCCCACCTTTTGCTGCGCGTATCCACCGTCTCCACCATCACATTCCAGGTGCGATGTATCAGATAGAGCAGGAAGAGCATACGTGATGTTTCGCCATTTGGTGGCGCTGACGATGGCGGTGTTTTACTGCGTCCATGACCGTGAATGTCATTGGTCGTATGATCGCTGTGCCGACGACTGTGACGCGCTGGCAATGTTTTGGATTTGTGTGGTGGAATGCCGCCGGCATCGTCGCAGCTAGAGTTGAGTGTCGAGTGATAGCGTGACTTTTGATTTCTAGGTGTTGTTGAGGCACGTGATGTGCCAATGTTGTTGTTGTTTGGGAAAGCTGTTGAGCCGCGATTGACGGCGTGAGCCAGTGAATTGCCCATGGTTTAAGATGGGTGATGGGAAACTGAAAACAAAAGAAATTCCGGAGTTAGAGAGATCAACAAGAACTAAAAAATATATATATTAAGCTCAAAATTTAATGGAAGTATAAAATAAAAATTTAAGAAGTACAAATAATAAAAATTTACGTTGGTGTAGGAATGCGCATGTGATTTTTCCAAGAACCCTAATCTCCTAAACTGCGATGCCGATTGTTTTCGAAATTTTAGTTTTAATTTAATGCAAAAAAGCAACAGTATAAACTAAAAAGTGAATAATTATAGGGAAGAAGTTTCTGAAATCATCAACAATTTATAGGGTTGCCAGCTATCTAAAAAATTAGATTAAGTTAAAAATGTCTCTCAACGAGACACCTGGACATGGCAATGCCCGCTTAAGAAAGCTGGTGAAAGTTGGAAACTTCTTGACATCTGCAGCAGCACAAAACTCATGTGGCCCGGATGGCACATAATGCGAATATTCACAGGCCATATTTAGATATTGGGAACCATGCGACTGGGCTGGAGATCACTACAACGATTTCTGTAGAAGTTTCTGAGACGAAGTGTGACGCGAACTCTAAAACATCTACTGTGAGAGTGTCCGCGACCCTGGAGAAGGAGAAGGAAATTTATGGAAAGAGAATTCTTCGAGGATCTAAGTGAGTCAGCTGGATTGAAGATGGGGCAAATGCTTAGGTTCGTAGACTCAATGTGATGACCTAAATGGTAAGATGGAGCTAAGTGGTATCACATCCGATCCCTTTACGGGCCTAGGTGTGCTACCCTGGAAGGCACTTTAACTTAACTAACATTTAAAGTATATCATATAAATACTAAATATTTCTCCTGTTATGTATGTATATGAAAATGAACTAAAAAACAATTTTTTTCATAACCCTATCAAAATTTTTAATTAATTTTCCGTGCTGACAGAAAGTAATTAAACGTAAAAAAATACTATTTCGTAACACACATAATTCCTATCCTATGTCAGTTTTTCTAAAACTTTTCCATTTTAAAGTTAAAATAACTAAAAAAAATGTGGGTAGGATTTAAAAGGTAAGCAAAATATTTGAAAAATAGTTTAAATCACTAAAACTAATTGCACTTTCCACTACTTTTTACTTTGAATGGGCCCCTTAGCACACACCAGTACTCCCCTTTATATTGTTTTTGTTTTCCATTCAGTGCCTAAACACTTTGACCGCCTTTTTTAAATATCTACCTATCCATTAAAATCGACACCAATGCTGAAGTTGCTTCGTAGTATCGCCGCTCAGCTTTTTTCACTCATTAGTAACGATTTATCTTCTAAATTACACAGCCACAATGGCTAGCGATGAAACTTCAAGCAAGCTAGGTTGTCGGTTGTGTTGTTAGTATTTCTTCACTTTTCTGCTTCTTTTTTTCTTTATTTATTTCTTGTCTTCTCTGCCTCTTTGGTTGAGTGTGCAAAACTTCTTTCTATTGTTTTCAGCTCATTGTTTTCATTCTTGCTTCACAACCTCGTTTTCCACACTCTTCACTCTCTGCCATCCGCCTCATTTGTCTATCTGTCTTCATCTTCGTCTTAGCCATTCATTGTTCTACTCGTATCAATTTCGTAATCGCTTGCTGCCAACGCTGCTTAAATGCAAATCTGTTCAATTTTCACGGGCTAAGCTTGACTGCTTCCAAAGCTGGCGCAGATTAAGTGTTGGTGCAATAATAGTTTCTCTGAAGTTGCTTGGAAACTCGGGGAAGTTAAGCGGTCAAAAATGCAATCGAAGAAGTTTTATTTTGGTAAAACTAATATAATGTATCGCAAATGTAATGGGATGTTTATGGCCATACACAGAAGTTTTTCCTTTTCATGACAAGCGATTCCAAAGAAGCACGACGCAACCAATATAAATCCCCTCGCATCACGCATAGCTACAAATTAGCTCAGTGGTAGGCCTTGGGACACCCAACAAAAGGCAGATGTATCAATCATCTCTTTGATCGTAGAAAAACTCGTACAGTGAACTTCGATCTAAGGAGCAAGGCTACTACAACCGTGAATCTGTAAACTTTATAGACTTTTACTTGCCCTCGATTAAACATTCTAAAGTAAACTGAAATCAAATTCTCTTGTTACAATAAAGTCCCTCGAGTCCCAGATGATGAGAAACACTCTAGGCATGGATATCGCTTTTCAATTACTTCGAAGAGGCCTACATAGGTCGCACTTCTTCTTCGTCCTTTTTACCATATAGCGCCATCAGAACGCGCACAGTTATAATATCAACCATTGAACTGATGGGTCGATATTTACTAATGACCTAGACTTTCTGACGTCGATCCTTAGCCAGATTTGCTTTGCAATATTCTCCATATTCTCAATAATAACCGATTTTTGTTTTGATGAAGATAGAGGAATTTCCCTTTCCAGCCCGTTAATTTCAATTTTCGCAGATGTCCCTGTGATCAAGGAGCCACGTTACGGTCGTGATTAAGTTCTTGTTTAGGGCTGATCTGCAATCCATAGCATTCTTGGAGGTGGTACCACCAGAATTGAAAGATTTAATGGCAGCCTGTCAGCATATGTAGTGATATGTCGCAGAGGATCAGGTTTAGTGAATTTTACTATCTACCATCGAAGAAACTCGATAATAGCTTGAGTACAACGCTGCTGAAATGCAACGAAATCGAATCATTTTCGAAGCAAATCATAAGGGGCGCTGACAAATTGATTCTATGCGAGAATAAGCAATGCAAGCGAACATTGTCAAACGTCGACGACTCTCCACACATGACTTCAAGGCCTGGATTGATGAAAAACAATGAATTGTTGAGTATTTAGTAAGACCCGAAATAACTCTTGCGAAATCGTGAAATTATCAATTTCATTCTCTACGGAGGCAATCAATAAAGTGCGATCAGAATTGGTCAACAGAAAAGGTCTGATCACTATTTGTTACGGTCTCTGCAAAACTCTCCCGATGTTAAAAAAAATGGGCCGTAGAGCCGCTGAAAATCACTTGGCCTAGTCTTGCGCCGATAAACCACATAACTTCTACACTAATGAAATTATGAAGCAAAAATTAAAATTAAAAAAAGATCTTATTATTAAACCACCTATAAACCTAAGTAAGATATGGGACTAAGCTATGCAGTTTATAAGTTTTTTTTAAACATTTATCAAAGAACCTTACGAAGGTAATTAAACCTTTTTATTCAACCACTAAGAATTTTCACCGAGGAATGTAAAATGCTTTGGGGGCTTTTACTAAGTAGGAGTATAGTGCTTTTATTCTGATTTGGAATTATTTCGCCTCCAGTGTTAATTTTTTTAAGTGCATAGGGAACAAGGCGTAATTTTTCTTTACATCAACCATTTTTCAAACTACTGCAATTCGTATGAAAAACTCAAAATTTCACTGGCTCAATCAGCCAAGTGTCTATTTTATAGTCGAAAGCACTATCAGATTTACTTATGCATATATTTACATTCATCTCCAACTGGGTGTTACTAATATGAATGGACAATTTGACATTCGTTACAATACTAGATATGTATGGAAAAAAACAAATATGTGTATGTATGCGTTAAATAGTCATTAAAAATTTCGTCTTGCTTTCGGTTAAGTAGCTACTGAGCTACTTTTCATTTATTAAATATAAATATATAGCCACTGTGAAGTATAAAAGATTCTCCATGACATTTTCTTCAACTTTTATGTACAAAACTAGTTTTATCTAACCCGTTTTGATATTACTTGCTCCCTCCCCCTCCCCAAAAGTTTTAGCTCTATACACACCCAACTTTTCGTTAGCTATTCGCAGTGACCATTGTGTTACGCCCTACTTTGTGAACGACCTTGTCATAGCTTTCAATTTGCATTTTCTTCTCTCGGTTTTGCTATTTTCATTTGTACACCAAAGTAAGCTCACATTTCGGTTTTGCTTGAATTTTCTAAACTATGCTATTCATTTTTAAAACATAATTTTTTCTACTTGTGTAAAGTTACTTGAATATGCAAATATGCTACTGAACTTTATACGCCTATTTATTTATGCTTGGTTGTTTATAGGCATGATATGCCAATGGCATGTGGCATGTGGCATGCAAATATGTTAAGCTCGTGAGTTGTTTGTTTTATTTTTCTCTCCTTCCAGTTGATGTTAAAGAAGGCGGAGTAAGCAATTATGATGGTTATGTTAAGCGGTTTTAAAGCTTCAAGTTTCAGTAAAAAATAAGAAATATATATATATATTGCTGTTGAACTGAAATTTTCTTTGTATTACTTATTATACTTTTTAGTAGAGGAAATAGAGTATACGATTTGAGTGTTGGTACCTACTATTAAAGTGAAGGCAAGTACTGCTTTTACTCTGGTATTTGCATAGTTCATTGAAATGCAAAGTTGTGGGGAAATCTAAGAATTCGTGGAATCAATACCGATTCTTCTTGGGATTTTAGGGTAATCAGGTGTCATCGCGAAAACTAACAACTCTAGGTAGTCTATAAACTCTATATTTTCGAAAAAAGGTTTTCTAAACCTCTTTCGTTTCGAGGCAGTATTGTAAGATTTTATCAAATTTTATTAACTTGTATTGCAATTTTTAAAGAAATATTTTGTTAATTGAATTGTTTAAAGTAATTTTTGGGACCGAAAAAAACGTTATTTTGATTTTCGGATCAAAAAATCATTGGCAAGAAGTCGTTCAAAACAAAACTCGAATATATCGTTCCAATCCTTATATCATAAGCTATATAAACTTGATCTATTTTTTAACAAATTTTTTTTGTTTTACTTTTTTTTCAATTATTGCCCAATCGTTATTTTGTGATCTGTATTTTAACGATAAAAAATAATCGTTATTTTTTTATCAAAAATAATCCTTACTTTCCAAGAAAAACGATTAATTTTTATCAAAAAAATAACAATTAAAAATAAAACGATCAAACTTCATCAAAATGGAAAAAATCAGGAATATGAACGAAAAAAATACAATTATTATAACAAATTTTTTTTATGGACAAAATAAAAATCACAAAATAACGATTGAATCATTCTATAAAAATTATTTTAAATTGTGTTATTAAATGTAAAAGACGACCAACCTCTTCAAATATGTTTTCGAAACCAAGCTGTCCCAAACATTTTTTCGTTCCACAACAATAATGTTAGATTTCATAAAATATTTTCATTAATTTGCCATATTATTAGACATATGTCTAATCGCCCAACTTTTTGGGCGATCTGTCATTTAGGAAATTAGACATTATTTCCAATCGCCCAACTTTTTGGGCGATCTGTCATTTGGGCTATTAGACATATGTCAAATCGCCCAAAATGTTGGGCTATTTGACATTTTTCGGTTTTGGGCGATTAGGTTTTGGGCGATCTGACGCACAGCCGCAATACTCTCCCGAAATATTTTAATGTTCCATTTAAATTATTCTACATAGAATGGAAACTAGTTTTCCAAACTTTTACCAACACTCTTAAAAAATATTGTAAAAATTAAGAACTTCTAACATCTTTTGTTCGGCTCCAATATAGTAGCTTTTCACTGCACTTATTTATTGAATTGAATTTAGCCTTTCAAAAAACAAGAGGACTACCCATACTCATATTGTAATAATTCAGATAACTAATTGTATTCAAGTCTTTAACATATGGCAAAACTCCCCGAAAATAAATATAATTATGCTTTCGCAAAACTTTTTCGTTTGACACCCATGTGGTAAGATTTTATAAATTTCATTGAATATAATTTTCAAAACTGTTGGCAACCCTCTTTAAGAATATTTTCTAAATTAAAAATTTCTTAAAACTTTTTCATTCGACACGTATGTATGTACATATATAGTAGCTTTTAACATATTTATTAAATTAAATATAATATTTTCAACAGTTGGCAACCCCTTTCAAAATATTTTCCCTGAAATCTCTTTATTTTCACACCAATATTAATGTATTATTGTAATACTTTAGCTAGCTTATTCATACAATTTTTTTAAAGCTGGCAACCCCTTTCAAAAATATTTTTGAAATGAACAGGTTTGAGAAACTGTTTCATTTAACTGCAAATCGTAATATTCTATGTATCTTATTCATTTCTCTAAACCAACCTTTTTAACTGTTAACCACTCTCTTCAAAAATGTTTTCGAAGTAAATACAGCAAATATATTGAATTAATCCTTGTGAACAAGTGGCAACCCTCCTTATCCGAAATTCGTAATAAAAAGTAGGTGGAAACTATATTTTTTTTTATTCAGTTACCAACTCTACTTTAAAAAAGGGTAAGCCATTTACAAATGTGTCATCTGTTCAATCTGTTCAACATTTTTTGCTTGAAAAGGTAATAAATATTAGCCATGCGTCCAATACATACACGGACGAGCATTTGCAGGTCTTATATTTTAATGAAAAATTACAGCAAGCCAAACAACAAGCCATTATTATTGTAATATCTCTAATGTAAATATCTTTTCGGCACAACATTTCGCCTGTTAATGAAACAAACAAACTTCTGCTGTAAATTATATACTTGAATCCGCAATTTCTGTAAATTCATAAGTATTATTTTTTCCAATACATTTTTTGTTATCATCAGCCTATCAGCAACTAAATTATATGAATCGAAAGCGCAACATTAGAGTAAGCGATCAATTCCAGCAGTCCGCGTTTATCAATTCGTACATCAAACTTGCCATTGCTATTGGCATCAGACATCAGCCAACAACTAAATGTCACGATACGACGAGTAGCACGACACAGATGACGTATGCAAAGTTAATGTGCTGTTTGAGCCAAATAAAGATGTACGTTTAGATAGGCTAAAGTCGAAGCAGAAAATTAGCGATTGAGTATGGGAGTAAAGTATGGGTTTAAGAATAAAGTTTTTGATGCTTCGGCTGTATATGAAAGTCACTGAGATAAATGTGTCTAAAAGTGTGACAGCAACAAGTCCAATAACTAATGATTACATAATAGCTAACTAATAATACCAATCGAGAAGTCAAAGCTTGCCACGGTTGTCAAAAATAAAAGCAAATCAGTGCAAAACCGAATAGAGTAGAGCAGACTAACTCTTCGTAAATAGATAGCATAAAGCAAGCGCTCAACTATCGTCTCAGTAATTGAACAAAATTGCCGACACTTATTGCATTATTTTGCAAATTGCCACCAAATGCGTGAGGCATTTACAAATGTATGTATATAGTATATACTCATATGTAGAACATAACAATAAAACGAAGAAATTACAGAAGAGATGAATGCAAAAAAGCCACTGTATGCCGCAGAGTCAACACTCACATCAGTAAAATATGCAATATAAGCATTCATTGCAAGACTTCTCTGAAAACAGCCCACTTTATTTCCCTCAACTGGTGGTTATTTTGAATTTATTATATGGAAAATGTGTCGAACAACAAATGTGGGGGCATGTTTTTGAATTGCACTGCGGGCGATAACAGGTTTAGATTCTAACCAAGATGGTGAAAATATCTTTTCGTTTAAATTTCAATATATGCTGCAAGCCAATTTAGCATTAGCGTTAGCTGGTGTGGCAGTTGTGGTAACACACCGCCAATCATAATTGATGGGTTTGCACTTACGCACTTACACATACACAGTTAAGGAAATACGCGCACAGATATATAGTTATTATGATAAATACACTTGCTGTTCTTTTGCATCCTGTTCTAAATAGACACGTAGATTTGTTTTTGTATGAACCAATTCCAGCTTATCTACTTTGCGTAGATATCTACGTGCTTTAAACTGCGGCTAGTCAATTGCGAAGTTTTGCACTTGGTAAATGGTAAACGATTTATTTAAAATGGGATGTGTCTTTAAGTGGAGCTCCTGCAGATGTTGTGTGCAATTAAAAATAGATTTTCATTCAAAGTTTTCTGGTAACCAAATTTGCATACTTGAAGCATTTTAATATGGTTTTTTTTAACTGAAAATCATTAAAAAAAAGTTGTGATTAGATAATTGAATTTCCCTCCTTGTAAGATAAAATAAGCTTAAAATATTATAAATATAAAACCAAACTATTTTAAGTACTACTCAACAATATTTCGGAATAACAGTGTTCGAAAGTAGTTTTCGTTTAATACAATTGTTGTCACATTTTAATTATTTAATTGTTTTTATAGAAGTAAGTAGGTATTGCGCATACCCATATTTAAAAATTTTACGAACTGACCCAATCGATTGATTTTAATGAGTGACAACAATATCCCAAATTTGCATATCTGAAATACGCACAGTCGAATACCTACGTTCGAAACAAAATAGTTTAGTTCAATTGAATCTACATTTCAGTATTCATATTGAAACATCTGGCTCTACGAAGACAACATTTTTAAGTTGGCAGAATGATGCAGCTCTTTGAAGTGATAACTTAAAAATCCACGACTTTTAGGGAGTGAGATAACGCTAAAAAATTTAAAATTCTTAAGTTATTTTTGAGAGTATTAAAAAAAAAATTAAAGAAAAATATATGGGGAGGGTAAATATTTTGGCAGCATTGGATTTAAGTCACAATCAGTGTTGCCGGGGGGTGCTTTGTTTTTGTTAATTGGCCACGGAATTTTAGTATAGCCTCGCCACCTCAGAACTCATCTGAACAAAGATGAAAACAGACCAATGAAATAGGAAAAAATACTATGAAGTTTGCCTGCGCATAAAGTCTTCTAGTTTCATTGACCTTTTAATAACGCTTGACGTCTTATTTTCGAAGTTTACGGGAGAATATTTTTTCTGTTTCTTTTTTTGTATAATACCAGAAAATCCTAGCAGACGATGTTCTGCTTGTGTGTCTATTTATTCATTCTCTATTTTTTGCAAACGTAAATGTTGAAAAGCGGCAACTCTAACCTAAAAATTTCATAAAGAAAATGTTGGAACACTAAAAGTATTGTTGCAATGAAGTTTTTAAAATACCCATTATTTTGTGCTACATTTACTTGCTTCCTACGGTCGAAAAACATTGTTATCAGTATTATATGAAACACCTGTTTCTCTTAAGATATTAAAACGAAACGTATTCTATGACACTCGAGTATAACGTAGCTTTATATAAAATATATTATTTCCAGAATCGGTTCAGTAGTTTCGTAGATTGCCGCGAACATACCAGCAACGAAATCTTCTTCTTTATATAATAGTATCATAATAAAAATAAGACTAGCTTATAAATGCTTATAAAGCTTATATTCATCTTTCGATAGGCCAGTTTTTCATCCTTTGGATTTACAAAAACCTAAATTCAGTAATTAGCAAAGCTGAGATTTATCTTAATTTAAACTTGCTTAAAATAAAACTGGTATGAAAGGAACGAAATTTAAAGGAAAATATTTTTGAAGAGGGTTTACACAAAATGGGTTATTTAATTTATTGATAAATTAGCAGGAATTCCACTATATTGGTGATAATTAAAAGCGGTTAAAACTGTCTAGGGTTGCCGACTGTTTAAAAAGTTTACTTTACTTTATTTAATAAATTAACTGCCACATTACTATATTGATGTTAAATTTAAAAAACCTTATTTCGATAATATTGTTGAATAGGGTTGCCATGTATTTGAAAAAATTAATTAACTTAATAATGTTAATAAAATTTTAGAATATAAGGATGGGAAAAATCTTTATTGGAGAAATATTTTTTTTTGCGGTTTGCCACCTTTTTTAAAAGCTTATTACAAATTAAATAATAAGTTAAAAAAATTCAGTAGTGGTGTTAAACAAAAGAGATAGAAAATATTTTAGAAAAATTTTTGAAAAATTAGATGCGAGGGAATGATGAGTTGTATTTTCTTCAAATTTGGAATTTTTCTTATGTATTTTCACTATTGTCGTATCTAGAGGCTCCACACAATCAGCTTATTTCTTTTTCAACTATTTACTGGGTATATGTTTGTGCGCCACTATAGCCAGCTAGCCATCTGCTCAAACTACTATTGTGACAGAATTGTTTCACCTGTGTTTGTGCTGCTGTATAAGAAAATAACTAAAAACAAGGAAGCGCGCATTTAAACCAGTACCTATATTCATTATTTATTTTTTGTGCAATTCCTTTTTTTCATTTTGCAAACGATGCTATGCATATCTAGTTCATCTGCGTCTGTATTTCTCAATGCATATTTCTCTAAACGTTAGAATTCTATATTCTAGATAGCGTTTACCTGTTGCTGCTTAACTGCGATATTAATCTGGATTTGCTTTGGTGTCATTTTTTAATCCAGACATGATTTATTACTTTAACCTGCAATAGTTTTTTATATTTTTTATGTTTTCTATTCAAAATGTAGCTGCGTTCCGTTACTTTGACTACATACGAATTCAAGTTAAAATGAATAAATGCGAATGTCACTATACATTTTATGTCTCATTTTTAGATTAAATAAATTTCAATCTACGTGCTTTGATAAATCTCGTTAAGTCTTGTGACTATAAACGTACATTGCATGAATGTTAGAATATTTTTACAATAATAATTGCATACATTTTTATGGTGTGAATTTTAGAACCAGTAGCTTTTACTCCTATTTGTTGTTATTGTGATATGCAAGTTTGTTTCTTAAGTCTTTTGTTTGAGCTATTTAAAAACCATGTGTAATAGAATATAACATTGCGCCTTCCGAGCTGAGAGCAACTGAAAGAGATGTAATTGGAGATTGATAGTGAGAGAGCACAAGAGAAGAAATTACAAAGGAGAAGATGAAGAAAAAGAAAAACAGATAAAGCAAACCGATTGACAGTATTGATAGAATTGTTTGCCCCAAAAATTCTCTGCAGCACAAAGGAAAAATAATTTTAATTCTTGTGCGAATGACAAAGAGAGGATTAGCGGTCAGCGAAAGGCGTAATCTTATATTCTACCCTTCTTGCTTAAACCCAATGATTATAGGAATGCGACATTTTCACAAAGTTTGGTTTACAAATTTATAAAAAATCCACGAAATTTCCTATCCAAATAAAATTTAATGCGCTATATAACTGCATACCTAAATATCTGCTAAAAATATTCTAAATAAAAAGTTTGAAATTTTGCTAAAAATTTTATGCATTTCTCTTACTTTTGCACAAAGTTTGAAATGTTGATTTATATGCTGTAAATATGCATAAACATCAAGCAAAAAAAACTTGCCAAACTGATCAAAATGTCGCATTTCTATTACGACCACCCGGCCGTTGTCGCTTAACTTTCAATTTAAAAACAAAGTCTTTAAAAATAAGCATTTGTTTGAATGCCTACAGCTATTTATTTGTATAACACAAAGTGTAAATGATATTTGCAACGTTTGCTAATAACTCAAAGCCATTATAAACCTTACTGCCTGTGATAGGAAACAGTCGACAAAGTATACAAAATTTAAAATCATTTTAATTTACATATTATAACTACGACAACGCCAACAGCAAATAACTATAACAAAAAACGAGAGAAAAAGTGTGAATTTTGCCATTTAAATACGAGTCGACATATGCGCAAAAACACAAGCACATTCGCAAAAAAAAAACAACAAAAATGGTAAATAATAGCAACCGCTTTACTCGTAAGAAATGCAAATTTCTCTTTTCAAACAAAATTATAAATGGCGGCGAAATAAATACAAATGTATTAAGTGTGAGTGATAAATAGACTAAGCAAAGCTTTAAAATAAATGTAAAAAAAAGTTAACAAAATAAAATGAGAAATCAACAAAATGGAATAACATTATGAGATAAGCAAGACTGGCAAGCAAATGCCACAAACTAAAGCGCGATTGAACTGTCAGCTGAGATTCATTTTGAAAAATTGCCTAAAATACATACCAACTCATTTTATGCCAAACGCTGAATTGCGAATAAAATAAATAAATTATAATTGCCACTAATCAGCTAAATGCATAAATTCATTCGACCAACTGGTTTTGTGCGCTGACAAAACGAAAGACTTAAGCAACGAACCTGCGTACGAGTATTTGTGTATACTCAGCGTGTGCGCAGCATGCAAATAAATGCCTGACTGGGATGTGGCAATAGAAGTAAGTCGCCATAAAAATCAAAAAAAAAAAAAAACACAAAAAAGCGTTGCTTGCTACTTGTTGTGGTACGAAGTGTTGCACAACCTATTTATTTTGTATCTGAGCTGGTTCTGACCGGCATTTGGAAAGTAGAATTGGGTCATTTCTTCGACGTAGAAGTTCTCTTATGTATACTTGCTGAAAAGAGGTCATTACGACTACCTGACTTACATGCAAGGAAGCAGCAACAAAAACTTGCTTGATATACTTGAAAGGCAACAAATTTACAATGTAAGGCCGAGGCCACGCAGTCAGCGATAAGCGAGCGAGCGAGCGACTGAACGACATGAAAAAATTAAAACAAATGAAATTGCATTGAACTGGCCATGCATTGAGCGAGCGATGAGCGATTTTTCTTAGCGACTGAACGACGTCGCTCTGTCACCAAATTTGTTCTAATTTTTATTTCGTCGCTTACTGTCAAGAGCAAAAGATGGTAAAAGTAAATACAGAACTTTTGATTTCTGCTGTGCAAGCAAGGACAGTTTTGTGGCAAGACACCTTATCAGATCATAAAAATAGAAATATTACTGATAAGCTGTGGAAGGAAGTTGGCGAAATTTGTGGTTGTTCAGGTAAGTTTTTATTAAATACATTTTAATGATTATTATCTATAAAATATTGCGCAATTTCGTTTCGTATATTCAATGCTGTGCTGCTGCTTCTGTTATAACGGTACTGTTCATTTGTAGTATTTGCCGTCGAGTCATTGTTTACTGTTGCAATAACTTGTATGTAATCCAGATCACTGTCACCATCACGTTTCCTGACAAAATTGTGCAAAATGCAAGCACATTTTATTAATTTAATTGCGGTTTTGGGTTTTGTTTCAATGTTCTTTTGTAGAAAACGCCATTTTGCGGTCAAAATTCCAAATGCACATTCAATACATTTTCTTGCAACAGACAGTCGATTGTTAAAATTTTCATTTATTGCATTCAAATTTCGGCGTGGGTAGGGTCTTAGTAAATATGATTTAAGTGGGTACGCCTCATCCCCAATCATGAAATTTGGTAGAATTATATTTGATCCAGGCAGTGCTTGGGGGGGAGGGACATTAAATTTGTTTTCTTCAAGTAATTTAAATAATGTCGAGCCAGCAAAAGTGCCTCCATCACTTTGTTTTCCTCTGCCACCAACCTCAATTGTAATGAAATTCTTATCTGCATCAGCTACTGCTTGCAATACAATTGAAAAATAATTCAAATAATTGAAATAGTGGGAGCCAGTGTTCTTTGGACATTTTATTTGGCAATGTTTGCCATCGATGCTTCCAAAACAATTCGGAAACTTCCATCGCTTGTAGTAGTCATTTATTACATTTTGCAGAGAATCTGTTGTTGGAATTGGCATGTACTCTTTTACAAGTTCTTGCCAAATTATGACAGAAGTTTCCTCAATAATTTTACTAATGGTGCTCCGTCCAATACGAAATGCAAATGCTAACTCCCGAAATGACTGGCCAGTAGCAAGAAACCTATAATAAAAGAGAAACGTTATATAATTCAAATTTATATATTTAATTAAATTTATTTGATTCAAATTATATTACAATTTTATTTCAGGAGGAGACGCAAAATCAAAGTGGAAAAATCTTAAAGATACCTATCGCCGTTTACTTCAAAAAATTCCACGTCCGTTATCCGGGTCAGCAGCGTCCCTGTCTGGAGTAAAATGGGCATACTTTGAGGCAATGTCTTTCACCAAAGACACTGTACAGCCGGACGCAACAGAAGGCAATTTAAACATCGACAATAACAGCGAGGATCTAGATTACACAATGATGATTAATGAAATTTTGAATGACGATGAGAATGTGCCAAACAATTGTTCCACTCCAGCAGTACGTCGAAACAATAAGAGGAAGAGATCAAATGGCAATGAAGAATTTTTAAATTTAGAGAGAGAAAAGCTGACACTTTTGAAAAGTGAAATGGCAAAGGACGAAGATGATGACGATTTGCAGTTTTTTAAAAGTTTATTGCCTGCTATAAAAACACTGACAGTAATAGAAAAATTTGAATTACGAGCAGATATACAGCAAATTATATTGTCAAAAATAAAAGCTAAAGAAAATAAATAAAATTGCATATGTTTGTACTTACCTTAATAATATAACAAGCCTTTGTTCGAGACAAATTAACAAATTTCTGTTTATAAATCTACGACGAACATTATTAAGAAGCACATCAAACGACTCTATAGTCATCCGAAGATATTGCCAGAATTTATCTGGAAATTGTCTTAGGTTTTTATATAAATGGTAAAATTCACCATAATTACATCTCTTTTTATTAATTGGATGCACTCCAAATCTTCGTTTTCTCCTTAAAAATTGATACATAAAAACACGATTTTCCGACAACAAATATAAACGTAATGCTCTTGACAACGGCATTTTAACAACTAATCGCTAAAGAAACGTCGCTCACGAAAAGGCCACTCGTCGCTCGACTTTGTCGCTTAATCGCTGATCGTTCAATCGCTCGCTCGCTTATCGCTGACTGCGTGGCCTCGGCCTAACAAATGTCTCAAATAGCAACAAGTATTGGTTTAGCGAGTTTGAGATTATGGCATCGAATAGATATACATTAAAAATTTATTACACAAAATGTGTATTCTATCTGAACCAAAGTCAAGTAAAATTGCCTAAAATGAAAAAAAAACAAATGTATGAAAGCAGAAATTGTAAAGGGAAAATTTACAATGAAATTCTTAAAAAAGAAAAATCTCATCATCCACCCTTAACCGATGAAGCTGTTCAGAAGAGGTCGCCTATGGTTGAAGATGTTAATATCTAATACAGATGCGAATATTCGCAAATAGCTGCGCTAGTGGTAGCAAGTCGCATATCCGATATGAAACAAAAGTTAAACCACTCCATTCTTCGATTTAAATCATGACTTCGAAAAGCTACGCTGCCAGGACGAACTGGATTTGGTTATTGTAGAAGAACAGCTGCTTCATTAATCCCCTCTAATTTAGGCTTCTTTATGCAACTGTTGAAGTGCCTAGCGCATTTGGCATGCTATACAAAATAGTTTTCCGAAAGTGGCATTTTTTTGTGAACAAAATCTTAAGTAGAAAATCTAAATTTAAAGATCGCCTTCGCACTTTTCTAGGCTTGTGCAGTTGTTGAGGAAAAATTTAAACTAAACATACAATAAATATGCAAAAAACTATAGTTTTGGAAAATGAGAGTGGCAAATAATACCTCACACCTACTTACACAATTTTCTATAACTTTTGTAAAAACTCTATACCTAATATAGTTTGTACATATGTATTTAACCGTTAAAAATTACACTGATTAGGAAAATAGCCATTTCCGCCTATGCCCTTTAAAATATAACCTCTTTCATCTGCTTTTACGATTTTAGCTTTATATGGGATGTGTGCCAAGCCCAACTTGGTCGAATAACTCTTTAATTTTTCCACATTTTATACAAACCCCACCCACTGTGCAACGCTGCAGCCAAGAAGCGCCTGTGATTATAGAACTATCCCCAATTGACGCATCAACAACCCAGACAAATTGATGACGTAAAAATTAGAGGACTCGTTAGAAGGCGTTGGTAGAAATATTGAGATGATGCAACTACCGACCTCTGGGTAGGTCTTAATAGACGATATAGTGTTGTTGAGATCCACCTAACCCAAGTACTAATGGATTAGTAGATATAAAGATTTCAGCATGAGGGTGATCCTTGCTTGACTTTTTTTGTGCAAGATAAGCTTACGAATATGCCGAACACTAAAGAAATCGTTTGAAAAAATCAAAAATCTGTAGGTCTCAAACTAATAATTGGACTTTCTAAAATTAATTACAGTAATAAGTGTGATACTACAATTATTTGTATTAAAATTCTATCATGAGGACTTCTGCTTCCTCATTGTAACCTTAACAGTTTTTAACTCAAGCAACCATTACCCAGAGTCTTCTGGGTCAATAAGAATGGCTATAAACCTTGCAGTGTTAGGACGTATGAGCTTAGCACTTCTGCACCCTGAGTACTCTGAATAGGGTAGGTAAAGTTTTCCATTCTAGAAGTTAATGAGATTTGCAATCAAAACCTCGTTTGAGATTATCAAAGTACATTCTCTGCTCAACGCTGGGTAGCTATGTATATTCCCGATGATGTTTGGCTGGCTATAGATCCAAATTAAGTCCGCCATTAGTTAGTTGCGGATGCTGTTCAGGCTTGTGAGGGTCTTCAAAAATTACTAATTGAGACTTTTCGGTCCCAAGTCTCTAGTCTCAAAATAATGTCACTAATTGTCAGCTGATTCGAAGCAGGTCACAAAACAAAGAATTTGAGGAATGTATTGAACAAACGAGAAAATGAGGCGCCACTCGATCAGCACTTTGGTGAATTTTTTTGAGACTATTGCTTGCTAAGCACCGAAATCTTCTCAAGTCACGAAAAATGTCTCTAACTGAAAGTATCAAATTTATTGACTTGAGCTGAGATTGAGTTACATAATATTAACATTTCATATTTTATCTAAGCATCAGTACAGCAAGTCTTCCAAAAAGATTAACCAGATTTCTTTCTTTCAATAATTTGACAATATTCAGGAACAGAATTCTGCTAAGAAGTCTGCTCGCCGTTGCCAAACGCTCGTTTTATAAATTTAATTGTTTTCACAATCACCTAGAAACTATCGTTCACCACTTTTTTTATGTACGCTAGCGACAATCATTAGTTAGTTGACGGTGCACAAATTAATCAAAAAAACTAGCCGAGTAACTTTATAATTGCCCAGAAATGGTCTTTGGTCATTGATGAATGAATTGCCAAGTGCAGGCGCATGATGTGCATAATTCATTGGCTTTTGCCGCGGCACCTTTTCTGTATAGTGTCCATTTTTATAATTTTTTGACTTGTTTTTATTGTTTCCTTTCCATATACATAAATAGGTTTGAAGTTTCGCATCCGCAGCCAAGTCTCATCAACCACGCATGTGTTAGTAACCTCAATTTCTATCACGTCTACGTTGGCAGTAAATTGCTCCAAAGACTATTGATAGCTAAGATACTTATTAATGATTAGATTCTGGTTTTGGAACAAGTTTACATGTTTACAAATTCGTTCAAGTAGCACGCCATGCACAAACATGGTAATTGCATAATAAATGCAAAAATGTATGACACTTTAACTAAAAGGAATATGCAATGTTTTATTTTTTCTGTTTTTATGCAAAAACGCCATCACGGAAGAAAATTGTGCAATTTATTTAAAAAGAAGAAAAAAATAGAAAAATGGCAAATAAATGGATAGAAACTACATTTATCTTGTTAATTTTTTGCATTGAGGTCTCTGACACATCTTGAACGAATTAGATAGACGGTGCCTGCATGTAAAAAAACACAAACAAACAATTGGTTTTTACATAGTTTAAATCGAAAAATACAAACATAGAAATTAGTTGAGGATGTTCTCAAATATTTTCTATTTAGCCGGTAAACATGGTGAAGAGAGTAGTCCGTCAAGCCTGGGCCAGTACAAAAGAAATTTCGCAGTCGTCAAAAATTGTTCAGCACTGAAATAAAAATGTTAACATCTTTTATTTTTTATGGAGTTCAGCTATAGTTAATTGAGGATCTTGTCTGACAACATCCTATGTAGTAAATCGGTTAGAAAATAACTTTCGAGATAATTTTTATTTCCTAGTGGCTTTGAGATTACTTTTTTTGTAAACTTCTCAGCAAAAGAATAAATATTCTTTCAAGCTCAGATAATCTGCCCTGTTTTCTCTCAGGAATCTAAAGTCACTGAGTATATTTGAGTATTGCCAAGTCACTTGTAATTGCTCAAACACTCAAACATTTTAGCGGTGAAAACAATCAACTTTTTCCAATTAAAAAATGTGGTTCAACAGCAAACTTTATATTAATGACTTGTCCAAATCTAGCCTGATTTTATTTCGATGATTTTTATTTTAAAACATTTTATAGTCGACTTTACGCGATTTTTATTTCTTCAATGGTGGATAGTTATGATATTTATTTTTTGATAAAAATTATCGTTATGATATTGTCCATCATATTTAGTATGTAGCTATTTTCAGATCTTTTTTTCTCACATACGTTTTTGAAAAACGAAATTTCCTGCTATGTATGAAAATCTCTTAAATGTTGGAATAAATGCTCGTAGTATCAGTTTTTGCATGGAAATTAATGCAAAGTAATGCAGGGAATATAATAGAATGCATTTGTACTAATCTCCGAAACTACTAAATGGATTTTCATGGAGCTTTAACCGGTGACTAACCACTAACCTCTGGCATAACATAGGAGGAAAAAAACTTATTAGAAATGTCTTAGAATCACTTTCTATTGAAGCGCACGTTTGGTATAGCAAGTGACTTAATAAAATTCTGGGTGTTATAGCAAATTATTCATATATTATATATATTTACAATGTGGGATGGTAAGCGAGTTAAAGGGAAGTGATATCTAGCGCAGCAAACGTGAAGCCAATTGAAAGCTAAAAAGCAACACTGGCTTAACGACACTGTTTAAACTTGACGAAGGGAGGAGGACAGGGACAACAACAGAAAGACGAAGAGACATAAGTTCTGGAATCGGCAAAGCATGAAGTAATTAATCCGGTACGCCTCGCAACCGCATTGAGGGCTTAACCTAAATTTTAACCTAATACTTAAATTTAAACCTAATACTTAGTTTTAACCTAAGAATAAATTTTAATCAATAAACTTAAATATCAACCAATGGACATTTTACTACATATCTATATATATTATATTATTTAGTAAAGTATTTCATTTATATTGAAAAGATTTCTGTGCAAATCAATATAAATTGATTATATTTAAAATTTATTTATTAATTTTTATTTTATTTATTACAATTTATTAAAAATAATTATATAATTTAATGTTTTAGTAACTTTTATTAAAAAAATAATTTTTATAATAGTTTATTATGTATTGTGACAGAATATTGCAATATTTTGAAAAATTTTTATTTTAAAAGTTAATTTTATTTATTGTACCTTGTGTATCGGGGTTTATTAAATTATCATTAAATATTTAATTATCTCGATTTTATAAGAGTTAATAATTTATAAAAGTTATTGTGTCAAAACTATTTTAAATAAATTATTAAAAATTAAATGTTACACGTTTATAAAGGTATTTTTTTTTTTTAGAAATAAATTTAATTTACAAATTTTTAATTTTTTATTTATTTATTTAAATAAAAAATTATTAATTTGAATATTTTAAGGGATAAGCTTCAAAATAAATTATCAAAAATTAATAATAGTTGAATATAAATGTATGTGTAGAATTATCAATCATTTATAAGTTTATTATAAATTATTTTATTATTTATATTTATATTATTTATTATATTTTAATTTTTTAGAAATAATTTTTTTAAATTAAACAAGAAAATAAATAATGGTAAAATTATTATATTTTATGGTTTATATAATTTAATATGTATATATAAGTTTATATAAAGAATTCGGCAAATTTATATACTCGCCTGTTTAACAAAAACATGTATTTTTGAAGTTTATAAAAAGTCTGACCTGCCCACTGAATAATTTTAAATGGCCGCAGTATCCTCACTGTGCAAAGGTAGCATAATCTTTAATCTTTTAATTGGAGGCTGTTTCATTTAAATTTATAATAGAATTTTATATTTTAGTTTAGTTAAAAAGCTAACATTTTATTAAAAGACGAGAAGACCCTATAAATCTTTATATTTCATATTATATAAATTTTTTTAGATATATTTTATTTTTATTTCACAAAATATTTTGTTGGCGTGAGATTAAAATTTGATTAACTTTTAATTATGTTGAATCATTAATTTATGATTTTTTGATCCGTTAATAACGATTATAAGATTAAGTTACTTTAGAGAGTTCATATCGATAAAAAAGTTTGCGACCTCGATGTTGGATTAAGACAATTTTTAGGTGTAGCCGCTTAAATATTAAGTCTGTTCGACTTTTAATTTCTGACATGATCTGAGTTCAGAACGCCGTAAGCCAGGTTGGTTTCTATCTTTAATATATTCAAATATTTTAGTACGAAAGGACCAAATATTTAAATAATTAGATTTTATTTATTAAATTTCAATAATTAATAACTATTTTGGCAGATTAGTGCAATAAATTTAGAATTTATTTATGTAATTTAATTAAAAATAGTACTTGTTTTTTATAGAATTTATTTTATTTTTTGTTAGCAGATTAATTCTGGTAGTATGTGTTTTAGTTAGAGCTGCTTTTTTTTATCTCTTTTAGAACGCAAAGTATTGGGTTATATTCAAATTCGAAAGTGGCCTAATAAAGTGGGATTAATAGGTATTCCTTAGCCTTTTTGTGATGCACATAAATTATTTACTAAGGAAAAGACTTACTCTCTTTTATCAAATAATATTTCTTATTATTTTTCTCAAATTCTTTCTTTATTTATTTCTTTATTAGTTTAATTGCGCACCTTTATTTATTAAATTATTTTCTTTTATTTTAGGTTTATTATACTTTTTATGTTGTACTAGTTTAGGGGTTTATACGGTAATAATTGCTGGTTGATCATCTAATTCGAATTATGCCTTATTAGGTGGGTTACGAGCTTTTGCTCAGACTATTTCTTATGAAGTTAGAATAGCCTTAATTTTATTATCTTTTGTTTTTTTTAATTGGTGATTATAATTTTTGGTTATATATATCAATAGCATATTCCGACATATCCAATCATTTTATGATCCGCCAGTGTCTGTCCAACTAAATAATCAGCTACACCGATATTTTTATAAAATTATAGAATATACATGTTTCGATGTTTTTATGCCATTTTTGATGCCATTTTGACAAAAATGTGGCTTTATTTCATGAATGATGCATTGAAAATCGGTATTGAGCTTAAGAATTTTTTGTAGCATATTTGCGTCGACTAGATATTTAAAAAAAAAACACCCAAGAAAAGAACTCCACGACTTGAGATCGCAGGATATTGGGGGTCAGTCAACATTGGTATTTTGGGAGGTACTTCTGTTTCAAAATCCTTACTTTAATAGATCGATTTCTTAACACATAGTGTGAAAGATGGGGTTATTTTGTTAGAACCCAAATATATTCCGTCCCGTTGAATCCAAAAAAACTCCGCTATCATTTTCCTACATTTAGTTATTGTCATTCACTGTTATGCACTTCACTCTTTATTCTCAGTCCAAAAGTAGTTCTATTCGAAAATCTTATTCTTTTAAAGTACCCCAAATTCAAGCAACTTCAGCTATAAAGTAATGTCGCTATTGTCACACTTCTCAAAATTATTAAATGAACTTAATAGGTCACAGCAAATGAAAGTTCCGAATATTAAAAAGTGTTCTGCATTACAGCTGGTTACAACACAATAATTTTTGTTTGTTTTTTTTTCCAAACATAATTCTATTGTTTAATTAATGTGTGTGTATTTTTAAAGTTTTCACGCTATTGTGAAAGATAAGAAATAAAACAAAGCACACAATGTCATAAAGATGGATTAAGAAGTTGTTGTAGCCGTATGCGCATGTGTGAATGTTTGCTTGACAGACAGCATAAAGTGAAGCATGAAAATTAAAGTTGTACGCAATTGTCAATGTCTGCACATAAGGGTGATCCTTATTTTTATTTTTGGTTTCCGTGGTTTTCGTAGAAAAAAATTTGCTTAATAGACTCTAATAGCAGCACTACACATATAAAAATTTATTGGCAAAACTCTAAATAATCGTCTTGATTTCTTTAGCTGCGGTTATCGATAACGAAGTTTATGTCACTATATATATGCTGTATGAAAACGAAAACAATACCGATGATGGTAAAGTTGATAACGATGCCCGCAACGTAGCGATAACGCGATAACGATAACAATATCGACCTTAAAAAAGTTAGCAATACCGGTAAATATATCGATAAATGAACAAAATATTGATGTTGAAAACGATAAAGATGTCGATAACAATAACATTATCAGTTACGATAACTTTATCGATAAAAATAATGATACCAGCAATGGCAAAGATTATTATAACAATAACGATTATAAATACAAATAAATATAAAGGAAAACAGGAGGAAAATCGAATTACAGGTATTTTTATTTCAAATAAAACACAGAAAAATGAATGAAGTGTCAAATGGTATTTAGGGTTTGCCTTTTCTTGCTAAACTTTTTTAAGCACAGTCCGCCTTAACAATGACGACAATGACAACAATGATGATAAAGAACTATACCTAGGTCGGTAACAACGATATATGAATATTTTCAACGTTACCAATATCGATAACAATCGATATCTCGATTTACACCGGAAGAAATATCTATAACCATAAAAATAGTATTATCGGTGTTGATAACAATATCAATATCGATAAAAAATTATCCATAACGATGGAATCAAAGATTACGATAGAAATAATTAATGTCAAAGAAACGATGCTTAGTGCTAGAGAAACATAAAAGTAACAAGTTTTTGTATACTGTATACGTTCGTTTCAAAACTAAATAGGCATTGTGTTTCACATTCTTGTTCTTCTTCTAAAATTTTCGTCTTCTTCAAATTTTGTATAGTAAGAAACCAAACAGGGTGCAGATGATGCTTGCCTGATGAAATTTATTTATGATCGATTTATTTCGGTATTCTTAAACTTTGGATTGTATATACCTAAACATATATTTAAAGATCCATCTCGATTCTGTTTGGCACAAGTGCGTTAAGGTTAAAAAATTATAGCCACCCTAATGTGCATAAGCATAGATGGGAAGTGATCTAAGTGTCTCCAACTCAAGCCACAAAGACGGAAGGAAAATATTCCAAAAAAACTATTCAGAGAGCTTTACAATGGGAATATGGGTAATGTGGAAAAGGCTTAATATAAACATATAAGAAAAATTATACAGCTGAAATTGAAAATGAAGCATGAGTAAAAATGGATTAATACAAACTGGAAACATTGAAAGTAAACTTAGTTATGAAAAGCTAGCATACAAAGTAAAAGAAGCAAATTTAATGAAATGTAATTTCAACACAGATTTCAATAGCGGCACATTTGCTTTTCGACTTTCTGCATATTTTTCCTTTACATTGGAGCTGCCAACAGGTAGGCGTACAAGACGGAATAAAGAAATCAGCAAAACAAGTTCACCTCTGACATGCAAGCGCAATGATCTTTCCCCACAACATTGATAAGTTTATTAGCAAACACCAACAACAAACAGGTAAAAAAAAACTGTTACCACAAGAAAACTTATAGCTCGTATACGCAAGTTTGTAGCCAGGCAAAGAGAAAGAAAAAATAGCAGTCATAGTAAAAGTAGTATTAGCGCCAGTGACGTTAGCCAACGCCTCTAGCAGCTGACTAAATGACATTGGACATGTGGCAATACAGCAGTATAAAGAATACTATGGCTTGTAAAGAGCTCTCGACAAATTCTGCTGTCCGTTGTAACCAAACTACAATTCAAATTGCTACTCAGCTTGCATTCAACACTTGGCACTTTTCTAGCGACCACTAAGTAGTTAGTTGCCACTGAAAACTAACCAGCAACGAATTTAGCCATAAATCTTCTTTTATTCTCTTACAGTAGAAATACAGAATAGAATCGAAGTGAAAAAATAAAATGTGTGTCAGCTTGCTTGCAGCGTTGTTTTGTAAAGTAATATGGAACGCATTGATTGCCTTGCAGCTAAGACGCAGCAAGAGCATACTAGTATATAAATAGTTATGAATAATGTAGCTGATAATGTGGTTTGTAATCATCATCAAACGGAAAATAATCTCGTCTGGTATTAATAACATCAAATGCCTTACTGTGCGTGAATTTAGCTGCATCCGGCTTTTTGCTGTGTGACTTGATAATGAAGTCGTACTACAGTTCAATCTGAATTACAAAGAGCTAAAAAAAGTAATTTCTCTCTAGGAGTGGTGTAGAACTTACAGTGGTATGCATCGCATTTATCTTCATTTACAGTTTACAGTATTGGTTAAATATCTTCCCTGAAAGATCAACTCGTCGCTTTCATTGTAAGCTCACTACTATTTCTCATTTACCCCAGTCGCTAGTACCTTGTTGAAGTTTACAACCGAGATTTAATTAACAGTAGTATTTTGATCGCTTTGTCAATCAGTAGGCGGCCATCCATGCCTAGGTCAGACATCTGGTAGACAAGTGGAATATCGATTGTCGGAGTTTATACTCTCCCGCGATTGCTTCTGCGAAATTTTAAAATCCCAATTTTTACCAATGATTTGAAAGAGTAGAGAGGTCATCTAAGTTTATCATGATCATGATTAACAGAGCCGCGTACCACAACGTCTACATCTAAATGCGAGGCTCTCCCGCTTACAATTTAAAGAGGCAAAAAATACGACATAGCCTAGGTTTTCTTGCTATTTCCCCTGAGTGCTATAGAATTCCTTCTCATTGCTAATTGGCTAATTATATCTGAAATATTCAAAATGAGGAAATCGAATAAGTCATGTACATATATATGTATGTCTACCCGTTCGTGTTTCGATTTAAAAGTACATATTGTATATTTCCAGCATTAGGCAGATGTACATATTTCATTTGTCGAAACCGACCATATTGGATATTATATAGCAGCTGTACAACTGATTGTTCAGATATGAGGTTTTCCATTATAAATCTGGCACTTGAGCTGCCAAGAACATAAAATTAGAGCCACTTTTTACTTACTGTACATAGAAAGAGTTCACTGAAAATTATTAAGACCGGGCCACTATAATTTATAGCTCCCATATGAACAAAATTAAAAAAAAAAACCTGCGGTCATGATTTTGTTAATAGTTTTTATTTACATTAGTAGCAGGCTTACGAACTGTGTTTTTACTTTTTTGGATTGGCTCTAGTTCTTGAGATAAACGAAATTTAAGAAATTAATGAAAAAAAATTATATGACCCAGTTCCAGTTGTATTAATTTAATTATTCCTCAATAAGTTTTGTTATATAAATTATAAAAACAAGTAGTTCGTTGGTTTAAATATTTTATTTCCCTTGCAAGAGAGCAAGGGCAGCCGGTTAAGTCGGGTGAGTTAATACAACTAAACATTAATTGGACGACTTCGCCTAAATACCTAAAAACTCTAACAGTCCCTGCCAGCCGCTGCACGTTATCGACCGCGTGACTTGTAAATGCAACTTGTAAATGGGCCAACAAAGTGGGTATACTCAATACTCCTGTTTTATATGTTTACTAGCTGACCCGGCGAACTTCGTCCCGCCCAATTTTTATTTGAAATAGTTAAAACGCTTTTTGAACTTAAATATTTTTGGCGAAGTTCGTTCTTTGTTTTGTTGTGTAGCGTGTAAACAAATAAAGAAGATGGCTCTCCAACACGCTAACATGCCACATACATACATACCTACATATGTATGTATGTACATATGAAACTGTAAAATTTTGAACTTAAACGATAAATCGGTTTGAATCATTCGAATTCTCAGAATGAACATTTCCTCACTTTTAGATTTGCTGTGTAAACTATTCACTACAGTGAAATTATTTTTTATGAATAAAGACGGAAACCTTATACATATGTATATCTGGTATAAAAATCCACGGGATTGAGATTTGAACTTGAGGTCAAAATTTTTAAAATTATATGTATGTAGATGAACATTTTCGTAGAGTTGATAATAAACACAAATTTTCATAAAATAGTTCATTTTTGATTTTATATTCAAGTTTTTAACAAATAAGTTAATTACAAAATTGTTACTTGATAACATGTAACATTTAATTTTATAATCTTAGGATAGATAATTCTTAATTTTTAATAGTAGTATTATTTTTTTGAATTATAAACATTTTAATTTAACTTAGCACTAATCGGTGCACAATATTTTTGGTTAACCTGTCTCGAGCTAAGACAAATAGATTTGATGGTTTTCCCACACGTGAGCATGCAACATATAATTGCCCATGGGAAAAGCATGGATTATCCAAATCTAACCCACAAATGGACATTGTTTGGCCTTGAGACTTATTTATGGACATGGCAAAAGCTAAACGAATAGGAAACTGTAGTCTTCTGAATGGTATCGTAGATTCTGACGGTATCATTGGAATACGGCGCAACAGGACCACTTCTCCTTTAAACTTTCCAGTCAAAATGGTTGCTTCTAGAATATTCCCTGTTAACTTTTTGATGACCAAACGTGTACCGTTGCATAACCGAGGTGGATTCAAATTACGCAGAAGAATAATAATTGAACCAATCTTCAACCGAAGAATATGTGGTGGCATTCCGGGTATATCTAGAGAGTTTAAAAATTCAGTTGGAAAATTTACACTTTCATTTTCATCAACAACAGTATCGATTGATTTAAAAGACATCAGATCGCCTGGCAACAACTGTTGTATCTGGAAGTTAATTTCGTCAACATCAACATTTTTGGCTGCCAAAATAGCCCGCCCACTGAGCCAGTTATGATCTAAATAATTATTTTGTATATCCGGGAAAATACTTTCAATTAATTCAATTTTTGTGTGAACAACAGTGCAGAAATTGTCTGGCAGTTTAATGCATTGCGTGTTTGGTTGCCGTTCTATTGTACCGTTCCCAATATCTAGCAATTGTTCCGAAAATATATGTGCTAATGGATCATTTAGTAAATGTACGCGCATGTTTATAGTCAATCGAAGTGTTTTTACATTTCTCCATAAAAATGATTGTTTTAAACATGCGTTAATCTCATCGGCGAAAGTAGAGCGAGGTATGACCGGCAACGTCTGTCGGAAATCACCAGATAGCAATATGACAGCACCTCCAAAAAGTTTATCATTGCCGTTCAAATCTTGCATAGTTCGGTGCAATGCCTCGAGTGAATATTTGTGAGCCATTGTGCACTCATCCCAAATAATGATTGAACTTCTTTGCAACACTGCAGCTATTGCGCTATTTTTTTTTATGTTACATATTGCGTTTGGGTTGCTATGAATTTGTAATGTCAACTTGAATGCTGAATGTGCCGTTCGCCCACCATCTAGCATAGTAGCAGTAGTATTATTCTTCTGCGTAATTTGAATCCACCTCGGTTATGCAACGGTACACGTTTGGTCATCAAAAAGTTAACAGGGAATATTCTTGAAGCAACCATTTTGACTGGAAAGTTTAAAGGAGAAGTGGTCCTGTTGCCCCGTATTCCAATGATACCGTCAGAATCTACGATACCATTCAGAAGACTACAGTTTCCTATTCGTTTAGCTTTTGTCATGTCCATAAATAAGTCTCAAGGCCAAACAATGTCCATTTGTGGGTTAGATTTGGATAATCCATGTTTTTCCCATGGGCAATTATATGTTGCATGCTCACGTGTGGGGAAACCATCAAATCTATTTGTCTTAGCTCGAGACAGGTTAACCAAAAATAGTGTGCACCGATTAGTGCTAAGTTAAATTAAAATGTTTATAATTCAAAAAAATAAATACTACTATTAAAAATTAAGAATTATCTATCCTAAGATTATAAAATTAAATGTTACATGTTATCAAGTAACAATTTTGTAATTAACTTATTTGTTAAAAACTTGAATATAAAATCAAAAATGAACTATTTTATGAAAATTTGTGTTTATTATCAACTCTACGAAAATGTTCATCTACATACATACATATAATTTTAAAAATTTTGACCTCAAGTTCAAATCTCAATCCCGTGGATTTTTATACCAGATATACATATAAGGTTTCCGTCTTTATTCATAAAAAATAATTTCACTGTAGTGAATAGTTTACTACAACACAGCAAATCTAAAAGTGAGGAAATGTTCATTCTGAGAATTCGAATGATTCAAACCGATTTATCGTTTAAGTTCAAAATTTTACAGTTTCATATGTACATACATACATATGTAGGTATGTATGTATGTGGCATGTTAGCGTGTTGGAGAGCCATCTTCTTTATTTGTTTACACGCTACACAACAAAACAAAGAACGAACTTCGCCAAAAATATTTAAGTTCAAAAAGCGTTTTAACTATTTCAAATAAAAATTGGGCGGGACGAAGTTCGCCGGGTCAGCTAGTATAGCTCTAAATTTAACTCCAAATGTACATTTAGCCATACAAAATTCTATACCTAAATGCAACTAAATGAAATTTTTTTTTTGAATTTAGGAAATACATGCAGAAATCAGCTCTGCAATTTCCTAAATTCCTCTGAAATCTCCCAAATTCGAGGAAGATTTACTGGAAAAGAGTGGCAGCATTGCTTATTTGTCTGACCATACATACATAACTTTATTTATTTCACGGATTGTATGTGATTTTTTCTTAAATTTGGAATATTGGAAGTCATAGACTCGTATAACTTTACCACAAATAATATAAACTTCAAACAACGCATTTTCATTTAATGTAATAAATGTAGCGCCATCTACTGTAACATACCGCACTTACTCAATACCGCCAGCTGGTGGAATCACAATAACTGTAGCGCCATCTACTTTAGCGCATTTACTCATACCGCTGTTAGCGCCACCAACTGGTGGATAGCTCTTTGCTAATAATAAACAAATAATTTGCAATAAATAAATAATGCGACTATAAGGAGAGTTATAAACTATCCTATCTTTCAAGTTGGACCAAACTGCACACAGTGTTAAAAATTTCATTAAAATCGGTTCAGTAGTTTAGGAGTCCATCGAAATCAAACAACGTGACACGTGATTTTTATATATTAAGATGGGACAGTCGTGCAAGAAATGAACATTGGATTAGAAAGGAATGGCCGGTGAGAGACAATATGGAGGTAGGAACAGCAAATGTGGTTCATGACCAACTAATAAGCCGAGAAAAAATCATTCTTCCACCACTTCACATCAAGCTTGGGCTAATGAAACAGTTCATCAAAGCCCTTGATAAGACAGCTGACTGTTTCGAATATGTGTGCAAAAAATTTCCAGTCCTTAGTATGGAAAAATTAAAAGCAGGAGTCTTCGATGGTCCTCAAATTCGTACCCTTCTAAAAGCCACTGAATTCTTAAACCATATGTCACAAATTGAATCTGAAGCCTGGCTAAGCTTTGTTAATGTAGTCAACATTTTTTTGGGAAATCATAAATCGCCAGACTATACAAAACTAGTTGCTGATATGCTTCTCAATTTTCGCAAATTAGGAGCTAAAATGAGCATTAAATTACATTAATTACATAGTCATTTGGACAAATTCCCGGACAACCTAGGCGATTACAGTGAGGAACAAGGTGAACGGTTCCACCAGGACATAAAAATTATGGAAGATAGATACCAAGGTCGATGGGACGACCACATGATGGCAGACTACTGCTGTAACCTAATACGGGATTGTCCTGAGCAACGACATCATAGAAGGTCCTACAGAAAAAGTTTTTTGTAATTATTTTAAAATTAATTAATGAAAAGAATATGTTTTTTTCATTTTTTTATTATTTTTATACAGGCGCGCAATAAAAATATAATTTAAATGCATATTAGTATTTTTAATTAGGTTTTTTCGTGAGATATTTAAAAGTATTTATCTGAAAAACTAGAGCCAATTCGACAAAACTGATATTATTTTCGTAATCAGCGCCCCCAAATTACCCTAAATCGACTTAAAAATCTCCGACCGCAAAATTTTGTTCCGCAGTGTTATTCATATATGAAATTTTGACTTATAACTCTGCGTTAAATCAGTTATGAACATGAAATTTGGCACACCTTTTACTTATTATAGACAAAAAGTGTTTACTGAAAATGATCAATATTGGGCCACTATAACTTATATCTCCCATACGATTGATTGTTCAGATATGAGGCGTTACTTTAAGCTATTTACTTACTATTTACTTTGAAATCATACAATACTTATAATACATACTTATAAATCATATTCAGAAGAACACCAAGAATAGGTTTTAGTTAGAGGCTTTAATACTTTCAACATTTGCGCTACAATGAGTGAAGCCGATAAAATATGAAAGCTCTTACAATGACTATGATATTTTTTTAGTTCTAGCGCTTGGTGTCATTACATTTCCATATACAACTTTATATTTTTAATATTTTTTCTATAAAAATAAAATTTATTTTAACATTGTACTTCACTTTATTTTATATGCAAAAAGTAAATGGCATTTTAAAGTTGAATATTATGCCACTAAAAACTATTTTTTTTATATTCGTAAAAGGTATAAAGGTTTTGGCAAAACAGCACTTCTTTACTCGCTTTTAAATAAATAAAAGTCGTTTAGGTTATTAAAATGAAGAGTATTATATTAGCTGGTTTCGCTGCAATATCTATTGCATTTGTTTATTTGATACAAAAGCATGCGCTGGGTATTTAAATTTTGTTATTTACATATACATACATATGTACTAGATTTCATGTGGGATTTGCTCCGCCAACATTCATACATCCATATGTGCGTACCTATTTTGGATAGCTTTTCCAACTTTTACTTAATATCTTCTGGGTTTTACATACTTTTAGCAGGCGTGGAGGTTGAAAATAGACAAATTTCGCAACACCAATTTCGCCAAATTAAGAAACTTGACTGGGATATTAAGTTTTTACAATCATATTATTTAATGAAATTCCCAAATCAATTTTTTTCAATCAGATACACATTTTTGTATGTGCATTCCTGAAAAGAGTAAATTTTAAATGCCATACTTACTATTCATGCTTCAATGCGTCCACTGATATGAACATTGAACTGGGTTGGATGTCCGCAAATTAGTTAATATGTAGCTAAGTACATGATTTCAAGCATTATAGCCAACTCATTGCTTGAAATGCCATCAAATTATACCAGCTATTGTGCGCCCATAAAAGTCACATCAACCATTCAAAGTTATCAACCACTCCATATGCTATACATACGTAGTTACTGTATTGGTCAACAAACGAAATGCAATTACAAAAGACATACATACATATGTACTTATTATGTACATGCTTATGTACAGGTATATGTATGTACATATGAGAGAATTGCTTATTTGTGTCCAATAGCAAAAGAGATCAATGAACGCGCATCTACATATGTACATATATGGCAAAGGTACTTATTTACTAACAGCAACCAAACCTAGTCAACAAATCAACCAAGCGTTACACAGCGCAACTTTTTCAAATCAATAATATATTGATCAGCCCAACTTTCACCGATTGCCCGATTGCTTGCATGAAACGATCATGTCATGTGAAAAGATATAAAAATAAAATATTACACATTTAGAGATATAAGGTGGCTGCAATTGACAGGCACATTAGGCGGAGTCAATAGTTTTTTTTTTTTTTTTTGATTTGTTTTCAATTTTAATAAAGCCAATTTTGTGGTTAGTTTTTCTTAAAATAGCTAGAGATAAATGGATTAATCCATATTGGCCCAGAAAGAAACTGATGTTTGAATTGATTTTGTAAAACTGAAGATTTTGAAGAATTTAATAAGTGAAAACTAGCATTTTTATAATTTTCAGTTTTTTGTTTGGTCAAAATTATTGAATATTCTTACATATAAAAATCTCGTGTCACTTTGTTTGTGGTAGAACTCCTTCGAAATTTTGTATGCACATATATTTGATAGGTATAAGAATAGGTCGTAACGTATATTTTATGCTTGGGTGTTATGAGGGTTGCCAGCTGTTGGAAAAGTTGAATTTAATTGAATTATACACAAGTTATATGAAATAATAAAATATGGACATCAAACATTTCACTTCGGTGTGGAAAAGGTTCACATAAATATTTTAGAGAGAGTTGCCAGCTATTAGAAAAGTTGAATTTAATTAAATTGTACACAGATGCCACACTGTTCGATTTGCAGAGGAGAAGGTTGAAAGCATATAGAGTGTTGCCAACTGACTGAAAAGTCGAATTTAATAAGATTATACAGATATAAGTTATATGAAAAATGGGTGTCAAACGGTTCGATTTGCTGACGAGTATGTTTATAGCTGGTTGCCACCTGTTTGAAAAGTCGAATTAAATTAAATTATACCCAAGTTATATGAACTAGCAGAATATGATTGCCATACCATTTCTTTTACTAGTAGAAACTTTATAGGTATATTTTAAAGATGCTTGTCACCTTTTTTTAAAGTCAAATTAAATTCAATTATACAGGAAGATATAAACTAGTAAAATTTGAGAGTCAAATTTTTGTCTCGGCGAGTACAAGTTGCATACCTATATTTTTGATAGGGTTGCCACCTGTTATATGTGACAGAAATCGAAATACGTTTTCTGGTTCTATAGGCAAAGGGCAATTAAGAAATAAATAAAGGCAGCACAACATCTGATGGGTTTCTCTAGTGTTATAATAAAATTTAAGTTTCCTTCTGGTCAATAAAGCTACATGGATGGATTTATCTAAAACTTTCCAGGTGTAATCCAGTGTAAGGAAGTGAGCTGAATGAATTTGTGCCTTATTCTAAGCACAGTAAAGCAAATAAAAATCATTCTCTAGCCACTGCTGAAGATGAGCAGACTGAAAATCAATCATTGTCTTTTATTTTATCCTAGGTTTGACTTGGACCCTCTTCACACTAAACCTTAGCGGAGATCAAGCAGTTTACCTACACACTTAAAAACACCAAACATATTTAATCGACCCAACTTAATGTGCATGCAAGTTTGTACATTTGCACTTATTTTTGTAAACCACAATGCAAAATTGGTATGGCAGGCTATAGCAACAAACTAATTAAAGGCAGCGGATGTGATGATGGTGCTTTAGGAGTGGATGGGGCTAACGCCAGGTGCTGCAATAAAATGTGAAAAAGTAATAGCTTACGCGGTTGAGGTTGACGTTGAAGTGAGGCGTAGTTAAATAATTATGTAGGATTTTTAATAGTAAAGTACTCAAATCTGATGGTTGTTATGATAAAACATCGTTGAGATGAAATCTTTTGTGATGCAAACCGCCTACACTCAGAAAACCAGCTAGAAACACCAGCAGACCTTGGCCAGCCTATATTTATACATTAATTTCCCTTTGTCTACAGAACTAGAAAATGCATTTCCGTTTCTAAAACATATAACAGGTGGTAATCCTCTCAAAAATATAGGTTTGCACCTTGTCGTCGCCGATACAAACAGTTTGACACACATATTTTAATACTTAATATCTTTGAGTGTAAATTAAATTAAAATTGACTTGGAAAAAAGGTGGCAACCCTTTTCAAACAGGATGTAATGAAATCATAAAATATACCATACATACAAAATTTCATAAAAATCTATTGAGCCGTTTCCGAGAAGTTCGAGAAGAGGTAGAGAAGAAGTCGAGTACCATTTTTTAAAAAGTTATTGCAGCTCTGTGTTTTGTAGAAGCCTAAAAGTGTACTGCAATTCAGTAAGGCAGCTAGTAAATCACTCGATTGATGGAAAACTTCTCCAAGAAAAACAATGGAGTGGAGAAAAGTTCTAATGGAACTGGCAACCAAATGCTCTAAAATGATGGTTTGGGTGCCTGGTCATACTACCTCCCAAACGTCGGAATCCCGATACAATTCTGCAATTTTTGGCTCAATCGAACAGAGAAATAAATGATGGGCCGCTGAGCTTACGTGGGAGACATTGTGAGACATCTGACCTAAATTCGATAAGGCATGTTGGCCCATCCACCTGGACTGCACTAACCTTAGGCAAGTTGTCGGGATTATCACTGACCACAGATTATTGAGGATGTATGCCGGTTTGCTTTCGTCAACATTTTTTTAGTTGTTTTGCTGACCGAAGTTCGATGAGCGTCGGTGAGTCTATTAGCTATTTAAATAAGTGGTTCCATTTTTAGAGAAGCCTAAAGGCGGATAAGAATTCAACGGCATCACAACGGTCCTAAATGTGCCCTCCTACTAGACAAGGGTGTAGACGTCCACTGTAATCTAACTTTGCCTACGTTAAGGCTTTTACTTGTTGTTGACACGGAAATCAGCAACGTTGGCGCAAACTCCCCATTCATAAGTGAAGAAGAGACTTCTTTAGGGGTTTAAGGTGATGGCGATGCGCTCCAATAAAGGCCCTGTATTATGAAGTCTACATCGTGTGAACTCTATGAATCTTTTTCGGCTTCCTTAAAGTCAATTCTTTGGTCTGTCAGTTCAAAGTAAGGCTGCATTCTAAACAAGCTGAAAAAGGACCTGCGGCTCAATTGAAAATTTTCTAAGATGACCGGTACTGCGGGTTTTCTGAGGCAGCGAATGATAAAGTTTTTATCTGTAAGCCCTCATTCAAACCTAAACTGCCCCTATGTGTGTCTGCATTTCCTGTACTTAGCTACAATAAATATATGATCACGATACTGGGGGGCCAATGCCCGAATGGATTACTCTTACTGTTATTGCATGCCACTTAATTGATACTTTAATGATGGCGCATATTTTTACGAACTGCTTTGCTTCACAATATTTTTCCTTCCTTAATTGCTATTAATAAATACACATTTACATATTAATGACTATTTTCACTTATATAAGTAATCATGTTTTTTGGCATAACAGGCTCTACGGCTTCCCTCGCATGCAGATTTGCAACGAAATTTTGTTCGAAAATAAATTACATAATATATCAAGACATTTTTTTTTTAACATGAACATTGGCATAGAGCAAAACTTATTTTACAATATATTTTAAAAGCCTTGGAGCTAGCCGCAATGGCTATTAAATATTAATCGTTTACATACGATTTATATTTTTAATATTTTTGTATGGCAAGAGTTGAGAAGCCAGTTTCCGTAGTTTTGTGATTGCTTCGGTTCATGTGGGCGTTTATTATCCCATAAAAATTTAATGCTATATATTAATTTATAAAATAGTACATATAATCATATATTATTACTGAATTTTTACATGCAACTTATTATATGTTAGCGGCTGTGATTAAAGTGCAATACAAATTTAATACTTCAACGCAATTTTTGCTAAGATCGCCTCTAAACTCCAACCATGGGTAGCTTATTGTTTAAATCGTGAGTGTAAGCATTGATATCTTTATCTTGATAGAAAGCATATCAATATTTTTTAACTAGTTAGTTTGTGTGAAAGAAAGTTCGTGGCACCATTAGCAAAACTAATTACCAAAAATCAACGGACATTTTTAGCTACTTCAAAAATGCACTTTATTACACTAGAATGGATTACAAAACTGCATACTTGATGTTTTTAAATTCTGAATCAAAAGTTTGTTGGCGCTTGTTGTAAAATTTTGTTAAATTTTCATATTTTTACACAAGTTACTACCATTTAATTTATATATTAAACCAAGTAAGGGTAAATTACTATGACTATGACACAAAAACATTTTATTAAAACAAAACTAAATTTATTTCTTATAAATACATACTTTATATATTGTACTTCAATAGAACATTCCGCCAATTTAGCTGAGAGCAACTGAAGATGGCGCCATAAAAGTGAGAGAATGAGAGAATAAAGACAAAAAACTAAAGAAGAAGAGGAAGATGCGAATAAATGGCGCAGCAATTGAAAGGTTTGTTTGTGTGAAAAACTATGAGCTTACACGAAAAAAAAACTTTTATGACGTCATAGAATGGGTGAGTGCTATCAAATCGACAAAGATCGTAATTACTGTCTCTCGATTATTCACCAACTCCAACTTATATGGTGGCACGCTAAGGGGTTTATACACTGTACTAGATATGTTGTTGCTTTGTCATTGGCCTCGTCAGGCACTTTTTATTGATATTTCCCACAGTTTCTTTTTTGTTTGGATAACAAGGTTTATCTTTCGCATAGCCATCGCTCGCTGCTGAAACTTTGTGGCAAATTTGGACACAACATTTTATAAACATACGGTCCCCGCCGAACTAGCCTAGGTTTTGAGCAAACAGCCCGAACTCTCGATCGTTGGACTCTCGTGTTGGTTGTGAAGCAGCGCTCTTCAAAAACATTTTCGCAACTAAGCTTCCGTAAACCTCTTTCGTTTCATTTACTTTGTTAGTGAATTGGAATTCAATTTTTTTTTCGTCAGGTGGCAACCCTCTCCGAAAATATTTTTGAATTAAAGTTTCCTTACACAATTTCCGTTTGACGAGCATGTTGTGAAATTTTATTTATTTTATTAATTAATTTTATTCCACTTTTTACACATGTGGCGATCCTCTTAAAAATATTTATGAAATCAAGAAATTTGAAACCTTCTTCGTTCGACACCATTATGTATCGTAAGTAGCTATTCACTTAACCTATTTACTAAATTGAATTGACCTTTTTAAACAGATGGCAACCTTTTTCAAAAATATGTTCGCATAAACCTCTTTCGTATCACACCAATATTGTAATATTTCAGTTAACTTATTAAATATTTAATTGTATTCAAGCTTTTAACAGGTGGCAAGCCTCTTTAAAAATATTTTCGAAATTATGATTTTTTTTAAACCTTTTCTTTATATATTTAGTAACACTTCATATATCTTAATAATATCATAAATATTAGTTTTTCAAACAGGTGGCAACCCTATTCAAAGATATTTTCGTAATTAAGCTTTCTTGAACTTCTATCGTTTAATATCAATTTTGAGCATTTCAGTACTATACTAATTAAATTGAAGTAAGCATTTTAAAAAGGTGGCATCCCTCTTCAAAATTATTTAGGTATAGGATAGCGCATAAACAGATTTTCATGTAGGAGATTCACGTTTCACTCTATTTTATTTTCAGTATTTATTCTGATAACCTTCTGGAAAGACCCATAACTAATTACATTTTTCAATGTCATATTTTTATCTGTAAGATATGCAAAAAAATTACAAAACAAAACTTCATCACTTGAGCTACTTTCAAATTGGTCCACAAAATTGAAATTTAAGTACAATCCAATTTTTGTTTAACAAATGTGGGCAACACTCACCTTCACTGGCTTAAAACGCCATCAGTCCAATGGTAATGGATACCACGCGAGTTGTAATTGTTATTTTTTCTTCTCTATATTCAGCTTTCGACGAAATCAGTCATCACACATTTTCACATTCACTTTGGGAAATACACGAAATTTGGCAAACAAAGATCGGTTAATATTGACGATGTGTTTTTGACGGTATTGCTATTGTTGTTCACATTGATAAGCAATTAATTAAATACAATTACTGTAACTGTCGTTATACGTAAAAATATCAACTAATATTTTCGTGCACTTTTTTATGTTCCAAAAAAATGAAAATAGATAAAATGAAAAGCATAAATTAATTATTAGTTGCGCTTGCGCTTTTAATTGTTCGCTTGTATGTAGATTTGCATATAATCCACACATCGATGATGGCCTGTAGGTATAGATTTGATCCGGAAATCAGTTTTATGCCTCCGGCTGTTTTATTGCAGCTTTCGCTTTTTTTATTCGTTTTCATACTGCGAAGTTTTAATGAATTGCAAAAGTATGAAACTATGATAGAAATATTCTTGAAAATTCTCAAAAAAACAACTTAATTTTGTTGAGTTTATAAAAATAGCAGCTTATAAATCGCTCGATGTACATACAGTTACTTAAAAAATTGCGCACATGATAATTTTTTTATGATACTCACAATGTTTTTCTTGATAATTTTTTTGAATAATATTTTGGACAGCATATGAATCAAATTTTCGAACTTTGTACAAAATTTATAAAAATTAAATAAATTAAAAAAAAATGTTGAAGTTTTTAATCATACCTTTTGCAATGCAATTTTGTAATCCATTTAATTTTAGCATAATAATACGTTAGTTTAAAGTGGCTAAAAATGCCGGTTGATTTCTGAAAATTTTTTGAAATTAATTTTCAGAAAATTCAGACTAGCATATCACTGTGCTGAAATTTAATGGATTACAAAAAAGCATAACATAAATTTTTTTTCTAATTAACAAGTTCGAAAATTTTATGAAAATCTGAATTGAGTTTTTCTAAAAAATTAACGAAAAAATTTAGTATAAAAAATATCTGCAAACCGAAAAGTTTTCTAAAAGTGTAAATCAAAAATAATACGGCCTTTAAAAATTGTATATGAAAGAAATTGCGCAATGTCTAAATATTATTGCTCTTTAAAAATGCATACCCGATAAAAGTTTAAGAAAATTTTTTAATAAAATGTTTTTACTTCTGAATTTGTTGAAACTAATTTAAACTCACTGTAAATTAATTAGTATCAATTAAAAAGTATATATATTTTTCTTTAACCCACATATTTTTATACGTGTCAAGGCAAACGTACACAAAAAACACCCGCTAATTTCTAAAATTTTTTTAAATTAAAATTTTTATGAAAACTTGTAGAGTTTTCTAAATTTCGCTAAACGCTAATAGTTTGAGCGATACTTTTATAAAACATTATTATTATAACACACCATTATAAAAGTCAATAAATAATTCATATAGTATGATATAATTTTTTTCAGGCCGCGATAACTATTATTTTGAGCCTGAGAAACTTTTTATGTTATCGATAACTATTATTTTGACTACTTCGGGGTCATTTAGGGGCCACTCCCAAATTTGTCCTGACCTAGTCACGAACTGGTTCTGGAAAAGTTCCGTTCCGTAGTAAGTTTTAAAACCAGTCGAATATGGGGGGCATTTTCCCCACTCATAATTATTATGAAGAGACTTTTATATATAGTCTCAAAACATAAGTCATCTAGGACTAATACAATTTTTTTACTAAAAATCATTACCAAAAGACTTTTATAATTCTTATAAAAATTTTAATGAACTCAACCATCAAATAATTATTGTACCATGCAGAGACTTTGGTAGAAATAAATGAATTTCTTCATAATGTAAATATTTATTAAATCTTTTGGGAGTTTTAATTTATGTAAGCATCTGGCTCTTCTGAAATCTCGCACTCAATTTGATTAATAATTATTTGAATTACAAAAACGCAGAAAGTTTCTATTAAGAAGACATATTCACAGAACTCATAATCAATATTATAATATTTTTTGATAGCATAACATTCAGCTATTTATCTACCGTATAATATCCATTTAGTTGCCTTTTACACTTCCACATCAGATTTCTTTCCAAGTTTTTAAATCATTTTTCTAACGGCCAATTGTCGTGATCATTTGGCCGCAACGTAATCGTATTTGGCTTCGGCTACTTGTTAACCAGGCCGCCAACCGTCAGCCGTACAATTTGGAATGCATTTCTACATAGCTGAGTTTAGAATGCAGACGCGCATGCGCACATTGTTGCTGCATAGTCGCATATTTTTTCCAATGCATAATTTGAATGAATGCAACAAATTTTTGTATTAACTCTCTTTATCGGTTTATATTTACTTATTTCATTTATGTTATGTTAGTTTTTGTTTTCATATATTAGTATTACTCTTTCACCAATTTCGTTTCCATTTTGAGAAATTCTAGTTTACCGCTGTTGCTGTTAAATACTGCCGCGGAGATTGTTGCACAGCTACTCCAATAATTAGCAGTATGCATGTTTGTGTGTACGAGTACCAGGTATGGTATTAATATGAATTTATAATTAGTTGCACAGTTTTTCTATAACAAGCATTCACATTAAGAAATTATTGTTGAATTTTAAGTCTTTTGATATGCAGATTTTATGTGGCGCACTAGTTGTGTGAGTATATAAAAATGTATGATTGTAGTTCGTAACTCTGTATGAGCGGACATTAACTTTGGTAAAGATAAGATTCGGAAAGCTCTTTATTACAATATTGATTTTCGTTATTTTTCTGGGTTGGCACATTTTTGGATGATGGGCTACTATGTTTGTCGTTTCTTTTGTTTTGTTTTTCTTTTTAGCTTCTGTGATTGTTTAGCGTTTTGCACTTCTACTCGTAATACATACGTGTAGAAAGGTAAATTATGGATTAAGACTATGTTTTTATTTATGGCATTTGCAGTTTCATATTTTTGCATTTCAAAGAAGTCTAATACATGACACTTAAGAATTAGGGGAGAGAATAAGGTGAGCTTGTCAACAGCAGACGATTTCTCCACTGACACAGCGTAACAGTTTAGCAGAAGTTTTTCCTTCGGTTTTTTACTAAATAGCGGTTTTTGGAATATTTTTTGTTTTTAGGTTAAATTTTATTTTAATCAATTTTTTGTTGGATAGTAAATTGCTTTTATACACTAATGTATTACTGTTTTAATCTAGATCTCATGAATAGTTATTCCTATCAGAAAAGATTAAACTTTGTCAAAATTTACTAGACTCTGAAACTACTGAAACGATTCAGTTCAAATTCATAGGTTGGGTTTTGCAATGGTGGCTCTGGCTCTAAATACGATATTTACAATCAGATTTCATTCAAATTCAATATTAATATTTTATTGAAAAACTGGACGGGTAGGGATGGCGCTGGTGCCGAGATATCTCTAAATGATTTTCGATTTGACTATGTAAATGAAACGCCTATGATAGGTCGAAGTAAGATATCATTGTCAAATGTAAATATAGAAAATAGGTCATGATGCGCGAATGTAACCTCGATTGACAATTCATCCGTGGTTTCAAAATTATTTTGGAACGTACTTTCGCGACCTGAAACAACTCTTCAACATTTCAGCCACACTACCAGTGTGGACCCATAGAGAGATAGTTTTCTACTTTATATTTTGTACCCATTGTCAATGTCCGCGCCATAATACTCCCCTAATCCCCACCAAAGCGAACTATTGAATCTGCGGGCCACTTCAGAAATGAAACTGGTAAAGGATCTAAACTTCAAAAGATATTTATGAGACAAAATGTTACCATATTCCACCACACAGTGACTGATCAATTTTGTTACACTTTAGAGACTAAGTAGTCGGACAATTTGTTGTAAGGTTGCGACTCAAAGGAAACCACAAAACGACTTTGACTAGTAGTGGCATCCTGTCGTATTAGCAGACATATCTCGTACAAAACCTGGCTAAAAAACTCAAGAAAATAAGGTTGGAAGAAGATCCATAGCAATCTAGAAGATATTTGACTATATCTTTGGTAATAGGTACTTTCAGTATTTGTGATGCTAAGAACCATCTGGCGTTCGAGAACTCCGAATTGATGGGCAAAAATAAAGAAACAATCTCTCGCATAATTAGATGATGAAGGGCGTTATTATTGTTATTGTTGTAGAGGCTCATATAAGGGGAGACACAGGAAGCGAGCTGTTTCGCCGGAGTCGGACCGAAGGGAAAGGGATTCAGTAGCTTAATGCGAACATGTAAATAGAAGGCAGGGAATCTCCACGTGTCGGTCATATGTTGAGGATATCTAAGTTGAGTCTAAGGTAAAAGTAGAGTCACCACTATGTGCCAAAGTAACGCGGGACTCACGAGTCAATTGCTTTAGAGGAAACCAATGAGAACTTGGTTCTGTTTACAAATTATTTATTTTATGACATTTTTTTTTTAAATTTATTGAATTTCCGTGAATTCTGTAAAGAGTCTAAAATTTTGATTTAAGTATTATAAGTATATAGTTTGTGTTATTGAATAAATTACATTTTTATAAAAAGTTAATTAAAAAATAATTGCTTGAAAAACATTGTGAATAAGGTAAAAAAAGTCATTGCAAACATAATTGTGTGAGTAACTGTAACTCAATCAAACTTATGAAGACTTAATAGAATTCACGCCAGATCACATAATTGTAGTGTTCTGGTTAAACAATATAGTCATACAAAAATTTTAATATGTTAGAAAGGTAATTTTCGAATTGATTTAAAAAATTTTTTTTTTAAATTTTGAGCAGTGTCTCTATTTTACGCTGGCATGATGTGTTGTTCACTTTCTCTTAATCACTTTAATGATAGATGTGAATATATAGTAAATAGCTTTATTTCGTTTTTTTTCATATTCTGCATAATCCATTAAAACTTTGCTTTCTTGCTAAAATATTTTAATATGCAATTTAATGTCAACACAACCACTCACGATGCGATATTATACATGATATCTTTCATATGTTTAGTATAAACCCTTCGCACCACACTTCTAAAATTTCACCAAAATTCCGTCACTGGTAGCAAGAAATTTGTCACTCAATAAACGCTTTTTGTTATCACGATCAACACGATCAGGCACAGCGTGACACCTTGTACTTATAAGCCACAAAACACATTTCATGCGTGACGGTCTTTTTGGCAAAATCGGAATAGTCACAACAAACGACATTAACCCAAAAAAGGTGCACAAAGGTGTAAAAGCCACGACAACAGTTCGCGCTTTTCTCGCCGAATATTTTATTTCATATTTTCTTTTGTTATTTTAATTTTTTATTAGCATTGGCACTCGGCAACCACGAAACAGCACCAACTTACTTTGCAGCGCACGCCTGCTCAGAAACGTCCACACGGTTTTAGTCTGCTTCGTAGACTGATTTGCGATGCGGCGCAACTGTGAAGATTTGCGGCACAAAGTCAATGAATTGCTGGCACTACTGTTGTTGCTGTACATAGCTGCCGATGTTTGTTGCTTATGTTGCTGATGTCGCTATCAACTTTAGGTAACTTATCTGGCAGCTTATTGCTGCTTGCTGCTTGCTGCTGTTGTTTTTGTTTCTCTTCTAGCAAAACGCTCACCACTTTGTTGTAGATGGAGTTGTAGGTAAAGCTTGCTCAGATTTTTTAGCGTTTGTTTTATGTTGTTGTGGCATGATCTTGATTTGCGTTGTATTGGCTTTGTGCAGCATTTTGTTGCTTTTTCCTTTGCTCGCCTTCGCTTCGATCTTCGACAAATTCACGTTGATATCTCACATTGCTTTTTCCCCGTATCGTATTTGCTTTTTTTTAATTACAAGTACTCCCTCTGCACTTCTTTGGTGGCTAGCTATTAAGAAATTGCAACACGTCATTTTAAGTGCAAATTAATTACAGCAGGAAATACAGCGACTCCCAATTTTGTCCAATGGCATGTAAGTACGATTTGGAATCCGGTGTTGTTGACTTGTTGTTGTTGTTTTTACTACATTTGTATTAATTGCAGGTTTTCACTATTTTGTCAAGGCAAGGGAAGTTGGTAATGGAAGTGCAGATGGTTTTTATTTTTAATTTGTTTATTGTTTTTTTTTTGTTTTTTTTTTGTACATATGTACATATGTATGTACATACACTCATACACATGACGAATTCAATGATCGCAAGATTAGGAATTCGGAGTTCTAGGCGAACTCCTGCGTGCAAAGAATAGTATACTCAATTCAAATTGAATTGTAAATATGTATGTATAATAGGATGATGATTATGATTTTTAAGATTTTAGAATTTTCCAAAAACGTGCTAATATTTCATTTAGAAAACAAATTTAAAAAAATGTCACATGTATTCTTACCAAAAAGAAAATACATACATATGTATATATGTGTATGTATATATGTACATATGTAAAGTAGTATATAGTACTATACAAATTTTTTAATTAAAAACCCCAAATTGGAGTTTTTGGTATTAAAGTTTTCGAGACACCAGACACCGCATTCTGATAACAAAATTTTTCTATATTTTAGCGAAATTTTTAGAATTAACAAAAAATACAACAACAAAAATTTATCAAGAAATTAATTTTTTTTATCTTAGATATTTGCCCCAAAATTATGTAATTATTTTTTTAAATGTCAGATATTGAAAAAAATTGTTGTTCTCATGCTAAAATTTTTCTACATTTTAGCGAAATTTTTAGAATTAACAAAAAAGTACAGAAAAAAATTGACCAAACAATTAATTTTTTTATCTTAGATATTTGCCCCAAAATTATGTATGTAATTATTTTTTTAAATGTCAGAAATTAAAAAAAAATTTTTGAAATTTTTTATTATTATTTACCTAATTCTATAGCCATTTCCCGGAAACTTGTAAAAGTAAAAAAATTTCCTTTTTTCGAGTTTAAAAATACAACAAAAAATATATTTGTAAACGATGAAGATGAATGAATGTGCGAAAAATTTTAGAGGTTAAAACTATTATTTTTCAACTTAATCATAACCTTTTTTAAATTAACTATTTAATATATATAAATCAGTTAGGGGTCTTCTTTCGGTCTCTGGTCAATAAAGCCCCTAGTGTATGCAGTCTAATGGGTTTCACATCAGATTTATCAACAGAGGCACCAACTCTGACCAACTCATTGGCGCTTTCATTACCATACACTTTCCAATGGCTGATTCACCCAGACGGGATAGATGTCAATTCACTCGGCTACAGGCCCTCTCAATTCCTAGGACTTTCGCTGGGAATGTGAGTACTAGTAAAGTTAGGTAGGTGGAACGAGAGAGAAGCATCCATCAATGCAGTTGTCCATTATGGGTTCGTCGGTAGAGATTGTTCGCGTAGTGGTACCCTTCGCGGCTATTCGACCCCTAGCTGAGTGCCGCCTCGAAGGAATCTTCACGTGAACATTTTTAGTATTGGTCTTACAACAGATGGGTACATCCACAGATCAAGCTTCGTTAAATTTTTAAACTTCCTGGAATACCATTTTTAATATTTACTGGCTGACTTTACAACTCTGTAAGTTGCATGAGAGTATTTGTAAATTAAAAAAATAAAATTTAACCACTGCCACTGTGGTCGGAAAGGTTCGGGTATTTTCAGTATGTATATTTCCCTGAAAATGGCTTTAAAGTCTACCTTTGGTTGCAGTGTGCTAGGGTACGTTTTATCTGGTCTCGCTCTTCTTACTCATAATAATCAGCTTGTAGCCGTACCGGATTTTTTTGCGTCCCAATCACATACCATAACACATTTGTTCTAAATCATTATCTACGGCCAAAGCAACATATCACTTGAGGAATTAAGTATGTCTGCAAATGGAGTTAACCTACATATTTGAACCAATTTAAAAGCAAGTGACCGCATAAACTCTTCGCATGAAAACAAGAAGACATACATATGTACATACATAGGTACAAAGCAATTCTTACAAAAAAACAAGTACGAGAAAAGTGCGATCTAAGTCATTTAAAGATTCGCAGATAGACAACAGCCGTGACAAGACAAAATTAACACAAATGAGCAGACAAATCAGGAGCAATGAAGCAACGCTAATGGCGCAAATGAGTAAAAAAAAAACAAACATTTGCCACAAAACATGTGCGCCCACGTTGTATGCATATACATATATGATGCAACTATTTACTAGTACAAGGGGGCAAACACAGTTGCACTATTTTTCTGGAGCACTACTACATAATTGTGACAATTGACAAGCGGTAAGAACAAGTATTGTATTTGCGATTTTAGTATTTGTTGTGGCCATAAATTTATTTGAGGCCAACCAGTTTGACGGACCATAGATAATATTTTAGCGCCCATTTTACGACAGACATTTAGTGCTGAGTGGCAGCAGAAGTGAAAAGAGATTGATGGACACATTTAAAATGTGCTTAATCAAAGCATTACATATGTGGGTATGAACTCCTACAGATGTGCAATTCTAAAAAAAACTAGGCCGCAAAGTTTGTCTCGCTGTGCTACATAAAGTTGCAACTAGAATATGAATGAGGAAAACTGCATATATGGATGTGCAAAAAATAAATTGCAAAAATTCTTCTATTTTAAGTCCCACCAGAGTGTAGCGGGTAAACTTATTGGACGTGTGGCACAGCTTTTCCTAGTCTCAGAAGATAGAGAAATTGTAGAAAAGATAATTACGCCTTTGGCATTGTCAATGACATGTTTATAAAGTTCTAAAGATATTATAAATAAATTCAATATCTCGTATTTTAACAACTTTTGTTATTAACTTATATTACTCGAAATATTATACAAGCAAAAGGTTGTCTGGGTTGCAAAAACATCACTATCAAAACAAAGAAACGAGGAAATGAATTGGCGCGAAAGAAGAGACAATTTTTTTTATTTTATAAAGATTTTTATACCTTTTGAAGAAATTTTTAGGCAATGGTGAGAAAAGGTTGTGATTTACAGGAAAAAAATTACATTATTTTAAGCAAATCGAAATGGTTAAAAAAATTGTTTGTCATTAGGGATACAACTTTTTCTAAAAGTTGCGATTTACAGGAAAAAAATTACATTATTTTAAGCAAATCGAAAAGGTTAAAACAATTTTTTGTCATTAGGGATACAACTTTTTCTAAAAGTTGCGATTTACAGGAAAAAAATTACATTATTTTAAGCAAATCGAAAAGGTTAAAAAAATTTTTTGTCATTAGGGATACAACTTTTTCTAAATGTAAAAATTCCAAAAAAAAAAAAAACTTTCAAAACCCCTATTTCCATACACAATTTAAAAAAATTTTAACAAATCCAAATGTATGGTTACTTTTTCAAATTTTGTAACTTACCTGAAACTTTTTCTTGATTCTCACAAGCTTCAAACGTTTTAAATTGCTCCATATAAGTTAATTGTAAATTTTTTATCATATAATTATTTTGCTTTATTTTATTTTCAGCTTTAATTTAAGCTAATTCAGTTTCAGTTAATTTTACGTAATTTATTTTATTGTATTTTTTGTTTTTTATTTAAATCACTTTCAATTTATGTTAAATTAAATTCCAAAAAAATTCTTTATTATTCCAAAAAAATTCAAACAATTCAATTTAAAGTACTTTTTCAAAATTTATGTATTTCCTGAAACTTTTTCTTGATTCTGACATGTTTTAAAAATTTTGTATTCTATTCATCAATTAATATTTGTATGCTTTATTTAGTTGAATTTGTACTAATTTCTAAAATGAAATTAGATTAAGTTAATTTAGTTTTGCCTTATTTTAATTTATTTATTTATTCAGGTTTGGTTTACCTAATTTGATTTCATTTCACTTGTTACTATTTTATTTTTTATTCAAAAAATATTACAAAAATCCAATTCACATAAAAACTACGTTTATAAAATTTGCTTATGTGCTTCCTCACATTTTTTTCATTGGCTTTAATAAGTTTTGAAAATTTTAAATTCTTCAAAATATTTTGGAATATGTGTATTCAACTTTTGTTTTTCCAATCAAATTTATTGTTTGTCTTTATTTTAATTTAATTAATTTTTATTTTTTTATTTTATAATTCATTTTTAGCTAACTTCGTTTAACTTATTTTCACTTATATTAATTTAGTTTTATTGTATTGTTTTTTATTTTATTGCATTTTTTTCATTTAATTTAACTTTATAATTTGATTAAAGATGATTTAATTTCACTTTGAATTATTCAAACTTCGTTGAATTTAACTTAATTTTCTTAATTTTGATTCAACTTAGTTTAATTTTGTTTTATATAATTTTGTATTTTATTTCATGTCTTCTATTTCAAATAAATTTAATTTAAAAATACTGGTTTCGGGCTACACAACAATTATTGTTGATATAAATATAAACAGGCAAAAAAATATGTGTACGTACATAAGTAACTTTTATTTGATTTTTTTTTTTTTTACTTGATCTTAACTTCATTTAACTTAACTCAATTTAATTTAATTAATTATTTATTAATTATTTTTCTGAATTAAATTATATTAACTTCAATTTAGTTTGATTTAATTTATTGTGGTTTAATTTATTTCAATTTTTTTTTTTTTGATTTGTTGGTTTTGTTTAATTTATATCAATACATAATAACTTTTTGAGCCCAAGACCATTTTTTAAATTTAATTTAATGAACTTAATTTAGTTTTCAAGTTTAGCTTAGTTTAGTTTAATATCAATTAATTTTTTTTTTAATTTAGTGTATTTTTTTTAATTTAATTTTAATCTATATTTCTATTCTTCCTTTACTTAATTTTTTATTTTTGGCCCAAATGTATACGAAAATATTTACTTACAATTTGCATATATTCGTAGATATCGCGCAAGTTTTTTAAAATCCATTAACTCGAAATTCCCTATTTTTGTTTAAATAAAGATATTCACTGAATACAAATTTGCATACCATCCTGCAAAAAATAAAAACAAAATATTTTTTGCAAATTTCTATAAAAAAAAAAAACAATAGCGTCTCATGAAAAATGAGATGTTGGAATATAACGTATTTTCGAACAACGGTTGCAATTATTTCTGTCATCCCAATTGTTTTATCATTTATGTTCGTACTCGTATACCAACATTTCTTTCAAACTCGTTCAAACTTAAAACTAGCTAGAGAAATTGCATGCCAAAATTGTGGACGTTAACGATAATTGGTAACCATAATATAGCCAAACACACATTTTCCAACAAACCAACTGACTCAACTAAACTAATTTGTGGATAAACAAGTTCTCGTATATCTACAATGTGAACGGAATTTCGTAATATTTAGTATAACAAAATATTTGGTAAAGGCGAACAGTTAGTTACAAAATGCGATGGAATGTAGTGCAGCTACAGTACATTGTGATAGTAAATCATTCGAACAACAAGCAAGATCAGCAAACAAGAAAATATCGATGAATATCATCAGCAATAAGAAGTAATAATGATCTGATCGACAAAGATCAGTAACAGCAAAAAATCGCAACTAATGAGTAAACCGTAATGGTATACCGCGAAAATGATCACCTCTCACGTACAGCCACTTACTAACATACTACATACATATATAGATTATATACTCGTTTATTGAATAGAATGCATGTGCTGCAAAATGAAGCATACGAAATGAAGCCCACACAATTAGACCAGCTTGTTGGCCGGCTAGATAGGGTATTTGGTTACTTTTTATATTTCACAATTTCTTAACTCGCTACAACTTCTTGTTTTTATAAAAAACAAAATGCTCTAGAAAAAACTTTACTTTTATATATCAAAATATATAACTTATATCATACTGGAGTTCAATGTCAACGAGTGATCAATTTTGTTGAAATATATATGTACATATGTAGTATGTACATGCGTGGATTTTTATCAATGAACCAAACATAGCTAAGTTTTCACTGCCTATACTCAATCCTTCACTACTCCGCCATATTGTTGCAGCAACCAGTCGATTTTTCCATTCATTATTCCTCTACCATTCATATTCGTTCGTGTTCATTGATCAGTATTGATCAAGTGCGGTTCAGTGATCATCATAATTGAGTGACTTGTGATCGCGCCACGTTTGAATGCACTTGATTGAAGCGCCGCAACATGCAACCGTTACCGTAGGAGTATATGTGGCACGTTTAACTAATGCCATTAATTTGTTCGGTTTATTTTAATTTAATTTTTTTTTTAATATTAGATCATTGAGTTTGTAATGTAAAATATGTATACTTTTTAAGAGCACTTTATAATCAAGAAAATTTAGCATTTCAGAGTAAAAATGTTAGTATATTTTTTATTTCATTTAATTCTTACAGATTTTATTAGGATTATTTAGGCTTGCAATCTATAATTTATTGTCTAAGCTTAAAAATAAAGTTGAATCAGCTTATAAGGACCGCCAAACACACAGCGTGAGAGTTAACTTGGAATATCACATAGCACATACATATTTTGGATCTAGTTTAGTAGTAGAAATACTGCATACCCAAAATCCCAAATATTCCCTCAAAATGTGGTTTATCTCATACATCGTTTTCATAGACTTTTTCACAATATTTTTAACATTTCTAAATCTATCTTTATTTTTTATATAGTCCTGACGCCCATCACGATATATAATTTATAGTTTAACATAAAAAAAAAATTAAGGTACTTTTACTGCAAACTTAAAAAATACCATTAGTATGAATTCCCCGACACGCTACAGTTCATGTAAATGGAGTCACCGAATTAGAGCCTCTTATGTTTCCGAGCCCAGAGAGCCGGATGGTTTTCTACCGTGAGCCCACTAACTTTGTTATACTTGTTTAAATTACATAATTAAAGCAAATATGTTTACGGTTTAAAGATAATACTCTTCATAGCTGCCAAAAAGAAACTCTATGTGTGGGGATTGGAAAAAAGCTACGTGCATAATATATGTATGTATAATATTGATATAATTGAGCTAAACTAAAATCGAACAAACCATAATATCACATTTTTCTTTAATCTACTATATTCTCTGGCAATTTTTAATTATTTGAAGAATATTTTAAATACTTTTAAGTTAACTTTTTAATAATTTCAAAAAGTGTACAATGGCAGCCATGGTGAGAGAGAGAGAAAGAGGGAAATTAGTTGACAGTTTCTACCACGGTGGTATTGAGAAAGTAGCTGAGTGAATTCGTTTGGTGGACTGAACGTCAAAACTTTGTGTTGTTGTAATTCTCACCGATTCTCACTGTGTCATTGTGCGTATAATTTGTTAGTAAACATTTTTGTTGTTGTGCGCTCGACACGACCTGGTATGAATTCGCCTTGGTTTCTACGAAAAAATATAAGTCGAGAGGATTTTTGACTCTACCTCTTCGTTAACACGAAAATACTACCGTGGTGAACAAAGCGAATTTAAATCAGGTGATGTCGAATGAAAAAAAAACAAACTTCACATGTATTTTTTTTTTACTTCTACAGCTTGAGCTGTCTGACTTATGTATTCTGTTTTTGCTTTCATTGGTTGAGCTCTCGAAGCCGAAAAAATAACAACAAAAAAATTCATATAATTTGATATCTCTAGTAGTGAGGCGGAATCGCTTAACTTTCCATTCAACACCACTTTATATAAAGTCGGCTTGGGTGGTGAGTTTTCATTTACATTACAGGTCTGCATGGGAAGACATTTCGCTTCACATAGAAGTTTTCACTGAGAGTGCGGATAAAGAAGTGAAGCATAATCGCTAAGTAACTAAATAAAGTAATCCAACAAAACCATGTTCTCAAAAGAGAGAGCAGTTGGAGATAACTTAGGGGATATGCTCTCTTGTTCTCTTTTTTCATTCATATATGTATGTATATGTGTTCTTCGTTTTCTAGTGAGCGTACAAACCAAATTTGTGCGGATCCTCAATTTACATGGTAACTGCACTTTGGATGTACTCTCGGTAATCGAATTTTAATTGAATATCATACGAAAAAATTTAAATTTTTTGCGTATTTATAAATCCGCTCATCGTTATGTGGTCAAGCGTTTTTGTTTTTTTTCGAAAAGGAAAACAAGTATTATAGCAATAGAACTTCAGTGGAAAAAGAAAATTATTTACATACATACATACATATGTACATATGTAGGTACATATATCCTTGGAAGAACAATAGCTCAGCAATAGTTGTTTGTATAGCGGTAAAATAATATAGAGAGGCAATAAACTAGAGTTCATTTAGAGAGTAAAATAATCTTGTTATTGTTGTTCATCCCTTCAAGCTGGCAACTCTCAATTCTTTGCCAGTTATTATCCTTGGCGGAAATTGATATTTTGTGTTATCAGCGGCTTGAAATAAGTCCTCGGTAGTATAGTGGTCAGTATCCCCGCCTGTCACGCGGGAGACCGGGGTTCGATTCCCCGCCGGGGAGGTAACTTTTTTTAAATTTTAAGTGAAAATCCACTTCTTTACCATAGAAAGGAGCACTAGTAAGAACACTTACTTACTTTAAGTAGAAATTAGCCTAAAGGGCTAACACCATAAAGTTTACAAACTCTCTGAATTATGTAGTTTATTATCCCTTTTTTTGCATAGCCATTGTATTTAGATTTATGTACGTGAACTGGATCGATTTGAAATTGTCTCCAAAATTGATATATTTTTGAATAAAAATTGTTTTTTATTTTTTAATTTTTTTAAACCTCATGTTATGATAAAACAGTGTAATAAGAGTTTCGGAAGAAATCGAAAAATAGGAAAATATCTGTCACATGATAGATTAAAAGCCATAATCGGTCAAGTTTTGGCTGAGTTATTTAAAATAATCTTCCAAGAACGGTCAGCCACATCATCTACAATTTTATTGTTATGAATCCGTAAGATCTGAGCTGATTTTTTTTGAAAATGTTTAAAAAAAATTGTTTTTATTTATAAAAGTCCCAAAAATTTAAGTAATTTAACGTCGGTTTAGCTCACCTAAATCTGTTTTTTGCAAATGTTTCATTTAAGAAAAAATCATTTAATCATCGGTTCAGTACTTTGAGAGCCAAATCATTACAAACATTCTCCATGTAATCACTTTATATAGTCGTTACCCAGTGTTTCGTCTAGGACAAATTAGGTGGACAAAATTAATTTTAGACTCGTTTAGTATCGTTTAATTTTAAATTAATTATTTATTTTAGCTCTGAATTATGAAAGATCCCGTGAACACGAATTTATAGCGTGTATAAGTAAACTTAAATGTTTATAAGCTGAATTGTATTAATGTACTATTCTATTTTCTCTTCCTGTTTTTGAATGTTCTGAATTATTCGATAAAATGTGCTGAAATTTACCAAAAAAAATACCACAAAATAATTTCAGGCCCTTGTACTTGTTTTCCCTCTGGTTCAACCTTAAAGTAAATATTAACCCCATCCAATGGTTTACTTATTTAATTTGCCTTGTTTTTTTTCCAAATGAAAGGAAAATACTAGCCCCCTAATTTGATTTCTAAAAATTGCAATTAATTTGTATGTTAAAAAAAATCACAGATTAGAAAAAAATTGTTTCCCATACCGGGAATCGAACCCGGGCCTTCTGGGTGAAAGCCAGATATCCTAGCCACTAGACCATATGGGATACTTATCCCATTGTTGCTAAATGTTATATTTTAACGCGCTACGCATTTACCCACCACACTATATATAATTGTGAACTATTGTACATACCACTCACACTCACCCAATGGTGAATTTGGTGTAATATGGCTTCATTCAACACATGCTTTTGCAAGTTAAAAATTCACTTCACGTTCTCATGACTATGAAATTAAGTTGAAGACGTAATACTTTTAACTTTTCATCAGACATGTTACGCAATCTACGTTCTTTGTTCTGCATTTCATTAGAATGTTTTCACTTCCAGCGGCAGTTTTAGATAGGCATAATACGTAAATTAACTCGTAAATGATATGCAGCTGTTAGAAATTTGCCTTTGGTTTGTGTACGCCATTTGGCAAACATCACTCAACTGTCAGGATGGCCGAGCGGTCTAAGGCGCCAGACTCAAGTGCAAACTTACCCATTACGGGTTCATATGGAGCGTTCTGGTCCTCTCTGAGGGCGTGGGTTCGAATCCCACTTCTGACAAAGTTTTTTTTTTAACTCTAGTAATTTTTTTTTATTTAACTAATATCTAATAAATTTTTTTTTCTAATGTCATGTTTAAAATGCATATATTTGGGCAACCAATATTAAAAGAACATCTTTTACTACTGCTAATTTAATTTTTGTTCAGAAAAAAGTTGGAAAATTAACAAGGTATTCTGTTTTGCAGTATTTTTGTTAAATCCTTCGTGAAACTAAATGACCAACAGAAAAACGACAGCATAGTCAACAACTTATGAACTCCTTACAAGGTTTCTTACACTGAGTTTATCAGTCACATAGTAAAAGTATTTCAGTTCTAAATGAGCTCAAATGATTCTTTATTGACAATTCATCAGTTCGTCATCACTCAGTACAATTTACGCAAGTTTGCTTGAATTTTGTTTGCAATTTAGCTTTGCTTAATATAAACGAATTAAATTATTAGTGTTTTCTTCAATACTGATCTAATTTGGAAGAGGGTCGATTAATTAACCGGCAATTAAATAAAAGAAGAAAAAACGCTAAAATATCCGCAAATTCAAACTCTTCGAAAGAGCGATAATTCAGAAAATGTGGGAATCAATTTTATTAAAAATACTCATTCTTTATTATATTATATCGATTTTAAATATCTCATATTAAATATAGATGTTTGTACGCATTAATAAAAATGAAAGTTTATTAAATTAATTACTCTCTTCAATTTACATAATTGTTGCAATTTAAAAAATTCTGAAAATTTGGAGGGTTTCTTGATACCGCTTGCAATAAATAGCTGTCAACAAGAAAGTGTCCGCGAATCATTGAATTTCCCCAATACTAAAATTCCGTAGCGAAAATCTATGAAACTAAAAAAATTGCTACACTTGCTCTATATTTTGCGAGGCGCAGTCACTAAAATTGGCATAGCATAAGCTGTGCTTGATAACTCTAATTTAAGAAAAACATTAACTATATAAGTATACACATATATTTTAATTATAGCTTATATAACTTATGATGGAACCTTGAAGGAAATTATAAATTTTTACTTAAAACCCCTAACATATCAAGAAATTTTCTTATAATAATGTGAGGAACTTTTTCTTTTAGAATGAAAAGGAGAACAGAATAAAATATGGTTAAAAATTATTTTATTTACTGAAACTATCTTACGATAAATGTGAAATAAAAAAAACTCAATGATGAGGGTGTTCATGCCAATGAGGTTTTTTTTATTATCCATTTTTTAATTTTGGCAGTTCACTTTGTTGTTGGAAACCGTTAAGAATAAATATTTGTATTTGTAAGCAGGAAAAAAGCCCAAAACCAGATAATCCGATAACCTGGACGTCGTGAATACCTCAAATATAAACAAAACAAATTTTTGAAAAAGCTGTTTACTGAATCATTATAATTAAAATTAATACTTTTTTGATTGAAATAATCTTCTATTAACATTTAATATTTATAGATTTCTCACTAGTATAATAATCATTTGCTAAATTGAACAAGAATAAAAAATGTGACTTGAATATTTTCATTTTTAGAATGGCTGAATATTTTTTTTACACATATTTTATTGATTTCAACATGTTGATTTTATATTGCATAAATTTTTTAGCTCTGAAATATAGGTTCAATATACGAATTTCTTCACACATACAATTGCCGTCTATTTTAATATTTTTTTTTTTTTTTTGACAAACCCTGGTCACATGCTTCAATATCTGTCCAATTTGTTTGCGACGATGTAAAAAACACCAATGAAAACAATTATTTACCGAGGCGATTTGATCTAGATCATGTCTGTACTTACTTTTCCCAAGTGTAAAAGCTTTGTTTAAAGCAATATGGCTTGCTTTTAATATGCTAAAAGTTGTTGTATTTCTACACGATAATTAGTACAAATATCAAACAGGACGGTATTTGGGAGAATACTTTTCAAAGGAGGAGATAAGAAAGTACATACATAGTTTACAAAAGGAGGACCTTTGGGCACCTTAATATAATCATTTTTTTTTTATTTCAAAACAATTGTGAACGGCTCATAATCCACCATGGTTGTTGTCTACGATAAGAGCAATTCACAAGCTTGCATATTCTACCGCTAGAACGCGACTTCGGAAGCTAAAAATAGAAAACAAATAAACGCTCGCGTTGAGAAGCACATGATTGAAAAATATTATGTATTTTCACTTACATTTTTAAAATGTCCAAAATCCAAAATATATTTATCAAATAAAGTTCGGCGAATGTTGCTTAGGAACAGAAAAATAATTTCTTAAATTACAACAAAATAAATTTTGCTTCTGTTGAAATGTGCTATTTGCCACCAAACCATCAACTGTCAGGATGGCCGAGCGGTCTAAGGCGCCAGACTCAAGTGCAAACTTACCCAATAGGGGTTCATATGGAGCGTTCTGGTCCTCTCTGAGGGCGTGGGTTCGAATCCCACTTCTGACAAAAACTTTTTTTGCGACATCTTTTTTTTCCTTTTTGGATCTTTTTTAATTTCCCAGTTTCTTAGCCTCAATTCTTTTTTTAAACTTATTAACATAAAACCGCAAATCATGCGAGAAGAATTCAATACATTTATTTTTGTTATATTTATTTCGCTTTAACTCTATTTAGCAGACAGCCAGAAAATCGACAATAGCTCTACATACAATAATAACAAGGTGATGACAAAAAATGCGCAATTTTCCAAGCAAATAAACTCGCGTGGGACTACAAGTACATATTTTTACATACCCAAACAAATTTAGTATATTTTTCCACCTTGTATTTTTGTTTGTTAGCTACAATTGCTTTGTGGTACATCAAATATTTAGATATCTCATGTACCTACGTATTTATTTAATTTTTATTTTTATTATCTATTCTATCTCAATGTCTGCCTGTGCTGGATGGCTGACTGACCGACTGATCGACCGACCAACTTGCCAACTGGCTAACCGGCTAGCAGCGGTTGATTGTGTGGAGGTGGCGTTGCGTCGCGTCGTGTATTACCTCGTTGTTGAGGCACTTGCCGAGAGTGTTTTTCGCCTGTTGCCAATGGCCTTAGGTGACGCCAATCAATTTACTTGTAGCATTTTGAGAATATTATTAAAAATTTGACTGTGGAAAAGAGGTTTCGTAGTTTTGAATTTTCAATATCAAAAACAAGTGAGCAGCTCGGAAGGCATAAGAAAGTTTTTATGTTTGTTGTGATCTGTAAAGTTTCTTAAGCGTTGAAGAGTTAGGTATTGGCGCGAAAAATTGGCAATACGGTTGTACTGTACGTGTGACGTGTATTGTTTTGTATATTTCAAAAGCGTCGAGGGCGATCCATTGACCTCAAGAGGGTGAGTAAAGCTATTTGAATCATATTATAAATTCTATTAAGTGTTTAAGATGAATGGTTACGGAACAGTATTTAAGCATTCAAGATGTGTTAGGCTAAAAATAAATGGCATTCCATGGCGATCAGACATAATGAAAGACCATTAATTGCAAATGTCAAGGAAGCATACAATTTTAAAAATTCTTTTTTTTCTAATCGTTTTTTGTCAATTTAAATTTTTGAGAGCACTAATTGATTGCTCAAAATTTTGAATATAGCGGAAATGTTTACAAATGTTTTGAAAATTCATTCTCGAGCAATTTTGCTATTGCTTTTAGTTGAGTTTGCTATTAAAAAGATTGGTTTAATTTTCTTTTTAAACTTAAATTCTGTGAACGTGTAAATATTTTTCAAGTACATAAATGTAACTTCCGTCTGTCACTTTACTATTGACTTTCAATAAAAAAAGGAATTATCTAACTGTAAAAGATGAGATGCATACCATCTGTTGAATTGAACCACTTTCATAATAATTTCTTTTCATGAAATTTGTGTTTTTCCTTTTTATGCCAAAGGAATGAATTTAATACTTATTTATTTGAGCTCCATTTTAATTTAATAACAAATTATTTTCGTTTAGTTGCATTACATTTAACTTAATATAATTTTAAATATGTAATTTTATTTAAGTTTTTTAAATTTAATTTTATTTAACTTAATTGAGATTAATCAAAATTAACTAATTTTTTTTTTAAATTTAATTTAGGCAATTCTATATGATTAAATTTATATCAATTTAATTAGATATATTTAAGTTTTGTTTAACTAATGTATTTTTGTTTATTTAATTTATTTTAATTTCGCCGAACCTAATTTGATTTAATGCAGACTAATTTAGTTTACCTTAAAAATATTAATCCAATATTATTTATTATAATGTAATTTAATTTTATATATGTATATTTTTTTAAATTAAATATTATTTAATGGAGTTAATTTAACTTGATTATATATAATTTAGTTTGATTAATTGAATGTAATTAAATTTAATTCGGCTTGATTAATTTATTTGAGTTTTATCAATTGATTAACTTAATTAAATTTTATCAAATCATATTCAATTCTCTTAGTTAATTTTAAGCAAATCTTAATTGAACTTAATTGCAAATTTAGCCATTTAATTTTAAATGGATTTTAATGTAATAGTTTTTCTTTGTTAGAAAATTTTGATTTATGTTATTTTAAGAGAATTTTATGATTTATGTATTATGTCTTATTTGAATTTTTAATTGGAACTGTTGCCACGACTTCTGTGTTTTAACTGTTTAAAAGAGTGCGTAAAAATTAAAAAAAAAAACCGTTTTTGCAAATTGTATCGCTTGATGCTTTCCGAAGTTTTACTATTTAAATGAAAGGAAAGACTTTAATAGCCGATTACTTTTTTTTAAAATAATTTCGTTTCACATTTTCTTTTTAAGTCATCTTAATATTATTAGCATGCTCTTTAGATCATTTCTTTTATCAATCTGTTGAATTGCTTATATAAACAAATTTCCCAAATAGAATATCAGTTCACCCATTTATTCAATTTGTCGAGTAAGTAATGCGTTGAAATCATTGTTGTCGCACATTTTATACCCCGAAGAAAATACCATAATCTGTTGGCTTCAGATCGCCACTAATTCGTGTCTGCATAAGCTGCTACACCCCACACCTAACATATCCTGGCCTAGAGATATTCTATTCGAAACGCTGGGCAGACTCTCCGAGTATTTTCGCGTATAAGAGTTACAATTTAATTTTATTTGATATACTATATGTAAATACTACAATTTGTTTTACATTTTAATATTTTTTTTGTGTTGAAACGTTCGCTCGCGAAATAACAAAATTATTCGTCTTTTTTCTTATGAAGCGACCGCTTCGTTTGCAGCCACATTAACCCATTGGTTGTAGTGGCCATCTGGTTTCGTGCTGGGCATGAGTGTGTACTCGAAAGATTTATGAGGTGCCATTGAAAAGGTTTGTTTATATGTGTTAAAACAATTATTACATACATATAAATTTTACTATTTTTTTATTAAATGTTTTAAAATAGAATTCCAATTAATCAAGTTGATATATGTATTATTTGTTTGGATTTTGTATGACTAGGTAGGAAAAATCAAATCGATTTCTAAGAAGTAAGGCTAATTATTTACCTATTGTAGTGAGGATTTAAATATGGAACAAATATCATAATATGAGGAAAGGTTATTTATTTAACTACTATTGGTAAACAATTTAATAGCGCCAATTAAGTAAGTAAGTAAGACCAAAAAAATTTAGAATCCTCGGTCAGTGTTTCCGAAACTCCATAATTAAAATTCATGCTACCCATCCATCGTGCTCTTGGCGAAGGTATACACATTAACCCAGAAGTAAATATTTCACTTCAAAATAGACATAGACATTGTAAATTGAGTTAGTTAAGATTTTCTTTCAGGGGCCGTAACGTTTATACTGTTTAGAAACAAAAAGTGGTTTAATCGATATTTTATGATTGTTTCGATCAAGTTTTCAATAGTAGTTATTTTTCAATTTTCATTTGCTCGACCAAATTTGATTGGTATTTTATAATTTTAATTTTTTCGATAAAAGTAGTCGTTCTTTTTTCAATTTTATCGATATTTGAGATTTTTGTTTTTTCGATAAAAAATAGTCGATATTTTTTAGTTTTTATTTTTTCGACAAAATTTCATTTTTTTTTGTGATCTTTAATTTTTCGATAAAAATTAATCGTTATTTTTGCATTTTTTTTCGATCAAATTTGAGCGATATTTTGTTATTATTATTTTTTCGATCAAAAAAAATAGTTATTTTCGGATTTAAAATAGTTCGATCATAATATATATAAAAAAATTGTCAGCGCTGACAATAATAGCAACAACACTATTACTCGTAATACTATATCAATAAGATTTTATCGAAAAAATAAAAGTTATTATTGATCGAAAAAAACAAAAATTAAAAAAAAAAACACGGTTATTGAAAACTTGAAGCCTTTTCGATTAATTTCTTAGGCTTAGAAAAAATGGCTCGTTACAGGGCTCATTTATGAAAAAAACTCCAGTAAAAGTATAAGTTTTATAGCAGGGTATATTGTGTAAATTCAAATTTTTGCGCATTCTGAAAGCCTTTCACGGTAAAGGTGATACAGACGCGATCGACTTTGAACGGAACGTTATCAGAAGGCCTTAAACTTACTAACAGGCCATTTCTTTTTTTTTTTTTTGATGCCTGGATTTTTAAAATGGCGTTCTGTAAATTTTTCAAAATTATATATGTATATGTTTTAATATTCATAAAAACTCTATAAAATAATTTCTTTCGAAATAAACATTTCTAATTATTCAAAAACAAATTTGTGTTTTTATAATGCATAAAAACTTGCACAACATTCAACTCAAACACATTTTCGAAATAATCATTTTTTAAATATCTATCTTACTTTGTTAACCAATTGAGCAATTAATTTTATTTTTATTAGGTCACATGCATCTCTTAATTATTAAATTATTTGGCTGCCAAATTTCATAAGTAAATTTGCTAGCCTTTGCTTTGAGTCATATTTCGGCAGACAGAATAAAATATGTAAGTAAAAATAAATACGATCATTTAAAATACTCACATGTGCGCACTTTGATATCTACTATTTAATGGTCGCCATGATATCCGAGGCGTTTAAGTCGCCGCACTTAAGTGAAAATTACGAGTTCGAGTCACGCTTCGATATTTTTTTTCTTTCCAATACTTTTTAATAATTACTAAACGAATCTTTTATTTGAATGAAAAATATTAATATATTGCATACCGCATGTTTGATGATAAATTGAAGTACCACAGGTTTATTTTTTCTAATAGACGCCATATTTTTTATTACGAATTTTAGTTAATTTTTTATAAAAAATATTCGTATATGTATCATAAAAAGCATGTAAATTAAAATTTAAAACTTTGCACAATTTATGAAAATTCAACACATTTTCATCGAAATTTGAATCTTTTTAATTCGAATTATTGTAAAAAAAAAGCAGAGATATGCCGTTTTGTGGCTTATTTAATACTTTCTTAATAGCAAGCAGTCTAAATATGTTCCTTTTTGCCAATTTTTTTTTTCTTTAATTTTAGTTTTACACACTTTTTCTCATATAATGGATGAATTTTTAACATATAAACTCCCATTAACATTTAATATTTTTTTGACCTGACTGTCTCGTAATTTTTTAAATAAAAAAAGTTTCTACGAGTACCACCAAATTTACAAAAAAAAAAAATTGTCAAAAATCTACAGGAATTTTTAGTATCTTGAGACTTACATAAAATGTAATGAATTGTTTTTCTAAACATTTCAAATTTGTGAAATTAATACTTTTCGAATTTGTATAGCTTTTGTAAAAAGTTTGATATTTTGAACGTAACGATCTTTTTATAAAAAATAGTTTATACAAGCGATTTCCTGTATTTTTTAATGTACTTAGAGCAGCCACAAGAAAGACGATTGCTAAAGTTTATCTCGACTATAACTCAATGTGCTAAACTCATTAGGTTTTCTCGGAATCTCGACTACAATAAATATTTTCAATATTTTTTTGCAAATATAATACTCAAACCAATTCTGACAAAAAAGTTTGAAAATTCCATGACAATTTTTTGAAATTTGTTGAATTTTGTGGAAAATTTTGAAGTTTTTATTTATATGGGGTATGCTATATAATGAATAATGATTTTAGAAAAAAATTACGAAAATTAAATAATCCAAAGAAAGTTTTTAAAAATTGGTAAAAATGTTGTTTACCTATAATTTGGTTCATGAGTGTACATTTGGGTTCCCCAAAATGCATGGGAAGATGTAAAGCTGGAATTTTATTGTTCTCACCCCTTTGGATCTTTCATTGTATATCAAAAAAAAAAGTATATATTTTTAAATGAAAAAATATTTCGCGGTCCCACAATGTTTCCCATGTATGTGTTTTAAATGGAGAAAACCCAGTTCTTCGTAGAAATGGTACTCTGTTTCCCTTCAGGAGATTGAAAAATCGGTTAAAATTCTGACTTAGATTTTTTATTACCACCTTAGTGTACATTTCTTTTAAGTTTGCAGTTTTTATTTAATTCCTCTCATTCCAGTCTCGTGCCGATAACAATTTTAATTTAAAAATTACTTATATTTAACAGGATTTGTTTTTTTTTTTATTTCGATATTTACTTCTATCATTCAACAAAGTACTTTATACATCAATCTGTTCCCAACATTGAAATACTTTTTGTTTTTTGCTAAACTTTCTAGTGGTATATCAATAGGCTACGCATCACTGTCGCCTGCCGATTAAAGTTTCAGTTCACATTTTCGAAAATGTGTATCATCGCTGTCATCAAATGATTATAAAATTATTAGCATTGATTAATAAATTTATGACTAGTAGTCAGGCGCATTGCATTGACAGCTTGCTATCTTTTTGACTGAGCAATAAAAAGAAAAAAACAAACAAAGTAAGAAAAAATTAGCAATTTCAAAGAAATAAATATAAAATTAAAAAAATTAAAACACAAATCAAACTGAGAATGCAAGCAGCCGCGTAGAGAGATTTATAAATGTATTTAATTTGTCAACGCTGGAATTTTTTCCAACTTACCAAACGCCCACATAACTTTACATTGAGGAACTCACCTACTTTTTGCAATATAAATATAAAAAATATGTCTGCAAGAGATAAAAAATTCAATATAACAAAATGCTCACCACTTATTTACTTACTTACTTTCAAATTAACATTTTAATGTCGTATATTCAGTGATCAGTTTAAATAAATAGAAATTATCTGTTTTGACGGTTTTTGGGTGGGCTTGGTTGGATCATAAAAAAAACTGACTGCATAGAGTTAAGAATACTTATCACATATTAAATATGATAGCTTTAATAGTAAGGTGTGTGAAAATTATTGAACTTGTCTATAGGCGGGCCATTTACGGGGCAATTGGGAAATCAAACTTTATGAAGTTCATTTTATCATTGAATTTTAAAGACTGAAGATCGTGAATAGGAGTTTTTGGAATAGTTTGCAAAAACAGTAATATCCTCAAGTGAATTTTATTAAAAAAAAAAAACAGCCTTTGCTCCTAGTAAGGAGTTGCAGTGCAAATTGTTTTTATTAAAAAAAAGCGTTTGAGTTGAAATAAAAACACAATAACAAAATGGCCGAATATATGGATGAAAACAATGAAAATTTTAGGTTTTATGAGAAAAAATTCAAATTCGGGCAAGTTTACTTTAAATCACTTACATTTTATTAGTGAAAACTGTATCTCCACAATATTAATTAATTAATACAAAAACACATAGTTATGCAGTGAACATTATTATAAAATATATTACAATAATATACATCTTTTCAAGCAAAAAAAAAAAAAAAAACGAATAAAAATGCTATCGAGTGAAAAACTTATATGGTTATGATCATTTTCTTTTTGATTGGGCGATCCAATGGCTGTGACATGGACGTTGATAACTTTCTTTCCAAACTAGCGACGTGATTTGTGTTTCTATACTCCTAAAGCAGTGATGTGATATGTTTGATTTCTTGTTGTGCAATACCGACGGGGTTGCGATAATGCGGAGTATTTGCGCATGCTGATTTTATGTTTAGTGTGTCGAGCTCGATTCTGAATATATAGACGTTGAATTTATTGTAATATCCAAGTCAAATTCATATAAGTTGAAGTTATTAAAGCAGCTGATGTCTTCTTCTTTCACTATATTTACATTTTTCCCTTACCCATGACATCCCAAAAACGAAAAATAATGCCCCATTCTTCTATTCTCTTTTATCGTGACTCGCCTTGGTTTAATCCTTATGCGGTATATGTAAGCCACAAATTTTTGTAGTTGGTTAATATCTGTAGCCTATTTGTACACCATCGGGTTCAGTGGTGGTTTGACATATGTACATACAACTGGTTTTCGTCTCCAGTTTTTTTTTTACTATGATGGGACTCAAGAAGGAATAGATTGGTGACCACAGTGTTGTGCGATATCATATGGCATCTCGTAGGTACATAAGTAGGTATGCAACTTTGCCTATAGTGCCTCATTTGCCTATGGCCACACAATACCCCATTCTAGTTTAGGATCGGATGGATAATCGCCGCTTACCTTCGACTGGACCTCTGGTGGCTGAGGATGTGGCGAGATGTTAAACATTAAGGACGTGAAGACAAACATCCTGTAGGCTCCATTGACTCAGACTTCTCGGTTTGCCTTTTACGACTCTGTAATCTACGAGATCCTTCCGCTAAATAGCGGCCCACACTTTTAACACCGGCGGGGGAATTGATGTCTCCACGCCTTCAAGTAGCGTGTCGAAAACCTTTCAGAGATATAACTTGGGTAGATACCGTGATTATTGAGTGTTCTTTCTGGAAGCCTTATTGATTCTTAGCAAGGTCCAGATGGTAGATGCAAAGCAGGTACAGGAAGTCCAAACGTGTCTTTACCGCTGTCATCTGATCAGCAAACTTTCATTTATTACCTATTTTGAGGTATCTTATGCGAAGAATTAGGTCATGATCATGAGGTGGAAGAACATAATTTTATTTATAAAAGTAGTAAAAGTTAGAGAGGAGGGTAGACAAGATGCGTTTGCGAACAATCAGATACTGCCTTTTGAAAATAGGTTTCGTTTAGTGAACTTGTAGAAAATCTAGGTATTTTGTTAATTATTATAAACTGCCAAATCTATGAGAATCTATGTGGCAGATTCATTGAAAATTAAACCACTTGGCTCCGGACCATCGTGAGAAGCTGAGATGAACATTTGAAGTATGTTATATCCACAAAATTTTATGGGGAACGTTTTATGCTGTTACAACAAGAACATCTAACGAACACTGATTTTCATAATATGTAAAAGCCGCCTAAAACATTCACGCCAATTGAAAGCCTCTATATTAATATTTTCGATGCCTATTTCATTAATTCAATTTTAATTGCATGGGTCTAATTCAGTTGTATTGATTAACAATAATCTTACAGATTATGTAAGAAAAAATCGCCGGCCACACCAAAACGCCTGGTTTTACCCCGAATGTCACTCTTCCAAACCATTCACTACTCACGCGGTTCCCATCGACGCGATGCACGTTACCGCGTTATACAGGGGCGTATATATAATTTTCTGGAACGACCGCGCGGATTCTTAGCCATTTTCTATCACATCATGGTGTAAGTGCATGCTATTTATATTACACAAATACGCTTAAAGTTTTAACCAATATACTTATCTCAATTTTCCACGCAGATTCTTTTTGGTTTTTTCATGTTTAGCTGTAAGTATTTTCGCCACAATTCCCGACTTTGAGTACGAGGCATCGTTTTCGTTATATCGCATGGAGGTGTTAGTGGTGCTTTGGCTCACGCTGGAGTTCGCAGTGCGGTAGGTACTTTAGTGAGCTTCGAGTCGAAGCTCTATTTCCTTTACAACTCCATTCGACTTTCTTACAGACTTTGGTCGGCGGGTGTGCGCTCACGTTATCAGGGCTTCTTGGGACGTGTAAAATTTATGACTGGCACATTCTGCATTATAGGTTGTTGGTTGCGCTTTCGTTTAATCTCTCATTATAGTAAAAGTAAATTTTATTTTGTAGATCTCATAAGTATCAGCGCATCGGTAATCGCCTTATGCCAGGGTGCGCCACGTCGAGTATTTGCCACCAGCACTTTACGTGCACTGAGATTCTTTCAGATATTGCGCATGTTGCGTATGGATCGACGTGGCGGTAGCTGGAAACTTTTGGGTAGTGTTGTCCATGCGCATAGACAGGTGAGTGTAGATAGTTCCAATCCAGCTTCTCTTCCCCGTGATTTTGAAATTGCGCTGACGTAAATATTTTTATTTTATTTTCAGGAATTACTCACCTCTGTCTACATCGGTTTCCTCGGCGTACTTTTCTCTTCCTTTCTAGTCTACCTAGTCGAAAGGGAAGTGAATGAGCAATTTAATAATTTCGCAAGAGCTTTGTGGTGGGGTGTGGTAAGTTTCGTTTGACCGGTCAATCTAATTCTGGAAGAATTTGTTTTTAACTTTCTTTTTATATCAGATTACAATGTCTACTATCGGTTATGGTGATGCAGTTCCGATAACCTGGCAAGGCAAGCTTATTGGCTCTATCGTTACATTGCTTAGTTACTCATTCTTCGCACTTCCTGCGGTAAGCCAAGAAAATCTTCTGTTCTCTATATGTACTACGGTTTCTGTTTCTGTTTTCAGGGTATTTTGGGTAGCGGTTTTGCTTTGAAAGTGCAGCAACAGCAACGCCAGAAACATATGATTAGTCGGTTTCAGCCGGCCGCCACATTGATCCAGTCCGTCTGGCGTTACTATGCGGCAGATGAAAACTCTACAGCGGTGGCTACATGGAGGATCCATGAAATACCGATACATATGCCAAGTCCGACCAGTTCGTGAGTAAATTTTATGATACTAAAACGTTTTACTGATAAGCTAAACTTGATTTTTGCAAATATTTTCGGCTAGATAAGCGCACAGCTTTGGCAAGGGCGTCTATTTTAGAGTCACGAGCCGTTCGCTGATTTAAGAGCCTTGTATTTGTTTACTTTAGGTACTTTTTATAATAATTTTCTCCGCTAGTTTCAAGGTCCAAAGTCCGTTGAGGCGTCTACCTAGTCGTCGTCGGCGCAGTCAAACTATTAACACGCCAACCGATATTTTACATATAGAGACTGCGAAATCAGGTCGTTATCTTTCGGTTTTCAATGACAAGTCTGTGGAGAGCACAGGTAAAAGGGGCTATGGATTTGCGTGAAATTAGTAACTACCTGTAATTTCCTTGCAGACGAAGACTATACGCCAAAACATAATACGCTCTTGAAGAAACATAAAATTGCTATCAGATTTATAAGGATGGTAAGCTTCCAATATCTTCAATGCTTCTTTCTGGGTTTCCACATGATTTGTATATTTTTTGCCTATGGCATTTTCTTTAATTATTTGAGAGCTCATTTCAAGTTTTATTTTCTCATTTATTTTTGTAATTCACATAGCTCAAATTCATGGTTGCTCGACGGAAATTCAAAGAAGCTCTAAAGCCCTACGATGTGAAGGATGTGTTGGAACAGTATGCAGCTGGGCACGCGGATCTCTTAATGCGGGTGAAAAATATACATGCAAGGTGCAAGAAAATGAAACTTAGAAAAGGAAAACATTCCACGGATATTACTAAAATTCAATTGGTTTTCCTTTGTTTTCAATTTAAATTTTAATTAACGCTTTGCCCCTATTATCAACTTTTATTACAGATTGGATCTTATTTTGGGGGGTAAACGGGCACCAAAAATAAAAGATTCAGCGAAAGTTTGTTTGGCTTCCAGAGTGGTGAAAATGGAGAGACAAGTAATTTGCCTATTTTATACTATTTAATATATATTATCTCTTATATATTATATATTATTCGTTACCTATAAGCTATTATCTATTAGTTAGTATATATTATCTATTACATTTCATTTATCTGTCTAATAACTGTTTAGCAAAATATCTATTATATATTATATATTATCTAATAGCTAATAGCTAACAGCTATTATCTATTATCTATTATCTATTATCTATTATCTATTATCTATTATCTATTATCTAGTATCTATTATATATTATCTGTTATATATTATATATTATCTATTATCTATTATCTATTATCTATTATCTATTATCTATTATCTATTATCTATTATATATTATCTATTATCTATTATCTATTATCTATTATCTATTATCTATTATCTATTATCTATTATCTATTATCTATTATCTATTATCTATTGTCTATTGTCTATTATCTGTTATCTATTATCTACTATCTATTATCTATTATCTATTATCTATTATCTATTGTCTATTATCTATTATCGATTATCTATTATCTATTATCTATTATATATTGTCTATTATTTATTATCTATTATCTGTTATGTATATATTATCTATTATCTGTTATCTATTATCTATTATCTATTATCTATTATCTATTATCCATTATCTATTATCTATTATCTATTATCTATTATCTATTATCTATTATCTATTATCTATTATCTATTATCTGTTATCTATTATATATTATCTATTATCTATTATCTATTATCTATTATCTATTATCTATTATCTATTATCTATTATCTATTATCTATTATCTATTATCTATTATCTATTAGCTATTAGCTATTATCTATTATTACTTATTTGTTATTTATTGTTTGTGGCCTGTTTTCTAGTAAATATTTTTGATATATTTTATTACTTTACACAATTCTTTTTGGTTAATTAAGGTCAACGACATTGAGGACAAATTAGATCTACTGATCAGACAATATATGGAGGATCGCAGACAGAAAGAGAATAACAATGAAGTTAATTCCGAATTGACGCCGATACTTGAAGCTGTCAATACTGAGTCGATAAATAAAAGAGAAAAGGAAAACATATCAGCTGCAGTTAAGGAGGCCAAAAGTGTGAATAGAACGAGGTGAGGCGCAGTTTTTTTGCAATGCAAAGCGCTAAAAAATAACAAAGCAAATAAAACAGAGGTTAAATGCTAATTTTCTCTTTCTTAGCCTCCCCACTATCGTCTATCAGCCCCACCTGCCAGCAAATACAAATTATCCACCACATCGGGATCTAAAATTACCACCACCACAACAACGACCAGATAGTGCAAGTAAAGAGCTATAGCAAATGTCTTACTCTCTCAGTGTGTCTATCCTCTCACGCCCTGAACAACCATTCTATCGCTATACCTACATATGTAGTCACTGTTGTGTACTCACTGCACTATTTTTGTACTAGTGTACTTGTAAAAAAAACTTATGTATTTATATTTTATTAGTGAATGTCTGTAATGTTGTTGTCTTGTGTTGTTTTTTTTTTATAAATATATGTATGCACATATTTTATTAAATTATTTTTTATAATTTATTGTAGTAATATTTATAGATGATTTGGGCATAGTCAAAGAGGGTGACATTTTCGATGAAGATGAAGAATTTAGCGACTGCATGTATACCTCGGTGGAAGCATATTTGGGTTGGACTTAAAATGAGCAAAGAATCAATTGTTTATTTGATTCTAAGGACATTAACTTGAGTTGCCTAGAATAGTTTTAGAATTAAGATCAATGTAAGTTTATGTGTTATAAAATAAAAAGAACTAAATTTTTATTATTCATTAAATACTTTTTTAAGTTATTGCTGTCCTAGTGTTATTATTTCTTCAAAAAAAAAAAAAAAAAAACGAATAAGCAAAAGTAGAAAAAAATAAAACTTTTTATATTTGGCCCAAATTGATACGTGCCTCCCAACGTTATTTCAATTGCATTCGCGGTGACATTTAACTTTTATTTATTTAAACTACATATTATTATCATATATGTAAGTAAAAAAAAACAAGCACTGGTAGCTAGTTCTCTGAGCAGGGCTAGTAAATTGAAAATATTTTATTTATTTTAATTTAATGCATGAATCGCTTTGAACGTCAGCAAGGTCTGATGTCAGTTATTGTTGCATTCCAATAACTGTTGCATTGACCACTCTGACCGTCGAATGCCGTCGAAAATATTGTGACATTTTTACTTGTTGCCAATTTAATATTTTTATTTACTTAAATAATTTTTTGTGGGTAGTCGTTTTTGCATACCGATTGCTACATACATACATACGTATGTTTGTTTTTGCTACTTTCTCATCTTTTTTGTTTTGTTTCTACTCCACGCAACAAAAAATTGTTCACATGCGTAGTTGGCACTGTTGATATTTTATTATTTGCAAATAATAATTGAAAAATACTCCACTATAAACATTGTTGCTTTCGTATTCAATCGTATTTGAATACTGGATGTTTTTGTTAAATCAAATGTGGTAAGGTAGGCAGTGCTGGGACTGTATGATTCGATAATAAAATATTGGGATTCTGGTTTGAAAAGCCAGCAAGAAAAGAGTTTCTATAATATAGACCGAAAAATCCCACTCAAAACAAATTTTTCTTAAAATAGTCCCACCACGTAAAACAAATGAACTATTTCAAGAATTCTCGGCCACAGGTAACGTATTAAGGACTTTTAGGGCATGCACCTGCTTCCCGGCTCGCTGATCTCCTCGTGAGATCAAGGGCTCTTCACCATCCAGAAAATGTAAAGGACGAGTTAAGGTAACAAAAAAAACCATAGACCTTGTGTCATCTACAGCCGCTGTCATGCAAAAAAGCGCAAGTTCTGTGTTGAATTTGTGGTTAAAGAGATACTATGTTACCAAGTACTGTCGTTTACCCCCGTAAACGAACGTCTGAACACGATTCGTATCAAAACGAAATTCTTCAGCATCTCCCTGATTTGTGCCGATACCCCGACAGAAGAGAAAATTGATGTGATTAAAGGTCACTTTGATGGCTGTTTCCCTCGTCACGGTTATTATCGGAGAAAGTAAGAAGGGCCCAAAGGCGTGAGTGCGAAGAGCTCCAAATGCTAGCCGATACGAAAAGCGCCCAAAAATTTTACCAGAAGCTGCGACGACGTATGAAAGGTTAAAGACTGGCGAAAATTTTTGTAAGTATAATACACGAAATAACACCTACCATCAAGTAAACTGTCGCCGTCTTCGCTCTCACTCCTGACAGTTAAAATAGTGTCTCCCTTGGCACGAAGAGCTATCTTGGACTTATTAGGCAATTGCCTAAGAAAACCCTCTCTCCTAGGTGATTATAGGGGATATTAAGAGGAAGAAATGACTTCAACTTCCGTAACGAACGCTTGAAGGTCCGAATTCCCAACACTTTGGGAATCGAACTACGAGCTCAAGAACCTCAATGTCTGATCAAGTCCGGAGCTGTACAAAATATATGCTTTTATGTGGCATTATCCTCAAGACATAGCCGACACAGCGTTCTGTCTTAGTGTACTGACCAATTACTATACAAACCAAAACAACTTACTTTAATCAAAAAGTAAATATGGGCAAAACTTCCGTAATTCCCTCGCAATACTATATAATTAGGGGTCTGTTTATAATATAACTACATTTGCAACATAGTATTAGGGTTTAAAATTGAACAGAGAAGTGTCAAACGGATCAGCTGCGAGAAGATGAAACTTAAGAAAAACAAGACATGCACAGCAAATTCAAACTATGTATGTGAAAGTTTAGCTTTTAGCAATAATCAGTAAAAAGAAAGAAACAACAACATCCGGCTCTTTCGCCAACCTACAACTCACAATCCACCAACCATCCAGCATACTAAGTTAATCAGTCAACGCATTGGTGTTTTTCTACTTTCGTCTTGAGCTTACGAGCATTCCACTGTCTATTTATTTGTCTGGTTTGTCTGACTGTCTTACCTGTCTTAGCGATGTTGTAAGTTAACGCAAGTTGGCGCGTTTGTTTTTTCAACTTGTCTTATTATTAACATTTTTCTCCATTTTGTGTTATTATTTACCAGTCAAACTTTCTTACTAAGTTTAAAAAGTTCTTCGCCTTAAGTCAGGTTATCTGTGCATTACAGGGCTGCGTGAGCACGCGCGGCTTTTCGTTGTTTTCGACTTTGACTTTGCACTTTCGCACTTTGAAACCTCAATGTGCCATACACGTGCTGGCAACAATGAACAGCGTTGACGAGCGACGAGCGTAGTACATATGCATGTATGCACGTATAAGACAAAAATAAGACAGCAGCGTTGCATTTGCGGTTTGTAGAGTGTTGAAATTGCAACAATTCAGCTTTACTTCGTAGTTACTCAACGCAACACGCTATACACTATGCTATTCTTAACTTTTCAAACTTGCTCTCCAAGTTGTCTTTGAAGCTAAAAACTTCTAGCTCTAGCAGCTAATGACTTTTATTATTTACTGCCAGCATGAACATATTTTCCCTCGTCACTTTTACGTCTGTGCACAGCTTTCTTACCTTTCGCTCCCTACTTCTGAGAAAATCCATATTTTCTAAAGTTGTGGTTTAAAAGTTTTTTAAAAGTGAAAGCATCAAGCAAAAGTTAACCGGAATTTTTTTGTTTTCATTACTTTTTATTACTGTTTTTTTATTTTTTTCTGGCAATGCACTTTTTAACGGTATAACGGGGCTTGCCCGTTCATTCATTATTACTGACGACTTTTTTTCTAAAACTTGCTCACTGCATTCTGTGTTTCATTCTCAAATTATTTTTCTTTATTTTGTTGTTGTCTTGCCCTATTCCTTATACTTTTTCATCCTTATTGTTTTATTTTCTTGATCGCTTGCCCCATTTCAATTGCGGTTACAGCGGTTTGTTTGACCTCTTACCTCTTAGTTGACTTATCGCGCTCCCTGGCAAGCTGTACGTCTGTGGCCTATCCGACGTTCCAGTGCTGCATTGATTTGGTCCATTGGCTTCTCACTGATTCATCCGAACATCCATATACACTGAACTTCTGTCTCTATTTTGCTGCTTCTCTGCCTCTTTTTCGTTTTCGGTCAACAACTTAAACTATATTATTTTCTTGGCTCGTTGGTCGTACATCTTTCACATTTCTTAACCCTTCTTTCTGGCTTCTGGCTTTGTGGAATTATATTAGTGTTGCTGAAGGGGGTGGTGGCGGTGGAAATAATTCGCAACTATGCATTCCCATAAAGTTTATCCGCATTCCATACTAGCTTGGCTATCCAGTTTTTATTTTTGTTTCTTTTTTTGCACTCTTACAGCGTTATGCGCACTGGTCACTAGCCATACCCTCGCAGACTTTCTTTGTTCTTGGCCATCGCATCTGAGCTCCGCACCCCCAACTTTGCAGCTCACCATCGAAATTCTTTTACGAATATTTCTCATCTCTCTGTCTTACTTGGCTATGAGATTTATTTGCTGGCATCGCTGTTGCGGCTTTCACTGTTGCAACTTTAGAACAAGCTCAAGTTCTCAGTTGCCACTATTTTTTCCCTATTAACCCAGCCTTTGCATTGCAACTACAGTTCGGTTGTTTGTCCTGCTTTTGTTTAAAACCATTGTCCGAATTATTTTAATTGCACTTCGTCGTCCAAGTTTGTTCATCTGTCTGCTTTTATCACACTCTAGTGACTCCACCATTACCACCAACTAACCCGTTGCCTTTCATTTTCTTTACTTTCTTGGAACAACTGTTTTTCCAGTGTGAGTAGAAAATTTATCTGTGTGTCTTGCAATTTCCGTATCTTTGACAACCACTTTTTTGTTTTGCAGGTCTTCAGTACCGATTTTTATTTTTTTACTTTTGACTACTTTGAACTTTAATTTCGTTCGCTTGGCCAAGGATTTGGTCAAATAATGAACTGCGACAAGTTTTGCGACAGCAACACAAACAAATTATGAGTTAAATGTATTTTTAATTTGTTACCGTGATTTGAGTGGTTGAAGCTGAGAGTTTTTGGTTAGCAGATGGAATAAGTTTTATGAGAAAGGGTAGTGCAATTTTGTAGCTCAGTTATGTTCGCGAGCACAGGCCACGGATCAAGACCTACTATCATTATATGTATAACATTGGGAAATTTCCGCTCGTCTCTTTAACATGTTTCCGACAGTCAGTAGAGAGAAACCAGGATCACACTAACTTTCTTTGGGGTCATTGTAATACCACAAGTTTCTAATTACAATGTGAAAAACGCCGGGTGTTTGCAATGAAGTTACGAAGTTTGCTGATATCTACTACAACAGGAGAGTGATTAAAATGCGATACCCGACGCTTGAGTCTTAGCAGTGCTATTGAGTAGAAAATCCTGACTTTATGCCACCTCACTCTCTAAGCAGTTGTCGCACCAGTAAAGAGCACCGCATGCCACACGAGAACTAAGGCATGAACAACCGTGGGAAAAGACTGCGCGACCCCGCACGCTTTAGTAGCCCGTTTTTATCGAAAAGAGCACAATCGCATTTGTTCAAGAGCAGCCGATAGTTGTCCTTATTGGCAAGTTTTCCTGGAATCTTGGTTCGAATATTTCTGCTACAGCTTGGAATCATCGTTGTAGAAGATTATGACATAGTAGGGTTTATTAAAGTATAGCATAGGGTGAGCGTATAGCTCTCAAAAAGCTTCTCATCCCCACATATTTCACATACTTTGAGAGCACAATTTCTCTCACAGCTGAGGTGGGCAATGGGCTTATCGGTAATCCTTTTTCAGCACATCCGTTTTCTATTAAATTTAGAGCTGTCTGCACTCTTGATGACTAAGTCATCTTAGTAACCGTATACGATAAATTTTTTATCATGCAGCGTTTTCAGGAGTTCGTCCATAATTTCATAAAGGAAGTATCTACCATCCCAGTCGGGAGTAATAAGTGGAATCTTTCTTTAACTTATACCGGAAAGGAGCCTGTGTACTTATTTGTCTAGTTAAATCAAACTAGCAACATTTACTACCTGTTATTAAGATTTTGAAAAAAATCCACACAATTAATTATACATATTTAATTTAAAAGCAAAGTTGTGGTATGCGAGTTTGTTCCATAACGTAAACAGCTTTTTAAATAACGCCATCTGTGATGTGGATTATTACTTTTCACAATGATGATTTTCTGGTCGAATGTTGTGTTTTTGTCCTTTCAACTGACTGCTCACATACTTTGGTTTTTTTTTTGCAATTCTGCATTAATATTCATATGCAATTATCAATTATTAATTATGTTGGTTTAATTATCTGCGAGCATAAAGGCAAAGCAAAAACATTGCACGCATACAATGGAAATTTTTAAAAGGTGCGAGACACTGGCGAATTGGCGGCAATGCCTGTGGGAATTGGAAAATTAATTCATATTAGGAAATGTGTTTGTAGAAGAGACACAGATAAAGGTGTTTGTAAAGTGCCTATGTAATATTCGCATATTTCACGCCTCATTTATTTACTTTGTGCAAAAATTTAATTTAAACATTAATTACTTTAGTGTTTTGTGATTGTGTTTTGATGCGCTAAAGCATAATGCGTAAAGCGTTTTTAATCGAAAAATATTCGACATACATATGTATGTATGTAAAACCATGTATGTACATATGTACAACAATTTTGTCTTAACAGAGTGCCGAATGTTGCGAACTTACTGGGCCCCGCGCTATGGCGGCCCCCCAAATCTGATAAGCATTAAGGAAAATAACTATGCACAAAAATCGAGCGGAAATTAGATTTATTTGGAGTTCTGTAAAAATTAATGACTCTGTTAAATTCAGATTAAAGTCGTTAGCGATATAAATTGGCGAACAATAATATGATAATGTTAATGATATCGATATTAACAATGATAATGATAAGCCGATAACTATTATGTTAATCCTAATGTTAATGATAAATATATGATAACGGTAATTATTTCTTTATCGCAAAAACGTTGCGTCAGTTAAAAAGAACAGGCAAACATTTTAAAGTGCAGTCCGCTCTCTCTGTATGGCATACTGAAATTAAATAAGTAAATAAATAAAAGGGCCAGGGTGCACGAGTAGTGGAATCAAAATGGCATATTTGCTAACTGGCAGGGTTTAAAGATAATGGTAATTTTGTGTTATTTTTGGGAATCAATTTATTTGAAAATTGGTTACATACATTTCGCGAAAGATTAAATACGCTCCAAATAATTCTTTGTACAGCAATGCTTTTACTCACCCGTAATATAAACTAGACTTTCGCGAAGACTATCAAAAAATAATAATGATTTTTTCGCGACCTTTTCAATTTTAATTTTAATTAATTAATTTTGTGTTTTGCAGGGCAGTTGCCCTGAAGACGGTTACCGTAGTGTAACCGAAATATGTATATTGGAAGGAAAAATAAGTAAATAAATTGTTTTTACTCATACCAACACCCCCTTGACCACGAGCCTATTAAAATATATTAATTTTCATAACTTGGTTTTTAACCTCTAAATAAAATATACAATAGCAGGAAGCAAAAATAACGGTTATCTTGAATTTAAAAATTTTATCATAAGAGTTATTAAATGGGAAATTTTTTTATATCGCCGTTATAATCACGTTAAAATAGTATTTGATAACAGAGACAAAAAATAACTATTATCTTGAATTTACAAATTGCCTTGTAAGAGTTATTAAATGGGAAATTTTTTTTATATCGCCGTTATAATAACCTTTAGTATAATGTATAATAATAGTTACCAAAAATAAATCATATCTCGATTTTACAAATTGCCTGATAAGAGTTATTAGACGGGATATTTTTTGTATCGCCATTACAATCACTTTTAAAATAATATATAACAAAATGGACCAAAAATAACTGTTTTCTCGATTTTACAAATTGCCTCATAAGAGTTATTAGATGGGATATTTTTTTACATCGTCGTTATAATAACTTTTATTGACAACAGTTATCAAGCAACGTGAAAAAACCTTGGAAAATAACTTTTATTGCCAACGGGGACAAGGAAGCGTTGAAAAATAAACTCTTAAGGTCAACGAAAAAAATATTCCTTCTGCATAACAGTTATCGGCCAACGTAAAAAAAATAAACGTTAGAATATAACTTCTATCGGCGAAATAAGAAACACATACAATTATCCATAAAATTATCTTCTTCAACTTCAAAATTGAAAATGAAAATTTAACTTATAAAAATTTTTTGAGTACTTCTTGAGCTTTTATGTGGAATTTTTACTTTTATTGAGAGCTGGAAACTAAGCTTAAAAATTAAATAAAATTAGTCAGCACAATTTCTCGAACAAATGGTTCCAAATCCGGTATTCAAATTTTTGAGAAAGTAGATTTTAACACTGTTAAACATTTTCAGATTTCTAGTTCGTTATTTGGTTTAAATACTACAATCTATTAGAAATATATGAATCTTTTTTCTTTCGTTTTTAAATGGTGTTGCAACTTTCATATTTGAAAAATTTTTTGTTTTCATTAAAGTTGCAGAAAATGTATATGTATATAGAATACTTCAATAAAAGCTAAGCTTTTAAAAAAAATGAGAAAGTGTTTTCTGCCGTTATAGCCTTTTTGTTTTCGGCCCCAGATAAACCATAAGACGGCGTTTATGTATAAACATATCAAATACGTATTTAGTCGTTACAATATACTTATCTATACATATCTATGTGCACAATTTGTATACGCATGCATGTATGAAACAATGTATTTTGTCTTTTTTTAAATGCAAATTAGTTGCTCTGCAGCTATCAATTAAACTGTGCTATTATTCTTTGGTCAAATATGATAAATATGCGCACTCGCTGATTATTGCACTTGTGATACTATTACGATTATATTTAAATTTTCAACACAAATTTAAATGCCGTTATCAACAATAAGTGTAGCAATTAATATAAATACACGACGGGGATATAGAATAATAGCACAATAATTAGTGCATATTTGAGGCAGCGGATTTATGAAATTTGTTCAAAATCTATTCGCATTGGAATAAACACTACATAATATGAACTTGTTATGTTTGTTTTTGCTTTTTTTTTAAACACATTTTCAGCTTTCTAATAACGAAATAAAGCGCAGTGTTTTAGTTTTATGGCTTTATTATCAGCTGTGGTGGGAATATTTTGGCTGGCACTGCGCCAGTGAATAATTTACGTATGTATATGTATGTACATATATATTTTACGAATAGCTACGCAAGTGTGATAAGCCAAAATGCGATAACAGGCTAATTTGTAATTCTAATAACAAATTAAGTCATATGTGATAATGATTTGATTGCTAGAAGCTATGGAAAAATATTAAACAATAATTATATCTAAATAATAAACCTAGTTTTTAATGCAGATACAATTATACGAAATTATCTATAAACTTAAACCAAGCAATGAAATTAAAATATTTACGACTATTAAGTTAATTTAGTGTAGCTTCCTAATCAAATAACTCGCGATATGCACACATACACTTAACTGACTAAATAATGAGTTAATTTCTGCAAACAAGAAAATATGTATGTATGTATGTGTGTGTATGCTGTCATTTTGCTTCGCGCAGTTATTATATACGAAAGAGATGAAAAACTCACCACTTGCTTATATTGCGCATTTGCCGCACAATGAACAACAAGCAGAGTGGCGCAGTGGAAGCGTGCTGGGCCCATAACCCAGAGGTCCGAGGATCGAAACCTTGCTCTGCTAAAATGGCGTGGTGGAAAAGTCTGAAACTATTTTTTTTCTCATTTTTTATTTAAAAAAAAAAATTTAATCAATGGTTAAGTAAAAAGTAAGTATTCCACTACTGAATATTAGAAAAAATTCGCGTTGGAGAGCTAAATGTATAATGTTTACTTAGGTGGAAAATGTAAAAGTTTTGTTTACATATTTTCATATTTCAAACATTTTTGTGATATGTGGACGTAAGTGGTATGATGCAATAATAAAACGTGGGCACGCTATCTGAAATAAAGGTCCATTTTAATTTAAGTGTAAATAGCGATGAAACTAAGTAATTTCGCTTTGTAAGATCTGTCAATAAATTAAGATGAAATGAGGTATTTAACACAAATCAAGAATTAAATAAAAAAGAAATCAGTGGCGGCTCTAAATTTTACCGATAATAATCGAAAAATGCATTCTTCAATACCAAACTGGGCGATGGATTTCGAAATATTGCATAGAACGAAAGGGCCACCTAAAATACTCTATAAATCAGCACAAACTTTAGCGGACTTCTCTATGTTTTTTTTTCAAAAGAGCGTCACTATCGAGTAAAGATATTAGTTTTTGAAAACAATTATAACTTTATTCATTTAAAACTTCTGGAACAATAGATAAGTATATCAAAAATTTTCATTTTGAAAATACAAAAATGCAAAGGACATTATTCATAATATTAAACCAAAAACCATATAAAGTATATTATTCACAAAGTATACATACATATACATATGTATGTTAACACGTTAAAAGCTAAATTTGAGTTAAAAAGGGCTCTTAAAAATAAAAAGTTTTCATTATTAATAGTTTCAATAAGATTCTAGTATAAATAAGGGTTCTTCTTATTAATTTACTTTATATGATTTTTTATATAAAAACGAGGAAATTTCTTCTTACAATTGTATATTTTTGGACAAAATTCCATAAAAATTAACAAACAAGAAATCTCTTTGTTTAACGTTTTCCTTTTCAATAAATTTTAGGAGCAAAATAAGAATTAAATAAAATGAGATTGAAAAGATTTTCTACCAAAAATCAATATTGTCCCCACTCGCTCTCCTTAGCACATTTTTTCGAAGCCGATCTCTTTAATTATAGCTGAATTTTTTAGCTCTGTGCAGAAATTTACTCAACTATTCCTTGATTTTTACGGAGTCTAGAAGTTTTCTTTCATGACCGTGAATTTAAAAAATATATATAATCGCCGTGAAATTGAAATATATTAAAATTGTACACAATTTCTCATATTTTTTTCTTTCATCAAAGGACTAAGGAAGCTTGTGGCTACCGATCTGTCAAGATTTCTTAGGAATGACAAGTGTGGACGCACTTGATTTATGGAAAGTAATTTGGACGAAAATAAATAATTTACGTAGTAGTGTGTCTGGGATTTTAACAATTTTGACCATTCAAATCGGCAATAATACACTCCCACATTGTTCCTTTCAAAAAGTACTTATTATTTTTCAGCGAGTTTCAAACAAAATTTACTACACATCCTACCTATAGAGCCGAAATTTCGGAAAATTTTATAGTGACATCAGAAAAATAAAATAGATTAGTGATTCATTCAAAAAAACCAAAAAATTATCAGAACTAAAGAAAAACAGCTATCAAAAGAAAGAAAAATTGAGAAAACAGATAACATTTAAAGTAAGTTTTCATGCATTTCACCCAATCGGGAGAAAATATTGCAATTAGAGGAAAAAATTATGGCATAAAATACATATGTATGTATATTCATAAATATGAGTATTTGAGGCACAATTTTACAGGTACATAATGAAGTAGCTTTACAAATATTTATTTCATTTTTTATCATAATTTTTGAGTACTTTTTCCGAAAGAAAATTCTGAACTGTACTCTTTGTCTACTTTCAATCGGAATTTTTTTACTTTAGTTTAAGAGACACTCAGCATTCAAATACACTCGGAGGTGGAATGCAGCATATGATTATTCTTACTAGTGTAAAAAAATCGGACTTTTTCCCCCCTGTTTACATTTCATGAAATAAGAGAAAATTTAATAGTTTTCCCAAAACGGTCTTTTGTTGTGCCCTTTTTTGGATGCCTTTTGAAATACAACGTTGAGTATTGGGCGCACCAAATAGAGTTGTTACAACGCATAACATCTTTAATTATAGTAGCAGTAAATTTATTTAAAACGTTATATTAAAAAAGTATGTGTAGGTATATTGTACACTATACAGATTTTCTTTTCTTTTTTCAACCATACAATTTAAACCTACATACATATGTGCATACATATGTATGTACATACATACCAATCACTTTAGCGCCAATGCGATTTTCAAATAAATTTAACAACCACCCCCACCTCCACTGTCAGCTCAAATTCCCTTCCTTAATTCACACTTTAATTTTTTTTTTTCATTGCGATTTGCCGCTTTATACATTCAACATTTCATACCTTTTTTCTGGTGTTTGACCCAAAGGGACCTACAATGAACGCGTGAATAAAAGTCCACATCCGTTAAAATTTATGAATAAATAAAAAGATGAATGTATGCCGGTTTAGTAATGCCGCCCCCGGTCTTTCAGGTGGTGGGTTCAGTGCACCTTTTTTGACATACTTAAGGCGATGACAAAAAGGAGGAAAAAGGTGTAAATATAAGTTTTAAGTGCTTTTAGTTTTAATAATAAAAATGTGAAATTAAATGGGATTCAGTTTTTAGCAATGTTGCGCTGTGATTGTGGTGGTGAAACACGTCAGAGACAGGAATGTGAAGAATAGCAAAAGTAAAGTTAGTTGAATTGAGAAACAAAAGAAATACTGTGGCGTAGTGGTGAAAAAAATATGAATTGGAAACTCCAGCAAAATAGAGAAAAAATACTAAAATATTTTCAAACAGGTCCGAATAATATTCCTTTTTAAGAAATGATTCTAAAAATGTCTGCAGAAGCTTTTTTATTTAACAAATTTGCAATTAAATTTAGTGCACCTTATACCTGTTTATTAAAAAATGAAAATAGGTGTTTCGATTACTTCGAAATATCTCGTAAAGTAATATCAACTTATACAGAGTGGGCCAAAAGAAACCAAGGGGTGTAAAAGTTTAATAACTTTTTCGTTTATTAATTTTTTTTTATTTTTTCTTTCAGATTATATAAACACTTGGAGAATTTATAATTTTCTAATCTAAATTTTGCAGTTAAATTTCAAGAGTTGGCCAGAAATGAAATCAACTTTATTAGAAATTTGATTATGAGTGATGAAGCTCATTTTCATTTGAATGGCTTTGTTAATAAGCAGAACTGTAGGTTCTGGGGTTCTCAAAATCCAAGAGCCATTCATCAACGCCAATTGCACCCCATCAGGTGTACAGTATGGTGTGGGATCACATCTGAAAATGTCATTGGGCCTTATTTCTTCGAGAATGAAGATGGAAGTGCTGTAACCGTAAATGGAGAGCGGTATCGGTTTATGATAGAAAATTTTTTACGTCCTGCTCTTGAAAACAGACTTGGTATGTGGTTTCAGCAGGACGGAGCCACTGATCATACTGCCCGAGACACAATGGCACTTTTAATTATTAAACTCTTACACCCGTTGGATTCTTTTGGCCCACCCTGTATATTACTTACATAAAGGATTATAATCGGATTTAGGTATTGTATTAATTAAACAACTGAATCTGAGAATTATATTGGCGATCCCATTAACGAATAAAATTACTTTGTTATAAAAAGAAATTCAGTTGAAACACTTTATAACCGAGAGCTATTGTTAATCAACTAATTAACTAATTGTTTAATCGATTAGCAAAAGTCGTTAAAAAAATTTACTTCACCTAATTGACTAACCATTTCATTCGGACTATTTCGACTAATTGCCAACAAACAAATAGTCGCCAAACCGAAATTTAATCATTTTAAATTGGAATGTAAAAATAACAGCTTATCGGTATTTCTACTTTGGGATCAATTTCGTATGTCTGTATAAAGCTTACCATAATCCATAAATTGGCGGATCAAACTTTGCGTTTTCTAGCGCACGCTATACTCAAACAAGCGCGTAAAATTTTAGACGGTTTATCATTCTCTCGAAGTTCGGTGCTTGGTGTTTTATTTTGTTTACGTTTCCCTGTTTTCCTCTTTCCCATGTTTGCTCTCTTTCTTTCTCACAGCTGTTTTCAGCACCGAACTTCAGAACGTCACGCGCTTTCGAAATACGAATTCCACTTTCATGTGCTCGATGTTAGCGCCGCGTTATTGTGCGATGCTTTCTACAAATTTTGTATAGTTCGTTGACGCTTCAATTTAGGGATGTCACCGACCTGCAGCAAAGAAACATTTTGAAACTAAATCTTTATACAACTTTCAAATGAATAAACATTTAGGAATGTTCAGTCAAAGTTCGGTTTTTTATGGCCGACGCCGAAGCGAAACCGAACCGAATAGTGGTGGCCGAATATGGCTGAAGCAGAAGCTCGGTCGTTCTCTATTTATATCTCAGGAACAATAAACGATAGCCCAATAAAATAACTATATGAATATACACATATGTATGTATTTCGAAATGAAACTGTCGAATGAGTTTTTCCGAGTTTATATGGAATATTCTATATGTCTTTATACCAAACCTATATGTATGTTTAATTCGTCAAGCAATGGCAAACCTCTAAGTGTATTTCTGCCATGGCAAAACTTCTCACAAAAATCATTTGTCATTCGAAGTCGACGTAAAACTGTAGGCCTCTAAAATTGTTGTTGTTACAACATCAACACGCACGCCACAAATTGTGAGAAAAGTTCGGTCAAATATGAAGTTCGTGTAGCTGCCAAATTATTATTATTAGAAATTAAATTTAATACCCCAATTTAAATCCCTCTATCCTAAAATATTTCAACGCCCTAAACTTGCCACTCATCTTTGCAGCAAATATTTTCGCGTTTTCCAGATGCTGCTGACAGACTACAAGTGACAACAATTAGAGCAAAAACAAAAGCAAAACAATTTTTTTAGAGCCAGCAAAAAAAAAAACGACAGCAAAGTTTGTAAGAATCATAACTGTGAACAATAAAATGAACAACAATAACAACAATTTTACCACAAAACCATCTCAGACGTTTTAGCCGCAAAGTAAAGCAACAACAATATTTCCAGAGCAGAAACAAACAAAAGAAAAAAATGACAACAGCAGCAAGTGAAACAACAAAAGAGTAGGCGATGAACAAATGCCGCCACATCAACACCATCAGCTTTGCGCACTTTGTCACATTTTCTAATTTATTTAAATGAAGTTGCCCCGCGTCTTTTTCCGCCACAGATTCCACCCTCACTATGCGCCCTCTTGAGTTTTGCTCAACCAATTCTAGCCCACCTTTATGTTGCCGCATTGTAGCAGATTTTATATTTTCCATAATTCCGCATAGCAGCTAGCAGTGGCTCACCTGCCCGTCGCTTGCTGCCACTGCTGCTGCTAAGGCTCTCTGTAACATTTTTTTATATTTTTGTTATCGCTAACTTTTACTGGATTTTGGGGTTAAATTAGAAAACCGGAAGCGCGTCGCAATAATAATTGCGTGCAACCTGCTGTGATTGTTGATGACTGCTGCTGTTCCTGGCTGTTGGCTGTTGGTTGTTGGCTTTTGCCTGCTGATTCCTCACTGTTTATTGCTAAATGTTGTTTGCTCATAAGCATTGTTGTTGCTTGTTTGAATAGGGAGCTTACCTGGCTGGTGAATGGGGAAAATGTATTGCACTGGGTTGCGTTGGGTTGCGTTGCGGCGCACAGTGGTGCCGCTTCATACAAGCCGCGGCAAAAAATAGAAGGAATCGAGGTAGGGCTTTGAAATTTGACACACATCTCCCATATTGCCAAATTAGATGAAAAAAAAATTTTTGTTAAAATCCGCCCACAACCACGCCCACCTCCCATATAACACAAAAATCAAAAATCATCCTACAGCAACAAAATTTTCTACAGTGTAATATTTTGTAAATATAAGCTTGTCCAGAAAAAATAAAGCAAATCCGCCCACAATTACGCCCATCTCCCATATAATATAATCACAAAAGTTGCAATATTTTCGCTGTTATCACAGCTAGACTGTTAAAAATTGTCAAACGGATTTGAATCAATAAAAGTTATTATTTCTCTAAAAATGAAACAAGTCCGCCCACAACTACGCCCACCTCCCATATAACATAACCAATAAATATTCAAAAATGATCATATATTATTAATTATTTATTCAACAAGTAATTTTTTAACATCATCGTGCAATTCTAAAGTTTTATTTTTGGGATTTGTTCTGAAACCATTAATAAAAGGACCAGATGAAGCTAAAAGCAAGTGCATTACATCTTGATTTGTAGAAATTCTGTCGCATTTTCTAGAATGATTAAGCCTATATTTCTTGTAATCTTTATTGCGAGCTTCTTGAGCCTCCTCTGATAGCATGCCCAATGGCAAAATAGAGGATGAAACAATTTTACTTCCATGCATTAAAACTGTATGTACTGTCATTGGCATATAGTAAAATTCATAAAGGCTGACATATAACCTCGCAGTTTTCATGCAATAAATTTCAAATTTTTGAGGATCTATTGCTGCTTGACTATTGATTGTATTTAATATTATTTTAAATCTATGTATCAGGTTTTCGTCAACGCCAACAATATAGGCAGTTTTAGCAGGATCCTCAAAAAATCTTCGTGAGGTATTGCCATCATTTGTCGTACCCAGTCCCTGCTTCACTACATCAACATGGATCAGAACATTCCAAAGAATTACGAGATAATGTATAAATGTTTGACAACCAGCATTCATTTTGATTTAAAAATAATTGTTTGGTACGACTTGACTTTTGCCATTTTTGTTTAAAACGCGGGATAAAAGTTTTGTTGATAAATTTTTTAAACACTTCTAAATCATTGCTTGATAAATCACTATAATTTGTTGATATGATTTCTAAGAGTAAATTTTCATCATTATTGCAGTCAATATAAATTTCTGCAATATCACAATATTTTATTTCTTTTGCCATTTCAAAATTTCGTTTTCTGATAATTTTTTTCACCCGTTTGCACTTCTCTCAATATCACTTTTGACAAGTAATTAGTTCAAATAATATAAGAACAATATAATGCATCTAATCTAGTATTTTGTTGTTGTTGTATAACGAGAGACAACTCCAAAAAATAACAACAAAGCAACAAACCGAACAATCAAAAAAACAAACAAAACAACGAAGCAGGCAAAAAAAAACAAAGCAACGAAGCACGCAAAAAAAACAAAGCAACGAATCAAGCAAACAAACAACGCAGTTGCACATTTTCATAACTTTTGATGTGAGTTTTTAGATTAAAATGCTAATTACTCATGAATTGGCAGCTAATTGCAGCTGATTTTTTTTTCTATCGATTAAGGAGATTCTAAAGTTTATTTTGTGTAAGTGGCTAACCTGCGCGCTCCTGCGCACAATAGTTATATTCTGTTGAAGTTGTGAAATATATGATTTTTTTGGACCATGGAAAAACATCATATTAAAAAAAATCTTGAAAAAGAAAGTATACATTTGATGATGTAAATCACATCTATAACATTGGTTTAAATAAATAAATTCATCACATTTCTCTGAGTAACTTTGCGTTGATACTTTGTTGGACTTTGAAGCTCTCCCAACAAAAAACCATTGAATATATCAAGCCCAAGTATTCGGATAATGTTATTTGATTAGTTCTTAGCTTAAATTGAAAAGATGGTACAAATTTGGAATGATAAAAAAAATCCTTTTTTTCCGCTCTGTCACCACTGTGCGGCGTTGCTTGTTTTTTTGGCCCGCCACCAAAGTTTGTTATTCTTTGCTGTTGTCACAGTTTTGCCAGCATTACAAATGACAAATACAATTAAGTTAATGTAGTGTGCGTGTGATAAAAACACACTCATGAGCGCATGGCTATATTCATTCATACACCCTCACCTTTACAATGTTTTGTGGTTTTTAACGGCAGCAAATGTAACCACCACAATTACATAGTTTCACCAGCTGCTGATTCTGTTGTTGTTGTTGTTGTTGTTGCTCCTGCTTCTGATTCACCTATTGTTGTTGTTTTTCTTGTTGTTCAAGTGCACAATTGTTTACGTTTATAATTTGTTGAGAAATTAAATGAGTAGAACACAAATTGAAATACATTAAATGTAATTAATTTGGCGGCACACATTCACAACCATTCACGCATACATAGAAGCTAACAATACTACAGCAGCGGTGGAAACTATAGTTTTAGTTAATTTTATTAACATAATAGATTTTCACACAAATAAATATATTTCGAGCTTATAGTATATTAAAGCAGGTGTTTTCTCTCTACGAAATTCATCCATTCATAATTTCTGTTCTGTCAGACATCTGCTGATGTAGTTGTGAAATTGTGCAGTGCTACATTTTAATACTTTAAAAATGGGCCCATGACAGGGCTTTATCAATGCTGGGTTGCGATTTGGCTCTTTGCCGCCACCCACTTTCCAATAGACTTTCAAACCCGACTCAGTGTTTGAAATCGAATCCAGTTAGATTGGTCTATAAAAGTTTTCATATCCTGTGTTAATTAAAAAATAGTGGAAAAATGGTTAGGATATGTACCTGAGTGAAATGAAACGCTATGACCTATACAGTAAAACCTTATGTTAAATATTTTCGAAGTATATTTTAACCCATTAGCTCTACTAAAATTTTGATATTTAAAAAAAATTGCAAAAAATGGTTACAATATACATATGTCTAAGCGAAATGAAACGTTAAGAGATATACAGGGTGGGCCAAAAGAAACCAAGGGGTGTAAGAGTTTAATAACTTTTTCGTTTATTAATTTTTTTTTATTTTTTCTTTCAGATTATATAATATACAAAAGGGAAATTTTTTTACACTAAGTATGAAAAATGATGTCTCTTAAATGACCACCGTTTTCAGCTTCGCACTGATGGGCTCTTTTTAGAGCATTTTCCATAACATCTTTCAAAACATGTGGCTATAGCGTTCAAGGATTGTCTCTGGCTTGTTCTATACATACAATACATAACCCCAAAGAAAATAGTCCGGTGCTGTCAAATCTGGCGATCGCGCTGGCCAAATAATTTCCGAATTTCTGGAAATTATTCGCCCTCCAAAAATTTGACTTAAAAGTGCCATTGTGTCTCGGGCAGTATGGGCAGTGGCTCCGTCCTGCTGAAACCACATACCAGGTCTGTTTTCAAGAGCAGGACGTAAAAAATTTTCTATCATAAACCGATACCGCTCTCCATTTACGGTTACAGCACTTCCATCTTCATTCTCGAAGAAGTAAGGCCCAATGACATGTTCAGATGTGATCCCACACCATACTGTACACCTGATGGGGTGCAATTGGCGTTGATGAATGGCTCTTGGATTTTGGGAACCCCAGAACCTACAGTTCTGCTTATTAACAAAGCCATTCAAATGAAAATGAGCTTCATCACTCATAATCAAATTTTTAATAAAGTTGATTTCATTTCTGGCCAACTCTTGAAATTTAACTGCAAAATTTAGACGTTGCCGATGATCTGCGGGTTTTAATAAAATAAATAAAATAAAAAAAAGTTATTAAACTCTTACACACCCCTTGGTTTCTTTTGGCCCATCCTGTACAATAAAATTTTACGTTAAATATTTTCCTAAAACTTTTTGTAACCCTTATGTTTTTCTGGAAATCCCTTAAAAATCAGGTTTGGAAAGTCGCTAGACGGTTAAAATATTGTAAAGAAATGTTGGCCGAAAATTAGTTCGATTTCTTTTTCTGGTCTACTAAAGTTTTCACGTTTGAAAAAAAAATTGCAAAAATACTCAAAATATATGACTGAGCGAAATTATACGGTATGACTTAAATATACAGAAAAATGTTTCGTTAAATATTTTCGTAGAGCTTTTTAACCCATTAGCTCCCACTTGTAAAGTTTTTTTTAATCCTTATTTCTAGAAACTCCTCAATAAACAAACTTGAAAAGTCACTAGACGGCTAAAATGCGTTAGAGAATTATTCACTAGAAAATTTCAATAAAAATTTCAACTGAAATGCATACATGTTATATTCGAATTTTCTTTGCGCCACTCGTTGGACGCTGGCAAATACGCCACTGTGCTTGTTTATTTACTTGTATACCGATTTTGTTGCTGTTTAAATGAGATTTGAAAATTAAGTATTCGCTTCAGCCCGCCAGTTATTCAATCCCATTCATCGGTTGGCTATTCATAAACGCATATGATGCAGAAAATTGCCAACTATTTTCGAACAAAACAAATTAATTGCGAAATACGCTGCTAAATGCAAATTATTAATTACAAATATTTGCGAGAAGTGAGAGAAAACAGTGGATGTGTAAATTGGATAGACCATTGAGAAATGTACCGCATATTAAGAAACAGTACAACAAATCGTATTAAGACTTGCGTAATTTGCTGTGCTTGAAATTAACAAGTTGTGAAACTGTTGGGAAGGGTAAGGAAGGGGAAAGCGAATGCAAGGCAGCGGTCTATACACGTTAAGCGTCTAGCGTCTAGCGTCTAACGGAACATAAGCAGAGTGGCGCAGTGGAAGCGTGCTGGGCCCATAACCCAGAGGTCCGAGGATCGAAACCTTGCTCTGCTAGTTGACATGGAAGCTATTTTTCACAATTCCATTTTTTAAGGTTTGAGGGAATTCAAATTCAGTATATTTATAAAATAAAATACTAAATATCAGTTAGATACCGCAGTCATCTTTCGTGAATCACTTAAATGCAAATTAAGAATGGCTAACTTGTCTTTTTTTGGTTGAATTTCGAAAAAATCGGGAAAATATACAATTAATTGAGGAATTATTTGATTACTGTTTGTAGTGAAAATATATTGAAAACATTTTATTGATATATTCAGGCGAATGTAAAAAATATTATGAATTTTTTCATTACGCCAATTACTAATTTAACAAAAATACAAATATTCAAAATAAGACCATGCACGGAATATCTAATAAAATCTACTCATTTAGATTTTAATGAAATAACTATATCGGCATTGATTTTTGGGCTTAATACCAGTTTATTGATATAAGAAAAATCCGCCCACAAATTGAAATATATATATTTAAATTATTTAACAAGTAGGCAATAAAGCACAAAAGGTAAAAAAATAAAGGAAAATAATAAAAAAATTAAATCAAACATTCAGTAAAAATTAAAAACAAATCTTATAACTAATAAAATTTCGAATCAAACAATAAACTTAATTTTTTTTATATAGCTAATTATAGCTTTTTGTAACGAATAATATAAAATACACCGAAACAAACTAAATTGGAGTAAAATAAGATACAGAAGCGTAACTTAAACAGGAAAAACCAATATAAATAACATAAAGTAAAATAATGTAAATGTAAAATAATAAAAAAGACAGTTAATTAAAAAGTAAAGCCCAATAACAAATAAATTAACAATATAAAAAAATAAAATAAAGCAAAATAAATAAAGGAGAGAAAACACAAAAAAAAAAAAACATTTACATAAAATATATTCAAAAACTAAAGCAGAAAATCCAATGTAAGCATTAGAAACCAAGTAACTATAAAATGGAGTAAAATTACTTTAATAAATAAATATTCGGCTGTACTAAAATTAAATTAAACGAAATTTAATTAAATTAGAATTTAAAAAAAGTAGAACAGACAAAACGAGATCAATAAACCAAACTAAATTAGAAGCAAAATTAAAGCTCATGAAGTAAAATACAATAAAAACCCAAAATAAAATATACAAAAATTTACTAAACTAAAATAAATGAACTACAACAAAATAAGAAAATAAAAAAAGGAGAACTGAATAAAAGAAAAAAGAAGATAATAAAACAAGTAGTGTAAATAAAATACAATAGCAAAAACTAAAGGAAATAATCAGTTAAAATACATAATGTAAAAAAACATTAAAAAAACAACGTAAAAAACTAAATTTAAATTTACAAAAATCGAAAAAACTAAAATAAATGAACTAAAACAAAATAAGAAAGTAAAATTAAATAGAAATAATAGAATAAAAAAGAAGGAAGACAGCAGAAAATAAAATTAAAATTAAAAAAATCAAAATTAATTGAAATAAACTAAAATAAAATACAAAGCAAATAAAATAAAATAAATTAGAATAACATAAATTAAAACCCAAAAATATAAAAAATAAAATAAACATAAATATAAAAATAATTAATAAATAAATAATAAAAAAATAATTAAGATGAAAAAGCAGTAAGCAAAATTTAAAAAAAAATGAGCTAATCTTGAAAGTAAAAGAAAATAAACGAATATAATTATTAAAGGACAAAAACACAAACGAAATAAAAGAGATGTTAAAACTTAATAGCCGTCAATTAACTCAACAAAAAAAAACTAAATTTAAATATACAAAAATCAAATAAACTAAAATAAATGAACAAAAAAAAGTACAAAAAAAAATAAAATAGAATGGAATAAATGAAAAAAGAAACAATAAACGCAGAAAGAAATAAACTTAAAAAAAATTATAAAAAAATACAAAAAACAAATCAAAATTAAAGTAATAAAATAACTTGAATAACGTAAAATAAAATAATCCAAAATAGAAAAAAATTGATATGAAAATGCAGAGATCAAAAAGTTTGGAAAATAAAATAATGTTGGAAATAAATGAAAAAATATATAAAAAAATAAGCAAATACAGTCGAACTCCTCTATAACGAACTCCTCTATAACGAAAACTTTTCTCTAACGAATTTTTTTTTTTTGAAACACTGCGATTTTCACAATTTACTCATATATTTAGACCTCTCTATAACGAACTTCTCTATAGCGAATTCCTCTCTGTAACGAATTCTTTTTTTATACATAAATGGAATTTTCCATAGCAAATAACTCCTCTATAACGAATTTAGCGAAGAGCTAAAAAGTAGTTGTTATAATACACAAAAATATATTAGAGTTCCATCATTCTCCGAAACGCGTGCAGCATTACAACTCTATTAACATTTGTTGAATCACGGAGCGATGTACCCGACATTATATTTAATAAAATTAATTCCTTAGAAGCATTTATTGATAAGGAAAAGGCTCAAACAGCTAAACAAACTACAGTCGACAATTTTTTCATACCTGAATAATTCTTATAATCTTTTTGACTTTTTATTACGGTCTTCTTTTTAAAATGTAAGAAATAAAAACAAATAAAACAAATAAAATGAATCAATGTTTCATTAAATAGGCCTTGAACATAAATACATGAAATTTCGTATGACCTCTCTATAACGAAGCCCTCTCTATAACGAACTTTTTCACCGGTCCCGACGACTTCGTTATAGAGGAGTTCGACTGTATATCTATTAGACAACAGAAAAATGCAAAACAACAACGCGCTAAAGAAGGTTGGCTAAAACACTTAAGAAAACTTAAATGTTCGAACCGAAAGGTAATAATGAAGTACTAAAATTTTAGGCATATATTGTCTCCTAGGGAATTAGAAGCCTCATTTGCAACTCCAACCACAGCGAACACAAAAAAAAATTTCAATCTCTTTTATTTATTTTTTGATTATTGTAGCTGGAACAAACAACATGTATGCATTTGTAATTTTTTGTGTATACATACTTACAGATATATGCTTACTAAAGGAATTTTCGTATTAGACCACATTTGGTTTCCTCACGTTCTCCCTCTTCCCAGTTCGAGAATACACAAAATGTATACAATAATCATCTCTTTTATTAAATTTTTCAAGCCAAAACACACAATCAAGGTTTAAATTGTGTATTATTTCATACGAACTGGGTCAAAAGTCAAATAGCCATCAACAAATGCTCTCATGGCCAAAGTCAAATGTGCTCTTACGAGTATACAAATTGTTGCGTATCATCTCCGTACATACAGACATAAGTATATACATATGTATATCCTGATGATATTTATATGAGTGGCTGACAGCAAATCTATTACTTCGTGTAATAAGTAATATTGGTTGGTTGGGTATGTAAATTACCGTCATGGAAATAGTTCTAGGCAAAGAGCAAAGCGCAAGTGTGGTTGTAGAGGGTGAAAATTCTATGGAAAACATCATTAGTGCATGTTAACCTATTTTACAAACTAATTGCCGAGTTCACTTTTTTCTCATGTTAATGTTTTGCTAACAGAAATGAAATATCTCCACGAGGATGTACATACATAGCTATGTAATTGAAAATTTGAATGTGCACATGGGAATAAGATGGATGCCCGCAAACATACTTATGTAAAATGTAATTACCCAATTCACTTTGCGTTAGGATTCAAATGTTTGGAATACGTTTTAATTTCAACTAGATGGCATTTATCTAGGGGTCGATCTAGTCCTTATTCCATATGCTATATAAATCTGAGCTTATTTTTATATAGAATATTATTTGTTTTAAAGCATTGCATAATCTTTATTTTTTTTATTTCTTTTCGATTAAAAATATTCGTTATCCTTGGATTTTTATTTTCTCAATCAAGTATGACCGTTATTTTTTGATTTATATTTTTTCGATGGAGTTTGACTGCCAATTTTTTAATATTTATTTTTTCGATCAAAAATAATTATTAACCATGGATTTAAATTTTTCCGAACATATGTATTCGATCGATATCTTTTGGATTTATATTTTTTCGATCGAGTTTGATTGCCAATTTTTTAATTTCTGTTTTTTCTATCAAAAATAATTATTAACCATGGATTTAAATTTTCCCGAACATATTTGATCGATATCTTGTGACTTTTATTTGTTCGTAATTTCATATTTTAAGCAAATTAATTTGTCGGCGATGGAAATAATATGTTCCATGATCGAAAAAATTTCACAAAATATCGATCAAATATGATTGAAAAACTTTAAATGCAAGAATAACGATTATTTTTGATGGAACAAATAAAAGATTAAAAAATATTGAGCAAGTATTATCGGAAAAATAAAAATCTCGAATAACGATTTTTTTTATAGCAAAAATTAAAATTAATAAATAACTAGCATACTTGAGCGGAAAAATAAAATTCCAAGAATAACGATTACTTTTGATCGAAAAAAAAATTAAAATAAAATAACGATTAAATCATAACTTCTTTTTAATAAAAATTATAACCGATACGGTCCCGGCATATATCACCTTATTTTCGGTTATTGAAGAATAACTCCTAAAAAAATAAGCAACTGAATAAGCAACTGAAACAGTGTGGCCATTTAAGCCTTTTCCGGCTAGATTTAGTGTTTTTATTTTCCTTTACTTGGGAAAATGTTAATTCAGCCTCTTTTTTTATAGATTTTTTTCAAAAATGTAAATTAGATACTAATGAAATGAAGGCCATTGAAATGCAATGCAAAAATTTGCTCTTATATCGGTGGAAAAATCGACCATGTACTTTAGAATTTCCGGTAGAGCTTTTTAATCTTACCACTCAGCAATGCGGAATGCGAACGTATTTTTAGCGTTGTGAACATAGCAAAAACTAAACAAAGAAATGGAGTTGGTTTTAAAATAAATATGCTTGAAATCGTAAAACGAATAAAATGTTTGAATCGTTGATGTATATGATGCCTTAAACAAATCTTTATTCAGCCTTTTGTTGCCCATGCAGCATTTTTTGAAAAAGTTCTGAAAATCTGTGATTTGTGTACATTGTTATGAGAACTGCCAGAAATGAATAGAATTGTTTTAAAATGTATTAAACTTGGCTAAAAATTGTGCATTTACATATATAATCTCTGCAACTCCATATGAGCAAAAAAATGATGTGGAATTTGATTTAATAAAGACTCGTAAAAAGTCATCGCACAAAGGGACTCTCGAGTTAATTCAATTTTTTCATCGATAGACAATATTCAATTCACTGAAAATAACACAAGTAGTCTCAGTACGATTAACCGTTTCGAGAACTGGTATTACTAGCAGGGTGTCTAATTTGATTTTTCCTACTTTACAAAAGCAGACGCTGAACTGCCAATTTTTGTTTACATTTATATTACAAACACTTTATATTTATTGATGCGAATTGATTGACTGTATTCGACTTTTTTTTGACATGCCTCGGTGCCTTGGTTTAAAGTAAATAATCACCCAAACTGACAAACGCTTCTCGAAGCCGCAACATTACGGAGCACCCTCGTATATTCCTCTTCCTTTTCGGCGCTTGCTACATTTGCACAATACATTTGCATTTGCGGTCGAAAGTGATGGTTTAAATTAAAAGGAAAATAACCAGTAATCTATTACTAAGCTAAAAATTGATATACTCCTGCCTGCTGAAGGCGGATAAATGCCCATCGGCTATGCGAATGAGGAGCAAGCGCAAGTGAGAAATTGAAATGATGAGTTGACTGACATCCAGAGCAGCTGCAGGCATATAAGCCAGCAAACTTTTACTGAAAAACAAGAAGCAGTAGCCAGGAAGTAGCCAAAAGCCAACACACCAGCGCTCATTATATTATGTTGCAAAGGTAGCTAAAGAGCGGTGCTTATTTTTTTTTTTTTTATCTCCCAACCAGCTATTTGCCTGTAATGAAGTAATGTGGTAGATGCAGCAGCAACTTGCGCCGAGCTGGCCAGGCAAATAATGGTAACCCATTTGTAAGTGTCTGTTAAAATTTGTTGTTTCTTTTTTTGCTCCAACCAACACCAGCGCATATTTTTTTTTTGGTTTTGCCTACCTCGCCCAGTATATACACGTTTAGTGGATGAAGTTCATTTGGATGGAGCGCATGCCAACACAGGCGAGCTAAAGCTAGCTAGCTGGCTATGCTGGCCACGCATATTATACGTACATTTTACTGGCTGCTTAAGTATCGACGAGTGAGTGTATTTGTAGCTATAGCTTGAAGCTGCACCACAACACTGCGGCCACATCATGATGGAAATCATCGCCTAAAAGATTGCGGCATATCATCTTCATTAAGCAGTCGGTTTGGGGGTGGTACGCAGTAGCGACAACAGCAACAATTCCATTGTAAGTGCGAAAGCGTGGAACGTGTCAGGAGTAACAGCTATACTTAACCCACAACGCCGCTTGGTCAATAAGTCACTCTCCATTTCGCGTTGTATGATGCGGTTCGTTGCTGGAAATGCAACAAAAGAAGAAAAAAAACTAACAAACAAAACGGCAGCCGGTATACATACAATAACACACGACATCGGCATAGGTACATATTTTACATGCAACGCCGCTTATCACCACAAATTACTGTCTCTACCCACACCGCTCATTTATTTGCTGCCAAATACTGCTGCGTTATGGCGCGGCGTTTCGCATTCACTTTCATTACCTTTGTTCACCTAAGTATTCCAGGTTGGTTTGATTAAATAACCTTAATCTACTGCGCGATATCTACTCTTTGTACTCTGACTCGCAGCTATAGCTCTCCTACTCTGATGAGATTTATCATTTCTCATGAGTTACAAAAGTTCCTGGTCGTCAGCGCGCGTAATTCTACTCGGTAGCCGGTAAAATATAAATAATGACGGCTCATCATGCGCTCATGCATGATGGTCAATAATTACGCACTGCTTCGAACTAAGAGTTCATTTGCTGTTGGTGATGTAACAATATACCACCACGCGACTCATTTGTTCGACCTAATCATGTATAAAAGTTAAAGGTGTGTGGCTCTCGCTTTAAGGATTATTCCGCGTGAATTCTCTGCGGTTTTGTTTAATACTTATTTAAGGCTTTCAAGGCAGTAGCGTAAGCTGCGGGGTTTTAAGAACTCGAAGGCGAATTAATTTGAGATATTGATTCACATTTTTGTGAATGTAGACGTGTGATACGTAAAATTACGCTTTACTATTACTGCGGATCCCATGATACTCGATATCTTTACTTTAAAATAATGCTTGACGTTTGCGATATCGTATGATTAACGATAGTATTAGCCTGACATTATTGTGACCGAGTGAATGGAGAATGGAAAATACTTGTGCAGGCGATTTGTTGGGTTTTAGTTTCGACATCAATAAGCGTGGATTTGATGTTAAACTTAAATTTCCCACGGACTTAGGGCTCATTCACAATAGAGCAGTTTGTTTTCTAATACGGAGCACTGCATGTCAGGTTAGTTTTCGTTTTATCGATTTGGATCAACTCGTATATTTTTCCGAGTTTGTGTTGTTGCTTTGCAATCGGTGCGTTATTGCATGAAGTGTTCATTTTTTGCAACTTAAGGTGAACAAATTGACCAATTGTCATTTTTTCTACCTACATCGTTATTCATTTAGTTGCCGATATATATGTATATATGTAGATATATATATAGTAGTAGAATTCGAAAACTCATAAGCGACATATTTTTTAAATAGTTTTTTTTTCAGATACAGGACTGCATCCAGACAATAGGAAAAATTTTGAAACAACTGCCTCTAGTTGACTTTTTTTGCAGTTATGGCTCGGTATATCTGAAATCGTACTCTTATTTCCATTTTTTTCATTTCTATAAAAGTTCCGAAGACATCCCTCGTTCAGAATGGAAAATATGAAAAGTATTCTAACCGCGACAATAAAACGAGTCCACAACCTTACATTAGCCGGTTACACAAAAGAATGCCCCAAATGGTATCAAATTTAATTTTCATCGCAAAAGCAACCCTATTAGTATCTTTCATGAAACAAGCGATTTATTTGGTGCTCTGTGTTAAATAAAACCAAATTAAACAAAACTTTGCCTATACAGCTATTTTTCATTCTTGAATTTGAAATAAAATTTACCATGTAATTTCAAAGGGATCATTCACAATGGCTCAGTGCATTTTTACTTATTTGTGATGTTAAAGCAATTAAATTTGGGAAGTTAATGTTAAGGGCATTAAAGAAAAGTAATTCCGATCTTTTGAGCTTTGTGCTACAAATTGGACCCATAAAATGGCTTTGGATTTGTTTTCGTGCGTACTCTGTTTCCCCGTGTTCTGCGTACCAATTTATTTTTTGTGTGAACGGTAACCTTTGCGTATATATATATTTTAAAAATACTAATTTACAATTTTTTACAGTTTCATAATTGATTAATTTTAATAAGCTCAAAAGCTAAAGCTAGCCGACTGACCGAGGTTTATGAAATTTTACGTTATAAGGCACCCTCCCAACTGTTTCTTGTTGTTCTTTAGCTTTTCTGATAGGGTGAAAAGTTGATGTAAAGGGTGTTTTTTGTTAGACATGTGGTTTTCAAGAAGACTTAAAACGCATATAATTTAAATAAAATAAATAAAGATAAGGGATTGCCATTACGTTTTAATCAGGCAAGTAACCGCAGTGGCTGGTTCGAATAAATTCCAGCCGAGAGGTCTAATTGTCGACCACTTTTTGCAGCAATCGGGGCCGTATGTCAGCAATAATTTGCCGAATATTCTCTTCCACGGCGTAAATCATATTGGACTTATCTGCGTAGACAAGTGACACAAAAAAAAAGTTCAGGGCTGTTAAATTGCGGAGGCCACTCCACAGGCCACGACGGGAGATAATGCACTCACGAAAAGTTTCCTTCAATAAATTTTTTGTATGGCATGTAGCGCCGACTTGTTGGAACCCAAGGCCATTAACATCATCAACCTCCAGTTCAGGTACGAAAAAGTCGTGTTAATCATAGTTCTATAACGTTCCCCATTGACTGTAATATTTTGGCCGGCTTGATTTTGAAAAAAAAATATGCACCAATGATTCCCTCTGCCCATAGAGCATACCAAACAGTGACTTTTTGAGGATGCAACGGCGTTTCGACAATGGCTTGTAGACTATCAACACTCAAAATGCGACAATTTTATGTTTGAACATACCCTTTCAACCAAAAGTGAGCTTCATCGCTGAACAAAATTTTCTTCACCGAACGTCCGACGTGCTTGATGGTGATTCGGCTTCAATTCTTGCAAATGGCAAACCAAACTGGGTATAAATCAAGTAACAGCAGTCCAAAAGACCAACTCCGAAAAAACTACTGCTTCATTGAAAACCACACGGCTAAAAAAATACCATTTATATTTGGAAGACTTTTCGTCATTTCTTGTCAAATTTCGTTTGGAGACAAACCAATTTCAGCGTTGGTTTCAGTATAATTTTTCGTTATTTTATTTTTAATATGACCAAGCTATTTTTGGTGAAGATTATGAACTTCTAATCTGTCCTTCTGAATTCACTTACGCGTATCTTTTTTACCTTTTGTCCATTTCACAGCTCTTTTTGGACTCCCTCTACACAAAACTTGCTTATTAAATAAAAAAACTACAATACTAAAGCTGCCAGAGCAACTAAGTAGTTACTTTATTAATTTCCGATCCAGAGGGTGATAATAAAAAAAAATTTCCACATACACAGGCAAACATATTGCACTGAAATATTACTGCATGAATATGCAACAAAAAATCATGTACTGTTCGGCATGCAAAGTGCACAAATGATAAGTGGGAGGTAATTTATTAAGTTTATTATTCATTGCAATACTTTAACAGCCCTTTATGAACTTACCATGTATGTATGTACATATGTATTTATGTACGTGAGTGAATCAGTAACTATTCATTTAAGATATATATGGTTGATTTTATACGAATATAACATTGCGGTTGTGAATGAATGGCTGCTGATATTTCAAAGTACTGAAGGCGGAAATGAAGCCAGCACAGATGAGACTGAAGGTACTTAATAATCATTTTTCTCTGCTTTTTTGTACGCTTTATGACCTTAACGTCATTATTACTGAATAATAGAACTGGCAAGCAGTTCAAAAACATTACATAAACATTTAACTAAGGCAGCATGTATTGTGTGCACTCGAATAGTACCCATAGTATATGTGTTTTTTGGAAGGCGGCACTCTTCATGGTATGACTTGCATTTTCAACGCTTTATATACAAAATGAAAATGTTAGCCTTCAAATTTCAAAATAGAGCAAAAATTTGCGGAGCGACCCGGAAAGTTTGCAATATTTATTATTTTGGCTAGCTATTAATAATGAGCTGGTGCAGGGAAGCAATGATGGCAATATTTTGAGTTCTTCTTTGTGTTGCGTTGTTTTTTTTTTTGCACTATGCACTTATTTTGACATGGACAATATGTAAACTGTGTCAAATGTCAGTTGAATGTGTTGGCAAAATTTGCAATATGTCGCTCGTAACAAAATGCTGAGTACTGTATTATAACAATAAAAGTGACCTTAAATGAGGTTTAAATGTGGGAAGACTTAATAAGGAAGTGTACTTACAGTGAAATTGAGCTTTGGTAAAAAAAGCGAGTACTTATTTTGGGATGGGGCGATTGATGGGTGGCAAAACTTGCACTCAATAGTTGAAAAAAAGTCTTATTGAATGCGATGTGTATTTATAGGTTAGAGCTGATTATAAGGCGTCAATTTGAATGCTTATTCTAAATTTTTTTAAGTAGTTTCCATTTTCGATTCTCTGGTATTTTGACACGCCATCTGAACACTTAAAACCTAAAATTTCATCCAAATTGAGTGGCTGGACTTAAAATCATTTTCAAAATCTCAAAAACAGTTTTCATTTTTCATAAATAGCGTAAAAAATATTATTATTAGAAACTGAAAACACCAATACAGTTTACTAATTAAATTTTGTAAAAGAAAATGGGTGATCCGTATCAGTAACATACAAATAATCAATATTTTTAATATGTTTTGTTTTAAAGATTATTTCGAACAGCAGCTGTCTGTAACTTCGCCCATTCTGAAAATCTAATTTTCGATGTCGTGTTGTAGCACTTCGAGTAGTATTTAACTAATGGCGCGAGTAACGTCACCTTCCGATTCCCCAATTATCGCGGATTTAACCATGCAGACTTTAGAATTTACGTAGCCACAAAAGAAAAAATCTACAGATTTGAAATTGCAGGAAATAGACAGCCAATTCACCGGTCCGATGCAATAAATTTGCTGCACACCAAATTGTTCTCGTAATAAATTCACAGTTTCTTGAGCTGTCCGGCACGTGGTGCCGTTTCGTTTGAGGCACCATCCACAATTACGTTCCAGTGGGCTTCATTTCTGACAAAATGTAAACCGATGATGCTCTTGACCTTTTCCGGGTTGAACGTCAGCCCAAATACAGTTCTTTGGCTTATTGACACATCCTTTAAGAGCGGAATTATCCTAATCGTTTAAAAAAATTTGTGTCGAACAGTGGATCAAGTTTCAAGCTTTTCAAGAACCAAAGAACTGCAATGTTGTCGGTTGACGTCAAAAGAAATGTCAAATAATACTGAATAAAATTGCCATGACAGTTTGACAGTTACACGAGTGATCTGTTATAAATCGAACTTAAGCTCTGAATTACAAGCTCTAAAGAAGATACTAGAAGTTTTGTTTTTCATATTCTGTTTTTCCGACAGGGTGAAAAGTTGCTATTCTTATAGCACTTAAAATGACATTAAAGGTTATACAACGTCGAAACCGGTTTGACTTTATACCAAACTTGACAGGAGAGGATGGAAATCATTCCAATGTACTTCAAGATGCTAAAAAGTTCAAGGCAATGCAAATAATAATTTGAGGAAGTTTCTAAATACAAAAATAAGTAGTATTTATTATAAACCAATGTTTTCATGTATACATTTTTCGGAACACATTTTATTACATTAAAAGTTATAAGTCTACTTAGGGTTGTAAGTTCTATAACAAAAAAGCATACAAGTCAATATTACAAACTTTCGAATCCAGCAAATTTTTATGAAATTTATTCACAATATAAAGCCAACTAAATTTGAGTATCATGTATATTACGCGAGCCGAACTAAAAATCTAGTTGATTTTTGGCAATTTTATCGAACTTCGATTAAGGAATTTTTTTTTTCCTAATTTAAAGAATGCAGTTTTCATCATCGGCAATTTACATAAAGTCTATTCGCAATGAGTTAAAAAATTGCGTACCCAAAAGTTTTCCAAAAAATTAAGTGTAACATTGAAATCTTGAACATTTGAAAGTTTGTTGAATTTTTATAAATTTTGTACATACCTTTAAATTTTAACAATACTATTATATTATAAACTGTAGTTTTATAAAAAAATTTCGAATAAAGTTTCGGGTGGAAAAACATTTTTAAAACGTTTTTTGAGCCAGTGTATGTAATATTCTTGATTTCGAAAAAAATTGTAGTTAGGAGATTTTCATATTAAGATAATGATTTTTTTTAATAAAAGTTAACTCAAGCAATTTTTCCTTGTAAAAATTGGAAAATAACGTAACGATGGTTTTATTTTTTCAGAAGATTTCCATATTAACTAAAACTACACATAGGACGTACGTATGTATGTGCTTATACATATATGGAAGTTAAAATTTTTTTATTAGTTAAGTTATGTACTTTTTCGTTAAATTTTTGCGAGGAACTGCAAGAGTTACAAAAAAGCTGGCGGTATGTCAAGAAAACCGTTAAGTGGAAGCTAGAAAATAAAAAGAGCTAAAGAACTAAATGTTTGCTTAGCAATGCAGTTATATTATTGGAAGCAAAATATTTGCCTTTGTGTCGGACATTTTCTTATGAAAAATAGTTTGTCTCGGCTGCCTACTCCTCCTCACTCGCGTGTTTTCTTTTTATAGATTTTTGTATAAATAGTTCGACGCTAGCACATTATTTGTTTATTTTGAACAGTTTTCAATTGCTTGGACCTTGGTTTAGCGGTACATATTTCTAGTTGCAACCCATACTCCTGCCTTTAGGTAAAGAATGGCTGCTGTGTGTTCTTTTTTTTCAAATAAAAGCATGTGAGTTTTCTGCTCGCAGTCAAATTCAGTTGCTTATCCTTTTGTTCCTTCCAGCCGCTCAAACGGCATCATAATACATTTGCCCCTTTTGCTTATATTTTGTTTATATATCGTTATTTTCTACCTCTATCACTCTTTTTCTTTCGATTTTCCTACATGACTGCCTTTTCATATCGCAAATGGCTAAAATATTTAATATCAATTTATTGAGGCCACAAAATGTGGCGGAGAGAGTCCTCTCTATAAATATTTCCTTTTCGACTCATAGCTCTTGTGATTGCTACTACAGATACATATATACATATGTACATAATATGTATGTATGTACTGCAAAAATTACTGCGTTATTACCGCACATTCGCCGTTAACATCAGCCTTGCTACTCGTATTTTACTTGACTTGCTAGCAAGTTCTTTCTTTTTCGACTCATAGCTCTTATGATTTTATCTTTTTTTTTCATTTTTTATTTGCCTTAGGGGTAAATAGAAATTTATATTTTTGGTCCGCACTAAATTTTTAATATTACTGAAATATTTCTGTCGATTTGTGTGCTCGTTTGTAGTTCACCATTGAAGTGGCAGTAGTTGATTAAGTCTAGCAATGTGGAGAGTAGCAAAAAAATGTAAGGCCTCCAAAATTCATGCATTGCACGCAAAAGGGACGTTCGAAGTTTTAGGCCATAAAGAGTGATAAGGGTGCTTTTTATGGCATACCAAAGTAATTGATTTCGATAGTTTAGTTTTGTGAGCGTAGGCATTTGGTGTAAGGGAGCGTGCACTATTTTTGTTTATTTTGTGCGCTTTTTCATCTGGCCCTAAAATGATATTTTTCTTCTGCTCAATTCAGCACTTTTTGTGTGAGTTTAGTTTGTGGGGATAGCTCAAAGGTGAAAAGTTGCTATTATTTAAGATTCGTTTTTTTTTTCGAATTCTGTTCGTAGCTGGGGAGGGGTGCTTGAAAAATTATATGAACTTTTCGATGATTCACTGATTTAACAATTTCGAACGTACATTCTAAAGAGAAAGTTCAATAAGTACGTGGTAATGCTTGAAATGTCAAGGTGTTCCAATTAAAGTGCAAAATGGAAGGTAAATTCGGAAAACTTTACCTTTTTTGCAACTATGTATATATATGTATATATTGGAAATTTGATATATTTGAAAATATTCCCAAATATGTTTTGGAGTTGAGTTAAAACTGCCTCGTGGTTTCAGATATTTTGTAAATAGGGTGCTTTTAAAAATTTGTGAAACCAAGTTTTTTGAACGTGCATCTAATATGTTTTTTTTAAACTCTTTTTTCTTAATCTTATATTAGGAAATTTTCTTTAATCTCTTTAAGTACCTCGAAAAGTTACAGCTTTTATTTAATGATATGACATAGATGTTTTCAATTCAATCAAACAAAAATGATCAACTAATGGAATTTTTGTGCATTGCTTTTTATCACTGCTTTAAAAATGAAGCACCGGAAATGATTATATTTTGAAATATTTTATTTTAATTTAATTTAATCGTTATTGTTTTAGTTATATGTTTACGTTAATTTTTAATCGATTTTTATTTTTTCGATCATTTTTAATCGTGGATTTGTATTATTTTTGTACAAGCGAGTTGTTGTTTGGTTTTCTAAAATCCAATATGATCGTAAGAATCCAAATCACAAAATAACAATTAAATTATGATTTTATTATAAAACCGTAACCGCCTCTGTTAAAAATAGAATACGGAAATGCTTAAAATAATAAAAGGAAATAGTTTAAAAATTATAAGAAAATGCATTGCTGTAAGAAGAATCTAACGGTATCTTTGAAAAGTCGGTACGACTTCACTGTCATTTTGTGAAAAAAAACTAAAAATAAATTGTATTTTCAGTCTCTGGAAAATTCAAATTTTTATTCAGAAATGCAGCTTTTCAGCACACTAAGTTTTAATAGTATATAAATGCTTAACATTGCTCCCCGTTTAAACTTAAAAATTCTAGTTAACTTTTAAAATTTCTTTTGGCGGTATTGCGAATTTTTTCTATAAAAACAAAAAAAAAACAAACACAGTAAAAGTACAGGTAACTCTTGCCAAACGGTCGGTCTAGCTCACCGGGTTATTTTGCTTTGCTTCACGCAAATTCTATGGGTATGGTAATTTCTTGACGGGCAAATAACGCTGCCGCTTTTGGTTAGATTTGTCAGTTCTGTAAATCACACAGACACTTATGCACTGAATTCTAAATATTTCTGCAGTGAAATTAGCTGTTTTAAAGGAAATATGTATGCCGGTATTTATTAGCTTAGAAAAGCACTAATATTATCAAAAGTTACACATATGTATGTATGTACAAATATTTTTTTTATTTCAATATTTTTTTTATTGCCAATCACCAAAATTGTACATGGCGAGTTTTTACTTGAAAAGAAACAACTGCAACTTTCGTCATTTTATCGACAGCGCAAATACAAATTGGGTAACACGACCGATGGCATACGATGTGCATACCCATATACAATGTACCTACATATTCACCCACTTACTTACATATGTAAGCATTTAGTTTTTACTTCTCATAGTTCTACCAGTTGCAAAACTATCGTGCGCGAAATATACAAACAAACATACACATTTAAAAAGACGTACGAGTTCATACTTACAAAGTAAATGGCCCCGACCCGATTCGACCCGACGCAAAAGCAAATTGGCACGGATTAATTTTTATTTCACTTTCTACTAACCCATTTAATGCTTTTACTATGAAAACTATAACTTTCTTGAAATTCTTTTAGAATTTTACATTGCAAGCACATTTCCTAGCATTTATATATTTAATTTTTTTTCACAAATTTACAAAACCATTTAACTCCACTTTTTCACATGCGTTCACCTTCACACAAAATGACTACTGCCTACAGAAACTTCCAGAATCTGGCGGTCAAGGAATTTAAAAAATGAATACCTATATATTTCCGGAACTCTTAATTGTCCAGACTCTTTACTTTTTAATGCAATCTGCATACATCTTTCTAACATTATCGTTTTTTTTTCTCTTAAAACAAAAATAAAAGCTATCACTAAGAGAGCAGTGTTGAAGTTAGTAGCAACCTCTTTGAGTTCATTTCCGTTTTGCAGTCATTCTTCTTCCACTGGAAATAAGCGCAACCGGAAATGAAATGTTAAGGGGGGGGAAGCTTTGGTTTTAAGGAGTAGCCAAAGTTAAGAGATATAGGGGAAAAGGTACTCGCTATAATCTAACACCACTAAAGATCGTGAAATACGGGACATATGGACGTAGAAAAGCTTGAAAGAGAAGTTCCACAGCAAATGCAGGCCTGAGAAGGAAGCATCTAGAAATTCCAGTTTCGACGAGAGTTAAGAGATCAAAAATAGTATGTGTTCATTTTTTAGTTGCCTTGGCGGCAGCTTCCCGAAGTTTTCACAGTCAGTAGTCAATTTGAGTGTAGGTGGATGCATGTAAAAATAGTGAAAAGTTAGAAAAGTTTGCATATTTGTGAAAATAGTTAATTAAATAATTAGGAAATGTGTTTTCAATATAAATATCCAATAGACCTTAAATAAAAGCATAGTTTTCGTAGTAAAATCATTAAATTGGTTAATAAAAAGTTAAATCAGAAGCTAATTAGAGTCTATGTGCTTTACGTCGGGTTGAGTCGCGTCCAGTTGGGTCGATTTAATTCGTGCGTACGCTCGTGTAAATATGTATAGTTCGCGTTGTAGAAGAAAAAAATAAACTTAAAAAAGTGTAACAAATCTACGTGCGCAATGATGTATGTATGTATGTAAGTGCGTTCGGTTTGAATAATGTTCTTCGGGCTACTCGTCGCGTTCAAAGAACACCGTTACATCGATAAAATGGCAATATGGCGCACTGTGATGTGATTTTTGGTAAGTTGTTAATTGTAAAACGTAAAATTATTCCTGAGAAGGTTAAAATGGTTATATAGTAAGTCTGGCTTCGGCAGAATGCACGTACTGTTGAAAGTATGTACATATGTATGTATGTATGTATGTATATAGTTTATACATATGTAAAGGCATATCGAATGTGTAATTCCCTATATTGAAAACTAATTCAAATTCTGCTACATTTCTTTTGTACGGATTTTTTCCTTTTAGTAACTTACACATTGGCAATATATTGAAATAGGGAGTAATACTAATCTGAAAATTTCATAGCCGGTTTTCGCACATTAGGGTAATTTATTACAAAAATTATTATTAAATTATTAAAAAAAATACAGTCAATTAATGTGAAATCAAATGAAGCCAAATAAAATAAAATATAATAAATTAAAATAAAATAACTAAAAAATGTAAAATAATATAATGACACAAACGTAGCTAATGTATAATAAAGAAAGATAATATGATAAAAACAAAAATAATTTAATAAAATAAAATTGAAAAAACTCTAGAAAATAGAATGAAATAAAATACAACAAAATAATGTAAGGCAAAAATAAATAAAAAAAAACCATAACAAGTAAAAAAATATAATTCACAAATAAAATTTAATACAAAAATTTGATAAAAGAGCGCAAGACAAAATAACATTAAATAAAAAAAACAAATATATTTAAAAAAAAATACAAACTTTTTGCATATGTATAATGAGAAAATAAAAATAAGTTAATTAAATAATCTTTATAAAAATAAAAATAAAATATAAAAAATACACTAAAATAAAAAAAATAGTTTACAGCAAAAAAAAATAAAAAATAATGAAGTGAAACAAAATACCTATAAAAAATAAAAACAACAGCAAACAAATACATGTAGATAAAATCAAGCAAAGTAAGATATAATTAAAAAAAACTGATAAAATTGAAAATTTAATAAAAATAATTTTAATACATATACTTTTGTAAAAGAAAAATTTATAAAATGAAATAATTTTTTATAACTAAAAATTAAATAAAAATAATTTAAATACATACATACATATGTATGTATGTATGTAAAATTTAAAAAATGTATATAGAAAATAAAAAAATTAAAATATGACAAAAAACTCAAATAATATAATATAAAATAAAATGCAACTAAAAGAAACGATATAAAATAAAATAATGCAAACCAAATTAAAATGAGTGAATAAAATATGTATACATATGTAATTAAAAAATAACAATAACTTAAATAAAAAAAAAATGAAACGTAATAAAAAAAATTGAATGAATAGTATAAAATAAGCTAAACTAAAAAATAAAGTGGAATATAGTCAATACATATGTATGTAGATATGTATGTACATATAATTAAAAAATAAAAATTTTGTTTGCAAAATAAAGCTTGCAATAATATACATATGCACATATGGGCATATGTAAAAAATTAAATTAAACAAAGTAATTTAAAAAAAATACAACCAAATAAAATAAAAGCAATTAAATTATTATAAAATCAAATGGAATATTTTAGAATACAATTAAACAATTAAATTAAGAAAAGGCCGAAAAATAATAATAATAATAATAATATACATATGAATATTTGAATAAAATTAGTTAAAAAAATAAAAAGTATAATAGTGAAAAACTTTGGGTTAGCTAACGACATTTATCTTAAACAGTTACAATCAAATAGATTAGCAATAAAATTTTAACTTTTATTTTCGGTCAAATATAAAAGTCAAATTTTAACTTTTATTTTTGAATGAAAATATACCGGTGAAAAAATAACAATTATTTATTGACTCTTTTGAAAAAAAGTCATAACAGTTACGGTCCCTGCATTTAATGCGTCTCTTTTACAACCACTGTATCGCGTTCACTTGCACTGTTAGTTCCAAAAAAAACTCAATTTTCTCGAAGTTTGTACACTCTCACTTTTCGTTTATCTCTTTACGATATCCGAAAAATATACATATATACATAAATGAACATACATATGTATACATATATGTAGTACATACATACATACTCATCGATCGAAAGCACTCAAATAAATTGACACACTTTTCCGTTTCCGAATTTCATCAAAATTTATCCTTTTTCCGCTTCGTTATCTTAAACTGGAGCTCCGCAAATTGAGCGCATTAGCTTATTCAGAAGAAGACAGCCAAAATCGCTCAAGCAATTATACCGCTAATCGAGGGAGAGAAAACAAATAAAGGTAACGGAAACGAATTCGCAGCAACAACTTTGCCAGTTTTCTAGAAAGTTCCAAGTTCCAACAAAATAGAAGAATATTGAGCTGAATACGCGTTTACTCAATTAATTTTCACACACAATTTTCAAGAGCAAAACTAAATTTTTGTTTTTATATATTTAAATTTTAATTGGTATATAGTATGTAGCTCTTTCAAAATTGTCTATTCGTTTACTCTTCTTATTATAACCTTTAATATATTTCAAAGTGATCCAATAGAAAAAACAAATTTAAGACGCAACAAAGTCAAAGAGTAAAAGAAGAGTACGAGTACATAGGCAACCAAAATGAACCTACAATTTTATCTATGGTAGTTGAGCGAGAGATGAGATAATATCAAAATTTATGTACTACATATATAGCTAGCGACTCTTCCGTTTCCTTTGTATGCATCGTGTTGGGCTCTCTAACTCATTCTCCTACAAATACGGAGTCAGGAGTGTATCTACGCTAGGTGTTTAATTTTTTTTTGAATATGCAAAAACAAAAGTTCAGAGCATAGACTTAGGGCCGAGTACAGATGGACCGAAAATGAACTCAAAGCGTTAACTGGAACTTTGTCTTTATGGTGTTGAGTAACGTTGGTTAAGAGATCGACTTGAATTTGTAAGGGGTTTCATATAAAATAAAAAATAATGAACTTATTGTATTTCTAAAAGTGCTGAATAAGGGGTACAAAAAATCCAGCGTACTTAAAATTAAGAGATAAAAAATATGTATTAATTTTATAATTGTCTATGGATGTGGAAGGTAGATTCCCGAAGTTTCCGAAGTTAGTAACCATTTTAAGTCGAGTTGAAAGCATGCAAAAAAAGTGAGGAGTTAGGCTATAATGTTGCAAATTTGGTGATTAGGTGTTTAAGTAAAAAGTTAGCGAATAGGTTTGCAATATAAATCTGAAAAAGTGTTTAAATAAAATCGTAGCTTTTAAAATCATTACATCGTGCAATAAAAAGTGCAATAAAAAGTGAGATAAAAAATTAATAAGTGGCAATTTGCATTGCGATGAGTCGAATCGCATCGCGTCAGGTCGGATTGATTCGCAAGTACACCTTGTAAGTATGTATGTATGTTTGTATGGTTACCATTTAGTCGCTTTTTAAAGTATCACAAAAGAATAAGTCAGAACAATTGTACGCACATACAAACATATGAATATTAAATAAGAAAAAATACGTGGCTAGGCAGTACGAATGTGGGTCGTTGTCGGTTCGCTTTTTCTGTATTCGTTGAGTCAAGCTAAGACAATTCAAATATCTTAAGCGAAAATAATATGCGGTAATAAGTACATACATACATACATCTGGGCATCTATAGATTACGGTCGGGAGTTTGGTCGCGTTTATTTTGTGCATATGTATGTATGTAGGTATGTAGGTATATTAAGTTATTCAAATTTCGTAAGACGTAATGTGATTGCGTTTCTCGGCAAGCCTTTTAATATAGAAAATTTTAAAGTTGTTTTGAAAAGAAAAAAGTCTTAAGTCTGCTTTCTCCGTTTCAAAATTAAAAATTAATTTTATAAAACCATAATTATTGTAGTAAATGTTGTTGCCGGGCATTTAAGGTACTTTCGTTTAATGGGATTTAGTTACTTATTTACTCTTCGTTTTATTTGATTTAATATTTTTTTTTGGTTGTCGTTTTTTTTTAAATTCCATGAGAGGACTTACGAACTCTTCGCCACAGTGTTTTTATACAATATTTGCAATGTGTGAAGATAATTTTCATTCACAATTTTCAGAAAACTTTCGGATATACAGTGTAATGTAATGTGTGGTGACTTCAAAATTGCATTTTCTTGTACTAAAATTAAATGAGCCACATATCTACATATATTATACATATCCCAAAGTTTTCTTAAATACTGATGCCAAAATTTAAAATTTTGATGAAAATTCGTTACTAATGTTAATTTGTTTCGAAAATTTTTCATAAAAATATATAAGTACATAGCCTCTATTTTAAAATATTGCAAATATTACGCAAACGTCTTTGACCAACTGTAAAATTTGAAATTTGTTTAAGAAAATTTTTGTTAATTGATATTTGCAACAAGTAAAGACCGCTTAACTTCTTTTTGAGTAGGTTAACATATTTTTCAAACTTTCTAATCAGACTTTTTTTCTAGTAACAAGTTAATTTTGGTATAATAGCTTGCAAGTTTCAAGTGAGTAAAAATTTGCTTAAATTTTTTTTTGTTGACGGTGTTCCGTATTTGCTTTCATACAAAAGTACATTTGGTGCATGCATTTTATTGGAGGAAAATTCCCAACGTCGTCAGAAACTTATAACAATTCTACAAATTTTCATTAACATTTTTAGGAAATGTTTACACACCCATTTTAGTATAATTACATATGTTCAAGTTTGAAGTGCCTAAAAATTTCTTTGATTTTTGTATATTTTTCAAAATTTTTATCTTTCACACGTTTTTCCATAGTTACAACGGATGTATTTTATAAAAACTCAGATTTTTAAAATTTTGTTTGTGTTGGTAATCTTGCGTATTTCTATGACATTTAAAGGAAGATTTACTTGAAAAAAAGTGTTCCAGACCAAAACTTAAAATCACTGCCAAAAATCAAGAGAATTCCTCTTAGGCACTTGAGACATTATTAAAAAATGCATACCTAAAATTTTCCCAAATATGCTGATTAAAAATTTGGAATTTTACAACCAATTTTTTTGAATTTTTGTAGATTTTTTTATAAAGTTTGAAATGTTGATTTATATGTTTATCGTTGTAATATGATTTTACTTTTATAAAAATTTATGAAAAAAGTGTATTATAAAAAATCACACTTTAACAATTTTGCCTCTAATACATATATGCAAGAGATGTCCATTTTTTTGATTTTCTTTTTAAATTAAATGATTAAAAACAACATATTTTGGAAGAAATTAATATAACAAATGATAAACATATGTTTTTTTTTTAGCGACATACAGGGTGGGCCAAAAGAAACCAAGGGGTGTAAGAGTTTAATAATTAAAAGTGCCATTGTGTCTCGGGCAGTATGGGCAGTGGCTCCGTCCTGCTGAAACCACATACCAGGTCTGTTTTCAAGAGCAGGACGTAAAAAATTTTCTATCATAAACCGACACCGCTCTCCATTTACGGTTACAGCACTTCCATCTTCATTCTCGAAAAAGTAAGGCCCAATGGCATTTTCAGATGTGATCCCACACCATACTGTACACCTGATGGGGTGCAATTGGCGTTGATGATGGGCTCTTGGATTTTGAGAACCCCAGAACCTACAGTTCTGCTTATTAACAAAGCCATTCAAATGAAAATGAGCTTCATCACTCATAATCAAATTTTTAATAAAGTTGATTTCATTTCCGGCCAACTCTTGAAATTTAACTGCAAAATTTAGATTAGAAAATTATAAATTCTCCAAGTGTTGTCTATATAATCTGAAATAAAAAATAAAAAAAATGAATAAACGAAAAAGTTATTAAACTTTTACACCCCTTGGTTTCTTTTGGCCCACCCTGTATATGTAATTTGTAGTTTTTACAACCGATTTCTCTTGGTCAACGCTTCCTTCCGTTTCCCGAAAGTCGTTGACTCTAAGTTTTCATTTCTCTCTACATATTATCCGAGAAAAGCAGCAAATTGTACATACATATGTACATACATAAATAGTAAGCGAACGAAATCACTCAAACATGACTCATTTTTCCGTTTCCTGATTTCCAACTAAATAAGGTCTCTTTATCCGCCTCGTTAACTAATACCAGATAATTAAGTTCTCAGAAGTGATCATTATAAATGACAGAACTAAGTCTCAAAAGGAAGAGAGTAAAATAAGAGTACGAGTACATAGTGTACATAGGAAACAAGAATTAACCTACAATTTTATCTATGGCGTTTGAGTGAGATAATTTCAAATTGTATGAAATTATCGACTCTTCCGTTTCCTTTGTATGTATCGTGTTTGGCTCTCTAACTCATTCCCATACAAATACCGAATCAGGTGTGTACCTATGCTAGGTGTGTAGGTGCGCTTTTTTTTTTTTGAACGTAATAAACGAGGGGTAATCAAATATTAAGAGCAAAGAAAAAGAGTGGAGTACAAATGGAACGGAAATGAACTCAAAGCGCTAACTGCAGCTTTGTATTAACGGTGTTGAGGATTGTCGGTTAAGAGATCAGCACGGATTTGTAAGGGGTTCCATATAAAATGAACAATAATGAACTTAATTCGGACTGCTGAAAAAGGAGGGAAAAATTCCAGAGTGCTAACAATTAAGAGATAAAAAATATGTATTCGTTGTTTAATTGCATATGTAAGGAAGAAGGCAAATTCCTGAAGTTTCCGAAGTCAGTAGTCATTTTAAACCAAGGTGAAAGCATGCAAAAAAAAGTGAAGAGTTAGAAAATGTGACAAATATTATGATTAGGTGTTTAATTAAATAGTTAGCGAATAAGTTTGCAATATAAATCTGAAAAAGTGTTTATATAAAATCGTAGCTTTTGTAGTTAAAATCGTCTAATAAAAAGTTAATTAAAAATTTGCATTGCGACGGGTCGATTCGCGTCGGGTTAGATCGGATTGATTCGTATGTACACCTTGTAAGTATGTATGTATGTTTGTATGGTTAGCGTTTGTTCGCTTTTTAACGTATCGCACTGAAGTGTAAGGATGTGTGTACATATGTTCAGAAGAATGCATGCTAAGGGAGAGCGGGACGCTGTCAGTTCGTTTTTTCTGTATTCTTTGCGCCAAGTAAAGTTAATTCAAATTTCTAAAGCAAAAATAATAGTATTGACAAATTACGGTCGGGGGTTTGATAGCGTTGAATTTGTACAAATGTATGTATGTATGTATGAATGCTTGATTACATAGCCAGAATAATAAGTTAAGGAAATAAACTATTATAATTTGACATGACGTAATGTGATTGCGTTTTTCGGTAAGTCTTTTAATATAAGAATTTTAAAATTGTTTTGAAAAGGAAAAAGTCCCAAGTCTGCTTTCGCCATTTTAAAGCCAAAAAATTTAATTTACAAATCCATATTTATTATAGTAAATATTGTTGCCGGATATTAAAGGCACTTTCGTTTACTTGGTCTTAATTAATTATTTACTTCTCCTCAATTTTTGCAACATTTAAGCAACAACATAAAAAGAGAGTAAAATCAAATAGGATATGGTTTGTTTAATTTAGAAACATATGCTTTATTGTTTTTGTTCAGAAATAAAAATGATGTACCGGGTTATAGTCTTTTTTTATAAAAACAGGACTCGGTTTTCTATCTGAAATAATGATTGTAAAATAATATAATAATTTCTTATGAGCTTTGTTTCTTCAGTTTTATTTTGTTTAACAAAAGTAATTATTCTTTTCTGAGTTACATATATTAGTTTTTATCGAAAATTAAGCATTATTTTATCTCTCAGATATAAAAAGTTGTATTTGAGTTGTAATTTTTTTTGGCGGAGTAAAAACTTCACAGCGCTACATCGCTTTTCTGGTAACTTTTTGGTGGGACAATTTTTTTTTTGATATTATATGATATGAGTATATAAGGACATTGGTGGCCATATCTTAACACCAAAATCCATTAAATTTATGTAGATTGGAACGATTTTCCGTCATCCTTTTTAAATTTTGATTTGGAGACAAACCGGTTTCGGCGTTATGCCAATTTCGCTGCCATTTTTTGTTCTCTATTATCTCTCTAAAATTAATTTTTATTTCTGAGTGAAAGAGAACGCTCAAGACCTGAGTTTTACTTTCGATCAAAAAAATGTTACTCAAGGGAAAATGATTACTTTGAATGAAAAAAATTAAATTCAAAAAGTTATGAATGTTTTTTTATCAAAAAATTTAAAAATTCACAAAATTTTTTTTCTGAGCAAAAAAATAACACTCAAAAAACGAGTTATATTTTTTTTTGATATTTTTTTGATCAAAAACATATAACTCGAGATATGGTTTTTTTTCTGATCGTGTAGTAAAAATCTGAAAATAAGTAATAATTAGAATTTTTACAAGTATCGTGTAGTAAAAATCTGAAAATAAGTATGCATTTTTACGGGTATCGTAGAATTTTTTTTTTATTAATTTTAACAGATTCATATAAGGCATGACAAAATTTACATATACATATGTACATATACATTTCCATATTCAAATTTGTTCTACAAAGCCTGAAATTTTCTAAAATTCATGTCCTTGGAATGACACAACCAATTCGAATGAAAAAAATAATAAAAATTGCCAAATTGCAGACCGCTGCGATATACCGCAATATATGTATAGATGTGTACATATGTATATTTAAAAAAATACTCGATTTTAAGATGCTGTCAAATTTTGTCAGGAGGTATATTTATGTACATACATAAATATAAAAAATATATACACATTTATATAGTAAGTTTTAATACATAGTAATAATTAAGTAATGACACCATTTTATTAGACCCCATTAATTTTCACTTTTATTGACATTATCTTTACCTTATTAAAGAAAAAAATACGCTTGGGATCATTCATATAACTTTACGTAATTGAAATCATGTACTTCGATTTCCCTAACCAAAAACTAAATAAGAATTTTAGTATCCCCGTTTTTCAATATTTACCTTCTCCGATGTTTTTATTTGTTTTTTTGTTTTTTTTTTTAAACTTTTTTTATCATTTATAGTCTTTTAGTTAGAGTGTAGGATCTCAATTTTGTGCGCAACTCTTCTCACTGATATTAACTAACAAAAAGCACTTCACCCTACATTTTTCGTTTATTCGCAAACAATTTTTATGGCTACCGTATTGATTGTTCGGTCCACTTTAGGCGTCTTGGCGCCGTGTGAGTCCATTAATGTGTGGCCAACAACCAATTGAGCGTACAGCACAGCACAGTCAGCGTATTTTGGTCATTTAATTTGAGCAGCCTTCACATTTATCTTAAAAACTGGGTAATTGCGTTTAGATTTATGTGGTCTCGTATTTTCATCTACCGGTTCGTCGGCTCTGCTCTATTTTTACGAGTACTTGCAATTTTGGCAGTTTTTACTTCTTTATGGTTCATGTTTTCTTTTTTTTCTCGTATTATCTTTTGCTCCTCTCTGCTTTAAATTGATATTGATGAGCTAATGGGTTTGCATCCTCCTCCTTCGGCACTTTGATTATTTGGCAGCTTGTTTGGTTTGCCTATCGGGATTTTGTTGCTTGTAGTTTAGTCTGCGGTTTGATTATTGCAAAATTTATGTGCAATCTTGGGTGCAAAATTTTAATGGTATATCGTAATCGTAAGTGCGAGTAATTTTAATAAAATATCCCCTTATTGATGGGCACATTAAGATAAATTGTGATGCGGGTTGCATGATGAATAGGATATTAAATTGCGTAGATTGATTTTCTAGTAAATAATTCACAACTTTTAAATATAAAAAAAAGAACTGTTAATTACATATACAGTGAAACCTCTATTGGGCGGACATTCACCGCCAGGTCACCTTTTGTCCGCCAAACAGAGGTGTCCGCTCAAGAGGAGCTGAAGATTTACTATTTGAATAAAATATATTGGTATTATGTTAAAAAGTTTGGATGTATTAAAATATAAATAAATATTGCATTAATATTGCATTTCAGTCAAAAAAATACATCGTTTGAAAAAATTCAATAGAGTCGTGTTTTCATCAGTAATAAAATCTAATCCGAAAACAAGGGTTTCGATCTATGTATTTGAATTAGATCCTACAAGGGCTTTTGATAATTCAAATAACGAAGCTAAGCCCTGCTTTTCGGAAACAATTTTTTATGGTTTCAAGTTGAACCTTTGCTCTGGCTTCTTTTACGAAATATGTTCCCTTTAAGACATTTATGTTTTTTTCTTAGTCGATCCAGTCTCTAAGCTTACCAAGATATGCTTAACTTGAAGGTTTCGACAATTCATTTTAAAACTTTGAATAATTCCTTGCCAAATTAAGTCGTGTTACCAGGCAGAAAAATTAGTTTGATATTCTTTAAACGTATAACACGAGGGTGAGATGCTGCTTTGTCTGAAACTAATGGTATTTTTTTGTTTTGCAGCTCCTGTCCCGTCAGCATTAGCATCATATTCTGCTTCTCCACTGCAGCACTTTATTTATATATCCACCGAAAAGTTATATTAAACTCTTAAATTATTTCTTTGTTTCGTCATTGCCCCCACACACTCATTTTGCCAGAATAATCTCGTTTTATTTTTAACGACGAGCGCAACATGTGTTTTACTAATTTTGAATCTAATAAAGAAAATCAGAATTATTTCTTTTAAAATTTCATACAGAGGCTCAATGTTGACATTACATATACCTAATTTGCCGAAATATTTATTTTTTATCAGGAAAAATTATGGTTGGAAGGCAAATTGTTTTCCTTGTAAGCGGTAATAATTTCAATTTTCTCTTTCACGCTAAGATTTGATCTGAACCATCGTAACACTGAATATATGAAAACAAACATCACATTTTATCGCCCACTCACATATTTTTTTAATATTTTTTTAACAGTTCGCATCCGCTCAAGAGTCGTTTTTGTTAGACTTGTTATGAAAATAAATCTAAATATCCGTTCGCGGCCACTTAAAAGGAGCTATCCGCGCCCGACCAAGACAGTTCGGAGAGCGAGTAATTTGTTCTGAAATTGATACTTAAAAGAAATATAAATGGAGTATGTTAATATATATGACAGCAACTGAGTGTTCCGTGGCGTGTTATCGAAGTGCCTTGGCTAAAAACTCGGGCAGTGTAGGTAGCATTAAAGAAATGGTTTGGAAATAGTTTTCTTCTAAAAGCAATCTCCTTCTCTTAACAGACAATGATAGAACTGCGACTATATTTCTGCTATAGAAAACTTTCTCATCGAAATCATTTATTGTTCGAAGTCCGTGTGAAACCATATTCCCTCTATAAAATGATTTTGAGAGAAAGCCGAACACTTTTCACTAATATTTTTCTATGTATGTGAGTATTCGTCGTATCAAAAAAAAAAAAAAAGTGAATTAATTGTGAGCTACTTGAATCGAACTTCATTACCCATCCACTAGTAGTGGTTTTAAATATCACAGGGTATAATCTGAGGTAGTTTAACTTTGTATTTTAATATTCTTATTGCTATAGGAATTGCTGTTTCCTCTCATTTCTCTCGGTGAGCTTGTCAGCCACCCGATATCGCGCTGAACCGAGAAGAGGACTGTCAAGCCAGTCACGCAACTACAACAACAACAACTGACATACAACTTCTTTTTTTGCTACTCTTATTTAGTACATCTTACAAGTCTGTATGACTTCCGCGCATAATAAAATATAAAAAATATAAAGCAAATTCAACATTACGTCGCATTTCAGTTGTGTAAGTTGCCAGTGGCAAGTGGCAAGAAAAAATATACAAGAGTTTATGACGGAAATATGCAATGTTGCATACGAAATTCATATGCCATAATAAATGTAATGCGAGTCAGTAAGAATGGCACATAAAAATATTTGTATTTTCATATTAAAAATAACGAAATATATAATGGTGTAGCTGAAAAAAGAGGTTGGGGGAAGCAATAACGGTAAGAAGTAACTGAGTCAAGTAGTTTTCATGTTGCATATATATACGAGTGGGTTGCAAGGTCAGAGCACAGGTAGCAGTTTCGACTACCTTCTGCTTACAAGACATTCTGACTGTGGCAAATATGACAGTCATGCGCTGGAAAAGAGAAACTTTTCAAATGTCAAAACTGCCACTTTTTTGTACAACACATGGCTGTTGTTAGTTGTTGCAGGTGACAAAAAATTGCAGCACTCAGATGAAAATGTTGTGGGATTGCAAGCTGTTGCACAAATGTGACATGTTGCATGATAAACAGGTTGATTAAACGAAAGAGAGTTGAGGTAAAGGAGAGGCGGTTGGATAACGTATGAGAAAAGTGAACAGTAGTGAGATCAGAAGCATGACTGTGAGCAGATAGCGGAGGCTTACATATAAGGTTATTCTATTTCGAGTACAGAAAATGTTAAAACGGAAATTGGTGAATGCGAAATAATATATCTTGCTTTTTATAAAAATGCTACTGACAGCCCACAGAAAAATGTATTCAGAAAATATTTATAAAGAAGCGAATTAATAAAGGTTTTCAAAACTCCTATATAGATTATTTTTCGTCAGCATTAGCAAATTAGAGAATCAAATTAGACAAATTACAGACGAATAAATAGATTCTGAAAAGGTAGAAATAAATCGTTAGATTTTCTCTTTTAGAATGTAGGTTAGGTTAAAGAGGCTGCCAGTATTTTTATCGGCTTTGATTCCTGTTTACCTTCTAATTGAGGTTAGATCTTCGAACAATTCTGATTACATGAATTTATTTCTCGTTCCCCACAGTGCGACCGACTTGCACAGCCTCTATAACTTTTTGCAGAAATCGTTGTGGGTGTTCAATAGTCTCTTTTAATGCAGCTAGTTCGGCTTGGAATACACTACAACCCTCCATTTTTTTTCTTAAGTTTTGAACCGGCAGTGCCCATGATTCCGATGCTGGACTGAGATTACCTCACTGGCGCACCCAAGGGGGGCGGTGTGGGTTGTGGTTTGGAGTTCAAACTCCTACCAAAATCACAAAACTATAGTTTAATCTTGAAATTAATAATTTATAAAAAATAAAATTAGTCTTTTTGCCCAAGGCCTGATATATTACTTATTTTATTAAATTTAATTATTTACATTTGAAATGAAAATAAATTGATAGTGTGCAAATGTGCCATTATTTAATTTTGATTAATCGATTTTGAGACTACTCGATGATGAGGTGTTTTTCTTACAAAAGAGCTCTAGTTTTCATCCAAAAAAAAATAAAGTGAGTAAAATTTTTCAATATTTTTTGATAACTTAAAACAAGAAAATTTCCAAAAACTGAACATGGGCTTCCAGTTCAAATTTAGTCCCACAAAGCATTTTTGCATTTCTTTTAACAATACCGCTTTTTTATTTCATGCAGTAATGAGTGTTAGTAGTAGTTTTGCTTATTTGCTACATTTCCTTATAACTTCCTCCCACGATTCTTCACTCCCCCACTTTGCTACGCTCATTTGTCGTCCGCTTGCATTATTACTTGTATGTATATCTTGTCCAAAGCAATTGTTATTTGTTGCATAAATAAATGGCATGAAATAGTTTTTGGTTGCAGCATTTTAATTGAAAAAGTTTCTTCATCACTTTGCTCTCCCTCGGCATTTTAATTGAATTTTTCGGCATTTCAGCATTTTCTAGTTTGTTTTTGGTGATAATACACCAAAGTGACAACAAACTACAATTCATTTGTTCATTATTATTTTTATTATTACTGCTATTATTATGCAGTGAAATCATTTCAAAATGTATAATATATGTAATATTAAAGTGATTGCAAATATTACCTAATAATCTTAATTAATTAGGTGAATAAGAAAACTAAGAATATATTTGGTATCTTAGATGTCATATATCTTTTGTTATCGTACTCAAAAAAAAAAAAAAAAAAAAAAAAAAATTGTCTGGATTGAACAAAAACAGCTTTCAACAGAAAACAATGTGAGAATGAATTGGTCATAAAGAAATATTTACTAGTTTTGCAGAAACCAAATAACATATTATATAGGGTTTTATTAATATTGGAGTAACCTTTACTCAATCGGGATAAGACATCACGAATTGAAGAGAAATAAAAAAAAATACAATTTTTTTAGTATATTTTTGGAATTCTTATAAAAGGAATTGATAGATATTGCGAATATAAATACCAATAACGGCAGTGTGTCTTCAAAATCTGCCAAATAAGATGCAAAAGTAGCTGGTTCAAGAGAAATCTTACTGAATTCTCCTGAAGAGAATGCGAGCAATATATGTATATCTAGATTCTAGATCGATTTCGTTGCATTTAAAGTTGAAGCGATTCTTAATAATAAGTTAAATATATTTTGCCGAAATTTTTAATAAGCATCCATAGTAAAGTGGAAAAAAATCACAAGACACTTTGCATTCTAACCATTTTTTATTCAAAATATTTTATTCTCTCATATAATCATTTAAATTCTTCCGTCTCCATCGTTCTAAATTTATTCTTGGTCTCTTTATTTGTAGAACTATCTGCTGGCTGGCTAGCTGAACAAAAAGAAATAATTCTCATTCGAAAATTCTACAACTCTTGCCCAGTCTCTCTGTCACTCCCAGCCCACTGTGCTATCGCATGATATCCACCATTTACAGGCAAACATTTATGAATCATATGGAAATAAATAAAAATAGAGTACACGCAATATTCAGTCTATTTGTTTGCCTACCTCTCTGCATTCATACATATGTAGATTTATAGGTTTTGTGTACCTGTAGTGTCTTTTTGATCCTTTCAGCCTAGGCATTTTGCCAGACGGTTAACTTGTGCCACCGCAAACAAGCGTTTCACTCTGTTTTGGTGCTTTGATCTTCTCCTTCTTGCAGTTTTCCATGTATCCAATCTGGGCTTTGATGCTGATGTCTGGCTACGTTCAGGCGCATTTGGTTTTCTTTTCGTTTTTGTTTTGGCTAATGTTTGTTGCTTTTATGCCCTTGCGTATGGGCAATTTAACTTTGCGATTTCGAAAATCTTCAGCGCAATTATTCACTTCTAAGTAGAAAATTTATTGTTGTACTATTCCTTTATATTGAAGGATTTAGCGCTTTAGGATGTTAGTGAGGTTGACTATGCAAAAAGGATTAACAAGGATGTGTTTTTTTAGATTGATATGCAACGAGTGTGCTACGTAATTTAATTAAGTCTTGAAAAGGTTACTTATATAGGTATGGACGTGTGGAATTTATATGACTTCGGAATGCTTTGTTTTGTTGATGTTTCATAGAAGAAAGATGACTTGCAGCTTTGCTTAACTAAACGTTAATAATAATAAGCCCAACGGTTACCCTCTTTCTCGCCCAACCGACACGAGGGGCACAGTACACATGTTTTTTTTTTTTATAATTTTTTTTTTGTGCCGAGTTGTTAAAAGGAAAAAGTTTGTTAAGCGTCGAGATCCATAACTGCTCAGCTACAGAACAAAAACTTCATCAGCTGAATCAAATATATATTATACCGCCGTTAATCATTTATTGAGAAAGGACAGTACAGCTCTTTTTATGGTGAAAAGTGTGTCCGAAATATCAAAAGTGCTGAAAAGACAGTTGAAATCTTGACATAATCATCGGAAAGGTTCATTTAATTCATAATTGGTTTTACATCCGAGAAGGAACATTAAGTTTAACTTGAAACATTTCATCACAACTTTGTTATTTGAGGTTTGACACTAAACAAGTCACAATTCGAATTAAGTTGTTTATTCAAATCTTCCAAGATATCATGTCTAATGACTAGTGAAAATGAATATTACGCACTGCTACCAAAGCTCCAAATATCCCTTAATATTCATGCCAGATTTCGTTGAAGATTAGCTCAATAGACAAGATGAGAGATGCCGCAATGGGCGTTCAGTATCAAACCTAATCACACTCTGCTTCACATGGGGTCTCGGTAAGAAGTTCATAGTCGGAAAAAAGAAAAAACAATGCTAAATTATAAAATGGCAACCTGTTGGCATTCCTTGTCATATTTTGTCGTCAAATATATGACCTAATGAAAACCAAGCTTAACAAACATAAAATTCTTATACCCGTCAATTATTGTCTGGCAATAGCGAAGCTGCAAGCGCTTGCCGCCATATACACCATCTTCCGTTCGTATACGGCTTAATGTTCACAGTTTGTTTTTTCTTATTTCAATTCGAATGTAACGTCACTTAATATACTAATCATCATTAAAGTACTCAATTTGTTGCAAAGCAACGGAACGTAGAAAAAGTATAACAGCCGCACAGGAAGATGAGCTCATCGAGCAATGCTAAAAACAAAACTACAAAAGAAGTAAAAGCAAAACTTGAACATAGAAACTTTTCGAAATATTCTGCTGAGTATTACAAAAAGCATCTCCTGATTTCTTTTCAAACATAAGAAACATTTACTCGGAAATATGCCACCTAATGAAGCCCGCGCTTGATCATCTATAAAAAGTGCTGGAGTTTCACTTTTACCATTTTTTTACTTGGAATGTCTTTACTTCAATACAAATTGCTGCTATTGACCCCAAATACCTCCCCATACATCTCTATCCCCTTTCAAATGCTTGCGCGTTAATGGGACTAATAATCTTGTCAACGGAAGAAAGGGACACTGCTGCGCAAATTTTTGTGTAAGTTTTCTGCTCCCTTCCAACCGTTTTTACCACACATTTACTTTCGTCAACCTCCATAAGCTACATCCTCCTGCTATTGCCAAATGTTCCAACTTTTGCTCATAATTTTTGCCATAATCAGGCGCAACTATGTTTAATAAATACTTACCATCTCTGCGACGCCCAAGTGCCTTTGTTTCAACTCAGTCGCTACGTTCGACTTGCCATTTTTCTTTATCCGCCGCTTTGAATTCCTACTGAATTGCTACTGGATTTTGTGGACCATCATTAAATGTTTTGCCGCAAAACTTTTCCTGCCTATTTAGCTATTTTCTTGCTCATTGCTTGCAGTTTTCTTTGAATATTGTCGCTTTCACTGTGTCACGATAGCAACCTTATGTGAAAGCACATGCCCCTCCCCACCGTTCTTTGAAAAGTAGTACTGCTCACTAACGTCACTATTTCAGTTCGCAAAACTTGATTATGTTAATAGAAATGCCCAAATTTTATTGAAAATATTCGCCATCGTGCTGCAACTTTGTTTCCCCGCTGATATCTTCTTTATTTCGTATTTTGTTGTGCGTTGTCTTAGCAACTTTTCCCATTTCGCGCTGCTTGCTTCATCATTCGCTCTGTTGAACCAATATACTTTTATTCGTACTTTAATAAATACGACTACGTACTTCGAAGTTGTAATATAATTTGGTACAATGCTGTCACTTGCAGTTGTTCGTAGCGACAGTAGGGGAGAACAGTAGAGCCGCATAGAGAAAGAGGAGCTAGTGAAGAGGGTATGTAGTGTAGACAGTCAAGGGCGTGCTATAGTTGGAAAAAAGGGGATAAATCGTAAAAAAAAAATAATGAGAAGTAGAAGTTTAAAAATTATAAACGAAAAAAATACATAATTGAATTTTGATGCTGCGCCAAGAGCCTTGAAAACAACCGACCATCGCCACAGCGGATCATATCCGGAATTCTAGCTCAATGCGTGAACCACTTTGTTTGGGACACGTGCTGCTCGCGAGTCACTAAATAGTTCTAATTCGAATATTTTAACTTCATAATGACCTCTTTTAGGAGTCCGCTTTTAAAACTTTCCTTTCGTTCTATTACCCTCCATTCATCTATCAGACGAGTAAGAATAGAAACCATAAATGACCCTCATTAACCCTTGAGTACTACACCGATGATTTTTAAATATATGACTATTACTTTTCTTCTCATAGTTTGCATCATACCGGATAACTATGATTCGAAAGTTACCCCATTAAGCTCCTAGGGGAACCCCCACTTTAAGCCTTTTTTGGAGTGTGAATTTGTAATATTAAAAAAAAAGGGCACAGTGGATCTTTAAGGACGAAGTGCAATCCTCTAATATATATCTATCTCATATTAAAAAAATATACCTTCGCTTAAAGGTTCTTGTCTTGTCTTGGGGAATAAATCCGCATATTAAGAGCAGGTAAATCAAAAAGTGATCATAGTTCATTGGAGTTTAAATCTTTATAGATTAATTTCTTAGACTCTTTGCAGCATGCTCGTTTAGAAGAAAAAATCGCCGATTTAAGGCTCCACAAACTAAAATTGTCAGTAAGGAAATCGCAGTTCACTGAAATAGAATCATAAACCAATCCTAATACATTGGATTTATGCAAGGCGAATTCATATAAGGTGGTGTTCAAGATAGATCTATAGAAGGTGATAGCAAGATAAATAAGGCGAATCCGCTGTGTATTTTGTTTGTGTAATTTTGCGTGTGAGATGCCGGAATTTGAATTCGCCCAGTATTGCTTATGTATTTTGTTAGTGTAACTTTGCGAGTGAAATGTCAAAACCCGAATTCGCCCAGTTTGCTCATGTATTTTGTTTGTGTAAACAAAATAACCCAGCGGGTTTGGAAAGAAGAACAAGCATTCAGCTCATGGGATGCTATCACCTTATATGAATTCGCCTTGGGTGGTGTTATAAATACAACTACAAAATTCGTATGTATTTTGTTTTTGCTTCTGCGTAAGAGTTGTCAAAACTTAAATACATTTTGTTTTTACTTTTACGGCTTTTGAAAGCTCATACGCAAAGGCAAAAACAAAATATGTACATATGTACTTGTAGGTGAATAAAAAAAAAGTTTATTTAACTTTTTATAGAGGCTACAACTATCTCTATAAAATATCTTATATGTTAAACTATTCATATGCCAAGTTCCGAAGGTAGTTTCATATCAAAAATATCTTTAACCAATGCAATTTTAATTTAATTAAATTGTTTTTGATTAAATAAAAATAAATTCGACCTCCCAGGGCATTTTTTTCCGCTGCTACACTCTGTGCTGGTACAAAATTTTCTCTAGAAATGTTTCACTTCTTAGCGATAACTTATCTCCATGTAGTTGCTTCCTCTCACCTCCGCCCATTTGCAACACTGGCATGTGATCAACGCGCCCCACGTTTTGTTCCTTATTAAATTTACTTCCTTTACTTTTCTTTTCTTTTAAGAAGTCTAACTAGTATCGCCATTACCACTACCAACCGTCTCATCAGCAGCAAAATTTCATTATTAACAAAATGTTACATATTCTCTATGCACAAAATAAGGGAAATGTTGAAAAAATGCAAACTTTTTCTACCACTCTCTTGTTTCGTTTTTTTTTTTTGTGCTCAATTTTTAGGAATGGGAAGGATGCGCATATGCAAACTGCTAAGCATATTCCTTTCATATTACGATACGCAAAACTTTTTCGCTTTACTACTTTCTTTGCTCAAGTTAGCCAGCTTTGTAGTTAACAAAATTTTCCGGCAAGCAGCCTGCTGCTACTGCGACACTCATTACTGCTTAACGCTCGAAATTTTGTACCTACATAGCTGATGCGTGCAGAATTTTGCTTTGCAGCGTCATTTCTTTAAGTTTTATTTATTTTTTTTTTTGCTACTACTTCGACTTGTATTACGTTTTTGTGTTACAAAATATGCCATTAAGTTTTGTTGGAATATTCCTTGCCAAAACTTGTTGCCAAATTACGAATATATTCTGTTAAGGGTTTTGTTGTTGGTTGGTTAATAGGTGGGTAGTTGTACAAAATTAGTTTGACTCACAACATTCCAAATTTTGCCTCACTGCTGTTTCTTACTTGCTTTGCTCTAATGATGACGTAATTAAGACGTATGCACATAATACTTTTTGTGCGATTGATTTTTGTTTCGAAAATTATTTTACTTCTGTAACTTATTAACTTACTTGTTTTGTTTCGTGCCATGTCTTCTACCCAAATATTTGATTATTACTGATTTTTGTTTGTTTTGCTTTGTTTTGTTGTTTTTTTCTTATTCACTAATCGTTTTGTAGACTTGTTTGTTGACGTGTGCTGTTGTAATGGGTCAAAGTTGTTAAATAATTACGTTTTATCTATTATGTATACACACATTTCGTACGCCTCGTTGTCTAGAGAATTTTCTTTTGATTACTTTTACTTATTATTTAATTGCGTTTATGTTTATACACATTTTCGTTTTGTTCAATTTGCTCTTACTCGTTTTTTGTGTTTCATTTTTCTTGCTCGCTAATTGAAAGGCTTGTATTATTAATTAATTTTAGTTTCAGTAAAAAAGAAGTCAGCAAATGTTTGCTAATAAAAATTGTTGGGAGGTCTTTAAATTAATTTGTTTGAACTGAAAGAAAATGCTATTTGTGAGTTCATATTAATTAATTCTTTTCCAATCGTGTATTTTCAAAAATGATATCAATATTTGTTTAAAAATAATAGTTCTTAATACCAAAAAAAGAAAATGCAAAAAAAATTCGCCCCCGGGTGGGCTCGAACCACCAACCTTTCGGTTAACAGCCGAACGCGCTAGCCAATTGCGCCACGGAGGCAATTATTCTTCGGTGGACGAAATAGGCATACTAAACAGACAGATGCAAAAGTTATCGGAATACCTTCTTGCAGTTGTAGCAAAATTCAGAAATTTTTACATTTACTGACTATCAATAAATTCTAAGCGCACACATATTTACATACATAATTCTTGGGTTTAGATTTTGTTACACAAAATGTATGAAAAATGCAAGCTGGCTAATTGTGTCACACTTCGCATATTTTCGGTTAGCTTGGGGATAAAAAGTAAGTATACAATTTGAGGAAAAATGATATACAGAGTTTCATGCCTCGAACTCTTAAAATGTAGTTTTCGGTCATCGCACTATATGAGAGTTACGATGAAAAATGAAGGAGATAATATTTTTGCCTGTACATTACTTATCCCGCTATTTTGTGTGGTCAAAATCGAGCTTTTCGAGTGATTTGAAAGGGAATGGATTATATAAGACATACATACGTCTTTTTCAACGTTGTTGGTTTATCATTTGGTGGTAAGGCCAACGTATCGGATACTCCTAACATCGCTTTAACGGCCAACTGTCTGTGGTCAGAATTCGCATTATTATGCGTATATTATCGTTCTGTTATTTCCTGCAATCCTCAAAACTTTTGTTTTAACTTTAATTAAATAAAGGGTGAGCACAGCAACATTGGGACACTTGGGAAAACCTATAACTGTGAGTATACGTACGTAATTGAAGAGTTTCAAAACTCAAACAGCACCAGATCGAGACGCAAAGCCGGAAGCGGTATGAATCACAAATTACAAAATACAAATGAATTGTTATGGACAGCAGTGGGCACTTCGTGCAGCAAGTCACCAAGATACTCCTGACAGTTTTAAATGGAAAATGAACTCCACATTCCCAAAAATACATGGTTTGACAAGCCATTTGTTTCTGTGGCCGTAAAAATAGCGCTTTTAGCACAGCTGGGATGAGGAACGCCCAAGTTTATCGAGACGGATCTGCCAAGCTGTCACTATACCAAGGACACAAATATATTCCGCCCAATCTACAAAAACGATTTACCTACAATTTGCGCTAACTATTGCTGCATTATTCCGCATTATATTACCTTATCTGTATGGCTTCAAATCTGGCAAATCTAGCATTAGCAGGGAGTCGAAACTCACCATCTCTTTGGCAAATTTTTAAAACCGCCTTAGAATGCACAGAAAGGAATTCTCTATTTAATATTTGGTATTTTCGAGACATTAATACGGCTATGTAAAATGACATTGAGCAAGTCCTTCAGCTCGGTCAGAATTGGAAAGAACCCCACCGAGCCATTTTGGGAGACAGGATTCCAGACAAGGTTATTCCTTGCCTTACGATTTCTTTAATCCTGTAGTAGAGAAGATAACTCTAGACGCAGAACTTAATCGTAAATTGGAAGTTTAATAATAATAATAATAAGCCCAACGTTTACCCTCTTTACGGATCGTGTTTTTTTTTTGTTTTTTTATTTTTATAATTTTTTTTTGTGCCAAGCTGTTAAAAGGAAAAAGTTTGTTAAGCGTCGAGATCAAAAACTACTCAGCTACAGAAAAAAAACTTCATCAGCTGAATCAAATATTTATTATACCGCCGTTAATCATTTATTGAGAAAGGACAGTACAGCTCTTTTTATGGTGAAAAGTGAGTCCGAAATATGAAAACTACTGGAAAGACAGTTGAAATCTTGGCATAAACATCGGAAAGGTTCATTTAATTCATAAGAGGTTTAAAGTGTCTTGAAATCCGAGAAGGAACATTAAGTTTAACTTCGGCAATAAGAAATGCGCTTGCGATAGACCCTGTGAGTAGTTTAGTAATGAATATTATGCCT